>OY728122.1:2085828532-2087106895 GCA_963277665.1 Viscum album | reverse complement strand
CTTCCACCCATTTTGGACCCTTGTTTACCAAATGGTTGATGATGGGCGGGGTCAGATTGAGAAAAGGGAGTACCTGCAGAGCATTTGGGGCATTGTGCTGGTGCCTCAGATTGATGAAAAAATCTTCTGTGAACCCTATTTGCCTACCAAATTTTCCAAGAAGTTCGGGTTCATGCAACGGATTCCCAAGAAAGTTTACATAGATGTACAGGAAGACCAGCATCCCTACATTCTCCACCATCTATGCCTTATGTTCATGACGGAAGGCCTGGGAAAATCATTACTCTTCCCCCCACCGATGTTAGTGTCGGACTATCAACAGAGTACGAGGAACACTATATGAGGACGTACCCTGAGGCAATTCTCTGGAAATGAGTTCGGAAAGTCAAGGAAACTAGTGCAAACCCAGAAGAGTAGAAAGGTCCGCGAGGTGCCATGGGGGAAGTGAGGTAGAGTATGGGTCGAGGGGCTAGCGCGGCGCAGACCAGTACTTTATCGGCAGGGGAAAAACTGGCCGAAAGTGTAACTCTACCCTCTAGGGAAGGGGTGGTCTCATGCATGGCCTCGAGATCCAACAAGGGACCTCCCAGGGATACAAATCAGGTACCTCCTAACATCATCTACCTATGCTATCTTCCCTTCTATGTGGTTTGCTTGGAGAACGTTGCGATAGTCTATGTCCGCCGAAGAGTTGTAGCAGAGGTTGAAGTGTACTGGGATCGATCAACCAGACATAGGGCCCATCAAGATAATGGATAAGGTAAAATCTCATCACCGTCATGCATAACTAACTGCCATGGACATGTATGCATGCGAGAGGGGGTGATATGAAGAGTCGCATCTCTGGGTGAAAGTAATTCTTGGCCAAGCACAAGATCTAGAGAATCTACCATCCGAGGATGAAAGTTTAGAAGAGGAAGAATGAGGAGGAAGAGCAGATGAAGTAGAATAAGAAGAATAAAAAGAGGAGTAGGAGGACCATGTCGAGGGTCTTGGTGGCGAGAGGACTTCAGGAGATCCCACAGACCAGCGGAGTTCCTAGGAGAGCAGCGAAATTGTTGGATCTGATGCAGAACTGGCAGAGCAACTCGAGGTATGGATTAAACCTCATACATGTCTTTATCATATATTTTTTTAGTCTCAATTAGTCAACCAAACACTATCCTATTCAGGAACACGTGGTCAAGGGTTCCCAGGAATCCTTCCTCGCCGAAGACGCGGGTACGCCTGTGGAGACTGGGGAGCAACCTAGGGGGTCAGTCCTTGGGATTTGGAGTAATGGGGAACCAATCTCTGATGGACTAGGTGATGATGAGTCGGGAGGAGGGCCTTCCACCATCCTCATTGTCCAAGAGGAGATAACATTGGTAATCGAGTAAACAAGCGCTAAAGGATCTCCTATGGTGGGCACCCCCGCCATGACACAGGCTTTGGACGCCACTGTACTTCGCTCTTGTAAGTCATTTCTCACTGGTTTTCCCTCTTTGTTGGAGAATTCAACAAATCAAGATACTGATCTATGATCTAATGATCACAAGGTTGTAGGCACGACAAACCATCAAATCAAGGACATCTGCCAGAGAGGGATGGGAGACGACTGCATCGGGCTTTGCAGAAGTAACCATTTTATGTGATCCTACTCCGGTACACGGTGAGCCAGATATCTAAATGAGGGATGGTAATGCCGCTCGGGTATAAATCCATCTTGACGAGAGAAATATCTCTAACGAGTTGGAGATTCCCAGAGAAAACCCCACTACTAAGATCCTCGCTGATTTCCCCAACTATCAGCCTACGGATCCTGAGGAGATAGATGATTCTGATTCGAAGGCGGCCGATGAAATTCGTACGACGTGTCGCAAACGTGGAAGTGTATCAAGCGCTTTCTAAGTCTTCCTAAAATAGAGTGGCTAAAACGGATGGGATCGTTACATACATGGATGAGCTTTCTCTGTGCTGGAGGGTTGGATGCTCAATGCCTTCATTTGACCGTCCACGATTACATTGCTGAGAAGATATGCGAGAGCAGCCAATGCTCCGATATTACTCGGTGTCAGGAAGAGTCGGGGAGTACCCGAGCATTTCTTAAGGCAAAACAAGAAGTCCAATTTCTCGAAGAATAGATGAAGTAGAAGGATGTATTCATTGAAAATTGCTTCGAACTTGTGGAGTAATTGAGGGCCTAGCTAGCGGACACCCAAGAGCGGCTGATGGAAGTTGGTCACCAAATGGCCACACTCAATACTGGGTAGGAGCAAGCACAGGCTTGGGTCAGTGAACTGTTCCATGTGGCTACTGATGAAGAGAAGGTTCTATGGGGGTGGGAGGCAATCCTGGAGGCCACAAGTAATAAGTTAGCAGTGCTAGAGAGATTTATCCATGATGTTGGTCCATAAGGGCCCTATTTTGGTCAAACACCAGAACTAATTTCTCCTTAATGTCCATTATTTTGAACTGCATGTATGGATGGATTTATTTACATGTTTGTTTGGTTTAATTAATTCTACCAAATTATTTAAATATGCATCAATCCATTCCTAAGCTCACGTAGGTCGTACCCGGTTTGAGAAAAAAGGGATGCTCGCACTATTACTTCCTTTGAGTGTCGGAGGGCCAACCAAACTTCGGGAACCCGAGGTTCAAACAACCAATTCGAATTCCCAGAAAGAGAAGATAGAGACTCGACTGGAGAATGAATCTCTAAAAACAGTCGAATTACCTTTCTCCTGAAGTGATCTTATGCATGAGTGATGTAACGCCAGGGGCATTGGAATAAATCTGAATATAAGGGAATGAAAAGTTTGAATTACAATACCCAAGATTTAGAACACTGCAGGGGCGGAGTGATAGGAAAGAATAACTACTGACCATGTCTGAAACACAGTATCTATATTTTATTAGCCTGAAATGGGGATGAAAAACAAGGGAAAACCACAGACCATGTTCTAAACACTGGGCCTGACTCCAAATTTCATCCATTAGTCTTCCGAAACATTTTCCTAGGACAATAGGCAAGCCATAGGCCGAGTATCCATACTGTTAGGGGGTTCCTTTAGACGTGAAAGAGGATGGGGGTCTGAATAAGGGGAACGCAAAGTGTGGAATGTGGAGTATTGGTTTTTTCGAACATAATTCAACACTCTTGAAATTATGCCACCGTGGTGGAAGCACATTATAGGGGAACATCAGTCTGGTCATGGATCATTCCTTATTTTAGACAGGATCTCTCTTGAGAGGAAGACTTCGCTTCCCAATGTCATCACGGGGCATCTTGAACATGTTTAGGGAAATGATTTAGTAACATGGTTCCCCACAAGGGGTCAAGACAGGGGGCTGAAAATGAGGAGGAATAGGATTTATGATTCATGGGGATGGACCCAAGGAGAAATTCTTGGGTGTCTCTACATATCCCATGAGTTTGAGAATCAAGACATACGTTGTTCTGGATTGGTGGAATGGTAAGGTACCGGTTCCATGGATAAAAGGGGCATGTCAGTGAGGCCCTCGAACCAAAATAAGTGGTATTTAATGTACCTTGTTTTCCTTCAAGGTGAATGTGTTTTTTTGTGTGAAGCGACTAGCTTAGGATAGAAAGTCTCAGAATCTCTAAAATAATCAAGCCAAAGGAAGGAATTGAAAAATGGTATGGTGTTTGAACGATACCAAACATGATGTCCCTTCAGCAAGGACATCACAATGCAGTGTCATTTTTTGTCGTGCAGCTAGGATGATATTGTCTCAGTTTAAGGTCATGTGATGGGACCAACCATGCATTTTAATGTCGTGCATCACAAATGTAGTATAAACGAGGCTAAAGGGGGAATTCACATGGTGAAATAAATCAAACCCGATGTGAATGATGACATGATCCCATACCACATTGTGTACAATTCGGAGAAAGAAACCTTAGGCCAAGGCGCCAAAAAGAGGTAAGTGGGTAGGAAGTAAAAGTGGTTGGCTCTCAGTTAAGCTAGACCCGAAGACAAGATGCTCGGGTGCTCCTACGTATCCCATAAGGATGGGAATCAAGGTATACATAGTTCTCACAAAGAGGAAATATGAAAAGATATTAGTTTAAGGACTTATAAATTGGATAATAGATAAGCGGGACTATTCCAAGTAAGTGTATACCTTACCCCGATCCCTCAGCCTATGTGAGTAAAACACGGTGTAGGAAACAAGGGAGGGTAAGGTATGTGAAATAAGTGGAATACATGGAAATAATAAATTGGTGTGGTGCCCCGAATGATTTCCTTATCGCGGATTTATCTTCCTAACGTGCAGATGCACACTGAGGAATAGTATCGA
Organism: Viscum album; assembly: GCA_963277665.1. Taxonomy (NCBI): domain Eukaryota; kingdom Viridiplantae; phylum Streptophyta; class Magnoliopsida; order Santalales; family Viscaceae; genus Viscum; species Viscum album. Next base: position 2,087,102,587 of record OY728122.1, on the reverse strand, counting down.
GTGTTTCAAAATTCAACCTAGACATGATGAAGTGGACAAGGGTGTGAATCATGTAACTGACACTTTGAGCTTAATGGGGTTGGTGTGACGATGGGGGATAACTATTGACCATGTTCGAAACAAAGTATCCATATCGTGTGACCTGAGGTGGGAACAACAAATGAGCATCAACCGTTGATCGAATTCGCAACGTGGGACTTGTATCAATTTTTTGCTCGAACCCCATGAGGACGTTGGCCCGTAATGGTAGGAGGGCCCTTGGGCATAGAATCCATGCCATTTAGGGGTCTCATTGGGTGTGAAAGGTGATGAATGAACTATTTAAGGGTAACATAGAGCTTGAGAAATGGGCGAAATCATGTTCGGGTAGAATTTGACATTCTATGTGGTGAACTAGGGTACTCTCGGGCACATTGGTGAATCGCCGAAGAGGGTCAGGGGGGCCGACTAGAGGGTCGCTGATTCAAAAAGGATGATTATGGAACAAGGGGGTGGAGAACTCTAGAAATAAGGAGGTACAGGGCGTGGTCGCTACAACACCTGACTTGATTGAGAACATAATCCCATATCACACCATATATTCTTCTCTCTAGGGGAATGCAGGCCAAGGAGCCAGGATAGGGCTGGACAAAAAGACAAGATGCTTTGGAGGTCCTATGTATCCCATGAGTATGGGAATCAAACCACACATACTTCTATAAATGACACACAAATGGGTAAGATACCCCAACGGGGGGGGGGGGGTGTACAACATGGAGAGTAATCCAATGTGAATGAGGACATAATCTCATACTACACCATACAATGCTAAATAGGAACTTGGGAAAAGGCTCGAAAAGGCCAAGGGGATTGAGGATGGGTGTCTCGACCGATGGTAGTCATACGACCTATTGTACGGTAACTGCCTCATAATAGCTCCTAAGCCCATGTGAGAAGTGCTCAGTGTGGGAAACAAGGAGTCAGATTCAGTTCTCCCTACTATATAGGTTTCTAATAGCTGGTATCACCCAAAAGGAGTTCTTTTCTTGGATATACAATGGGGTATAATGGAACACTACTCTAAATTTTTGGGACATCATGGGGTGGCTATAATGACAAAGGATAGCTATTGACCATGTTCGAAACACAACGTCCCTATAGTGACCCGGACTGGGAACAATAGATGATCATCGACCAGAAAACATATTCACAACTGGTAACTTGTTTCAATTTGTTGCTAAAAATCCTCTAAGGTGTGGGCCTAAAGGCGTTGGAGAGCTCTTGGGCCTAGCATCCTTTCCATTCGGGGGGATTATGGATGGGAATGATGATGGATTCCCAATAAAAGGAGTGGGTGATGCATAGTTGTACCCATATTTGAAAGAGGTGAACACCTCTGAGGAGTGGGACGTATGGCGAAATCGAGATGATCTCGATGTGAATTGTCGAAAAAGCCTGCATTACACCATATGTCTTGACCTGAGGGGAGATTTTGGCATTTTGGCTAGGCCAATAGAGAAAATGTCCATGCATTCTTATGTATCCCATGATGATGGGAATCAAGTTGTATGTAGTTATTCATGGCCATATATTTTAGCATCTTATGGTGAGGATGTGGGAGTATTAATGATTGGGGAGTGGGCACATGGTGCAGCCGTCGTAATCCTGGCATGAGTGGGGCTAAGGAAGCCTACACCATATCGTGAAATGATCCTCTGAGAGAACTATAACCAGAGAGAATAGTCAAGGAGAAGAGTTTGGGGCTGGGCACAAAACAAAATGTTTGAGAGTTCCTACGTATCTTGTGGAATGGGACTCAAGCCACACGTAGTTCTAAGGGTGAAGTTTGACGTCATGCAGGGCGATGCACAGTTTAAAGACATGTAGGACTGAATAGTTTATGGTCATGCTGGACTAGAAAAATAGGATTTATGATTCCTGGTGTTGGACCCAAGGCGAAATGCCTGGGTGTCTCTACGTATCCCATGAGGATGGGAATCAAGCCATGCATAGTTCTTAAGGTGCTGTTTAACGTCGTGTAAGATGATGCACAATTTAAATTATTGTTGGAATAAAGAGTTTAAGGTCATGGTGAACCAGGTGTCTTAGGTAAAGTATTGATTGAGAAACTTGGAGATGGTGGGAGGAGTTATACGCTCACCATCCATGAAACCAGAGAGTATGCTCTATTGGGATAATCCCTGGGGATTATGTAAGGTCCTTCCCATTTGGGCTCTAACTTGGGGGGTTTCCTACCAGGGATCATTGGAGTCTGGGGGGGGGGGCAATACCAAGTTTCCTTATAGGAAAGAGAAGAGGAAAACATTATTGTTGAAGTCTCTAGCTATCTTATTCCGATGCCTTTCCAGATTGTGCAGGGCATGAAGCTTATTCTCATAGAGTGCTTCCAATTCAGCCTGACAAATTTCGGCTACCTTATCTGGAACCTTCTGGTAAAAGACCAATGTGAGTAATGAAGGTAGCCAGATCTTGATTTGTAGGATGGCCTCAGCTCTATACACCAGAGAATATGGAGTCACTTGGGTGTAATTACGAGTCGTCGCCCGATAATCCCAGAGAGCATTGGGGAGTTTGTCTGGCCAACTATTCTTATTCTAACCAACCATTTTCTACAGAATGTTAGAGAGGGTTTTGTTGAACGCCTCGATCTTTCCATTTGCTTGTGTGTGGTAGTGGGATGTATGGTTAGAACATATGTTGTACTTGGCATACAATTTCTTCATCTCTACTTCATGGATGTTGGTGCCATTATCAGTGAGGACGACATGAGGAACTCTAAACCGGTAGATGATATTGGAGCTCACAAAGTTGACGATAGAACAGGCCATGACCTCCTTGAGCGGAACTGCCTCTTCCCACATGGAAAAAAAATCTATGGCGGTTAGGATGAACCTGCACTAACGAGATGTCATCAATAGATATGGTCCCACAACATCAAGTCCCCACACTACAAATGTGCAAGATTACACGATGGAATGGAGAGGTTCAAGAGGCCGATGCTTTAAATTAGAAAGAATTTGGAACACATGACATATCTTGGTGAACTCAATGCAATCATGGATCATAGAAGGCTAGAAGTACCCTAGTCTCCGGATCTAATGGGACAGTTACGGCCCAGTCTAGTGAGCCCCACTAGAATCGGCATTAACCTTCTACAGGAATTGAGAAATCTTGACTCCTTGGATGCAACAGAGGATAACACCATCAAACCCACACTTGTAGAAGATCTCCTCAAGACCGGGACCACTCTGGAGGGTAAACTGTAGCGTGCAGCATTGGATTCACTCACGCTCATCCTAATCTGCCATGAGGCAACCATTTTATAGGTACTTGACAAATTGGGCTCTCCAGTCAATGGTCACTTCAACCACAACATATGAGGAACCTGGGGGTCTGGACATTGAAGCTCCAGTGGCCAGATGGCTTACCCATAGGTCATCGTCATCGTCCGTGGTGACGGGAGCAATGACACTCTGTTGTTCCACATGTATAATAAAATCATCCAGCTCAGGTTCTACAAGTGATGTATCCAGGCTAGCCAGGGCATCCACTCGACCATTCTGAGATCGAGGGACATGAGTAACTTCCGACAGAGATGGAAATTGGGAAATTAGTGAGAGGGTGTGCTCCAACAATGGTACAAGCTCTGGATTTCTGACAACTTAGTCACCATTTATTTTCTTGACAACTAGTTTGGAATCCCCTTTTACATTCAAATGTGGCACATCGATCTCGAGGGCCAGCTTGAGGCTAGTAATGAGGGCCTGATACTCTGCTTCGTTGTTGGTGCAACCTTCTGACAATAGGAATGAGTATGGAAGGATTCCTTGCATCGGGGTAACAAATACAATACCCATGCCTACCCTGTTGAGCTTGAACTCACTGAGTCACCTGCTGGTGGGGCTCCAAGAAGCACCATAAAAGTGCATCTGCCAACATGGGATGGCATGATCTACCGAGAGGATTGTGTCTTTGGGAAAATCCATGTCCAAGGACTGGTTCGCTGGGGTTGGATGGGCAGCTATAAAATCTGCCAATGCTTGTCCCTTGATAGCCTTCTGAGGCAAAAATCTCATGTCGAACAGCTGGAGGATTACTACCCACCGTTCTAGATGACCGGTCAACATGGGGCGGTTCAGAATGTACTTCAGCGGGTCTACGCGAGATACCAGCTGTACCCCATGGTGTTTCAAGTAGTGTCGCAATTTATGTACTGTGAATACCAGTGCAAGGTAGCTCATTTTGATGGGGGAGTATTTGGTCTTCGTATCGAGGATCATGAGACTGAGGTAGTAGAGACTTTTTTTGGTCCCCTCATTTTTTTTCTGGGTGAGAAGGGCACCAAGAGATCATTCTATGGCAGTCACGTACAAGATCAGTGGTTTTCCAGAGGCGGGTGGCATCAAGACTAAAGGCAGGAGTTGGTACTGCTTGATTTCCCCAAACACGTTCTTACACTCTTCATCCCATTTGTAGGAGGATACTTTCTTTATGAACCGTGAAAAGGGATTTCACTTTCTGGCCAGATTCACAGTGAATCGGTGTATGTCGGCTAAGTGGCCCTGGAAACCCATAAGCTCTCGAATATTGCTCCAGGGAGGCATCTGGCTGATGGCCTTGATCCTTTCTAGGTCAATATTGATGGCTCGGTGCCTGAAAAAAAAATCCAAGGTACTTCCATGAGGTGACCCCAAAGGCACACTTCAATGGGTTCATCTTCTGGTGCTGGGAACGGAGGAAGCCAAACACCTTCTCAAGGTCCTTGAGATGGTCGTGGAACTGGCGAGATTTGACCCCCAGATCGTCCACATAGCATTCCACCAATGTCTTGAGGATTTTCTTGAATATACGGTGCATGGATCTCTGATAGGTGAAACCATCATTCTTGAAGTTGAAGGGAATAACTTGTTAACAGAAAGTCCCTAATGGAACAATAAAAGCTGTGGACTCCTCGTCCTCGGGGGCCATTCAGATATAGTTGAATCTGGAGTAAGCATCCATGAAGGAGAGGGCTTGGAACCCAACTGTAGCCTCGATCAGAAATTTTGTCATAGAAAGTGTAAAATCATTCTTTGGACAGTTACGGTTGAGATTTCAGAAGTCGATGCAGACTCGAATCTGTCTATTATTCTTCCTGAATGTCACAATTTTGGAAAACCACTTGGGGTACTAAACCTCCTTTATGAATTTGTATTTGATGATCTTGTCAACTTTGTCCTCATCCATAGCACCACGAGAATGGTTCATCTTCTTGGGAGGCTGCTTGAACCCGTGTTGATTTGTCGGGAGACTGAGGCGGTGGATAGCTACCTGAGAATCTAGTCATGGAATCTCATCTTATCTCTAGTAAAACACATCAAAATGTTGTTTTAATAAATTTATGTACCATTGCTACTCTTCGAGGGACATGGTGGCACTCATAAATGTGGGTCTCAGATATGCCTCGCTACCAAGGTTCACTTGTACTAGTTCATCGACCATGGCAGAGGTGCCCTCTTCAATGGAGGGGGAGCATCCAATAAACCATCTATTTAAATTGTAGAGGGATCCCCAGTGGGAGGAACTTCCTCTGTGTCAGTGAATCCCGATGTGAGGATTGTACCAGCCTGACCAGTAGTGGTCACTGCATTGGGAGATTTTGGTACTTCCAAAACAATAGCAATGATGATTTTCGACCCGATCACATCTGATCATTGGCCCAAGGTTCCACGCTTGATGATATCAAACAAATAGTGGTGCGTCGTCCTGATCTAGTTAATTGCATCCTGGAAAAACAGGCAAGTATGATGTACTGCTATTTCCATGGGGCAGACATCCTGATACCTTATGGGGGTAGGGGCTCCGAGATCACCTGAGCCTGATTTGTGTAGGAGTACAAGGTGATTTTCCATTATCACATGGACATGGGAATATGATTCCCTCTTGAACTAGAGACAAAAAAACATTTCCCCATGTCGGGGGTTGTGGCCTCCAATCGATGGATCGGGAAGACATAGGTGTCATCCAGACCTACCCAGGAGTCAGTTGCAACCATGACGGGTTTGACCTCACTAGCCTTAATCTTCTTATCCTTGCTCTTGTAGTAGTCAGCATCCAGATAGCAGGCTTCAAAAGAGGCGAAATGAGATTCATCACCATGGAGTACACCTACTCGACCATTAAGGGAGTACTTAAGTCATTGGTGATACGATGAGGGGACCGCCACGTGCAGGTGGAGCCATGTTCTGCCCATCAATGCATTATATGTGGTGTCCTGGGAGACAACCATAAACTCGGTGCTGGAAACTAGGCCACCGAACTGGGTCTTCAAATGGATCTTACCTACTGGGGTCTGCTCTGTCTTGTAATATCCCTAGATTCTTATGTCAGAGTGAGTTAGGTCATCTTTGGATAACCCTAGCTTCCGCAGTTTCTGTGTCGAGATAAGGGTAATCCCAGAGCCGGTGTCAACAAGACAGCGGTGAACCCCCACACTGTTAAATTGATTGATGATGTACATTGGGTGGATGTTTCCTTTTATAGGAGAGACTTCATATTCTCCAAGGATTGAAATGATGGACTGAAATTCAGCTTTCTCAACTACATAAGCATGAAAGTCTTCTATAGCTTCTACCTCTGTCTCAAAATGGAGGGGGATCCTTAAAGCCTCAGTGAGGGTCTCACGCATATATGACGATAGGTGAAGGCCCTTGAGGATGTAAAGTATTGTAGGGATGCTAACAAGGTTCTTGAGGACATAATATTTCCATTCCAGGATAGAACTTCTACTACCAGGAGGCCGCTCTGTGATAGGAGGCATGGCAGGCCCTGCCGACTAGACTAACGGATGGCTGGTGTTGGGCATGTCCCGCCATTAACTAGTTGAATCCCATAGAGTAGAAGCCAGATGAGGACTGGATGACTATGATTAGCTTGTATTAGGGCGAGGCTGGTCGTAGAATGGTCTAGGTAGCTCTTCCTGATATAGTAGCATAAACGGTGGTGGAGGCGGACCCGACGACACCAGATGAAAGGGATGTGCGTGTTGAGCTGTGCGCTGGGCCTGTTATTTGGTCTCAGTGGCATGCATGAACTGGCTGTAGGTGCCAAATGATGTGCCTCGATGTCCCATATGGTCGCGGCTCCACCGACATTGGTGTCAGCTAGGGATATCAGGGAGGTTCATTTGGCGCTCCCCATCGTTGGGAGTCATATAGGGATTTACCAACTCCACAGTATTAACTGATAACATACATTTGACTATCACTTTAAGATTCATCAAATACTAGGTGGATTCTGGGAGTAATCCCCATTATAGAGGGCATGATGATGCTAAGAGTGCGGAACGACGATAGAATTGGAGGGGTTCATTTCTTTACCTTGTACCGCTGATGCTTGTTCTTCTGGGAAGTGGCCGGATGAGATATTGATGGAGAATTGGAGGCTTTTGATTCTAAAGGATCCGACTGATTCAGGCATGAACAGATGATACCATGGGAATGTGAAACCATTTTGTGAGCCATCCAGTCATCATACTTCTGGGACTCAGGGTTGGAAACCTGTTACCACTCGCCTTCGTCATTGCTTTCGCTATCCAGCCTTACAACAACACCTGCCACTCATGTCGGGGTCGGGCCCAGTCTGACCATGTTGCTATCAACCTAGTCTTGAAGCATATCTTTAAACACATATAACTGCATGAGGTTGTGCCCCATGATCTAATGATAGGGGAAGTAATTGGGGCGATCTATGAGGTTCACCTCCTCTGGCCTTCTGCACTCAGAAAAACGCACGTTCCATTGTTCCAAGGCACCTTCTAAATAGCCAGGAACCTGATTCTCATTGAACGAGTAGGTCCGGTTTATTCTGTCCGGAAAGGGGGGACTTGGAGCCTACACTGATAAAGAGCTGGAGGAGGTTGTTGAGGAGGAGGTTCCAGGTTGTCCCGCCTAGGTGGTGGTGGTGCATTCCATGGGGAACCTACTGAATCCTAGGAAGCCGATGTTGTGCTTGAGGCTACGCCTATGGTGGAGGGCCTCTACGAGGCTGGGGAACTAGCTCTACTGGTAATAATTCTAGCTGCCTTCATGCCTCTATTTGGGCCACCGTGGCTGGATCGGCTCTGGAATCCCTCCTTGCGGGTATTATAGGGGGAAAAGGACGTGCCTAGCTGGCCTGTTGTAGGGATTCTTCTAGGCGTTGGGCCTTATCGAAGAAATATCGAAATCCCCCAGGGTAGTTCTCGGTTACCAGAGAGGGAACCAGTTCCATCTTGACATTCTCTATGCACATTGTTAGTAATTTATCCTTAGTCAGTGGCATGTCAAGAGACTATGTGAGCTCTTTCCACTGGGCGATAAAGTCCATGACACACTCATCAGACCTTTGTTTTCATTTGTAGAGGTATGCGATTCTTGTTTTCCATGTGGTGGTGCGGAACTGGTAGAGTAATTTCCTGTGAAGGTCCTTCCAGCTGGTTACAGATCTGACATGAAACGGGCTATACAAGACGAATGCAGGTCCCTCCAATGTCTGAACAAAACAATAGATATTGGAAACATCCAACTACGATGGAGTCCCTAATTTGGGCCCACACCTTGAGTTGATGTGGGCCATGTGCTATGGTAGGTCCCCTGTCCCGTTAAAGAGGTATAAGGTGAGACTCCCAAACCCAGCGGTGCTGAAATATCATCCACCCATGCTGGATATGGCTTGCCATCAAGTGGGATTTCCACCTGTCACATTTCTAATGCCTCAAGGTGAGCAATGAGTTCTTCCATTGGATCATCTGGGCTGGGGTCCCTGCCCTGATGGGGATCCCTAACTACAAGCGCAATGGTGGGTTTCTCAATGCGGTAAAGCGGATCAGTGGCTCGAGGAGCATCTGGTGGGGTGACCTTCGAGGCAGTTGAGGGAACCCAAGATGAGTTCCTTGGATTTTAGTGTTGTTCTGGAGGGTTTTGAGAGACATACCGCACCCTCTTTCCATGAGCTCTGGCTTTAGCCCTATTCATGGGATCAGTAGGATCAGGGTATCCTAAGGGTAGCTTGTTGAAGGGAAGTTGTTCAGGCCCCTGCTATACTGTCCTGGGATTTCTATAGTCGGGCCATCACTCTATAGTGCATTCATCCAAGAGTTCATCGACCAACTTCTTCTGCTGAGAAAGTTGTTGGCACAATGTGGCCTTCTTAGGGTCCTTCTACACTGAGGCGGATAGGTCGGAGTGTTTGGTAGCTCCGACGTGCTCTTTTACCTTACCAGAATTCTTGCTGAGTACCAATGCCTTGGTGGGTGTAGGGTGACCAAGTATGTTCCTCTATTGACAAGTAATCCTTCATGATGGGTCCAATAATGTTGGCACACCCTCAGGGGGAAAGTCTCCATTGAGACGCTCTAGCTCGTCCTCCTCATCCACTATATCAGCCATATTGACTGTAACCCTTCATGGGTAATGTCCTCGATATCACCTAGTGAGTTGGGCTGTCGTCGAATAGTATTTAAGAAGAGGGAATCATACTACCCCCATCCACAGATTTGAATGTGGGGGTAGCCTCCTTGATAATTTTACTGAGTACCTTGATACTCTGAATGTATTTCCGTGGGAGGTCCTCACAACGACCTGGTGACTTGGGGCACTGGGCCATAGGGATTACGTCCAAATCAACCAGACGGAATTGCTCGCCGATGTCTTCGAAATGAACTTGGATCCTAGGATGAACCACTTGATGATGATGAAGACTAAATTGTGCCACCCAGAGGGTGTGGTGGAAACACTCAACTTCCTCCGGGGTGAGGGATTCCGGTATATAGAAATTCGGTGCTGCCACGGGCCAGAACTTTTCATGGAAGTGATCCACTGTGAGGATGTTACCTAAGCTCCTTGGCTCAGGTTCAGGGTCTAGCCCTTGATTTCCCCATTCATCAACTGGGGGTGTCTGAGGAACTGGAAACGGTACTGAGGTAGACCGTTGGGATGGGAGGCTGACCGGTGGAGAGTACGGCGAGAAGGCTGACTGGCCACCGAATCTCGGGCTATCCATCGAAGAGTTTAGTAACCTGGCTGCTACGTCGCGATACGATGGGCTGATGACCACAGTTCCTTACTCGGGGGATAGGGCTGTTGGTAATAGGTCCCACAGCTATTTGCATTCCATCGGTCCCCAGGATAGTTTTTCATGATCCCTCATCGAGGTAGAGAGCGCTTCTGGTGACGAAGGTTGAAATTGCACTACCATAACCTGCGAGGTTACTATATTTTCATCCTCTTGAATATATATATGGAGGGAGGCGGGAATATTATGGACCACACATTTCGGGAGTACCAGGAAAATGAGCAGTGTCCCTGCCCCAACTCTTGCCTCGGATGAGCGAGACGAGGGTTCCTATGTGGAGTCGCACTCCGCCTCAGAGTCTGAAAATCCCACTGATTTGATCTCTATCCGGACCTTCCCAGAATTCTTCTTATGGTGGCGGAAACCTGCCTTCCTACCCCTAGGTGTCTCCTCTGGACAAGGATGATTTCTGACATGAGGTTATTCAGCCGCACTAGTGCGGTAGCGGAGAGGGTTTCCACCCGAGAAAGCCAGGGTGCGAGGAGCACCAGGAAAAATGTCGAAGGGGACATGGGGAAGACCTCCATGTGTAGCACTAGAACAGGAAAGACATCAACTAGAACTTGAAAAATTATAGGGAGGGCCGCCACGCTTGTTTTCCTGGGCGACCTTATTATGAGGAGGGACCTTGTACCAACCTAGGTGAACACGGGTAGGACCTCCATGCAGGGTGTGGCCAGAGCGAGGCTGGCCTTCACCCCTCTAGTTGAGGATGAGAGGAAGAATTTATCCTACTGCTAAGTGGAAGCTGGGAGGATCCCCATTTTGAGTAGATATTGGACGTGAAATTTCTATACACCGGTGGTGGGGGTAGAATAAAATACCCCATCCCCAGTGTGATGGGCATGGGAGAGGCTTCCATACCGAGTATCACAATTATGGGGAAGGCCCTAATTCAGATTGAGGGTGGCACTCGGTGGACCTCCATGTCGAGCCTCTAAGAGGGGAAGGCCCACACTCTCCATGGTAGCGGTATTGGGAGGACCTCCACACTGATTGGCATCAATGCGGGTTAGCTCACAGCAACCACTGCTGGTGTTGAAAACCAAGAGAGTTGACCCAACCTGCCCGTGGGGAGGTTGGGGCCTCGATCCTAGTCGGGCGTATAAGTGCCCCTGCTTAGTGTATGCAGGGAACTGATGATACGCGTCAGTGGTGGCTCAGGAAACAATAACTGCCAACGTTGATACCCCTTGGCGGGCATCCTCATCTTGCGCACGACGTTGGCATTGGGTTGGACAAACTAGAGATGGTGGTGTAGGTACATGACTTACCTGCTTCTCATCTAGCAAGACTGGGTGGCGACACTAATGGGGTTGGGTTGGATTCCTCACTGGGAGCACCCGGAATGGGACTCTGACCAGCCTAGCCCAGACCTCACCTACCTCATCTTCGTAGGGTAGGGAATTGTCGAAGCGTTTCGGGGTCTGGCTCCCGAAATGGTTATATGTCGGCGTGGGTATCAACGGCTCCCTGCGCAACCCTCAGGGGCAGTGTTGGAAATGAGGCGCAGATGCCTCCAGATCCAGGCAGGCCATATCCTAGGTCGGGATTATGCCCTCCTCCACATAGCGACAAACGAGGTCATTGATTACCCTCCATTGAATAACCTCTGATGGGGAGAGGGGGTGTGGGTGCCCAATGTTCATAGATATATAGCTCGTCGTGGAAGTGGTTAAGACATGTGGAATGAACATGTTGGAGCTACCCCTGCCCCCGTGTCAATGGGGAGGTGGTGATCGCGTCCCTGGAGCAGCAACATGATTCCTGAAATCAGGGAGATTAACTCATCAGTGATGACAGAAAACGTAATTGACAACCAATTACCATGCGTCATCCCGTCTTCCAAGGCCAGTAAGAGGGATCCACACTGACAACATCGTAGAACGGGATGTCCAATGTTCTAATTCACCCACTTCTGGTGAGTATCATGTTATGCCCGCTATTTGCTTATCGGGACCTAGTGCCGGATAACTGGATCTAGTGACACGCTAATCCATTGATGCCCTGAGCACTACTAATCTCTATTTTGAGGAGAAGAACTTCACGTCAGATTCACCATTTTTTTCCAATGCTTTCTCTAGGGCGTGCACATCCGTTTGTGGAGGATGCGCAACTGTAGCCCATCATTCCCGCTTTCCAAAGGCAGGCGACATCCGTCACTTTTTTAGGGACATTTTCTCCTTGATCGAAATGAGATTATGGGATGACAGTTCATCCTTCTGTGGATTCCTCCTCATAATTATTCACCTAGTCCATGTCTCCCTTATATATTTAAGAAGTTGTTTGTGAAACTTTTCCTAGTGTCATATCTTCATGGACACCAGTTAATTACACTACTTTTGTCGGGACATTTCAAGGGTTCCGGTCCAGGCAGCAACACTCGGTCAGGGGAGTAGTCACATTGGGCATCATTGGTGTGTTTGGATGTTGGGAAACTGGCACTTCTGTCTTCTTTCCCTTATTATAGGGATTATCGAAGGCGCAGTACCCCAAGGTATCCCACGTCGAATGCGAGGAATCATATGACATGGGTATGTATCAGATGTTTTCCTCAGCTTCCATGTTTAACATAGGTTATGCTGCAAGTTTAACGTCTAGCGGAGATGGATCAGACTGATCAAAAGACTGACTAGAGTGTATCAGGTAGGTGCCACCCCTGGAGGGAACACCGATGTTGGATCCAATATGTGGATGGATCCCCAAATTCTATCAAATAGATTCGAGAATGGGGTGGCATGATCCCACAAGGATGTGGAAGCCTGGGGAAGAATCAGGATGGATGATGGGAGTTTCCGTGATGTGGGTGGTGGGTGGGATGGAATCGTTATGAGGATGATGATGGTTTTGGTCACGAGCCTCAAAGAGGATTCCTATGTATCCCTGTGGTATAAAATCGAAGTCCATGTAGTCCATCTGACGACGGCTTACCACTGATTGAGGTTCTCAAAGGCTTACTGCTGGATGGGGTCATAACGGCTTACCGCTGCATAAGAGTATCAGTGGAATATGACTAGATAGGGTCACAATGACTTACCGCTGGATGAGGTCACAATGGATTTCCGCTGGATGTGGTCGAACCAGCGTGATGATGGTCAGGACGATAGATGGATAGTGGGCTCGAGCCTCAGGGAGGCTTCCTACGTACCTTACCATTGCAAGGACCAAAGACCTCGTAGTTTAGGATGGGTGTGGGGCCTACACCCTAGGATACCCAAAGTGTTGGTGAACAAATGTAAATGGGGTCAGAACTACTGGATGTTGGGCTTGAAACTCAGGGAGGCATCATATGTACCTCTCCTTAGCGAGGATCAAAGTCCACGTAGTTCGGGTTGAAAGTCGGTGAACCAACATAAAAGAGGACCTGGGGTCTAGATGGGTGATGGGATTGAACCCCATGGAGGCTTCCTACGTACCTTTCCTTGGAATTGATCAAAGTACTCATAGTTTGGATGGGGGATTGGTGTGTAATGTCTTACCGCTGACTGGGGAAACAACGACTTACCACTGATTGGGGTCCATAGTTTAAAGTCATGCTTGATGGGGAAAACCGACATGAAGGGTGTCATAATGACCAGATGTTGGACTTGAACCTCATGGAGGCTTCCTACATACCTTTCCTTGGAAAGGATCAAAGTCATCATAGTTCATGTTATAGGGGGAAATTTGGGGGTTATGCTCTGAGGCGGCCCAAGGTGTTGGTGCACCGATGTGAATGTGGTCTGAGTGACCAATGGGTGGTGGGATTGAATCTCGTGGAGGCTTCCTACGTACCTTGTATTGGAAAAGATCTAAGACAACATAGTTCAGGTCATGGGGGCTTGGTGCCCCAACATGAAGATGGTAGGGACTAATGGATGGTGGTGGGCATGAACCTCAAGGAGGCTTCCTACATACCCTACCATGGAAAGGATCAAAGACCATGTAGTTCAGATGGTGGGGGCCTTATACTCTAGGTTTCCCATGGAAGATTTCATGGCCGGTGCTTTCTCTAGTCCCACGTGAGTCATGCTCGGTATGAGAAACAAGAAGTAGTGGAGACCTGACGATCATGTCATGAAAGGTGCATCCGTGGGAGGTGAATTGGGGCTTACACATAGTTAGTGGTCCAAAGAGGAAACATGGGATTATGCATGGTTAGTAGCCCAGAGAATTTTGGACTTACTCTAGGATGGAGACTTGGTGGCGACAAAGCCCAGTCGGAGAGGGATTTTGAACCGAAGAAAGGAAGGGTCTAGCATCCATCCCCCCCCCCCACTCTATGGTCATTGGGACCGAAGAATAAAGGAGGAGTAGCGATAAAACCTCCTGCAAGAAAAATCTAGGGTCTTACACAAGGATGGTTTCCCCTTACCTGCATATGATGCATGGGGAGAAGTTATAGTTTAATGTTATGTGCTGAGGATGATGGTGCTGGGAAGTTTAATGTCCTGTAGACCAGACGATGCGGGTTCTCTTCGCACCCCTAGGACTTACATAACCAGTACCCTCGACACCTTGGTGAAGAGAGGGGACAGGCAACGCCGTGTCTAGAGGGTGTTATGGAGCGAACCATTGGGGGGTCCACATTAGAATGGCTATGAAAATAAGAAATAGTTGTTAGAGTGCCTATTTGAAGAAGCATGATACGAAGAAACACAAATGGAAGTATTGTCCATCAGACAATGAAATTACTCCATGCAAACCTGAGGGGCCACACGGTGAATGAACACGTGACGCAGGTGCGTCGTGCGTAAGAGTGGTTTGAACAAGGTTTTTCAAGGTGAGGGAAGCACATGGAACGCATGTTAGAGAAGGGTATGAGGTAAACATGAAGTCTGCGTGCAAAAATATGTTTTTGAATTCTATCCGAATGGCGGGCATGGAAGTGGGAGTTGTGGAACACAAGATGGAGGTGTTGCATTTAAAACAGGGGTTTGCGCACAAGGTGGACAGGAGGCGCGCATGAAGCAGGCTTGCATCCACATCGGACGGGTGGCACGCAAAAAGACAAAGTTATTACAGAATCTTCGGGAGACACAATGACAGAAAATGAGAAAACAAAAGAAAAGGAAAAACAACAAAGAACACGACGATTTACGTGGTTCGGGAAAAAAATCCCTACGTCCACAGGAGAGGCAGAATTTCCCTAATCGGGAGCAGCAAATTACAGAGGATTTCAATCAGAAAACCCTAGCCCGAAAATGGGATACATATGAAGAAGACGGTCTACTGTTCTGAATAGTAGTCCGCATTGCAACAGTGATCGGCAGATCACTTCTTCAAAAGTGCAATAGTGTGTGTTGGATAGAAGTCAAAAGCGCTACAGTACTGTTGACCCCGAAGTCTGCACCGCTACAGTACCTATCGGTGTTGGTCGGTCAGCTCCGCTACAGTGGTCAGAGATGCTACAGTGCCGACAAAAAATGGGCCGGGGGCCTTCGGCCCCCGGACCCCCATAGCAGGGGCGCGTTGCCCCCTGCAACCCCCAACAAGCTCACCACGGAGCTCGACCCGCAAAAGTTGCGGGCCACAAGCATTCGGCCCAACCGGATCGGGCAACACCAATCCAACAATCTACCACTTGTAGCCTGATCCGCTGCACTGCTATGCTTCGATGCAACTAATGAAGACAACTTACTTAATCTAAGTTCTTCCTCTTCTTCACTCACCAGTTGCGTGCTTTCCATTCACAGATTCATGAAATACAAACTGTTTTCCTCTTGTGCTCCTACCAGCTCCTCCATCATTCTGCCTCTCATCCTCCGTTCATCAGTGGAGACTAACAGAGGCGCAATAGTGCCTCAACTTCTGTATCACCATAGTCTTTGTCAACATGTCTGTCGGATTGTTGGTTCCACAAATCTTCTGCAAAGTCAGCAACCCATCTTGTATCAAACCTCTGATGAAATGGTACTTCAACTGAATGTGCTTCGTCCGCACATGAAACACTGGGTTCTTGGCAAGATGTATAGCACTATGACTGTCACAGTGCAATACATTCTCCTCTCGTTTTCTTCCCAATTCATCCAAGAAGCTGTTCAGCCAAACCATCTCTTTCCCAGCTTCTGTTACAGCAATGTATTCTGCCTCTGTGGTGGATAAAGCCACCAACTTCTGCAATTGTGATATCCAACTTACCGCAGTTCCTGCACAGGTAAAAACATAACCCGTGGTACTCCTCCTGCTGTCGACATCGCCTCCAAGGTCAGCATCCACATACCCCTGCAATGAAGTTCCTTTCCCAAATCACAGAGATGCATCCTTGATGCCTTTCAAATACCTTAGTATCCACTTCACAGCTTCCCAATGTTGTTTTCCAGGGTTATCCGTATACCTGCTCACAACTCTCACTGCATGAGCAATGTCAGGTCGAGTACAGACCATGGCATACATCAGGCTTTCCATAGTTGATGCGTATGGAACTTTTGCCATGTACTCCACCTCTTCTGTCGTCTTCGGTGATTGCTCCTTTGATAGTTTGAAGTGGCTCGCCAGGGGAATAGAGACCTCCTTTGCTTCCAGCATGCTGAATCTTCTCAGAACCTTCCCAATGTAATCAGCCTGTGACAACATTAAAGTTCCAGCTGTGCGGTCTCTCTTGATCTTCATTCCCAGAATCTTGCCATCTTCTCCAAGATCCTTCATTTCAAACTCCTCAGCCAACTGCCCTTTTAGCTCATTAATCCTCTGCATACATGATCCTGCAGTGAGCATGTCATCCACATACAGAAGAAATATAATATATTCATCACCGAAAGACTTGATGTAGCAACACTGATCCATGCCACATCGTTTATATTCATTTTTAGACATAAATGAATCAAACTTCTTGTTCCACTGTCTCGGTGCCTGCTTCAGTCCATATAAGCTATTCTGGAGTTTGCACACCAAGTCTTCCTTTCCAGACTCAACATATCCCTCTGGCTGCTGCATGTAGATATCTTCCTCCAAATCTCCATGAAGGAAAGCAGTCTTGACATCAAGATGCTCAAGGTTCAAATCCTCTGACGCCACAATGCTGAGAACCACCCGGATGGTGGTAAGCTTCACTACTGGTGAGAATATTTCTGTGAAATCCACTCCCTCCTTCTGTTGGAAGCCTTTCACCACCAGCCTTGCCTTGAACCTCCTCTTGCCATCATGCTCTTCCTTCACCTGGTAGACCCACTTGTTCTGCAATGCTTTCTTTCCTGCTGGTAGGGATGTCAACTCCCAAGTGTTGTTGTCATGCAATGAGGAAATCTCCTCCTTCATTGTCATCTCTCACTTTCTTGACTCCTTCAGCTGCATTGCCTCTTCAAAACATTCTAGTTCTCCACCGTCAGTCAATAACAGATAATGCAATGATGGTGAATACCTCTGCACGAGCCTTCTCACCCTTGATGATCTCCTCAACTCCACTGGAGTAGTAGGTTCTACCGGTTTGGATCTCTCAAGCTCAGCCACACCTTCAAGCTCCACTTGCTTTTTGCATTCTGATTCAATGTTCCCATTTTCATCTTCAACTGCATGACGATCATTGTACATGACACCTTCATTGAATACCACGTTTTGGCTCCTGATGACCATCCTGTTGAGATCATCCCAAAAGCGATTCCCAAACTCCTCACCACCATAGCCAATAAAGAAACATTTTTTGGACTTGGCATCAAACTTGTCCCTTGCATTAGCATCAATATGAACATATGCTAAACTGCCAAAGACTCGTAAATGTGAGAGTCTTACCACCTTACCAGACCAGAGTTCCTCGGGTAGACATTCCCCCATTGGCACAGAGGGACTCCTGTTTATGAGATATGCTGCCATATTTACTACATCAGCCCAAAAGGTCTTGGGTAACCCCGAATGCAGCCTCATGCTCTTGGCACGTTCATTCAGTGTCCTATTCATCCTTTCTTCCACACCATTTTGTTGTGGTGTTCCTGAGATTGTCTTCTCCCACCGAATTCCATTTTCAGAACAGAATTCCCTGAACTCCTGACTGCCATACTCTCCACCATTTTCAGACCTCAAACATTTCACCTTTGCTCCTGACTCGTTCTCCACCATGACTTTCCACTTCTGAAACATCTTGAACACATCATATTTATTCTTCAGAAAGTAAACTCATACCTTCCTTGTTGAGTCATCATTGAATGTCACATAATATTGTGACCCTCCGAGGGATGGTACTGGGGCAGGCCCCCAAACATCTGTATGCACCAGGTCCAGCTTTCCAGCCTTCGGTGTTCTGCCTCCTTTTGCAAAGGACACCTTCCTCTGCTTTCCAAAGATGCAATCTTCACATAAGCCTACTTCCACCGACTTCAGCTCTGGTAGAAACCCTTTAGTTTCCAGCACCTTCATCCCCTTTTCACTCATGTGGCTGAGTGTATAGTGCCACAGTTGAGAACCTCCGACAACTTCCAGTGATGCAGCCATGTCCATGCAACTTTCTGTCATGTTGTACAGGGTGCCATTCTTTGCTCCCCGAGCTATGACCATAGCTCCTTTGGTGATCTTCCATGCACCACCAGTGAATGTGGTACTCAACCCTGCATCATCAAGCTGTCCCACAGAAATGAGATTTCTTCTTAAACCAGGGATGTACCTCACGTTTTCCAGAACCAACAAACTCCCACTGTTGGTCTTGATCTGTGCATCTCCTTTCCCCACAATCTGCAAGGGTTCGTCATCAGCAAGATGTACCTTGCCAAAATTTCCAGAAACAAAATTGTTCAGGAAACCCTTCTCCGATGTAGAATGGAAAGACGCCCCAGAGTCTAACATCCAAGACTCCATCGGGCTGTCTACGCTCAGCAGTAGCACGTCATCAGTTCCTTCAGCTACCGCGTTTGCTCCACTGGTTTCAGGTCTCTTCCGGTTATCTCTGCACTCCTTCTTGACATGTCCTTTCTTCCCGCATGTCCAGCAGGTAGGACTAGACCCCTTTGCCTTGTCTTTGCTCTTTCCTCTTGATTTCGACCGTCCTCTATGATTGTCCCGCTGTGGGTACCTTCCTCTTCCTTCAACGTCCAAAGCAGAACCAGAGAATCTGCCTGATTCTCTTCTTCGAACATCCTCACTAAGGATCAGGTCCCTTATATCTTTCAGAGCCATCTTCGTATTCCCCGAAGTGCTGCTCACAGCTGTTATAGTTGCTTCCCAACTTTCAGGTAACGAAGATAATAAAACCAGAGCACATACTTCATCACCAAGGTCAATGTCCACCGATGACAACTGACTTATGATGGTATTGAACTCGTTGATATGATCTGCAACAGGTCTCCCTTCAACCATTTTCAGGTTGAACAATAGTCGTATCAAATGCACCTTCACTACGGGAAAAATGAGCAATTGCGACGGGTTATTTGCGACGGGAATAAATCCCGTCGCAAATAGTCATGTTAAAAACTTATTTGCGACGGGGGTATTTCCCCGTCGCAAATAAGGAGGCTTTTGCGACGGGATTGCTTTCCCCGTCGCAAATAGTTTTCCCGCGATGCGCGCCAAATCGCGGGAAACTTATTTGCGATGGGGGAATATTCTTGTCGCAAATAACCGGCAGCGGTAAAAGGTAGTTGTGACGGGAATATTCCCCCGTCGCAAATACTATGTCGGCAGGGGTTATTTGCGACGGGACTCGTCGCAAATAACTATTTACCGGTTGACCGTAATAAATGTTGGCTAAGGTATTTGCGACGGGTACCGTCGCAAATAATATAACCTATAAATACCCCCATCCGTTTTTTTCATTTCATTCTCATTCCTTATCTTCTCCTTCTCTCAAAATTATATTTCTAGAGTTGAGTTTTTCTCCAGTTTAATTTTTTTCTCCGGAGCTGATATTAAAGTTTTGAAGAACGATCAGAACAGATCAATTTTCAAGGTATTTATCTTCATTTTAATTTTTTATTTATTTTTAATTTTTTATTAGTTTCAATTATTATTAATTAGTTGTAATTTAATTATGTTTACATTGTTTTATTACTTAATAAATTTAAATTATTAGTATTGTTTATAGTTAATGGTAATTAGGAATAATTAGTAATAATTTTTAATAATTAAGAATAAATATTAATAATTAGTAATAAATACCAATAATTAGGAATAAGAACATTATTACATTATTAGTTTATTTTATTATTAATATTAAAATAATATAATTTTTTATATATATACAATTCTTTTTTGATCTGTGTGTTTGCTGTCTTCACATGTATTATTTGTATGTGGAGATAGAAAACGCACAGATCAAAGAAGAATTGTATATAAATTAGAAAATTATATTATTTTAATATTAATAATAAAATATATTAATAATGTTTTATTGGTAATTATTTCTAATTATTGATAATTATTCATTTAATTACTAATAATTAGGAACAATTATCAATAATTATCAATAATTAAGAATAATTAGTAATAATTAGTAATAATTATCAATAATTAGTATTAATTACCTATAATTAGTATTAATTACCAATAATTAGTATTAATTACCAATAATTAGTAATAATTAGGAATAATTAACAATAATTAGTAATAATTAACAATAATTAACAATAATTAGTAATAATTACCTATAATTAGTAATAATTACCAATAATTAGTATTAATTACCAATAATTAGTATTAATTACCAATAATTAGTATTAATTACCAATAATTAGTATTAATTACCAATAATTAGTATTAATTACCAATAATTAGTATTAATTACCAATAATTAGTATTAATTACCAATAATTAGTATTAATTATTAATAATTACCAATAATTATCACTATTTAGTAATAATTAACAATAATTGCCAATAATTACCAATAATTAGTAATAATTACCAATAATTATCAATAATTACTAATAATTATCAATAATTAATAATAATTAGCAATAATTAGTAATAATTAGTAATAATTACTAATAATTAGCAATAATTAGTAATAATTAGAAATAATTAGTAATAATTAGAAATAATTAGTAATAATTAGAAATAATTAGTAATAATTAACAATAATTAGTAATAATTAACAATAATTAGTAATAATTAGGAATAATTAGGAATAATTAGAATTAATTAGGAATAATTAGGATTAATTAGGAATAATTAGTATTAATTAGGAATAATTAGTAATAATTACCAATAATTAGTAATAATGATTATTAATTACCAATAATTAGTATTAATTACCAATAATTAGTATTAATTACCAATAATTAGTATTAATTACCAATAATTAGTATTAATTACCAATAATTAGTATTAATTACCAATGTTTAGAAATAATTACCAATGTTTAGTAATAATTAACAATAATTGCCAATAATTAACAATAATTAGTAATAATTACCAATAATTATCAATAATTACTAATAATTATCAATAATTACTAATAATTATCAATAATTAATAATAATTAGCAATAATTAATAATAATTAGCAATAATTAATAATAATTAGCAATAATTACTAATAATTAGCAATAATTATTAATAATTAGCAATAATTAGTAATAATTAGAAATAATTAGTAATAATTAGAAATAATTAGTAATAATTAGAAATAATTAGTAATAATTAGCAATAATTAGTAATAATTAACAATAATTAGTAATAATTAGGAATAATTAGGAATAATTAGTATTAATTAGGAATAATTAGTAATAATTACCAATAATTAGTAATAATGATTATTAATTACCAATAATTAGTATTAATTACCAATAATTAGTATTAATTACCAATAATTAGTATTAATTACCAATAATTAGTATTAATTACCAATAATTAGTATTAATTACCAATATTTAGTAATAATTACCAATATTTAGTAATAATTAACAATAATTGCCAATAATTTACAATAATTAGTAATAATTACCAATAATTAGTAATAATTAGTAATAATTAGGAATAATTAGGAATAATTAGGAATAATTAGTAATAATTACCAATAATTAGTATTAATTACCAATAATTAGTATTAATTACCAATAATTAGTATTAATTACCAATAATTAGTATTAATTACCAATAATTAGTATTAATTACCAATAATTAGTATTAATTACCAATAATTAGTATTAATTACCAATAATTAGTATTAATTATTAATAGTTACCAATAATTATCACCATTTAGTAATAATTAACAATAATTGCCAATAATTACCAATAATTAGTAATAATTACCAATAATTGCCAATAATTACTAATAATTATCAATAATTACCAATAATTATCAATAATTACTAATAATTAGTAATAATTACTAATAATTAGCAATAATTAGTAATAATTAGTAATAATTACTAATAATTAGCAATAATTAGTAATAATTAGAAATAATTAGTAATAATTAGAAATAATTAGTAATAATTAGAAATAATTAGTAATAATTAGTAATAATTAACAATAATTAGTAATAATTAAAAATAATTAGTAATAATTAGGAATAATTAGGAATAATTAGAATTAATTAGGAAAAATTAGGATTAATTAGGAATAATTAGTATTAATTAGGAATAATTAGTAATAATTACCAATAATTAGTAATAATGATTATTAATTACCAATAATTAGTATTAATTACCAATAATTAGTATTAATTACCAATAATTAGTATTAATTACCAATAATTAGTATTAATTGCCAATAATTAGTAAATTAGTATTAATTACTAATGTTTAGTAATAATTAACAATAATTAGTAATAATTACCAATAATTATCAATAATTACTAATAATTATCAATAATTACTAATAATTAGCAATAATTAATAATAATTAGCAATAATTACTAATAATTAGCATTAATTACTAATAATTAGAAATAATTAGTAATAATTAGAAATAATTAGTAATAATTAGAAATAATTAGTAATAATTAGCAATAATTAGTAATAATTAACAATAATTAGTAATAATTAGGAATAATTAGTATTAATTAGTATTAATTAGGAATAATTAGTAATAATTACCAATAATTAGTAATAATGATTATTAATTACCAATAATTAGTATTAATTACCAATAATTAGTATTAATTACCAATAATTAGTATTAATTACCAATAATTAGTATTAATTACCAATAATTAGTATTAATTATCAATAATTAGTATTAATTACCAATAATTAGTATTAATTACCAATATTTAGTAATAATTACCAATATTTAGTAATAATTAACAATAATTGCCAATAATTAACAATAATTAGTAATAATTACCAATAATTATCAATAATTTAGTAATAATTAACAATAATTGCCAATAATTAACAATAATTAGTAATAATTACCAATAATTATCAATAATTACTAATAATTATCAATAATTAGTAATAATTAGCAATAATTAGTAATAATTAGCAATAATTACTAATAATTAGCAATAATTAGTAATAATTAGAAATAATTAGTAATAATTAGAAATAATTAGTAATAATTAGTAATAATTAACAATAATTAGTAATAATTAACAATAATTAGTAATAATTAGGAATAATTAGGAATAATTAGTATTAATTAGGAGTAATTAGTAATAATTACCAATAATTAGTAATAATGATTATTAATTACCAATAATTAGTATTAAATACCAATAATTAGTGTTAATTACCAATAATTAGTATTAATTACCAATAATTAGTATTAATTACCAATAATCACCAATAATCACCAATAATCACCAATAATTACCAATAATCACCAATAATTACCAATAATCATCAATAATTACCAATAATCACCAATAATTACCAATAATGACCAATATTTTCCAATATTTTCCAATAATTACCAATAATTACCAATATTTTCTAATAATTACCAATATTTACCAATAATTACCAATATTTACCAATAATTAGGAATAACTACCAAAAATTAAGAATAACTACCAATAATTTGGAATAATTACCAATAATTTGGAATAATTACTAATAATTTGGAATAATTACCAATAATTTGGAATAATTACCAATAATTTGAAATACTTACGAATAATTTGGAATAATTACCTTATTAAATTATTTTTATATTTTATTATTAATATTAAAATAATATAATTTTCTATATTATATACAATTCTCTTTTCATTTGTGTGTTTTCTGTCTCCACATGTAATATTCGCATTCTTTTTCAAAATTATCAACCTACTCGCCAATGGAGATGTGAAAGTGAATGCGAATATTACATGTGGAGACAGAATGTGAAACACACAGATGAAAGGAGAATTGTATATAATATAGAAAATTATATTATTTTAATATTAATAATAAAATATACTAATAATGTAATGATGTTATTATTATATAATTAATATTTATGAAAAAAATTATATTAGTATTATTAAAAAAATAAAAAATCAATATAATATTAAAATTATCAATATTTGTAACAGGTTTTGCTTTATTCTCAATATATTCAATCCTTGCTTGTGTTTTTTCTAACAAATTATTCAAAACCAGTAATGCTTTTATATTTTATAGAAAAATATGGAACAACAAGGTCGTCAACAGTCATTATTAGATGACCGCATATGGATAAATCAACGTAGAAATCCAAATGGTTCTGGTTTAAATCCAGTATATATAGAGGGTGTGGAGAGTTTTTTATCATTTGCGGCATCAAATCCAGAATTTGTTTCAGAAGGAACGATAAAATGCCCTTGTAGAAAATGTGCATTGAGAACGTTTGACACGTTTGACAAAGTGGGGGAACATCTCTTGCGTTTTGGTTTTCAAGCAGATTATGTTTTTTGGTATCAACACGGTGAACGCAGTTCCAGAGCAGGTGATACCAACTTGATTCCGGATCCATCCCAGTTTCAAGATTTAGTACATGATGTTGCAGGTTCATCTGTTCAACATACAGAAACTCCGGCTGATATAGCTTCAAATCCTGAGTTGGGACCGTCTGAATTTTATGAGTTGTTGAAGTCTGCTGAGGATGCATTATATCCTGGCTGCAAGATGAGCAAATTAGAAGCAGTTGCAAAATTTATGGCTATCAAATCAGATAAAGGAATGTCAAACACCTGTTTTGACCAGATATTTTCTTTGCTGAAAACACTGTTACCCGAAGGAAATGTTTTACCTGCAAATTACTATGAAAGTAAGAGGTTGGTTCGAAATTTGGGACTTACTTGTCAGAAGATTCATGCATGTTCAAATGACTGCATTTTATATTCAGGGGAAAATGAGTCATTGGATAGTTGTCCCACATGTGGGAAACTGAGATATAAAGAAGGACAACACGGGAAGTCTGGTTTGATTCCTGTAAAACAGTTGAGATATTTTCCGCTTACATCCAGACTTCAGCGTTTATTCATGTCTAAGAATACAGCGACAATGATGTCGTGGCATAAAGAGAATAGTTCAACTGATAAAAGCTTGAATCATCCAGCCGATGGTGATTCATGGAAACATTTTGATAGAGTGCATCCATCATTTGCTTTAGAAGCTAGAAATGTTCGACTGGGCCTTTCCACTGATGGTTTCTGCCCGTTTGGATCTTATGGTAGTCAATATTCATGTTGGCCTGTTTTTTTAACTCCGTATAATTTACCTCCATGGATGTTGATGAAGGAGCCATATATCTTTTTGACTTTACTAATTTCAGGACATCCGAAGAAAAATATTGATGTTTATTTGAAACCATTGATTGATGAATTAAATTTATTGTGGAGTACTGGTGTCAGTACATATGATGTTGCAACGAAACAGAATTTCATACTGAGAGCAGCATTGATGTGGATAATAAGTGACTTCCCGGCTTATGGGATGTTATCTGGCTGGAGTACACATGGTCAGAAATCATGTCCTTACTGTATGGGAGAGAACAAAGCATTTATGCTCATTCATGGAAAGAAACCGTGTTATTTTGACTGTCATCGCAGATTTCTTCCAGCTGATCATCCTTTTCGCAGAAACAGATCTCATTTCAGAAAAGGAACAACTGAAAGGGATGGACCTCCAAAAATGCTATCAGGTTCGGAGTTAAAATCGGTTGTATTTTCATTACCTCCCATCACTTTTGGTCCCACAATAAACCAACAGAAAATTTCTGGTTTTGGGAAAGAACACAATTGGATTAAACGTAGCATATTTTGGGATTTTCCATATTGGTCTGATTTGTTGGTCCGACACATGTTAGATGTCATGCATATTGAGAAGAACTGTTTTGATAATTTGTTTCATACAGTTTTGGATACGCCAGGAAAGAGCAAAGACAATGTAAATGCACGTTTAGATCTTGCCCAAATTTGCAGGCGTCCAGAATTGGAACTATTTGAGAATGTCAGAACAGAAAGGTTACTGAAACCAAAAGCAGCTTATACACTGTCTAAAGAAAACTGTTTATTATTTTGTCAGTGGATTGCAGATTTGAGACTTCCAGATGGCTGTGCTTCCAATTTGGGTAGATGTGTAAAGAATGGTCATATTACTGGATTAAAAAGTCATGATTGTCATGTTATAATGGAGATACTTCTACCCATTGGATTAAGAGGTCTGTTGAATTCTGTGATTTGGGATTCCATAACAGACATGTCTCATTTTTTTCGGGAAATTTGTGCGGCTACGGAAGATTATGATGCTCTAGGCAAACTTGAAAAAGATGTTGTTGTAATTATATGTAAACTTGAAAAAATATTTCTGCCGTCTTTTTTCGACTCAATGGAACATTTGATGTTACATTTGCCATATGAAGCCAAATGTGGAGGTCCGATACAGTTTCGATGGATGTACCCATTTGAAAGATGCATGCAAAAATTGAAAAGAAAAGTACGCAACAAAGCATCTGTTGAAGGATCTATTGCAGAAGCTTATTTGCAAGAGGAAATATCTTTTTTCTGCTCCCATTATTTTGAATCTGAGTATCCTTCAAAACACAACCGAATGGGACGTAATGAGAGGAATATTGATGAAATCGACAATCAATTATCTGTTTTCAACCAGTCAGAGCTTGGTTTTGGTGGAGTTTCTGAACGCTGGCTTTCAGATGATGAACATCATAGAGCTCATACGTATGTTCTGCTCAACTGTGAAGAGATGACATCAGTTGTACTGTAAGTGTTTATATCACTTATTCTATCATTTATGTTACAGTAAATAACTTTGGTTTTTATAGGTTGTATGATAATCATATCAAGAAACAAATTCCACAAATTACAGCAGCTGCTCTCGAAGAACGTCGACTGAAAAATTTCTCTCAGTGGTTTCAAAAACTGGTAACATAAATTCTTTATCTTTTAGCAACTCATTCAATGTATAGTTTACTATATTGATAATTATTTCACAAATCTTCAGGTGTCTCGACATGCTGATAAAATTGACAAACGGCTGTGTGTATTGAGTAACCCACCTTCCAAACTTGTTAAAACTTATAATGCATATGTGGTGAATGGATTTCGATTCCACACACATGCATATGGGGAATCGAAAAAAACAATGAACAGTGGAGTTAGCTTGAGAGGATCTCATCATCGAGAAAATGAAGTTGACTTTTATGGCATACTTGATGAAATCATTGAACTCTGTTATCTTGGACAACATTACATAACCATGTTCAAATGTCGGTGGTTGGATACAGAGAGAGGCGTGCGTGTTCATCCGACTCATGGAATCATCGATATTAAATGTAAAAGTGTTCTCGCAGTAAATGAACCATTCTTATTGGCTCAACAGGCATATCAAGTTTATTATGCAAAGTACTGTGCAACATCAAGAGACTTGACTGATTAGTGGAGTGTAATAAAAATCAAAATTCGAGACAATCAGTTTAGTCAAAGTGAATGTGCTTTCACTGATGTGCAAAGAATTGAAGTTTTTCAAGAGAGTACTCAAAATCAATCTTTTTTACAAAGAGACATGAGTATCGATGACGACACCCCACATTTAAGAGTCGGTGATGACGATGATGTTAATGATGTCAGACATGAATTTGAAATGGTAAGAGATGAAGCAACTGCAACTCGAATGGATATCGATGATGTTGAGGAGGAATATGAAGATGACATTGACATATATGAAGATGATGATGAAGATGAACACTTATAGAATTCCATGGTATTTATATACAATCATAATATGTATATATGTATATATAATAGTAATTATCAATTATTTGCTAACATTAACATTTTCTGTTTCAGATGGACGAGGCCACATTTCGTGAGTTGGCGGAGGCTGACCTGCCTTTCGATGCGGATGAGTTGCTGGCAGATGACCCTCAGCCTGCAGGCGCTCCAGGGAGTACGCGGAGGGGGCACGGTCTTGCACGATTGATGATTCCTGACCCCGTCCCCGAGCGACGTCCACGTCTTGGGTTTGATCCGCGCACCCGGAGGTGTGATAACCTGTGTGATAACCTGTGGATTTGACTAAGATTTCATTAATCTATTCACATAATAAATGTTTATTATTTTTTCAGTTTTCCGCATATAGAAGTCGGACAGGGCAGCGCTATTTTGCGCAACTATTTCTCTCAGTCGTGGACCACATGGGAGCAGATTCCTATTGATGTGCATCAGGCCATGTTCGGCCATTGGTTGGTACGTACGTAAATAAATAATTTTTATTTTGAAAATTATTTCATTTCTAACTTGATATTTTGATTTATTTGTAGGGTTTATGGTATCCGATCGAGGATACCATGCGTGACGCCATCCACGAGGCATGGGAGGTGGCCATGCGTGATCGTCTTCGTCAGTTTTTGCAAAATTTAAGAAAAGCTGCGATGAAGAAAGCAGGAGTGTCAGATTTTGAGGAGTCATGTAGAGCACACCGACCAGAGTATATTTCATCCCATGTATGGGATGGATTATGTGCGCACTGGTTGAGTGGTGCCTTTCAGAGGAGATCATCGGTGGGGAGGCAGAATCGGGGGAGACAGGAGGTGACTCATCGAGCTGGGAGTCGTTCTTTCAGTACTCATAGACAGCATCTGGTACGTACATTATTTATAAATATTTTATATAACTATAAATATTAACAGTTTATTTTTTATTCTTATAGGCTGTCGAGCACCCCGATATTACAGAGTACGACGTATATCGGAGGATGTACATTGATCCTGCTACTGGAGAGCTCAGAGGTGATCGTCAGCATCACATCGTGGTTAGTATTATTTGTTTTCAAGTTTAAAAATTAACTGCATATAATATATTCACAATTTTAATTTTAAATTGCAACTATAGGAGTCATATGAGGCCGCAGCGGCACAGGCCCGGCCTGAGAGTCAGGCCGAGTCATCAGATCAGACCACTGCCCGTCAGTTTGATGAGGCGGCATGGATGCAGGCCACCCAGTATGCCTTCGAGAAGGGCCGGGTAGTTGGTATCGGCTCTCGACTGACTCCCGGAGATTATTATGGCAGTGCTGCGATGTCGGCGTCCAGCTCGAGAGGAGCTCGTGCATCTTCTTCTACACAGTATGAGGATCAGTTGCGATCTCAGACTGCACAGATAGAGAGTCTCCGACAGGAGCAGGAGCAGATGCGTCAGCAGCATGAGGAGGAGCGTCGACGCCAGCAGCAGCTGTACGAGGAGCAGACGAGTCGGTGGCAGCAGCAGCATCAGGAGCAGATGGAGTACATGCGCCGACTCACTCATGCTTTAGGGATGGAGTTTCCTCCACCACCATCTGCAGATCTCCCACCTCCCCCCCTCCCCCCCTCCTTCAGATTAGAGTTTGTATTTTTGTTATAAAATTTGTGAAATCAAAATATTTTTTTTTCTATTCGTAGTTTCTGTCTCATTATAAAATATTAATAATATTATATTTTTAAATAACAATATTAATATGAATAATAATATTATTTATATTTTATAATATTAAATTTTATATATATATTAAAATTATATATATATATTAAAATTTTATATATATATTAAAATTTTATAATATTATAATTTAATTATTTTTTTTGTAATACTTGAATTATTTTAATATTTGAATGTAAAATAATTCTATTATTTTTATATTAATTAAAATAACTTATTAATATTTTTTTTATTTATGAATTATAATTGTAATATTATTATATTAATTAAATTATTTATTAATATTCTATTATTTTTATTTTTGAATTATAATTCTACTATTATTATAGTAATTAAAATAATTT
This sequence comes from Viscum album, assembly GCA_963277665.1. Classification (NCBI taxonomy): domain Eukaryota; kingdom Viridiplantae; phylum Streptophyta; class Magnoliopsida; order Santalales; family Viscaceae; genus Viscum; species Viscum album. The sequence goes on along the minus strand of OY728122.1, from coordinate 2,087,072,403 downwards.
ATTATTTTCATTTGTAATTATAATTCTATTATTATATTAATTAAAATAATTTATTAATAATTTATTTTTTTTATTTTTTTTATAGTATTTGCGACGGGATACTATGCCCGTCGCAAATACTAGTATTATTAATAGTTTTTTATTTTTTTTTAAAAGTATTTGCGACGGGTCCCGACTCCCGTCGCAAATACTAGTATTATTAATTTTTTTTATTTTTTTAAAAGAGTTTTTGCGACGGAACCGTCGCTAAAGCTATTTGCGACGGGTCCCGTCGCAAAAGGTATTTGCAACGGGTCCCGTCGCAAAAACTGTTTTAAAATTTTTTTACAAAAATACGGAATACTATTTGCGACGGGGAGAATGCCCGTCGCAAAAACAGTCTTTAGCGACGGGCCCGTCGCAAATAAGTGTAGTTGCGACGGCGTTTTCAGCAACGAGCTATTTGCGACGGGATCCCGTCGCAAATAGCCCGTCGCAAATACCTGTTTTTCTAGTAGTGCTTGCTTGCTGCAGAACGCTTCTCGTACATATTTGTGAGGGCTTTCATCAGGTCCACCGTCGTCTTCTCCTCTCTGATGTTGAACGCTACGTTTTTGGCCAACGTCAGGCGCACAACACCAAGAACCTGTCAATCCAGTAGCTCCCATTCCGACTTCTCCATTTCCGCTGGCTTCACACCCAGAAGCGGCAAGTGCATCTTTTTCTGATAAAGATAATCCTCGATCTGCATCCTCCAGAAACTGAATTCAGTTCCATCGAAGCGATCGATCTTCACTTTGCCTTCATCCAGAGCCATCGTTGGAGAATTCCGAACCTCCTTTGATACCAGTTGTTACGGAATCGTCGGGAGACACAACGACAGAAAATGAGAAAACGAAAGGAAAGGAAAAACAACAAAGAACACGGCGATTTACGTGGTTCGGGAAAAAAAATCCCTACGTCCACGGGAGAGACACAATTTCACTAATCGGGAGCAGCAAATTACAGAGGATTTCAATCAGAAAACCCTAGCCCGAAAATGGGCTACATATGAAGAAGACGGTCTACTGTTCTGAATAGTAGTCCGCGTTGCAACAGTGATCGGCGGCTCACTATGTCAAAAGTGCTACAGTGTCTGTCGGCTGGAAGTCAAAAGTGCTACAGTACTGTTGACCCCGAAGTCCGCACCGCTACAGTACCTGTCGGTGTCGGTCGGTCAGCTCCGCTACAGTGGTCAGAGATGCTACAGTGCCGAAAAATGGGCCGGGAGCCTTCGGCCCCCGGACCCCCAGAGTAGGGGCGCGTTGCCCCCTGCAACCCCCAACGAGCTCACCGCGGAGATCGACCCGCAAAAGTTGCGGCCCACAAGCATTCGGCCCAACCGAATCGGGCAACACCAATCCAACAAATGTGCGCGGAAGCCGGACCGGTGGTGCCGAGGAATGCTGAATGCCGACGGGGCGTGCTCGGAAGACAGGACCCCTTACGCGCAAAGAACATTGAATATTTACGAAGATATGAGGGCTCATCTGAAGGCGCCCGCGAACCTATCGTGAAACAACCATTACATGAAGGCCATGGGTTTTTCACGTGGTCGTAGAAGATGGGGTTTTCGCGCAGCAAAGCAACACTTCGTCTTCGGGTTATCATCCCTGAAGAGAGGGAAGACAATTTTTTTTATAGCCGATGTCCCCAGAGTGGTGCGCAAGGGACCAACGTGCAAGGGACAGAAGAACAAGGGACCGGTGCGGAAACCCCGGCTGATGGCGCCTAGGGGGTGGACATGGGGTCGGCCGTGCAAACGGGTGTCGACGCCGCCTTCGGCGCGGAACCGGTCACGGTAGTGGAAACTCCTTTTCGACGCCAGCTTGGGCGCGGAAGTGGGGGCCAGAGCGGATGGCATGCAAACGGCTGTTCTCCGCCGCCTTCAGCACGGAACTGGGTTCTGCCACACAAACGCAGTTCATAGGGGCCTTCGGCGTGGAACACGCCATGTGAAAATAATCGTTCGTCATCGCCTTTGGTGCTGAAACGGGCCCGCGTTCACAAAACCCATTTCAACGACGCCTTCGGCGCGGTAGCGGGGCCAGAGCGGTCTGTCATGGAGGGTAGAGTTTGGGCACTGAAGCGAAGGCCGTCGCGCAACGGTTTGCGCGCAGAAGGCCGCTTGCGTGTGCTTCTTCCAATTTTGTGTGCACCCACCCCCTGGGCCCCAAGATATCCTTTTCTTTGTACCGGCTTCATTCGGAGCTTGTTCATCCGTCCAAAGGGCCCCCTCCTCCGGTTTTTGGTGCCATCATCAATTCTATCAAATAATTTTACTTAATACTATCGATAGTTTTCAATATATATTGATATAACATATTTTTCGTTATAGATTATATGATACAAGTAAATTTTCAAAAATGAAATTTCTTATAATACATCTCTATATAAATCATTTTTTCTCATCGATTCTTTCATAGATTAATTTTGGATCTTATATGATACATATTTTGAGGATTTTTTTTTGAGACAGGTATTAAATTTCTATTATCTTATATGTGTCAATGAGTGTTATGTGTTAATGATTTCATTTAAAATAATAAAAAATATAAATTATAATATTTTTTTGATTGTTAAACTAATGTGGGTAAGTGATAATACCTTAATAATGATAATTACAATTTTTGTTGTATATTTTTTTGGAATTTTCAGTGATTTGTATGATAAAATCAAAACAAAATATCCAATAACACCTCATAGCATGAGAGTTAAAAATATATAACTCCTTATATATTAATTTAATTATTATTTATTTTTATGTGTGAGATTATAGGATTAGTTGATACATATAATAAAAATTTATGATTTTTAATTTCAAAAAAAAAAACAGAAAATAATTGAACACTTATTCAACAACCTTGTCTATGATGCTTTAAAAAAATTTAATTAAACAAAGTGTTTTTTAAAATATCAAATATTCTACTGTATTTTATCCATGATAGTCGAAACTAAAATGTTTAAATTTATTTATACATTTATTTTTAGGACACTTAATATAAAATGTAAAAATACATTTCACTTAAATATTTATAGACCCATATTTATATGCTGAAATACAATTAATTATAGGAAAAATTAGTGACTTATTATAAATTATATTTATTGAATGAATTGATAAAATATTTTATATTTGAAATTACCCCATTCAATAAAGTAGTATCCTTCACTCATATGGATAAATAAAATATTTCTACTGATTAAAATGATAAATTTTGTTTATTTATTTAATTATCATAAAAATGATTATCAAAATAAATATTTTTGACCAAAAGTTATATCGGGATAAATTTAATTTCTTTAAAGAATGTAACAAAAAAATATTTCCCTAATCAAAAAATATAGATTTTTATTTCTAATAGCTCTATAAATATGAATATTGATGTTATTAGATAAGTTTTCACCACATAAAAAATAATAGTCAATGCCATTTGATTGTTTTCAATTAATCTAATATAAACCAAGGTGGTAAATATTCACATCTAATTCATCATGATATTTTAGTTTTAATTTTTTTGAGACTAAAATATATATATAATTATCAATAAAATTTGTAAAATTTCAAAAATGTACTTATTTTTTATGAGTTATGGTATACATTAAAATTATATAAGAAAATTAGGATACAAAACTAAAATGTTTTCATTTATTATAGATTAAAAATATGAATGATAATGAAAATGGAAATCCCTATACTGAATATATATATATATATGAAGAATGATCTATGAGATTAAATTGATCATTTTCCAAATTTCACAAAAAATTTAAATTTTGAAAATGAATTGAAAAAGTAATATTAACAAATAAATTACTTAACTAAGGTGATTTGTTTTTTTGTTTCCTTTCAACCTCTCATAAAAAATGGTTTCTTTCCATTCCAGTTATTTATCATTATTTCCCCTATTCCTCAATTTTTTCATTTGGGCATATAAATTTTATAGTTTCATATGGGTTTTATGGATTCAGGGTTTTATAGACTCTTTCCACTATAATTATTTGTATTTATTCCCCCATAGGTGTTGTATAAATCATTCTGAATTTAACAAACCTATTGGTTAATTATATTATCATTTACCATATCTCAATCTATACAATATCCAAAGCCTCACCCTATCCTTATTTATTCACTATTGATATTAAGGTGGGTTATGTCTGTTATAATGGATGAATTTAATGATTCCTTTATGGATTGGTATTTTTTATGTAAATTCATAGCAATATATTTTTTTATATCCTTCATAGTTTTTTTTATTCCAGGTCTCTTTAGAAAGGATTTTCACCATTTTTTCTTCATGCACAACTAATTATACAAAACCCACAACAAAAGATCACATTAGGATTGATTTAAATTTTTTAATGAGTGATTTCTTATTGTAAAGGTGTATTGTATAGTTATGTTCCTTGTTATTTTACTTTTTTTTCACCATAATTAATGTTTACTTTTTCTATGATTTTGATTCCTCTCTAGTTTATTATCATGTTATGGTAATTTTATTCATCAAGAACGTTATTGGATCATCTGTATTTTTTGAGACCCTAACCCCAATTTTCAAGTGCTGGTTTCTTACATTATTAAATTTTCATAGATACAATATTCAAATCTCAAAGTAGTAGTCTATTTTGCCATTTTTTAGAACCATATTACTTATATGATACCCCTATTACATTGGGAAATAAACATAAATCATTAAAAATGTAAAATTTTAAAATCCCTAAAATCCATTTAATGAATTCATATTTATAACCTATTTAAAGGAAAAAATTATAGTGATCTCAATTTCCCTTTAAGGGTTATGTAAACGGAAGCTATCATTAGTCAATAATAATAATCAACATGGAAATGGTGACAACTAAACAAAAATTCTATTTAAATAACATGGATATCATGGTGAGATAGGGAATAATAAATATGGGATGGAAATTAATTGACACACTTTCCATTTAAATAACATAACTATCAAAGAGAGATATGGAAAAATCCAAATATAATGGTAAGTAAATTAAACATGTTAAATTTAACCAATAAATTGAGAAGGAAATTCATCTATAGATAATATAATAAACAATTATTCCTTAACAAATTGTTTTTAATGATTTCAAAATGAAGGATGTTCTTAATTATTTGACATCATGTATGAGGAACATGAAAACCTATACCACCATGACCTTTTAAATGATTGTTTCGAAACATCAAGTAGAATCATTTTTAATATAGGAAAAAATATTTTCACACAAAATACGTCAACGTATCAAGGGAATATATAAATTATAGGCCCCACCTTTCATATTTAGTCTAAATAAATCATCATATATTAAATAATAAATTCAACTCATGAAAAATATTAATTATCAAATATTATATAGAGAAAAAGATAGAGATTTATCAATATTTCACCTATTAATTAAATAACATTAATAAAAAACATTATATATATAAATGGTATATAGTATATAAAATAATCATATCCATCACTAAAGAATATTTATAATTAATAGAAATTTAATGTCTAATGAATATTGATTACAATAAAGTGATTGTTTAAATGGAAAGTTAATACTCTCAGAAAATAGATATTTCACAATAACATTATCAATTAGTAATTTTGAAATCAAATAACATTGGATTAAATGGTTAAAATTGAAACGAAAAATTCCATTAAAAATGTAGTATCACTGATAACACATTTCAATAGAGTAGTGTACACACCACTAAAATTTGAATTGGTGTAAAATAGAAAACATTTCCCGGTGGAATATAAATTGAGATAAAATCCTTTACTATATTCTCCTTTTTGGTTGAACAATATGAAACATATTAAATAATGGTGTTAATATTTTTATTAAATTATAATATAACCATAATAACATTTATAATATATTGTAAAATTCTTTTGTAACATCTTATTGTCCTCTATACACATGAATGTTGATTTTATAACCCATTTGATGACTGTTTCTGTGGTTTTAGGTTATCCAATTAACAAAAAAACATTTCATTGTATCAAATATTCTATTTGTTTTCTAAAATTGTTGGCACCAAAATTTGGGAAGAACAAAACAAATGGAAAGCCTTAAGGGATACCTCATGAAGATGTTTTACGGAGCCCTCGTAGCCACATGGCCAGTGCAAAGCATCCTTTCTATGATGGCATCATAGAGAAAAGAGGCACTCCGCAAGCCCCTATGACATTTGCGATCCCACTAAAAAGCAAGGATGATGGAGGCTCCGTGAGCCCCTTTGACGTTTGGGAACCCGCTGCGGAGCAAGGAGGTGGGAGGCTCTGCGATCCCATTTGACGTTTGCGAACCCGCTGAGGAGAAAGGAGGTGGGAGGCTTTGAGATTATGGAAAAATGTCATGTGTCTTCACACCCAGCGATCTCTATTTAATGATTTCTCTTGCCTATAAATACTGGGCTCCCCTCAAGCCCAAATGATGCATCCTCCAAACTTTCATCTTCTTAGATCTTAAATCAAGAAGCATTTTTTGCTCTGCGAACAATTAGTCCTTCTGGGTACTCTAGATTCATGAAGTGCCTCTCCCTTGGCTTGAATCCGTCCCCTCTTCAAAGAGGGATTCCCTAAGTATATCCCACGGGCCTCCGTAAAGGATGTGGATCCCCAAGGGGACTCGGGTCATCATAGAGCACTTTGGCTTCATGATGTCCCCTCCATGCACATGTGATCCACATGCTAGGAAGGGTCATTGTGCTTCGCAAAGAACGTTTCCTCGCAATTATATGCTTCATAGGGAACCCTTGCATTATGAAGAACTACTCTGTGAATTCCTTTCCACTTTGAATAGAACCTTCCATGTTCTCTAATGCCCTATGCCTAAGCTTGGCCACTTCACTTTGTGAAGCATACCCCTTCGCGATGCCCCTCCACTGCATGGAACACCAGAGCTTCATAAGGCTTTTTCCTATGTACACTTTTGATCTGTTAATCCATTTCCCATGATACCCTCTAGGTTTTGATGATTTAAATTTCTAGATCCCTTGGGTGGTTATTCTTATTGCATTGCTTCACCTCATGCTTTTTCGTATAAGCAGGCTAACAGCTATAGCTTCTTCGCATAGCCACGCTAACATAGACCCCTCAATGAATTACATCATAACACCCCTTCACCATGACATTGTTGATTCCTTTCCTTCTTCAAGTGAGGGTGGGTATAAATTATATTAGTCATAGGGGTGCAGAGAGAACCCTCTTTGTCCGAGCTGTAGGATGTTAAAATGCCACGTTCCATCATCCTCAGCACATGATGTTAAAGTGTGGCCTCTCCAAATGCATTATATGTGGGGTGCCCCATCTCAGACATTCTCTATACCCACTATTCTCCACTGGGGTGAGATCATTCCTCACACGGAATGAGATCATCTTTACTGGGGTGCAGCCTATTCAAGGGGAAAAGGAAACCATATAGGTGTAAGCCCCTGGCCTTTCTTTTCAGAGCCAACATCCTTGCTCCTCCTATCTTCTTCATGGACATGGACCAGAGATGGGGGGATGGGCACTAGAGACCTTATTTCTTCAGTACCAAATCCCTATCTCTTTGGGTTTTGTTTCCACTAAGCCTCCAACCTCATGTAAGTCCCAAACTATAAGCCCCACTCCACTTCCCATGGACAGACCCTTCGCGACATGATCGTCATGTCTTTGCTACCTCTTGTTTCTCACACCGAGCATGAATCATGTGGGCTTAGAGAAAGCACCAAACATGGAATACTCTATGGGGAGCCTAGAATGTAATCCCCAAGAACACCAATCCCGAACTATGTGGACTTCGATCCTTTCCATGCCATGGTACGATGGAAGCCTTCCGGAGGTTCAAGCCCACCATCCATTGGTCCTGACCCCCCTTCACAATGGTTCCCACTCCAGAACTATGTGGACTTTGATCCTTGCCATGCCAAGGTACGTAGGAAGCCTCCCTAAGGTTCAATCCCACCATCCATTTATTTTGACCCCCCATCATGTCAGTTCCCACTTTTGAACTAGGCTTTGATCCTTGCCAAGGTAAGGTACGTATGAAGCCTCCCTCAGGTCCAGGCCCACCAACCATTGGTTCTGACCCCCTTCACATCGATTCCCACTTCTGAACTATGTGTACATTGATCATTTTCAAGATAAGGTATGTAGGAATCATCCCTAAGGGTCAATCCCACCATCCATTGGTTCTGACCCCCTTCACATCGGTTCCCACTCCCAAACTACATGGACATTGATCTCTGCCATGCCAATGTATGTAGGAAGCCTCCCTAGGGTTCAAGCCCACCATCCATTGGTACTGACCCCCCTTCACGTCGGTCTGCACTATCAAACTATGTGTACTTTTATCCTTTACAAGTCAAGGTACTTAGGTATCCTCCCTAAGGATCAGGCCCACTAACCATTTGTTCAGACCCCCCTTCACGTTGTTTCCCACTTCTGAACTACATGGACTTTGATCCTTTACAAGGAAAGGTATGTAGGAAGACTCCATGTCCTTCAAGCCCACCATCAATTGGTTCCAACCCCCTTCATGTCAGTTATGACTTCTGAACAATGTGGATATTGATCCATGGAAAGGAAAGGTATGTAAGAATCCTCCATGAGGTTCAATCCCACCATCCATTAGTTTCGACACCCCTTCATGTCGGTTCCCACTTTTGAACTATGTAGACTTTGATCCTTGCCAAGGAATGGTACATTGGATGCCTCTCTGAGGTTCAAGCCCACAATCCATTGGTTCCGACCCCCTTCACGTCAGTTCCCACCATCCCGAACTAAGCAGACTTTGATCCTTGCCAAGCAGGCTACATAGGAAACCTCCCTGATGTTCAAGCCAAATAACCATGGACCCTGACCACTCCATATTGGTCCAACCCTATCCAGCGTGACGTTAAACTATATGCCCCATTTATTGGTAAGTTGTTATCAACCCCATACCATGGGTAAGTTGTTGTCATCCCTTCCATTGGGATCCACATCTTTGGTCCACCCCAACTGTGTCAAACCAACTCGAGCTACTAACAATGCGTAAGCCGTAGTATATCATGAGGTTTCTATCCTCTGTGCACACCCCGATCCTATACCCCATCCGGAACTACATGGACTTTGATTCCCTACCACTGGGATATATAGGAGGTCTCTGCATGGCCCAAGCCCTACATCATTGTCGCCCTCAGGTCGACTCCATTTCATTTTCCATCCACTTCACGTAACCACTCATCATACATCCTGATTCTTACCCGGGCTACCACATCATGGTGAGATCATGCCAATTCACCTCTTCACTACCTTTAGTAGTAACCAGGTAACTAAACACATGTTATATCCTACATCATTGTTCCTTCCAGGGGTCGAACCCATATGATCCTCTCTCATTAGTGTTCTGATAAGTTTGATCCATCTCTGTTGGATGTTAAACTCATGGCATAGCCTGTGTTAAACCTAGGAAGCTGAGGAAAACCTTAGATACAAGCCAATGGCACATAATTACCCTCATTCAACATGGGATGCCTCGGGATTCTATTATAACAACCTGAGATTTTATGAGAATTATTCTTTTTAATTTCATTGATATCCTATGTTGTACGCGACACAAAAATTAGCATGTTATATACGTAACACCGTATGTGCAACACTATTCTTGGCTCGTGTTACACAAAATTTCAAGTTCGTTTGATAGAATTTATTCTACACAACATTGAGTGTATATATATATATTTATATTCAATGTATAAATGAAATACATTTGGATTATTTTATAAAAAACAACAATGGAATCTTCCACTACACACAACCCTGACTTGGATTGCTTTACACGCAACTGCGACCTTCCACGATAGCGTTTGTTGTACGCAATACAGAGTTTCACTAAACAACAATATGTTATTAAAATATTATATAAACTAACCATTATGAATATTAATACCCACATTTTGAGATTTTATTTTTCAAAATGGACTTCATTTTTGGATTCGGAATATCGAAATTAGCCTAGGGTGAATTTTTTGTATTTTTCTGAAAACATTCAATTTTTGATGAATAGTGAAAACACTAGGTTACTATTTAAAAAACAACTTTTTATTTAAATAATTATATATTTTATTTAAATTTATTTTCGATCAAATTTGATACATAATACCTATATATGTTCAATGTAAATCATTGGAGTCATTTTATAATAATTTTAGATATATAAAAATTTTATTGAACTTTTCACCGTCTTTTACCCACCTCCTAGGAGAATTTAATATTTACAGAAAACATAATTTTTCCACTTCTATGTGTGTAATTTCGAAAATATGATAGATAGGGTTAATATCAAGGAGTAAAATGTGATTCAATAAGATAAAAATAATTTTTGGTGAATAGTAACTTTTTACTTTTATTTACCACGGTTAAAAGTAAAAAGGGTAATTAAGGGTAAAAATTATATTACTATTACCCTAAAAAATGTCCTAATTCTACTGAATAAGTGTAATTTGACCAAAAGCAACCTTAGTAATAAAATATTACCCTTTAGGTCGATTTTGATTAGATTAGGACATTTATTATTATTTTATTTAATGAAGAGTTAAAATAGTTAAAATCAATGTTTAATAACTAAAACATTTTTAATGTAGGGTTATACATAATATAAATTCGACTATAAATATTCATTAGAAATATAAAATTATTTCCTACATAATGGTATTTTATTTATAATTTTTAAACATTAAATAATTTAATTTATTTATGACACAATGATGCTGTAGTAATTACCTTATTAATGAAATATTAACATAATTGATGTTATAAATACCCAAATAAATTTATTTTGAGACTTTTTATGAATTAAACTAATTTTATAGGTTAATATGACATGTTTTTATTTATTTAATTAAATATTTTAGAACTAATCATGCTGTTATGATTTTTCACAAAAATCAATTAGCAAATAGTGTCAAAATTGACATAAAATAGTTTTTAAAACAAATATTATATTATTAATTGTTATTATATTCCTAAAAATCTACGGTACATCCAAATGGCTTATATAAGGTTATATATATTAATAATGAACAACTTGGGGTATGTTTGTCTTGTTATAGTATGTTTATTAACTATTTAGTGTAAGAAAACAAGAAGACGCGGTAAAAGTTAAATTATTTAACTTAATATTAAATCTAAATGATAAGGTTAAAATAGTACCCTAAAATTGTCTAAAAACTATTTTTTGAGAGGATTTCGACCCATCCCCACATTATCTTCGTAATAAATCAATTTGGAGCTATTATAAACCAAATATGACTTTATGATAAAATAATATTTTTTTTCCAAAGGTGCCCCTCTCCTCCCTTATAAAAAGGGCACCCCTTCCCTCTTCTCTTCACACCCTTTTGAGAATTTAAGATCAGCCAAACCATTCCAATTACTCTTATCAAACTCTCTAGTTATATCATAGAGGTTCTGGTCTTCTCAAATGACCAACTCTAGTGCCCTAAGAAGAAGTTTAAAATAGGTCCTTTGAAGAAGAAGTAATATCTTCTACCGATTCATTCAAGTTTTATTTCTTCTTCAACTTCTTCATCTTTAGTTTTTTCTTTATAAATTAATAGCATCAATATTACTTATATACTCATATGTTATTATAAATATTAAACAACCCTATTTCACCTTCTATCCATCCTATAGAAAATGAAATCACCGCGCGTGCGTACGTACAGAATACCGTCTCCACGCCGTGGTGTAATCTGTTTTTCCACCACCACCTTACTTGGATGAGTATAATGTTATAACGAATAACTATATATATTTATTAAAACATCATAATAATTATAATATATTATATCATCCACTCCAATTCCATTCAATAAATATGGTAATGATATCATCGCTAATGCGTATGTACGGATTACCATCTCCACGACGTGATGAGATTCATTCTCCATGTTAACCACTCAAGAATGATTATAAAGTATATATAATGAATAATAATGTAATAAATGACATGATAAAGCTACCTTATTTATTAATATATATATATATATATATCATCTACTTACTTCCATTCTAGTCAATAAGGAAAATAAAACAGTGTTCATGGTGCATACGGCCTACCGTCTCCATGAACGGTGTGTTTCATTTAATTTATCTTTATATTATATATATATATACTGAATATATATGATATATAAATCATGATTTAAATTCTGGAAGTAATTAAATCATGATATATGTAATAATAATATCAAGAACAAGAAGTCCAAACACGTACGATAAATAAAACGATTTTACCCAAAACACTGCTTTAACATGGAATTTACAAAAGAACGGGTAATATAATGTCATCTGTGAACCATTTATGATATCATAACAATGAATATGATTCTTTAATAAGTCAATGACAGTATTTATATCATTATACAGGAGGTTCGGATACGTATGAAGCATATCAGACCTATGGTAAGGGAAAATTTTGCAATCTCATTTTTATCAAAGATTGCTTATACGTAATTATTTACTGGGGTTATATTTTTCATCCATGTCCATTAAAATGTTTTCATAAAGTGTTTAATATTCTTACATGAATTTTTAATGTCATGATTACCCCTCTTTGACTTTTAATTTTTGTTATGGTAGAAATCTTTCTTTTGTTTTCCATATGTGGTACTTTTTGACTTTTCCGAAAAAAGTACGAAAAAATGTTTTTTTTAACTTATACGGCATGAAAAGATTTTTACCATTTCATAATGAATTATTTCAATAAAGATTCCTATAAAAATTTCAGGATTATTTTAAACAAAATCCTTTTCTTTTAAAATTTAATGGCATTTTGAGAAAATAAAATGATTTTTAAGAATAAAGGATATTTTCCTCAAGAATTCATTTCAAGTGTTTTATCAAAACCATTTTCCATATAAGATGGAATTATTTCATAGGTGTATGTTTCAAGTATAATGTCTCTATTATATACATGGTTTCACTTTTCTTATGATTAAATGATATCCATTTATTTTTATATTCATTATGATATGATGGGATGATGGTTATGAAACCCATTTTATTCTTTTGGTAATGATGAATGATTTATGTTCATGTTGTGGCACAAGTAAGAATGATTTCATTATGAGATGTGTGGGACATATATATCCCTCCAATGAATTTGGTAAAGATTTATATCTCATGATATAGACATGGCTGGAATGACCGGTTAATCTGATTCAGTGATACATGACTGAAATGAGAGTGAACTCGATTCAGAAAGGGACTTTTTCCACTAAGATGGTCTTGGTAGCAATGCCTTGGCTACTATGGAAATCATATCATGTGTTTAATGGTTTTACACAATTAAATGTTTTATTCCCATGCTATTTTATCATGATTTATTTTCCCTTATGATATATGCCTTACTCACTTCCATGATTTATGTCTTTGCTCAAGATTTTGATGTTTAGATTTTATGTTCATGTTTTTTTCATTAAAATATTTATGGATTGTTTTATGTTCTCTATGTTTTCCCTTACTAAGAATTTTAGGTCACCCTTTTTATGTTTTCTTTTCCTCATGATATAAAGAATGGTTTTAGGTAATAAAACCAAAAGGGGAATAACTTTATGGGAGATTTTGAAGATCTTTCACCATGATTAGAAGATTACGTTCCGAGTTTCCAAAGACACTAAACTAATACGGTGTTTGGGTTTTTGTTTTTTTCATGTATTAAGTATTCCGAAAAATTAATATAATATCCATGTACATCAAGGTTTTGGGTCTCTACAATTGGTATCAGAGTGAAGGTTTAGTTAACCTTTGGAAACTAGGATGCGAAAACATTAGTGAAATCCCTAGAGATATTTCTAAGGTTTGTATAAGGATGTCCCTAAAGATAAGTACATGTATAGGATATAGTCATAGAATTATGGTAACAATCTTAAAATTTAACCTAAGATGTTAGATATTGACGGTACTCCCCCTTTATTATATTTTTTTCCCTAGCATGATTTTTGCCTCTCACACTATTCTTTTTGGGTTTTAGAAAATGGATGGAAATAGGAAGATTCACGATAATGGAGAATATGATGGAGAATGGAATGATATTCTTCATGATAAACCAAATGAAATGGGATTTGGAAGTCCAAAAATTGCTATTATGCCTAATCAGCAATCTCATAACATGATCAATAATCTCAACTTTGGTAAGTTTCTCAACTCAGCTAATAAGATAAAGATGGAGTTTCATGATGATCATAGAGGAAAGAAAGTAAAATTTCAATAATGTAAAACATGTGGGAAGAGGCATCAAGGATAATTTCTCAAAGGAACTGAAAGATGCTTTGGGTGTGGAAAATAAGGATACAAATCTCGTAAGTGCAAAGGAAAAGGTTCAGTTAACACCATAGCGAAGGATAATAGTATTGATACGACATCAACAATGATTAGATGTTTTAAATGTAGAATGAATGGGAATTATACAAACCAATTACCTAAGGGAAAATCTCATGAAGAGAATCAGCATGGTCATATGGGTATTATTTATGTGGATGATGATGAGGAGACTACAAATGATATATGAGATGAAAGAAGTGTTGAAGCTTGGTCAATGGTTGAAGAAGGTAGTGGAATGATTTATGTTTATCAAGAGTTATGTTGTATAGGTAATGCTAATATGTAATAAAGACACTTATAAGGATTGTTACACTATTTTTTTCCTAAAGTATTTGAAAGTATATGTTGAATGGTTCCGGTAACCATGAAAGGTTATTCAGATATTTTTGGAAAGTAGATGATATGCGCATAATGAAGGGATAAAGAGATAATGAGATGTTTGATAGTATTAATGAGCTCATGACTTATATAAGGACAAAGTGATATCATGGTTAGAGTATATAGAAATATTGGGATTTTGGTATGTGGAAAGAGTTAACTTTTGACAGCATTCATGTTTTCACTAAGGTTCAATGGGTTTTCATTTTTTAAGAGAATACATGATTAAGGAATTCAAATATTTGGAATGTGACCAATAAGATATATCTTATGATATATGGGAGATAAATGATGGTATTCACATTCTTGGTAGATGACCTCTCTAGAAATCATTTTTTTATACTATGAGCTTGGATCGAAGTATTTTGGATAAGCCTAAAGATAGGAATGAATTAAGTTAGACATAAGATAGTATTGTTTAAGGCTAGAACTTTTTTCGATATTATTGAAAGAATGTTATAATAATGTAGTTTTAGAGAAAGGGAAAACCTGCAGGACGGGCGACAACCCATTGCGTCGGACAAGGATGATGGAATCCAACCCACAACTGAAGTACGATAGGCCTTTATTGCATACCACCGGCCTACAGGAAGTCCCTGGTAAGTAGAAACTAGTTTTATTTTATTAAGAGCTATGATAGATGAAGTATAAGTCCATTTTAGCAACCGTATATGATTAATCTCATGATAGATAGACTTATGTATATTTAATAAATTGTGCTAAACTTATTGTGATAGAAACCAATGGAATGACCTATCATTCTATCACATTATCTACTAACACTTCACAAATGACAAATTCAACTTCTTTTGTTTAAGAGATGAAGTGGGAATTGTTCATGGAATGAACAACGGTGATATTTTACCAAAATAAAGTAATTATTTCTTTTAATTCAACAATTATTTAGCATTAGGGGAATGATCTTGAAAAATAAAAACGTTGTCCTAGTGCCCTCACACCCGATAAATAAGACGACACCTTAGATCATCAAAAATTTATGGCATTGTGATTGATGGATTTTTCATAGCCATGTTCTCTTCCACTATCCATCAGAACATGATTGTTAGATTTCTCTTCCATATCCATATTTTCACCTATGTTCTCCTATGTGGAAACCCAGTGATGAGTTAATTTGGGTAACCGTTACATTTCATACTATAGTTTTTTAATGTTATGATTTGGTATTCCTTTTTTATGATGTGGGTTTCTATGAAAGGAACTTTCAAGTAGTAAACCATTTATCACCCCAACGAATTTCGAGGGAAAAATTAATTTTAAGGTGGGTAGAATGTAACAACCAGAGATTTTATGAGAATTATTATTTTTAATTTCACTGATATCGTGTTTTGTATGCGACACCAAAATTATCTTGTTCTATACGTAACACCGTATACACAACACTATTCTTGGCTCGAGTTACACAAAATTTCAAATTCGTTTGATAGAATCTATTATACGCAACATTGAGTGTATATATATATATTCAATGTATAAATGAAATATGGTTGGATTCTATAAAACAAAACAACAAAGGAATCTTTCACTACATGCAACCCTGGCTTGGATTTCATTACACGCAACCGTGACCTTCCACGATAGCATGTGTTGTACGCAATACAGAGTTTCACTAAACAACGATATGTTATTAAAATATAATATAATATAGCAATTATGAATAGTAATACCCACTTTTTGAAATTTTGTTTCCAAAATGGACTTCATTTTTGGATTCGGAATATCTAAAATAGCCTCGGGTGAATTTTTTGTATTTTTCTGAAAACATTCAAATTTTTGATGAATAGTGAAAGCACTGGGTTACTATTTAAAAACCGACTTTTTATTTAAATAATTATTTATTTTATTTCAATTTATTTTAGTTCATTATTGATACATAATACCTATATATGTTCAATGTAAGTCATTGGAGTCATTTTATAATAATTTTAGATATATAAAAATTTTATTGAACTTTTCACCGTCTTTTACCCACCTCATAGAAGAATTTGAAAGTTTACATAAAACATAATTTTTCCACTTCTGTGAGTGGATTTTAAAAAATCCAAGAAACAAGGTTAATATCAGGGAGTTAAATGTGGTTCAATAAGATAATTGTTTTTTGGTGAATAATAACTTTTTACTTTTATTTACCACAGTTAAAAGTAAAAAGGGTAATTAAGGGTAAAAATGATATTACTATTACTCTAACACATGTCCTAATTCTATTGGATAAGTGTAATTAGACAAAAAACAACCTTAGGGATAAAATATTACCCTTTAGGTCCATTTGTTTTAGAATAGGACCTTTATTATTATTTTATTTAAAGAAGAGTTAAAATAGTTAAAATCAATGTTTAATAACTAAAACATTTTTAATATAGGGTAATACATAAGATAAATTCGACTATAAATATTCATTATAAAGATAAAAATATTTCATACATAAGGGTAGTTTATTTATAATTTTTATACATTATATAATATTATTTATTTAGGACACAATGATGGTACAATAATTACCATATTAATGAAATATTAACATAATTAATGTTATAAATATCCAAATAAATGTAATTTGAGGCTTTTTATGAATTCCACTAATTTTATAGGTTAATATGACATTTTAGTATTTATTTCATTAACTTTGTTGGAACTAGTCATGCTGTTATGATTTTCACAAAAATCATGTACCAAATAGTGTCAAAATTGACATAAAATAGTTTTTAAACCAAATATTATATTATTAATTGTTATTATATTCCTAAAAATAGAAGGTTCTCCCAAAGGACTTATATATGGTTATATATATTAATAAGGAACCACATGGGGTCATTTGTCTTGTTATAGTATGTTTATTAACCATGTAGTGTAAGAAAACAAGAAGCCATTATAAAAGTTACTTTATTTAACTTAGTGTTAAATCTAAATGATAAGGTTAAAATAGTAACCTAAACATGTCTAAAACCTATTGGTTGAAATTATTTCGACCCATCCCCACATTAGCTTCTATATAAATCAATTTGGAGCTATTATAAACCGAATATGACTTTATTATAATATAATATTTTATGTTTTTTCCAAAGGTGCCCCTCTCCTCCCTTATAAAAAGGGAACCCCTTCCCTCTTCTCTTCACACCCTTTTGAGCCTTGATGCTCAGAAAACCCCTACCAATTCCTCTTCTAAACCTCTCCAGTTATATCATAGAGTTTCTGGTCTTCTCAAAATACCAACTCTAGTTCCCTAAGAAGAATTTTAAAAGAGGTGTGTTGAAGAAGAGGTAATCTCTTCTACCAATTCATTCATGTTTTATTTTTTCTTCAACTTCTTATTCTTTAGTTGTTTCATTATAAATTAATAACATAATTATTAATTATATACTAATATTTTATTATATGTATGAAAAAAACCTATTTCACCTTTTATCCATCCTACGGAAAATGAAATCACCACGCGTGCGTACGTACAGAATACCATCTCCATGTCGTGGTGTAATCTGTTTTTCCACCACCACATTACTTGGATGGGTATAATGGTGTAAAAAATAACTATATATAGTTATTAAAACATCATAATTATTCAAAGATATTATATCATCCAGTCCAATTCCATTCAATAAATATGGTAACGATATCATTGTTCATGCGTACGTACGGATGACCGTCTCCACGACGCGATGAGATTCATTCTCCATGTTAAACACTCTAGAATGATTATAAAGTATATATAATGAATAATAATGTAATAAATTACATGATAAAGATACGGGAATTATGAATATATATATATATATATATATCTCATCTACTTACTTCCATTCAAGTCAATAAGGAAAGAAAAACAGCGTTCATGCGTACGTACGGCCTACCGTCTCCATGAATGATGTATTTCATTTATTTTATCTATCTATTATATATATATATATATACTGAATATATATGAAATATAAACCATGATTTACATTATGGAAGTAATTAAATCATGATATAAGTAATATTAATATCAAGAACAACAAGTCCAAACACGTACGATAAATAAAATGATTTTACCCAAAATGCTTCTTTAACCAAAAATTTACAAAAGAACGGGTAATATAAAGTCATAAGCGAACCATTTATGATATCATAACAATGAATATGATTCTGTAATAAGTCAAAGAAATTATTTAAATCATTATACAGGAGGTTCAGATACGTACGAAGCATTTTGGACCTAAGGTAAGTGATACTTTTGCAATCTCATTTTTATCCAAGATTGTTTATACGTAACTATTTATTGGGGTTATATATTTCATCCATGTCCATTAAATTTTTGTCATAAAGTGTTTAATATTCTACCATGGATGTTTAAATTCATTATTACCCCTCTTTGACTTTTACTTTTTGTTATGGAAGGAATCTTTCTTTTGTTTACCATATGTGGTACTTTTTGACTTTTCCGACAAAAGTACGAGAAAATATTTTTTTTAACTTATACGGAATGAACTGATTTTTAATGTTTCATAACGACTTATTTCAATAATTATTACTCTATAAAATTTCATGATTATTTTCAACAAAATCCTTTTCTTATAAAATTTCATGTCATTTTGAGAAAATAAAATGATTTTTAAGAAGAAAGGATATTTTCTTCAAGAATTCATTTCAAGTGTTTTATCAAAAACATTTTCCATAAAAGATTGCATTATTTCATATGTGTATGTTTCAAGTATAATGTCTCTATGATTTAAATGGTTTCAATTTTCTTATGATGAAATGATATCCATTTTTTTATATGGATTATGTTATGATGGGATGATGTTTATGAAACCCATTTTATTAATTGGGTAATGATGAATGATTTATGTTCATGTTGTGGCACAAGTAAAAATGATTTCATTTGGAGATGGGTGGGAAATATATCTCCCTGCAATTCATTGGTTAAAGATTTATATCTCATGAGATAGACATGGCTGGAACGGCTGGTTAATCTGGTTCAATGATACAGGACTGAAATGAGAGTGAACTAGATTCAGAAAGGGACTTTGTCCAATAAGATGGTCTTGGCAGCAATACCTTGGATACTATGGAAATCATATCTTTTGCTTAATGGTTTTTCACAATTAAATGTTTTATTCCCATGATATTTTATCATGATTGAAGTTCCCTTATGATATATTCCTTCTGTACTTCCAAGATTTATGTCTTTGCTCTAGATTTTGATGTTTAGATTTTATTTTAATGTTTTTTTCATTCAAATGTTTATGGATAGTTTTATGTTCTCTATGTTTACCATTACTGAGAATTTGAGCTCACCCTTTTTATGTCTTCTTTTACCCAGTATATAAAGAAAGATTTTAGGTAAGAAATCCAAAAGGGGAAGATCTTTATGGGAGATGTTGAAGATCTTTCACCATGAATATAAGATTACATTCCGAGTTTTCAAAGACACTAAACTAATATGGTCTTTGGGGGTTTGTTTTTTTTTTCATGTATTAAGTATTCCTAAAAAGTAATGTAATATCCATTTACATAAAGTTTTGGGGTATCTACATCTGTGCCCTCTAAAATCCCTATAATAATGGGAAGAAACCTAGATGCAAAAGTGTTCCAGCGTCCAGACATGTCAGTGATGTCTAACTTGACTACTCCCCCGAATGAAGGTTTTGGACCTGACTGGACCCCTTCAAATGTCCTAAGAGAAATAGTCTAATTAATCGGTGTCAATGAATATAGGGCACTGGGAATAGTTTCATGAGAAACATCTTAATCTATAAGGGAGACTTGGACTAGGTGATGAGTTCCTAGGAGGAATCCACAGAAGGAGGAACCGACATCCCGTTTCGATCAAGGAGAAAACATCAATGAATAAGCAACAGATTCGGTCCACCTTTTGAAAGTGGCGATGTGGGGAAACACTCAACGTGTCATCATCATCCTCAAATAGACGGATGCACACACCCCAGAGAAAGCATCAAAAATAAAAATGGGGAACCCAATGTTAAATTATTCTCCTCAATGTGGAGATCAGTAGCATTCTAGACATCATTGGATTAGCATGTCACCATATCTAGTTATCCAGCGCTGGGTTTCTCCAAGCAAATAGCTATCCCAATGTGAAAAAATAGAAGTTGGGGCATTCAAAACATTCAGAATCTTGGTCTATGACATTGTCAACATGGATCCCTCTTACCTTCCTGGGAAGATGAAATGGAGTTGGGGAACTAGATATTGATTTCATCGTTTCAGCACTATTGGATTAATATCCCTGCCTACCAGGAACCAAGCTGCTGCACCAGGAATCCGATCACCACCGACCCACCAACGTAGGGGCAGGGGCAACACCAACGCGACAATCCCATGTGGCTCTACTACTTATGTAATAACTTCCAAACCCACATCCATTGGGAGCCCACACCACATCTCCCCGTCTGAATTCATACAACAAAGGGTGATAAATGACCTCGTATGCCGATAGGAGGAGGTGGGGATTATCCAGACTCAAGATAGGCCCCCCCAGGATTTTGAGACGTCTGTGCCACAATCCCTCCCAAGGGCTGCGCATGGATCCACTTGTCCCCACCCCAACATACAATCGTTTCTGGAGCCTTTCCCCTGAACATATCGACGAATCCCTCCCCAACGCCGAAAAGGAAGGGGATGTATTGGACAACCCAGTCGGGATCCCGTTCTAGGGGCCCCCAAGCAGGGTCCCCACTTGGTTGCACCAGTTCCACCACCCGATCCCATGAGTTGAAGAGTAGGTAAGATATGTACCTGCACCACCATCCTCAGTCCAGGTGACCCGATGCCACTCTCGGGAACATGCTGAGGAAGACGAACACCTAGGGGCGTCAGTGTCATCAACCTATATGGCCCAAGCCACCACCGACATGTATCATCAGACCCCTATGTACACCGAGTTAGGGAACATATATACCTGGCCTGGATTGAGGCCCCAACTACCCCATGGGCATGTTGGTTAGACTCTCTCGACCACCGGTAAAGGGAGCACCAGCCGTGGACCGACCCGTTGCAGTGACATCCAGTACAGAGGTCCTCCCCATACTGCCACCATGGAGAAAGTAGGTCCTACCCACTTGAAATCTTGGCATGGAGGTCCTCCCTGTGATACCTTCAATATGATTGAGGGTCCTCCCCATGATTGTGCAACTCAGTACGAATTCCTCTTCTGCGCTCATTACGTCAGGTATGGGGTCATCCCTTCTACCACAGACTGCTGATATGGACATGTTATTCATCCAGTCAACCTCCAGTATGGGGGCCTTCTCCATGTCCTTATAGTAGCCGATGAAGGTCCTCCTTGACATAGTAATCATATGGGTGAGGTTAAGCTTTACTTCATTGGAACCCAGCATGGATGTCCTACCCGTGTTCGGTTTGAACAGTACAAGGACCCTCCTCGCGCCGACGCTACTAGGGGATGTAAGCATGGAGGTCCCACCCATTCTCTTATTAGCTTTGGTGGAGGTCCGACCCACTCCATAGTTTCTCGAAGAGATTCCCTCCAAACATCAGCTAGTGGACACATAGGTCCTCCCCATGTTCACTTTGATATCTATCTAGGTGCTCCTCACACCCTAGCTCACCCAGGAAAAAATCCTCATCGCCCCAGTAGTAGTACGATTGAAGGTCCCTCTCATGATAGAAATATACCATGTCCCGAAGAACCATCCTGGGGCAGGAGGGTTGGTTGCTGCCACCATAAAAGGAATTCCAAGAAGATCCACACTGAGATCAAACCAGTTTGCTTCTCAGATTCTGAGGTGAAATACAACCCAGCGATGGAACCCTCACCTAGATCATTCATGTCAAGTAAAGGGGTAGTAAAAAAGTCACATTAGCCTCATACATCCAGAATGGGTGGTCCATCGAAATCATGACTTCCTTACAGGTATATTCGCGAGGATGAAAATTTGGAAACCCCGCATGTTCTGGTTACATAATCGCTGCCATCATCACCCGAATAACTCTCTACCTCGATAAGAGATCACAAAGAGCTATTCTAGGGACTAATGGCAGATGAACAGAAACATGGTTCATCGCCAGTATCCATAGGTCTAGCCCCAGAAACTGCAGTCGGCAGCCCATCTTACTGCGATGAGGTGGCTTAGTGACTTCACTAATCAGTGGATAGCCCGAGATGTGGCATCTTGTCAGCTCACTTTCTATATTCTCCCCCGGCCAGCCTTCCATCTAAGTGGTCTGCATTAGTACCTCAACCGGTTCCATAGCCACCTCCATTAGATGAGTGGGGCAATGAAGGTTCATTCCTCGAATCATAACCATGGATCTTGTGGGATATTCTCACAGAACACCATTTCTCATTGATGTTCTATCTAGTTGCGGTGCCAAATTTCAGGGCGCCAGAATTACTCACATAGAAAGAGGTCGAGTGTTTCCTCCAGACACCCTGGGTGAATAATTTCAGTCTTCTTTATCAACAATTGGCCTACCCCAAGAGTCAGGGGAACATCAAAGACATCATTCAACCATGATGTTTGGTCTATCAGGCCACACTCCTCATGACCCAGCGCCTTAAGACATAAGGATTCCATAGGACCCTCCAAAAATTAGGTGTCCAAGGATTTGAAATGCTTTGTTGGGTAATCAAGTAGTATTTTCCCCACATTCAAATATGTGGCTAGGGGCAGTACATGGACCTCCATTTCAGTTTCATCCAGTGCCATCCCGATATTCCAGGTGATATAGAGGATATGACTCTATGTAGGTTTACAGTTAACATGGATGAAATATCAGAGGGAGAGAATGAGCAGGACTTCTTGAATGAGGACTTACCCCCGGAGGGAGTGCTGCACCTACTGGACCCATTGGGGAGGGTCACTCGTCATCATAGAAATCAACTATGTCTTCTCGTGCCCAAAGAGGTACTAGTCCTTAGCTAGAATCCCAAAAATGGAAAGGAACTCCTCAGAGCCATCAAACCCTCTAACCCAACTGGCTGAGTGAAGAAGGTGGATGAAGATCTCAAAAATCCATGTTGCGTCAGCTACTCGCTGAACATAAGAAGATGGTTGATGATCTCCTTGAAGGTTGTGGAGCAACGACCAGACTATTGTGATCCTCGGCCTGGGTAGTAGGGGTAGGCACTAATTCCCCTTGGAGAACTTACCCCAGGTGACCCTAACCATCCTTCCTACACAAAAAGTGTTGAGAGTGGAACTTAAGAATAGAGGGAATGTTATGTGTCACTAAATCATCTTGAATGGCGTGACAATCCTTGGGAATGACCTCAAGTTCCCCCAGTGGCACCACAGGTCATTCCACCAGATACTCCATGAGCAGCTGGGCCTGTATATTGTGTCGAAGAAACCAACAACACCCTGGTGGTTAGGGATCCACATCAAGACCGGAATCCTCACCCAGATTATCCAATGGAGGTACTCATTTCCCGCCTCTATGATTTAGAGACTCGAAAGATGGTCATCCTGCCTAATGTCAAGCCATATCTGGAAAGGGTGGATGATATGCCAGCACTCCCGGGTTTGGGATATCCCACCTTTCCTCCCTTCAATGGAACAAGGGACCCACTATAGCACTTGGCCCTCTTTGTCTCAAGGTGTGGTCATATGTTGGGAACTCCAGCGCAACAAGATGCCTTCAAAATCTAGTGTTTTGTACAAACATTGGAGGGGACAACATTCGTTTGGTACAACTAGCTCCCCATCAGATCAGTAGCCAGCTAGGAAGACCTCTGTAGAAAATTCTTCTACCACTTCAGTTCCCCCTCTCAGAAGATTAGTATCAAAGACTTCTTCAAGTGAAAGAAGAGACCTGATGATCATGTTGTATACATCTTCACTCAGTGGAAAGGGCTCATGTACTCCCTCTACATGTCGCAGAAACAGGAGCAATAGTTGATGATGTGCCTAGGGAATGTCTAGAATAAATTGATCCCCTCTTTGATCACCCAAAACTACCATGAGGGGTTCTAAGAATTATATGAGAAGGCCTAATTCATAAAGGAAGCCTTACAGAAGGCAAAAAAGGCATGTCTGTTGCATCCTACAATCCCCGCAAGAAGGGAAAAAATGTCCGAGCGCACCACATTTGCTCAAATAATGGCCCCCAGGAAACTAGAGTTGTTACTAGTGAAGCTGCCTCCATAGCCTTGTAGAGGCTCTCCACCTCAGGCACAGCCTCCGGCCCAACAACACCCTCCTCAGAATCGGAAGGTGCACTAGCATGATGCACCGCCACCACCTAGGTGAGATAACTAGAAAAGACCTCCTCGACAGGCCCATCCAGCCCTGTGTTAGGGTCAGGTTCTAAGGGCCCCCATCTGGGACAAGAGGAACCTGACCTACTCATCCAATGAGACACAGGTCCCTGGTAATTTCTGATGTTCCATGGAGTAGGGGATTGTATGTCTGCCTGAGTGTAGGAGGCAAGAAGAGGCAAACCTCACTGATCTCCCTAATTATTGCCCCTATCACTGGATAATAGGGAACACCCTCAAACAATAATATGTGTTTGAAGATTGTCTTAATGGATAGGTGGATGAAAACACAGTCCAATTAGGCCCAACTCTGGTACAGGTAGCATGTGTTATCGTGAGGCCAGACAGCAGCAGTGACAACGAAGGCCAGTGGCATCAAGTTTCTAACAATGGGTCCCCTAATTATGATTATTGGACAGATCATAAAGCTTTTTCATGTACCCATGGTGTTATCCGTGCATGCCAGAATCATTCAGAGCCTTTATACGCCACAAATACTACTTCTGCATCATCATCTCAGCAGTCCCCTTCTCAAAAGATCAGGCACCGGCGACGCCAGGAAAAAAAAGACCCCCACCAATGCTGTCCTCATCTCGTACACTCAACATCTTCATGCCTCCAAAGAAAATGATTCCTCCTATAATTATCCCAGTAGTGGATGAGTCTCCAAGCGACAATCAAGGGTATGCCTCAGTTAGTACCATAGAGATGGTAAACCCCTACTTGATTCCAAAGGATGAGGAGCACTAGACAGATCATCCCAACGTACCCAACTGTTGTTAGCGTCGATGGAGCCGCGACTATATGGGCCATTGTAGTACTGTGGTCAGTACTTCCAGCCAGGTTGTGCATGTGATCGAAACCAGGAAGCAGGCCTAGTGTAGATCTCACCACACAAAACCTTCTCATCTGGTGACATCTGGTCCACCTTCGTTGTCGTTCATGTTGTTAAATCAGGAAGATCCACCTCAACTGTGCCATGTCCAGCCACGCTTTGATACAAACCGGTCTCCGTCATCTAGCCCTCATTCGATTGTTATTATTCATGATTCAACATGTGAGCAATGGGATATTCCTAGCACCATTCAGTCGTCGGTCCTATCGGTATGTCCCACCATTCCTTCTGTCATAGAGAGACCTCTTGTAAGAAGAAGTTTAGTCCAAGAACAACAGTATGATTTCCACAAAAATCTTGCAAGAATTACAGTAATGCACTCTATCACTGATTCCCTTTGCCTGAAAACAGATATGAGTGAACCCCTTCTGAGTCTTTCAGAAGACCCCTCTAGTTTGAGACAGAGGTTGTAGCCATAGAAGCCTTCCATACTAAGGCAGTTGAGCATGCTGAGAGCCAGGACATCATCTCTTTCTCTAGAGAAGATGAAGGCTCTCCCATACATGGGCATATTCTCCCATTGTACATCATCGACAAGTTCAATGGCATGGAGGTTTTCGCTATCTTATCGACACGGGCTCTGGAATCAACCTAATCTCGAATCGAACACTATGAAAACTATGTTTTTTAGGATGATCTATGTCCCTCTGACCTAAGAATCCAAGGTTATAACAAGACGGAGCAGACACCAGTCTACATGATCTATTTCAAGACACAGTTTGATGGTCTAGTTGTCAACACCGATTCTCTAGTGGTCTCCCAGGACACGACCTACAATCCCTTGATGGGTAGGCCATGGATCCACCTGCATGTGGTCATTCCCTCATCTTATCCCCAGTGCCTCATGTACTTCCTTAATGGTTGAGTCAACATGCTTCAAGGTGATGCACCACCCATTGAATCTAGTGAAACCCACTATCTGAATGTCAACTATTACAAGAGCATGGACAAGCAGAATCTGGCTAATGAGCCTGAGAAGGCTAGAGCTACAACCAACCCATGGGCTGATCTAGATGATGTATACATCTTTACAATCCATTTATTTGAGGCTACAACTCCAGACATCGGAAATTTTTTCATTGTTTCTATAATGAGGGGGAAAATATTCCCATGTATTTGTGACACCTATATATCACCTCACACACCTACGCAAACCAAGATTCGGTGATCCTGGAGCCTCCTACTCCCATAGGGTATTGGGATTTCTTCCCCATAGAAATGATAGTATGTCATAATTTCTTGTTTTTCCAAGCCGGAATTAATTGTATTAGGCTGATGTGCCACTATTTCTTCTATATCATCAAGTGCGGACCCTTGGGCTGAAGACTGGATGGGATCAGATCAATAGCTCGCATCACTCTGGTTGTGGAAACACAGGAGTTCCATAATGTGGTGTCCACTACCGCTCCAGCTGGTACCAGCCTCCCATTTGGAGCTTTGAACTCATAGGAAACTCCTCCCACCCAGGATCCCCATCCATAAGTGAATACAAGGATTTATAGGATGTTCCCCCACTTTTTAAGAGGGTGTCTCCTCCAGGATCAATGAATTGGTATAGGTGAACCATGGTATCGAGACAGAAATGAAACCCACATTGGTCAGTGCTACTATCCCCCTTGAGGAGAAACAACCATAAAAAGACTTATTTAAACTACATCGTGATTCATTCTCCTTGTGTTATGATGAGATTACAGGAATAGATCCTTAGGTATCCATCCACCACCTCAGTCTCTGGGAAAATCATCACAGGTTCAACCAGCCTTACTAAAAGATGCACCCTTTTCATGGTGCCATGGATGAAGCTGAATTTGATAAGATCATCATAACCAATTTCATTAAGGAGGTCCAGTACACCAAATGGATAGCCAAAATTATACTAGTTAGGATAAAGAATGAATAGATAAGAGTTCACATTAACTTCTAGGATCTCGACTGTAACTATCCAAACGATGATTTTCCCATTCCAGTGACTAAATTGTTGATTGACGCTAAAGCTGGAATCTAAGCCCTCTTCTTCATGGATGGGTACTACAGGTATAACTAGATCTAAATGGCCATTGAGGATGAGGAGTCTACAACATTTAGGTCACCACAAGGTACTTTCTATTACCATGTCATGTGCTTCAGTTTAAAGAATGTAGGTCCCACCTATCAGTGGGATATGAATCACATATTTAAGATGATCCTCAGAATGTTGATAGAATGTTATGGGGATGATCTAGTGGTCAAATCTTTCCACTGTTAGGACCAACTCAGAGTCCTTGATAAACGGTTCGGCTTCCTCTATTCCCACCACCTAATGATGAATCCATTGAAGTGCACCTTCGATGTCACCACTAGAAAGTTTCCCAGATTCGTTGGCAGATACAGGGGCATTGATATTGACCCATAGGTGATTAAGGCCATCAGATAGATGACTCCCCAGATTAATATTTGAGATAATCGAGGCTTATGAGGCCACATGGAATAAATATTCTATTTCATCGAGAATCTGGATGAAAAGTGTAATCCATTTTTTCTCCTCAGGAAGAAAGGTTCTATTTATTAGTGGGATAAATAATGTCATACTTATTTCAAAGAAATCTTCCAGTAACTGCTCTAGCCTCCAGTCTTAATGCCACATTTCTTCGGTAGTCCACTGGTCCTCTACCTGACCACCATGGATTGATCAATCGACACCCTTCTCGCCCAGAAGAATAATGAGGTTATGTAGAAAAACCTCTACTACCACCGTCGCATGATCCTCGATACAAATATGAGATACTCTCCTATCAAGAATAACTACATAGCATTTTTATTTGAGGTACAGAAATTGCAGCATTACCTCCAGCATCATGACGTACAAATGGTGTCCCAGGTAGATCCGCTGAAGTACATCCTGAACCACCCCAGGATGACAGGTCGTCTAGCCTGGTGGGCAGTGATTCTCCACCTGTTCAAAACCATTTTTTTCCCACAAAAGTTTATTATGGGGGTAACATTGGAAGACTTCCTTTCTGCCCATACAGCTCTTGCAGAACCGTATCTAGACCTTTATTTTCCCGATGAAGTGATCCTCTCGGTGGACCATGCCATGTCGTGCTGGAAAATGAAATTCGATGGTGCTTCCTGAAGCCCCACCGGAAAAAGGCACAATGACCCAGACTCAATATAGTAGGTCTGAGAATTGTTTTCATTAACCTAGCACAAGCAATTCTTCCATATTTGTTCCTGTTGTCAGAAGCATGCACCAAAAATGAGGTAGTGTATGAAGCTCTCATTACGGGCCTCAATCTAGCCCTTTAGATTGGTTTCCCCCATTTGCTTGTGAAAGGGGGCTCCAAACTAGTCATCAAGCAGATCAATGGTGACTGTGTTTTTTGAAAGCCAGATATTGTACCATTGTTGGATTGCTCTCTCTAGAAAATGGCCCAGTTTTCATCTCATCCATAAGGCACTCATATCCCTCAATCTCAGAATGGTCATGTTGATTCCCTATCCATCCTAGAAGCATCACTAGTAGAGCCCCAACAGGATGATCTGATTATCCATGTTGCACGCCAGAGGGTCATTGTTCTCATCTATCCAGATGATGATGACATCCCACTTGTAAGTCACCTTACCACCGGCACCTCCAAGTTAGGACCCCTAGGTCCCCCAGATGTAGTGATCAAAGTGACTCCTGACTGGAGAACATCCTTTTTTGAGTACCAAAAAAGCTGTAATCTCTAGGCAGATCGGGCCGTGCGCTAGCAAATTCGACGTCGCGCATTACATTTTACCTTCTAATACTGTCCTTGTCATTATAATATCATATACAAGAACAAGTTTGATGGGGCTCTCCATTTCATTAAAGGGGTTGAGATTTCCCAAATCATGCATGAGGTTCATGCTGGTACCTACTAGGATCATCAGACTGGGCTGAAACTATCACACCAGATCAAGAGACTGGGATATTTTTGGCCCTCCATGATCCATGACTACATCGAGTTTTCCAAAATGTTCCATGCGTGCCAAATTCTGGGAAACTTTAAGCATCAGCCACCAGAGCTTCTCTACACTACCATGTACTCTTGGCCATATGTGGTATGGGTACTCGATGTCATGTGACCATATCCACTGATGACAGCTGACTATTGCAGGTTCATCCTGAATACTATGGATTTCATCTCCATGTGGGCAGAGGCAGTTCCTCTCAAGTAGGTTAAGGCTTGTTCTATCATTGATATTGGGAGCTCCATCATCATCTATTGATTTAGAGTCCCTCACGCCAACCTCATTGATAACAACCCAACCATCCAGGCAGCTGAGAGGAAGAAGCTATACTTGAAGTACAATATCTTTTCTAACAATACCTCCCACTATCAAGCGCATTAAAACCGACAGATCGAGGCATTCAACAAAACTCTCTCTATCATTCAGTAGAAAATGGTTATTTAGAACAAGAATTGTTGCTTCGACAAGCTCCCCAATGACCTATGGGATTATCATATGACAACATGTAATTCGAACTGGGTGACCCCATATTCCCAGGTTTAGGGGATGAAGGTCATCCTACCAATCGTGACTCAGTTTCCCTCATTGCGCACAACTATCTATGACCAGTAAGCAACAGATAAAGTAGCTAAAATCTATTCGGATAAGTTGGATGTGCTCGACGAGAACAGGATTCATGCCCTGCACAATCTGGAAAGGCATCAAAATAAGATAGCTAGAGCTTTCAACAAGAAAGTTCACCTCTTCTCCTTCCTGCAAGGTGACTTGGTGTTGGCCATGATAACACCAATGTTAACTGGTAGGAAACCACCCCATTTGGAGCCAAAATTGGAAGGACCTTGCATCATTCACATGGTTTAATCCAATGGTTCACACTCCCTGGTTACCGTGGATGGTGAGCATATAAATCTTCCCACCAATTCCACGTTC
Source organism: Viscum album (assembly GCA_963277665.1). Classification (NCBI taxonomy): domain Eukaryota; kingdom Viridiplantae; phylum Streptophyta; class Magnoliopsida; order Santalales; family Viscaceae; genus Viscum; species Viscum album. The sequence goes on along the minus strand of OY728122.1, from coordinate 2,087,041,613 downwards.
TCAAGAAATACATTGCCTAAGTCACATGGTCCCTCATGACCTTAAACTATACGGTCTTGCATTGCCCCAAACTATATTCTAGTCCAACATGACCATAAACGGTAGGGTCCAACATGACCATAAATAGTTGGTTCCTACATGACCATAAACTATCCGGTCCTAAATGACCTGAAACTGTAAAATATACTGCATGACGTTAAAATGTATGTCATCCTTCATGAAGCTAAACTCTATGTCATCCCACATGATGTTAAACTATGTGTCACCCTACGAGATGTTAACCCGCAAGAACTACATATGGATTGATTCCCATCGTCATGGGATACGCTGGAACACTCGGACACCTTGTTTTGAGTCAAGCCCCAGTGTCCCATTTGACTATACCCTGGCAATGTTCTCTTGGAGGATCCCACATGGTTTCATATAGGCTTCATTGGACCCACTAATGTCAAGATTATGATGGTTTCACCATGTACCCTCCCTCATTCTTCTCTCCTCCCACGTCCTCACCACACGAAGATAAATTTCATGGCCTTCAGAACTATGTATGGCTTTATTCCATCCTTATGGGATACGTAGGAATGCCCAGACATTTCGTCCATAGGCCAACCCCCAAACATTGGGACCTCCAATTAGGTTGAAGAAAATGATGTGCTATAGGATTTCTACCTCATCCATGTCGAGTTCATCATAATCGTACCATGTATCCCTTCACATGGAGATCCCACCTCTTCAACTATCTTGTTTGATTATGAGTTGCATGAGGACATATATGCTCCGAAAACTCTATCTCTTAGGTTTCCATTATCGTTCACATCCGAAGGGGAACCCAAATCGTATGAATACATAGACTCAGGGCTCTCCTATTGTTTTGGGTCAATTACCTTAGGGACCTCAAATGAATAATTGATACAGGTCCTGCTTTGAGAATATGGTCTGTAGTCGATGCACATTTGTTGTTCCCATTTCAGGTTACCATTATGTGGATGTTGTAACACCCTATGATTTTATGAGAAATATTCTTTTTAATTTATTTTATTTCTTGTGTTTTACGCTAAACCACAATAATATTGTGCTAAACACAACATCATATTATCTTTTAGTATACGCAACACTATTCTTCGCTTGTGTTCCGCACAAGAGCGACCTTTATCAATAGCATGTGTTGTACGCAATACCGAGTTTCACTAAACAATTATATTTATAATATTAGTATGAACTAGCCGTTATGAATAGTATTAACTTCATTTTGGTTTTTATAACAATGTCACTCATCATAAACATATTCTAGAACATACTACGAGAACAAAATATAATTTTCAAGTAAAATAAGTATTTTTAAGAAAATGCAGTTTTGTCGCCTTTTGATGGCACACCCACTTTAAATATAGTATTTGAAATTTTTATAATTTAAATTTTATGAAATAAACATATTCATTTCAATAAGGATATAAAAAATAACTTGGGATAATTTTTTAATATTTTTATGCTAACTTTTATATTTTGATGAATAGTAAAAATACGCTAAATTTTAATTAAAAACTTTTTTCATCAAGATAATTTATATGGTTAAATTATAATATTGAATGGTATTAAAGTATAAATATAATGTATTTTCACCATTTAATATTATTTATGTAATTATCATTAATTTTATGTTGAATTCATAGGAAAAACATTTCAATCTTTTGCAATGTTTTAACATTTGAAACCTGTTTTCCCAACAGCGGGATTAATTTTAAATTAAATACTGCCACTTATGTGAATTGAATTTAGAAAAATGGATTCCATATTTGGAATTAGTGTGTCCAAATTATGTTAATAGGATACTTTTTATTTTTAGGAATTATGAATAGTAACTACGATAAAATTTATTTACAACAGTTAAAGGTAAATCAGGTAATTAGGGGTAAAAATAATATTATAAAATTACCCTAAAATTGTATTAATATACTTGGATGATTATATTTTGTTATAAAATATTATTGGGTCGAAATTCTATCTTTTGGAACCAACTTGGATGTGTTTAAGTCCTTTAGTTTATTTACTTTAATGAAAGTGAAATATGTCTCACTCAAACTTTAATAATTAAATAATTTTTAATATAACGTTATACAGAATATAAAATAGATTATAAATACTCATTGAAAAGATAATTTGTTTTTATTAATCATGGTAATTTATCTATGATTTTTACGACATATATAACTACCTTAATATCTTATACATTAATGATGCAGAAATTATTTATTTAGTGAAAAATCAATAATATTGTTTTTATTAAAATAATAATACCCATCAAAAAGACCAGAAACATGACGAAAAATTATTTTTCAAGTATATATATACCCTAAGAATACAATGTTAGACTTGTGAAAATTTTGGAGCCTTATAAAATAGAATATTACATTTATATTATATTATTTTAAATGATGTCAAAGTTGCCACCTTCATACTTTAATAATGATAACATTTTAAAATTTGGATTTTTAGAAGATAAATTCTAGTAAAAGTATTCTTATGAAATATATTTAATTTATCTTCATATTAGTATTTTATTTTTAATTTTTATGCAAAAAATATGTTTATTACATAATTATACAAAAATGATGTAGTAATTATTTTATTGAGAAAAATATCAAATAAATAGTTTTAAAATTTTAAAAATAAATATTATATGAACTAATTAATGTTATACACAAATTTTATAGATGAATATAACATGTTAGGAATCTATTAAATATTTTGAATCGAATTTATCCTCTGTTTGGATTTTATTTAAATATGTGAATAGTGTCAAAATTGACACTATTGATATTTCATAAAAATGAAATATTTTTAAATTGTATAAAAATCGCAACAAAAATTTAAAAATTATAAATTGAAATTTATATGGTTGAAAATTTCATAATTTATCCAATTATGGACAATTCACAACACATAAGTAAGTATTTATAACAATTTAAAAGTTTTAATATTATTACCTCAAATAAGATTAAATTGATTAAATAAAGATAAATCAAATTGATAAGGTTTAAAATAATTTCCAAACATGTATAAATTTTATTGGATGATTATATTACAACATTATATCATCTCATATTAGAAATTTTTTCATTTTGGAGGTTTTTAGGTGGGGTTTGAGTTTATTGTAAATTAATATTTTAGAGGATTACAAAAGTGCCCCTCACCTCTCTTATAAAAGGGAACATCCTCCCTCTTCTCATCACTCAATTTTAAGCCTTAAAAATTGGCCAAACCATAAAAATTACTCTTCTAGACCTCTATATTTATATTATAGTGGTTCTGGTCCTCTCAAAAGACCAACCCTAGTTCCCTAAGAGAATGTTTAAAAGAGGCACGTCGAGGAAGAGGTTATTTCTTCTACCGATTATTTGAAGATTCTTTTTTTTCTACTTCTTCTTATTTAGTTGCTTCATTATAAAGTAATTAAATCAGTATTAATAATGTACTGATATATTTTATAAATTTGAAACAACCCTATTTCACCTTATATCCATCCTATGAGAAACGATATCATCGCGCATGCGTACGTACGGCTTACCGTCTCCACGCCGTGGTGTAATCTGTTTTTCCACCACCACCATACTTGTATGGGTATAATGGTGGAAATAATAACTATATATGATTATTATAACATCATACTGATTCTAATTTATTTTATCATCCACTTCAATTCAATTCCATAATTATGGGAATGATATCAATGCTCGTGCTTACGTAATGATTACCATCTTCATGACATGATGAGATTCATTCTCCATTTTACCATTCCAGAATGATTATAAAGTATATTTAATAAATAATAATTAAAAATATGATGTAATAATGATACTTTATTTATGTATATGTTATTTAATTACTTCCATTCAATTTATTAGGGAAACGAAAACATCGTTCATTCGTACATACGACCTACCGTCTCCATGAATGGTGTATTTCATTCCATTTATCAATCTATTATATATATTATATAACAAATATTTATTATAGATAAATCATGTTTTAAATTCTATAAGTATGTAAATAATTATATAAGTAATGATATCAAGAAAAAAAAGTCCAAACAAGTACGATAAATGAAACGATTTTACCCAAAATGCTGCTTTAACATGGAATTGTCAAAAGAATGGGTAATATAAAGTTGTATATGAATCATATATGATAACATAAATATTATTATGGTTCTGTTAAAAGTTTATAATATGTTTAAACCCACTTTACATGAGTTTCATACACGTATAGAATAAATTGGACATAAGTTAAGGGATGATTTTTCTAATCTCATTCTTATCTGAGATTGTTTATTTGTAAGTATTTACTGGGGTTATATTTATCATCCAAGTCCATGTTTTATAAAAAAATATTTCATAAAGTTTTTAATATTATTATATGTCTTTTTAAAGTCATGTTTACCTCTTTTTGACTTTTACCACATGGTATGGAAGGAATCCTTCATTTTTTTTACCATACGAGGTACTTTTTTACTTTTCCGGAAAAAGTACGAGAAAACTGTTTTTTTAACTTATACGACATGAAAGGATTTTTATAATTTCATAATACCTTTATTTAATGAAGCTTCCTCTACAATATTCCATAATTATTTTCAACAAAAATCCTTTTATTTTAAAATTTCATGTCATTTTTTGAAAAGAAAATTATTTTGAAGAAGAAAGGATATTTTCCTCAAAAATTCATTTAAACTGTTTTATCAAAACTATTTTCCATCAATGATGACATGGTTTAGTATGTTTATGTTTAAAGTATAATGTATCTATTATTTACATGGTTTTATTTTTCTTATGATGAAATTATATCCATTTGGTTTATATGGATTATATTATGATTGGATGATTTTTATGAAACCCATATTATTCATTGGGTTATGATGAATGATTTATGTTTATTTTGTGGCACACGAAAGAATGATTTCATTATGAGATGGGTGGGACCTATATCTCCCTCTAATTAATTTGGTAAAGATTTATATCACATGAGATAGACATGGCTGGAATGAAAAGTGAATCTGGTTCTATAATACAGGGTTGGAACGACAAGTCAACCTAGTTCAATAATGAACTTTTTCCACTATGATGGTCTTCACAGAAATGCGTTGACTATAATGGAAATCATAACATGTACTTAATGGATTTGAAAATTACTTGTTTTATTCCCATGCAATTTTATCATGATTAATGATCCTTTATGATCTATGCCTTACATACTGCCATGTTTTATGTCATTGCTCAATATTTTGATGATTAAATTTATGTTCATGTTTTTTAGTTCAAATTTATATGGGTTGTTTTTTTCTCCATGTTTTCCCTTAATAAGCATTAGAGCTCTCCCTTTATATTTTTTAGGTTTTCCTTTCCCCAGGATATAAAGAAATGATTTAGGTAATAAAACAAAAAAGGGAAGATCTTTATGGGAGATGTTGAAGATCTATTACCATGAATAGAAGATTGTGTTCCCAGTTTCCAAAGACACTAAAATATTACAGTCATTGGGTGTTTGATTTTGTTATGTATTAATTATTCCAAAAAAGTAATGTAATGTCCATATAATTCAGGATTGGGTGTCTACAACTGGTATCAGAGGAAAGTTTAGCTAACCTTTGGAAACTAGGATGTGAAAACATTTGTGAGATCCTTAGAGATATTTCTAAAGAATGTCTAGGGATATCCCTTAGTATTAGTATACCTATATATTACAGTCATAGAATTATTTTTATGATCATGAATAACCTAGGGTGAACATAAGGTGTCATGGATTAAAGAATGTGTGGATAGTTTGACATCCCATAATTTACTTTTTATTATTATGTGGTTCTTTATTATTTTAACTGTTTCTTACACTATTCTTTATAGTTTTAGTCAATAGAGGGAATGAGAAGGAATTCAGTTAACGTTGATTCCAATGGAAAAATTGGTGACTATGATCAACAAAATTGTGTAATTCCTGGAGAGAATGATATTATGATTATTCCGAATCAGTCATCGCGATATATGATTAACAAGGTGAACTTTAGTTGTATTCTTAAGTAATAAAATAAGAAGATGGACTTTTATGCATGTATGAATGGTGAGGAAAATAGAGGAAGTAATATTAAGCTTTATATATATCAAGAAGAAGGGAATAAGAACCTTGATGAATACCTAAAATCAGGGGAAAAACTTATCTATGTGGGGAAAAGGGGCATAGAGTGACAAATAGTTATGGAGTTCAATGTCTTATCTGTTGAGAACATGGGTATTACCCAACTCAATTCCCTAACCTAAGAGGTTACTTTTAAATCGAGGAATGGTCAATTCCATGCCAATCATTGAAGAGGATGGATTGAAGGGCTTATGCATTGGAATTCAAGATTAATGTTGTTGAGGTACATTTATGGAATATTGGAATATATTTGGATTGGTTTTCAATAATTGTATTGTACCGGTAACCATGAGAATTGATTGAAATATTTTTGGAAAGAACCTAATATGTACATAATGAAGTGATAAGGAGATAATGAAATGTTTGATAGTATTAATGAGCTCATGACTGATATAAGGACAAAGTGATATCATTGTTTGAGTATATAGAAACTTTGGGATTTTGGTATGTGGAAAGAGTTAAATTTTGACAGTATTCATTTATCTCACTAAAGTTATATGGTAATTCATGTTTCAAGAGAATACATGATTAAGGTATCCACATGTTTGTAATATGACCAACAAGATATATCTTATGATATATGGGGGGATAAATGATGGTATTCACATGCTTGGTTGATGACCTCTCTAGTGATTGTTTTATATATTATGTGATTGGACAGAAGTATTTTGGATAAGCCTAAAGATTGGAATGGGTTAGGTTAGACATCAGATAGTATGGTTTAAGGATAGAAATTTTGGATATTATTTCTGGAATTTTGTAATAGTATAGTTTTAGAAAATGGACAACCCGTAGGATAAACTACAACATGTCATGTCGGACAAGGTAGCAGGAATCGAATCCACAACCAAAGTAGGATAGGCATTTATCACCTACCAATGGCCTAAATGAAGTCTCTAGTTTGTATAAATTAGTTTTATTTTATTAAGTTGTATGATATATGAAGTATAAGTCCATTTTTGGAGCCATATATGATTAATATCACCATATATTGACTTATTTATATTTAATAACTTTTGCTAACCTTTTGTTTGAGAAAGACGGAATGACCCATCATTCTATCACATGATCTTCTAACACTTCACGAATGAAAAATTCAACATCATTTCATTAAGATATGAAGTGGAAATTTTTCAAGGAATGACCAACAGTGAGATTGTACCAAAATCAAGTAAGTATTTCATCTAATTCAAATTCTTCAACTTTAGGGAAATGATCTTGAAAACCAAAAATGTTGTCCTAGTGTCCTCATATCTTCTTAATCAGTTGGTACCTTATATCATAAAAAATTTATGGCTTTGTGATTGTTGCCTTTTTCATAGCCATCTTCTCTACCACTCTTCATCAGAACATGATGGTTAGATTTCTCTTCCATATCCATATTATCACCTATATTATCTTATGATGAAACCCAGTGATGAGTAACATTAGGTTACCTTTATGTTGATAACATTCCTTTTTAAAATTATGTTTTAGTATTCCTTTTTATGATATGGGTTTATATGAAAGAAAATTTCAAGTAGTAAATGATTTATAACACCGATGAATTTCGAGGGAAAAATTCATTTTAAGGGGGGTAGAATGTAACACCTGGAGATTTTATGAGGAATATTCTTTTTAATTTCATTGATGTCTTGTGTTTTACGCTACACCAATATTCGATTACTCTATATGAAAAACCGTACTGGATTTCTATATACGCAACACTATTCTTGTCCTGTGTTGCATGCAAGAGCAACCTTCTTCAATTGCGTGCGTTGTACGCAATACCGTGTTTCACTAAACAATGATATATTATAATATTATTATGAACTAGCCATTATGAATAGTATTAAACATATGTTTAATTTTATAACAATATAATTCATCCTACACATATTCTAGAACATGTTATGAGAACAAAATAAAATTTTCAGGTAAAAGAAGTATTTTTTAAAAAATGCTGTTTTGACGCATTTTGATGGAACACCAACTTTAAATCTAGTTTTGACATGTTTATAAGTTAAATTTGACAGAATAAACTTATTCATTTCAATAAGGATATAAAAATTATCTTTGGATAATTTTTTAAAATTTATCTGTTAACTTTCATATTTTAAAAAATAGTAAAAATACGCTAAATCCTAATTTAAAAATACTTTGTTAGTCAACATAGTTTATATGGTTAAATTATAATATTTAATGGTTTTAAAGTATAAATATAATATATTTTTACCATTTAATATTATGTATGTAATTACCATTAATTTTACATTGAATTCATAGGTAAAAACATTTCAATATTTTGCAATGTTATAACGTTTAGAACCTGTTTTATCAACAGCGGGATTAATTTTAAATTAAATACTACCACTTCTGTGTGTTGAATTTGGAGAAATTTATTCCATATTCGGAATAATTGGGTCCAAATTATGTTAGTATGAAACTTTTTATTTTTAGGCATTATGAATAGTAACTATGGTAAATTTTATTTACTACAGTTAATGGAAAATAAGGTAATTAAGGGTAAAAATAATATTTTAAAATTACCCTAACACTTTTATTAATATAATTGGAAGATTATATTTCGTCCTAAAATATACTATGGTCTAAATTGTATCTTTTGGAACCCACTTGGATTTGATTAGGACCTTTAGTTAATTTTATTTAAAGAAAGTGAAATATGTCTCACTCAAACATTAATAATTAAAGTATTTTTTATATAAGGTTATATAGAATATAAATTTGATTATAAATACTAATTTGAAATATAAATTTTCTTTCTTCATAATGTTAATTTATTTGTTATTTTGATGACATATATAATTACCCTAATAGCTTATACCTTAATGAAGCAAAAATTATTTATTTAGTGAAAAATCAATAATATAGTTTTTATTAAAACAAAATTCACATCAAAAGGACCAGAAACTTGACCATAGCTTATTGGTAGAGTATATCTATATCCTAATATCCAAGGGTCTACTTGTGGACCATTTTGAGCTTTATAAAATAGATTATGACATTTATATTATATTATTTGAAATGATGTCAAAGTTGTCAACTTCAAAATTTAATAAAGATAACATTTTAAAAGTTGGATTTTTTAGAAGTTAAATTGGACTAAAATATTATTATGAAATATATTAGATTTATCGTCATCTTAGTATTTTATTTTTAATTTTTATGCAACAAATAAGTACATTAAATAATTATAGAAAAATGTTGTTGTAATTATTTTGTTATGAAAAATATAAAATAAATGGTTTTAAAAATATTAAAATAAATATTATATGAACTAATTAATGTGATCCCCAAATTTTAGAGATGAATATAAAATTTTAGGAATCTATTAAATATTTCGGATCATATATATCCTATGTTTGGATTTTATTTAAATAAATGAATAGTGTCAAAATTGACAATATTCATATTTTATAAAAATAACATATTATTAAATTGTTTAAAAATTGCAAAAAATATTTAAAAATTATAAATTGAAATTTATATGGTCTAAAATTTTATAAAGTATACAATTATGGACAATTCAAAACACATAAGTATGTATTTATAACAATTTAAAATTTTGAATATTATTACCACAAATAAGATTAAAAAGATTAAATAAGGATAAATCAAATTGACAAAGTTTAAAATAATTTCCCACTAAGTAAAATTTTTATTAGATGATGATATTACAACCCTATCTCATCTCATCTTATAATTTTAGTCATTTTGGAGGTTTTTGGTGGGGTTTGAGTATATTATAAATTAATATTTTGGAGGATTCCAAAACTGCCCCTCTCCTCTCTTATAAAAGGGAACCTCCTCCCTCTTCTCTTCACTACATTTTAAGTCTTAATTCTAGGACAAAACATGCCAATTAATCTTCTCAACCTTTATATTTACATTATAGAGGTTCTGGTTCTCTCAAAAGGCCAACACTAGTGCCCCATGAGGATGTTTAAAAGAGGTACATTGAGGAAGAAGTAATCTCTTCTACTGATTCTTTCATTTTTTTTCTATATCATCTTCTTTAGTTATTTCATTATAAAGTAATGAAATCAGTATCAATAATATAATAATATGTTATGATAAATATGAAACTACCCTATTTCACCTTATATCCATCCTACGAAAAATGAAATCACCGCATGTGCGTACGTACAACTTACCATCTCCATGTCGTGGTGTAATCTATTTTTCCACCACAACCATACTTGTAAGGGTATAATGGTGGAAATAATAACAATATATTATTATTATAACATCATACTTATTCTAAGATATTATATCATCCACTCCAATTCTATTCAATAATTATGGGAACGATATCATCGATTGTGCGTACGTACGGATTACCGTCTCCATGACGTGATGAGATTCATTTTCCATGTTAACCAATAAAGAATGATTATAAAGTATATAAAGTAATTAATCATAAAATATATGTCATTATATTTATAATTAATTTATGTATATGTTATATACTTACTTCCATTAAATTTAATACAGAAACGAAAACAACATTCATGCGTACGTACGACCTACTGTCTCCATGAACTGGGTATTTTATTCTATTTATCAATCTATTATATATATTATATTCTAAATATATATTATATATAAATAAGTTTTTACATTTGGGATGTAATTAAACCATGATATAAGTAATTATATCAAGAATAACATGTCCAAACACGTACGATAAATGAAATGATTTTTCCCAAAACGCTGCTTTAACATGGAATTGACAAAAGAACAGGTAATATAAAGTCATAAGTGAATATTATATGATATCATAAATATTATTATAATTATGTTAAAAGTTAATAATATGTTTAAAACCACTATTCAAGAGTTTCCGACATGTACAACAGAAATTGGACATAAGGTAAGGGATAATTATTTCAATCTCATTCTTATTCGAGATTGTTTATCGTAAGTATTTACTGGGGTTTTATTTATCATCCATGTCCGAGTTTTATAAAAAAAGTTTTCATAATGTTTTTACTATTCTTCTATGCATGTTTAATGTCATGATTACCACTTTTTTAATTTTACCACATGGTATAGAAGGAATCATTATTTTTTACCATATGAGGCACTTTTTGACTTTTTTGGAAAAAGTTTGAGAAGAATGGTTTTTTAACTTATACGGAATGAACGGATTTTTAAGATTTCATAACGCCTTATTTTCATGAAGCTTACTCTACAATATTTCATAATTACTTTTAACAAATATCCTTTTCATTTAAAATTTCATGGCATTTTGTGAAAATAAAATTATTTTGAAGAAGAAAGGATATTTTTCTCAAGAATTCATTTCATGTGTTTTATCAAAACTATTTTACATCTAAGATGACAATATTTAGTATGTTTATGTTTAAATTATAATGTCTCTATTATTTACATGGTTTTATTTTCCTTATTATGGAATGATATCCATTTGTTTTATATGGATTATATTATGATGGGATGATGATTATGAAGCCCATATTATTCTTTGGATTATGATGAATGGTTTATATTTATTTTTTGGAACACGAATGAATGATTTAATTATGAGATGGGTGGGACAAATATCTTCCTCAAATTAATTGGGTAAAGATTTATATCTCATGAGATAGACATGTCTGGAAAGACAAGTGAATTTGGTTCTGTAATACAGGGCTAGAATGATAAGTAAACCCGATTCAGTAATGGAATTTTTCCACTATGATGGTCTTGGAAGTAGTTCCATGACTTCTATGGAAATCATAACATGTGATTAATGGATTCCACATTTACTTGTTTTATTCCCTAGCCATTTTATCATAATTAATGTTAATTTATGATCTATACCTTACATACAACCATGTTTTATGTCATTGCTCAAGATTTTGATTATTAAATTCATGTTCTTGTTTTTAAGTTAAAATGTTTATAGAATGTTTTTTTGTTGTTCTCCATGTTTACCCTTACTAAGAATTAGATCTCACCCTTTCAATTTTTTATGTTTTCCTTTCCCCAGGATATAATGAATGGTTTTAGGTAAGAAAAAAAGGGTAGATCTTTATGGGAGATGTTGAAGATCTTTCACCATGATTAGAAGATTGTGTTCCATGTTTCCAAAGACACTAATCTATTACCGTCATTGGGTGTTTGTTTTTATTTAGTATTATGTATTTCACAAAAGTAATATAATGTCCATGTACGTCAATATTGGGTCTCTACAGATGATGTGTTTCGAATTTGGTCAACATATATCCTTTTTTGTTTTTATCTTCCCCATATGTCTAAAAAATGTAGTGCAGTGGCTCATTCTGCATCGACGTCTCTCCAAGATTCAACCTACCTCAGGATGGAGTGTGATTCCAGCTGTCATACCCTTATGTGATGGGAAGAGACTAGTCCTACTCCTTTTTTCCCACACAAAAAATTTCATACATGGGAATAGGAGCTAAGGTAAGGAAATTCCCATATATGTGGTCATTTGGATAGAGTTAGATGGGACGCCAAGACTCAGGCCCCTCAAAACTTTCAACCCCCTCTGGCCCGAGTTCTCATTAAGGAGTGTGCAGTGTGGTATGTACTCACATACTTATTCACGTTGGGTTATTTTTCCATGCCACACATACCCCCTTTTATACATCCCTCCATTTATCATCCTTTCTGTAAGAACATTCCCTACCATGCTTCGTGAGCCCTATCATTTGGGTTTCCATCATCTTCTATATCCAAAAGGACCCCCTATTGGCATGGATTTTTTCCCCAAGGGATCTCCTTCCATTACAAGATAACACCCTCGAGGATTGCGAGCGAAAAATTTATACATGTCTTATGTTGCGAATATGGTCAATGGTCGATTCTCAATTGTTTTCCCTAACCTCCAACCACATTGATACAGATACTCTGTTGAGAATAAGGTAAAAAAGTATCCACTGTCAACATCGTCATTTTGTGGTCTTCCAGAGGCACAATGAATCTCCCGCTTTACTCAGATGTCCCACGCATATGACATTAAACTAGGCATCTATGGTCCGAGCCCTACGATATTAAACTAAGAGCACTATCACCCTAACTGCATGATGATAAACTGCACAAAAACCTCATCCGAACTATGTATGGCTTGATTCCCATCCTTATTGGATATGTAGGTATGCCTGAACGTCTAGTCTTCGGGTCTAGCACCATCTCTCATAGACCGTCCTATAATCTTGGCCTCTTGGCCTGCTTTCTTTTAGGAGAGGGGTATGTGGTGTGGTATGGGTTTATCTCCCCATTCATGTTTGGTTTGTAACAACCAATCCCCATACCTCTCTCTCCAAAGTTACCTTCACTACCTTTCCCTACACTCATCTTTTCTAGTCGGCTTCTCTTAAGTTGGGTCCCTCGACCCTCTTCGGTGATTCACCAATGTGCCCAGGAGTACTCTCCTTCAGAGCCTAGAGTGTCGAATTTTACCAGGACATGCTTTCACACTTTTTTCAGGCTTCTTGTTCCCCTTCATTTGGGCTTCCATTATATTTCACCTCTAAAGGGACCCACAAATGGAATGGATGCTCAGCCCAAGGGCCCTCCTACCATTACAGGCCAATATCCTCGAGATTTTTGAACAAAAAATTGATACAAGTTCCACGTCTTGAGTACAGTCAGTGGTCAACACTCATTTTTTGTTCCCATTTTAGGTCACATGATATGGATGATGTGTTTCGAACACAATCAATAGTCATCCTCCATCATCAAGACAACCCCATCAAGACTTAAATGTCGGTTACATGATTCACATAATTTTCCACCCTATCATGTCCAAATGGAATTTCAACACTCTTGTTACTATCCCTCAGTGGTCATTTTCACATTCGGAGGACAAAACCACAGTGAGGCGTCATTCGGGGCTCTGCACCGACTTCGCCATTATGTGTATTACATGTGTTGCAATGACCTCTTCCTCCCTTGTTTCCCATACTAATTTTTTCTCATGTGGGATTAGGGATTGGACCGACGTCTGTGCCTGCATGGATGTGTTACCCTTCTCCATGGTCCGATCTCAAATACCATAAACTATGATCTCTTTATACATCCACTCTTTAGAACTACGTATGGCCCGATTCCCATCAATATGGGATATGTAGGAACTCCAGGACATCTCATCTTTGGGTCTAGCTCGAGTTCCACTAAATTATCTCTTCTATTCAACATTTTAGGCCCCTTCTTTTATAATACTGCATGGTGTGGCGTATAAGGCCTTATGTCTTTATTCATGTCGGGTTTATAATAGTTGAACCACGTACTCCCCTTCAAGGAGCTATTCCATCCTTCCTCCTATCCCACCATGACATTAAACTATATTTTGTCCAACATTATGTTAAACTACACTTTTTAGAACAACATATGGCTTGATTCCAATCCTCATGGGATACGTAGGAATGCTCGAACATCTCCTCTTCTGGTCCTGCTCAATTGAGAGCTAGTCTCTCCAGTCCCATATTCTCTAACCTTCTCTGACCCCTCGGCATGAGGTTTCATTCTTGGAATCATGTGCGATGTGATGTGGGCCTCATCCATATTCACGTCAGGTATGCTTTATCACACCGTGCAAATTCTCTCTTAAACCTCATATCTCTTGTATATGTCTCATCCATATGACCCTAAACTATGCTTCCTAGTCCTACATGAATTCAAACTATTACATCTATATTTCACAATATTAAATTGCATGGTTGGTTCCATCAAATGACCCTAAAATATGACATTATCGTCATGGCCGTATGACGAAAAACTACACTGCATCGGGGGGTCCTCAATTGTGGGGACATCTTGTTTGGTATCGTTCACCCACCATACCATTTTTCAATGCCTGCATATGGATTCCTTCTTTTGGTGATTCCTAGAAATTTTATCCTAGGTCCTTCACTTCACAAAAAAAAACATTCATCCTAAAGGACAAACAACATCTATCAAATATCGATTATTTTGGTGCAAGGTCCAGATAAATAACTACGAATGTCATGATTCCCATCCTCATGGGGTAATTAGGAACATCCGTTCGCTTTTCCTTTGACCCATACTAACATTAATTTTTGTTCCCCTGGCCTAGACATCTCCCCGAGAGAACATTGTGGTGATATGGACTCTTACGGTCCTCATTCATGTCGGGTTTTAGAAATTACTTCACCATGTGTCTCCCACTACCAGTTCATCATGGACCAAGATCTATGACCATAAAATAAGACCACCCCAGGTCCCTAGCGCATGATGGTAAATAGCATGACATCTTCAAGAACTATGTATGGCTTGATTCCCATCCTCATGGGATATGTAAGAATGCCTAGGCATATCGTCTTTAGGTCCAAGCCCATGAATCTAAAATCCTTCCCCCTCTCTCCATCCTCTCAACTCATTCTATTTTGGGAACATGTGGTGTGGCGAGTACCTCATGGGTTCCTATTCATGTTGGGTTTTGAAATAGTCATGTCATGTTCCCTCCATGAATTTTTTCAACCTAGTCCGAGTTCTACTACCATAAACTAAGATCTCCCTATGGGAACTACGCATCACATTTGGCCACATCGCCACCCTACAAATAGTCCATTAAATCAAGCCCCCCCCCCTTAATAGACTATCCTATGACCATTAAGTTGTAAGCGTGTTGCCTCGGGACCCTTATCCTTATAGTGGGACTCAACTCCATCAATATTTTACATCTTATTGTCGTACTACGATGTGTTGTGGAAGGGATACCGAAGAGTGTAATTTTCATAGGGACATTCCCTCATTCCATGTCTATGCTTCGTGAGCTCTTTATTTGGATCCTCATCCTATTCCATGTCTAAAGGGACCCCATTTATGGCCTGGTGTCATGCCACATTGGCTTACCTACCATCTTGGGCCAATGTCCATGAGGACCCTAGAAACAATTTGCGACATGCCCTGTGTTTCGAACAAGGTCAGTGGCCGAACCACATTTGTCTGTCCCCATTCCAGGAAAACATGAAACATATACTATGTTTCAAAGAAGGTAAACAATTATCCTATATCATCAGACCACCATCATTGTGGTGCAAATATCGAGAATCATGATTCACATACTTCATCTTCCTTATATTCAAGTGGAATTCCAATATACTCGGCTTTACCCCTTCACAAATCTAGGTGCGTCAAGTAGTAATGTCAAGAATTATTGGACATCATTCACCTAGTGTCCCATATCCCCTAACATGTGCCTTCTTTCACTAGGAAATTCCCATCACTACTCCTTGTTTCCCAGATCGAGAATGACTCACGTGGGCTTAGTATTTTTGGTAGGACGTGTACTAGCAAATCCATGCCACACATGCCTTTCATTGTCCCAAATGATTTTAAACTGCACACTCAAGAACTATGTTTGGCTTGATTCTCAACCTATGGGGATACGTAGTAATGCCCATGAATTTCTCCATTGGACCAGCCCCAGGGTCATTAACCCTTCTGGCCTCCCAGGCCCAATCATAGTCCATAGAGTATGACCTTTAAACTATGTGCACCGTCCACACTGTATGACATTTAAACTACAAACCTATCATTCACATCTGTATGACATGAAACTACAGAGAATTATAGGTCCTTATCGGGTAGGTCATGCTCAGAAGTATGTTTGATCCTTGATCAGATAGATACGCCCAGTAAATGTGTTTCCACCACAGTGGCATGATTTCAAGAGTGTTGGACTCCATTCGAACAACCCATTACTCGAAACACCATGCTTTTCATTCCCTTTATTCGTACCATTATCCTCTTTAAAGTCTAAAAAAACCCCATAACAGTATGGATGGTCGACATATAGCTTGCCTACTATCCTGGGCCAACATTCTGGAAGACCAATGGATGATGTTTTGAGTCAGGCCCCGTGTTTCAAATATGGTCAATGGTAATCCCTCATTTGTTACCTCAATTTTAGGCTAATACAATAAGGATACTTCCTTTCAAATGTGGTAAGCAATTATCCTTCATTTCTATGCCACCCCTACTGTGTTTTTAATTAGGGGTATCATGATTGACAATTTCCACTCCCATATGTTCGGGTTTATTTAAAATGCCCCAGGGATTACCCCGCTTGTGCATAAGAGAGCATTGGGAAGACAACACGTTGATTTTTCAGAGGCCTTTGTCCTCCAGTCAGGCCTCTCCCTTGCTTCCCGAAAATCCATATTGATTTTTCAAAACCCAGATGCCTAAATCATGGTTTACACTCTAATATTTGGATGGAATGACAAGGTGGTCATCCCTTGTTTCCCGCATCGGGCCCTATCCAAGTGAGATAAGGGACTAATCTTTGGATGTTCCATGAATATAACCGATGTGCAGTAGACCAAAATTCATAACAGAACTATGACATGCATCTAGCATGAATAATTAAAGAAAGAAGACATGTTAAAAAGTTACATGCATCACAATACCCAAGGAGAGACCCGTCCCATGGATAGGTTGAACCCATAAAAAGATCATTACTTCACTACCACCCTCTAGCTGGTGGAATCTAGGATTCGCGATCACCTACTATGTTCCCACTCCTCAGCAGTGATGTGGCATATTTTGTCAGCTGTGATCCGAGTCCTCTCCTCAGTGGATCAGATAATGGACGTCTCCTCGGTGGATTGCCTCATGTGATCTTCGGCCTCTACCAGCTGGGCCTTCATCCATTATATGATATCTGACTTTGCATTGAGGGAAGCAGAATGATCATATTCAGTAATGTGAAGCTGTTGAATGTCGTTTTCATCCTCATAGAGATTCTTGATGTTCATCACTTTTCTCTGCTGCCAACCCACACCAATGCTGTAGTCATACTCCCAGATCTTCTCCGCCATGAGATCTTGGACGATCATGTGGGGACGCTGGGCATCCACTATCCCAGCACACAATTCGCACAGTCATGAATGAAGTCTCTCCATCAGGTCTATCCATTGTTCTTGAGGGGTGTCATCGATAAAGCACCTTGTCAACTTCCATGACCGGTGGCCGACTATCTTGATGTTCTCTTCATCGGTGGTTGTCTTGTCCCAATCCGCGGGGTTGGATGGTTCATACACAAGGAACACTTACATGAACTCATCAGCAAGGTCCGCATCTGGTGTTTGATCGGGTATGGAAGGACCCAAACTACCCGATAAATCTTCATCATCAGATCCCACCTCTATAATCTCATGCTCTGACCTGCTAATGGTACCACCAGTGATCAGTAGCACCGTAGCTTGGTCGGTCTAAATATCCGCTTCCACAACCACCAACATTCCCCTAGGAAAGGTTCCTCCAGGAGTACCAACCAGCATTTCCAGGGTATCCCATGCTATTTAAAGAACTGGGTATACCAAGATGTTCACAGATGTTAGTAAAAACGATCCCTGGGTGGTAGGATTGAATTATTTTTCAAGGGGACTTACAGAGATAAAATTGTAAGTCACTCTCTCAGGATGTTTCCATTGGGACCCCGAGGTGTGAACCTCCGTATATTGTAGGGTAGTCTGAAGACTATGGGGGAACTATCTCAGATGTCCCAGCCCTGCTGGATATAGTAATCATTGTATCCGTGGGTGTAGATCCCAAAGGACCTGCATTTTCATCTATTGATGAATGAGAACTTGTTCGACATATGAGTCCCTCTTGCACAATTTAAATATTACTAAAGGGGTCAAAAGTATCCTGGAAGCAGATACTAGGGAAGGGACTCAGTGTTTTACCTTAAGAGCCTTTGTGAATGCTTCACGCTATGGTTCCAAGTTACTGACTTCACCATCCTCCAATGGGCTCCTTCAACTGGCCTCCTCCCCCTAGAGGACTCGACCAATTCTTCCGTCAAAGGGTAGTACTCCCTTAATTCTTCATCCAACAACTGCAGAGGATCCATTCAATCCAACTACACCTTCACCCGGTCTGTCATCTGCAGTAGGGCACCCCGGGAGTGCACGATGTCCTCCAACTCTGCCAGGAATTACTCCGACTCCACCTAGGATACTGAAAAGCTAGCCCTAACAGGGCCTATCCATGAAAAATTGATCTTGAGATGGGTCAAGTGTTGCCACATCTTGGATATGCTAAGAAATTTCCTGTTGACATCCCAGATAGCCGAGGTCTCTTGGAAGACAACATTCTTTGACAAGTATATATGGTGTAACCGCTTCCCCGTAGCCTGGGTGGATATTCTACAGAATCTTCTTAGTGGCCTCCCCACTGGATAACTCTACTCTTCTGGGACCGTCGGGTCCACTGCTGCTGCAGGATCAGCTGGAGCTACCTCCCACTCAACCGCTACAGGATGTCCTTGTCACCATCTAGCCACATCCCCAAGGGTGGGGAGGCACACCATCACCAGCCTGAATGGTTGGTTGATTCAATATCTCCCCTGGCTAGGCTTTATCCCGGCTTTTGGAGTACTCTTTCACCAACTCAAGGATGACTGTGGGTGGAGGCATCTCATTCCGCATCATCCCATATTCCTGTATGAACATGAGCCACAAATCTCTGATCATGCATGAGTGCTCCTCATAGGGCACACCCATGTAGACCCGCATGGTCAACTACTACATACACTATAATTGAATTGCATATCGGTGTAGGGTGTAAGGTTCATAGAGGGACTCTCGGTCCACCAGTGCCCCCAAGACTCCACCCTAAATGTCCAAGAGATAGTAATTATTCTCCTCCGTTCCTTTTCCATCATCCGTGAATGCACCTGTAGGCAACAAGAACAGGTGAAAAATGAACTCCTCTACCTTCCAGACCGGATTCTATACCACTTACATCGTCTGCTTGGTCAGAAATATACCTACCACATTCACAATGGTTGGGAGAAAATTCTATTTTGGAGGGGATATTGGGTTTGGATACACATAGGTTCCTCTGATATGCACCGTTATCCAACCATACAGGAGGTGGAATGGCCCACATATTCTCTATAGCTTCTTCCCTTCCCTGATCTACCATAGCTTCTGGTATAGCTTGGTGAGCATCGCGATCCGATGGTTGACCCGACCTCCTGTCACCAACATAGACGCCTTGATAAATGTGCTTGGTCGCATGCCCTTGTTGGTATCTCTCACTAGCAGGATCCAACCACAACTAAGTATTGCAATAAATGTAGCCAACATGACTACCAGTTGATGCTCGGTACTAATGCTAAACACCCACATTTTCTGCTGGATTTCCTCCAATATCCAACAGTACGAGCTCTCCATGCCCCGTTGGACCCCTATGGGCATGTTTGAGCCCTCACCAGAAACATCCTATCTTTCAGAAAGTTCTAGAACTACCTGAACCACCATTTGAAGTGGTCATCCCTCACTGACTGCTTGTCCTCTCCCAGTACTAGGTTCATAAACTCCATAACCAATGGTGGATTCTGCTCCAGATCCTCCAATGCACCCATAATAGGGAGGAACTCATCATATATTTCCCCCAGTATTGGGACCACCGAGATCTCATGCACATCCCATAAACTGATACTGACCTCTCCATGGTGCAAATGGAAGGTATTAGTCCTTGATGACCATCTGCTCAGAAAATCCGTCATCATATTCTTTGGTTGATATATATGAAATTGAGAGGCACAAGACACCTCATATAGGACCACTCTTCTTATCTCTACCGTGAATTCCCCGCACAAGGCACTGACCAAGTTGGGCCAGGCCCAGTCTTCGATGAAGTTTCCACCCTGTCATAGATCCTGCTCATCAGACCACCTCATTCCTCAGTTCCTTAGGGTTTCCTTTAAGATAGTACGGTACAATGTGGGGCATGTATCTTGCTACAGTCCCTTCCCGTCAACATTATTCATAAGATTATACAAACTGACAGCATTGACAGGCGTGAAGTCCTCCCAGGCATGGTTGTCGGCCACCCTGAACCATTGGCATGGGCATGACATGCTCTTGAACTAGTAAGCTGGCTCATTCCTACTCACTTCAGGGATGAAGACGTTATCCCATAGTCCAAATCCATATAGAGGCTGCCTCTTACACAGTGGACAATTCATTTGACTTTCTGATAGAAGCACCACAAAAGAATTATGGTCATAATGGCTCCACACAAACTCCCCTATACCTGAGAGATCCACTAACTCCTCCCTATAAGAAGCATCCACAAAGTCCCCTTGACATCCTCTTGGTGAGCCATTTAGTTTTTGATTTTGAGAGTTTTTTTGTTTTGGTTTGTGGAGATCTTTCACGAAGCTTGTTCATGGAGGGAATTCATGAAAACTATTCACGGAGCCCTGCCTCGGCCTTTAGACAGAAGTCGTAGAGTGCACCGTCATGATGTAAAAGACTCATTGTGCGCCACGATGCAGAAGGCCCAATTCATAGAGAGAAAACCCCGAGTATGCAGAGCATCGAGAATCGAGAGCGCTAAATTCCAAAGTCACGGTGATGGGAAAGCACCTAAGAGTGGTCAACCACCCCTATTTATATGTGAGAACCCCTTGTGATTCATTGAGCATATGACCGAGGTAATCTTTATGGCATTCTCATCCTGTAAATCACCCCTATTCTTCGCGAGCCTCCTTCGTGAGTCATCTACACGATTGGATGTGGAATTTGGATGATTGAACCTCATAATTTAACCCTCTATTTATCCTTGACTCCAAGTCTAAGGGGGGAAGTTTTTGGCACCAAAATTTATGAATAAAAAGAATATAGATAATTCCTTAAAGGGTACTTTGCAAAGTCGGTTCCCGGATACCTTGCATCTATGCAGCCGACGCAAAGCTACCTCTCCCCAAAGGTGCCACAAAGTAAGGAGGGAGGCTCCATGAGACCCTTTGACATTTTTGAACCCGCCATGGAGCAAGGAGTTAAGAGGCTCTGTGAGCCCCTTAGTTGTGTTTGAACTCACCGCGGAGCAAGGAGGTGGGAGGATCTTCGATCCCATTTGACATTTGTGAACCATTCGCAGAGTATGGAGGCTGGTGGTTTTGTGATTACAAAAAAATTCCATGTGTCTTTGCACCAAATGAGCTCTGCTTCACGGCACCACTTTCCTATAAATATCGGGCTCCCCTCGAGCCCAAATAACGGATCCTCTAACCATTCTCCATATTAGCTCTCAAATCACGAAGCAATTTCTTCTATGTAAACCATGAGTTATTCAAGGTACTTTAGCATTCCGAAGTGCCTCTCCCTTGGTTGGAATTCAGTCCCACTTCAATGATGGATGCCCTTCGTGGGACCCATGTGCCTCTGTGAAGGAAGGGGATCCCCAAGGGGACTTGGGTATTCACATATCACTTATGATTCTGGAAGTTCCTTCCATGCACATGTGATCCACATGCTAAGGCATGGCCACTGAGCTACACGAAGCTTGTTGCTTCGCAATGCTATGATTCCAAGGGCACCCTTTCTCTACGAAGCACTAATCTGTGAATGCTAGTCCACTTCGTGAAAAACCATCCTTGTGCACCAATTCCTTATTCCATGGCTACACCACTTCACTTCGCAAAGCATACCCCTTCACGAATCCCCTCCACTACATGGAGCGTCAGAGCTTCACGAGGTTTCTAATTATGAACTTATTTTCTCTGCAACTCCATTTCTCATGTGACCCTCCCGGTTTTCACAAAGTAATTTCAAGATCCCTAAGGTGGTTCTTTCTGTTTCATTGCTTTTCCTAATTCTTTTTCTCATACACATGCTTAGGGATATTTCTTATTCACATAGTCACGCTAACATGGACCCCCCAATGGATCACTCCATAACAACCCTTAACCAGAACATTTTTGACTCCTTCCCTTATTCAAGGGTGGGTGGGTATCATTTTTGTATATCCTAGGGGTGTGGAGAGAACACACTTTATCCGAGATATAGGATGTTAAACAGCCAAGTGCCACCGTCCTCAGCACACAATGTTAAACTGTGGCCTTACCCCATGCATTATACTCTTGGTGCCCCATCTCGAGAATTCTCTACACCCACTGGTCTTCATGGGGGTGAGATCATTCCTCACAAGGAATGAGATCCTCTTCGCTGGGGTGGCATCAATCTACAGGGAAAGGGAAACCATCTTAGCGTAAGCCCCTAGCCTTTCTTGTGGGCGGCATCATCCCTACTCCTCCTATCTTCTTCCTTCCCAAAAACCAGAGAAGCGGGGATGTGCACCGAAGTCTTCCTTTCATCGAATCCAAATCCATCTACCTTTGGGGTTTTCCCCACCGGGCCTCCACCCTATAGTAAGTCCCCACATGTAATCCCCACTCCACTTCCCATTGATGAACCCTTTGCATTGTGATCGTCAAGTCTTTGTTGCCTCTTGTTTCTCACACCAATCATGACTCACATGGGCTTAGAGAAAGCATTTACCATGGAATCCTCTATGGGTAGCCCAGAGTGTAATCCCTAAAGACACCACTCCCAAACAACATGGACTTTGATCCTTGCCATGCCAAGGTATGTAGGAAGCCTCCCTGTGGTTCAATCCTACCATACATTGGTTCCACCCCCCCCCCTTCGCATCGGTTCCCACTCCCAATGTATATGGATATTGATCCTTGGAAAGACAAGGTATATAGGAAGCCTCTATGAGGTTGAATCCCACCTTACATTGGTTCTGACCCCCCTTCGCATCGGTTCCCACTTCTGAACTACATGGACATTGATCATTGCTTTGGAAAGGTACATAGAAAGCCTCCCTGATGTTCATGCCCACCATCCATTGGTTCTGATCCCCCTTCATGTCGGTTCCCACTTCTGAACTATGTGTTCATTGATCCATGCTATGCCAAGGTATGTCGGAAGCCTCTCTGAGGTTCAATCCCACTATCCATTGGTTCACCACCTTCGCATCGGTTCCCACTCCCGAACTACGTGGACATTGATCATTGACAAGCCAAGGTATGTAGAAAGCCTCCTTAAGGTTCAATCCCACCATAAATTGGTTCCAACCCCCCCTACACTTCAGTTCACACTCCCAAACTATGTGGACATTGATCTATGCGAAGGAAAGGTACATAGGAATCCAATCTGAAGTTCAAGTCCACCATCCATTGGTTCCAACCCCCCTTCAAATTAGTTCCCACTTTTGAACTATGTGGACATTGATCCATGCCACAGAAAGGTAAGTAGGAATACTCAATAGTGTTCAAGACCACCATCCATTGGTTCTGTCCCCCCTTCACATTAGCTCCCACTTCTGAACAACGTGGACTTTGATCATTTCCAAGGCAAGGTACATATGAAGCCACCCTAAGGTTCAATCCCGCCATCTATTGGTTCTGAACCCCCTTCATATCAGTTTCCACTTCTGAACTACATGGACTTTGATCTTTTCTATGTCAAGGTATATAGGAAGCCTATCTAAGGATCAATCCCACCATCCATTGGCTATGTCCACATTTATGTCGGTTCCCACCATATCAAACTACACATACCATGATACTTGCCAAGGCAGGGTATGTAGGAAACCTACCTGAGGTTCAATCCCAACAACCATTGGTCCCGACCACTCCACGTCGGTCCACCACTATCCCACATAACGTAAAACTATATGCCTAATTCATTGGTAAGCCATTGTCTACCCCAAACCAACATTTTTCTGTTGTCCTCCCTTTTGTTGGGATTATCATCTCTAGTTTTCCCCAACGGTTTCAGACCAACTTGGGCTGTTAGACACACGTAAGCCCCAGTATATCATTAGGTCACTGTACTCCATACACAACCAGATCCTATACCCCATCCTGATCTACGTGGACTTTTATTCACTGCCACGGGGATACCTAGGAGGTCTCTTCCAGGATCAAACCCAAATCACTATTTTTCTCGGGTCGACTCCATTTCATTCTCCATCCACTTCACTTAACCAGTCATCATCCATCCTGATTCTTACCCGAGCCACCACATCCCAGTGAGATCATGCTAATTCACCACTTCACTTCCCCTAGTGGTAATCGTGTAACTAACCACATGTTAACCCCAACATTAGTGTTCCCTCTAAGGATGGAACCCATCCGATCCACTTCCTTTAATGTTATGATCAGTCCAATCCGTCACTGCTAGAAGTTAAACATGCGACAGACCCTGTTTTAAACATGGGGAACTAAGGAAAAACTCAGATACATGCCTATGGAACATAATTAACCATTTTTGATGTGGGATTCCTCAGGCTTATGCGCCCTCGAAAAGTAATATAATAAGGAGAAGATACACAGACCTGTTAATGTTCCAGTGTCTAGATGCACCGGTGATGTCCAAAATGACTACTTCCCCAACCGAAGGTTGCTGTCGAGATCAGACCCCTTTGAATGTCCTGATAGAAGCAGTTTAATTAATCGGAATCCATGAAGATATGGTACTAGGAATAATTTCATGAGAAACGTCTTAATCTATAAGGGATATCAGGAATAGGTGACGAGTTCCAAGGAGGAATCAACATAAGGATGAACTGTCATCCCATCATCCTGTTTTGATCAAGGAGAAAATGTCCTCGAATAAGAAATCGATGTTGCCCGCCTTTGGAAAGAAGGAATCTGGGGCAACAGTCAGCGCATCCTCATCATCCTCAAACATATAGATGCACGTGCCCCGATGAAGGATTTGGAAATAAGAATAATAATATGAAAATTATTGAATGGGTTTAAGGAATAAATTAAACAAAAAATTTTATTGATTAATGTCTCTCGTTCTCCAGGTATCCCATTTTTATTTTCACAAAAGGCCTTATTGTGTTGGCTTTCTACCAAAATATGGATCCTATGATGATATGAGGGAATATTTGAGTTTAATTTTTCTATATAATTTTTTTCCAAATTACTTTATAGGTGTGAAGATGTGGTGAGATTTAAATACCATTTATACTGGGGGATGAGTGGAATTTTTGTAAATACCCAAATGTATTCACTATTGGGTGGACTCTCATACCTTATGTACCACGAATGTTTAACAATAATGAAGGGGAGAGAATAATGGGTTTATACATATATATATATCGCAAAATAAATATATTATTTATCCATTTATTATTTAGTCATTAGGCTTACTCAATTGTAACATCGTATTTTTACAATGGTAACTTAGATATTTTTATATACCATGTAAATGTAACTAATATAATAATAATTAAAAATATATATTTTAGGTTATTTATAACCTATAATTATAAATTAAATTCACGATTATTTAAATTCCAATCTTATGGGTATGAAATTTTAATTTGAATACAATTGCATATAATGCCAGAAACCCCATTTCAACCATAATCACATTAATTAATATAAATAATTCAGACTTATTATTACAATAAAAAAATTAATTTTAACATATTTGATAACATAAATTTTTATTAATAAAAATAATTTATCAATTTTTCCAATTTCCATTTACATGAGTGGAGTAATTTAATTTCATATTAATCTCATAGACACTACGGTAAATCTGTTATTTAAAGTGGAAATTTTTAAAAGTTCTCTATGATTTTATATCAAAATTAAATAAAAATAATCTATAAAACATAATTAAAATATTATATATGTAAATTATAAATCTTTAAACTAAAAAATCAATAATATAATTTCATGATATGAATAATTTATATGAAAAGGTAGTTTTTAATTAAAATTCAATATTTTTCATTATACATGAAACCACATTAAAGACTAACAAAAAGTCACCATAAGAAAAATTTGACATCAGTATATCAAAAATAATGTTCATTTTTACAAAAAATATTTATTTATGTGTCAAATTTTTATTTTATAAAATTTTCACAATTAAAAGAAGGAAAAATTGAATTTTAAAAAATACAAGTTTTTATACGTAAAATAGTATTTTTTCATATGTTATTCATGTAAAATTTATTAGAATAATTTATTCACATTTAATTTAATATATAATATATATAATTTTAATTGATATCACTAAATATAGGTAAATAATTTTACTTGGATAAACTGGATTTCACACAAGAAAATCTATTTCATATAAAAACACTTCCTTACATTTAGTTAGATTTTACTATCATTTATAATTAATTTATTACTATTGAATTTGAACATATATATTTTTTAATTCAGTTAATCATATTAATCATAAAAAATCTAACATATAATAGATTTTTTACATTTGAAAAAATAATATTAATATTATTTAGTAATAATCATTATAGCATGTAATAAATTTTATCGAAGAAACATGTAGTTGGTTGTAACAGAAGATAATATCAGTGTTAAGTGTAGTGAAAGATAAAGACAACGTTCTGAAAAAAAAATATTAATAAAAGATAAAATTTATTTAAAAATGTAAATATATTTTAATTTCTCAGAATGTCATATTCTTTTATACGCTTTGTGTTGCATGTAACATACACAATGGAATAAAGTTTTATTATTTTTGAATTATGGAGTGTTACATTATCCCCACCTTACAAAATCATGTCGTCGCAAAATAAACATGATCATGGTAATTAAGGGATAGATATTAGGAAATACCATTGTAGAAAATCCAACATCATAAAAGTGTTAATAAATTTTCCCTTTAATAAGAGATATAATGAAGTATTTATGTTATCTAGAACATCATAGAACTATGATTCTTAATAAATCTTAATTGTTTGAATGTTAATATAGGGAGATAGAGAATATGAATAAGAAATCATAGAGAGTTATAGATGTCATTGATCAAAATATTTTGATGGGCCAATATAATGATTTGGGGCACAAAACCAGAAGCCATTGATGATTTTATGGACCCCCAGTTCAATACAAATAAATTTATTAGGACAATTATTTTTTAAAAGACATGTTTCTTAGAGTGGAGGATTTCTATCACTCTCTATGCATTTATGGAAATTATTTTAACTAATAACTTTCAATTTTATAAGAATAATACCTTCTTTTGTTTGTTCTTCAATCAATTTCCAAATCGACACATAATCCAATAATAATGAATTTCTATAAATTATTTTTTTACTAAAGAACTGAATTTCAATTTTAATGGATTGTAAGGTCAACATAAGTGTAAAAGATCATGATGTTTTTCTATAACTACTTTTAAAAAATTAATATGGTTTTCACAGGTTATCTAATAAAATAAATTAATTTCTAAAACCTTGTCCAAAATTCAATATAAACTATTTCATAAATGGTCATCCTTTTGAACATTCTTTATGATTATGAAAAATAATAGTTGAAAGAAGGTTATTAAATTCAAAAAAATTAATTTTTCATTAATAAGATCAATGGAAGTAATAATGATCTAGTTTACCTTATCCATATAAATTATCTATCTATATCAAGAGAATTATCTAAACATTATAAACATTATATGGGTTATATTTCCCCCAATCATGTGTTTTACATGATGTATAACTTTTTTCTGAATCAATTTTTTGGGTTATTAATATTAATCGATATATTCTTTCAAATCATTAATGAAAAATTACTGTTGTAAAATCCTAATTTTTTCGTAATATATATAACAAATAAATCATTTTTATAATTCTATTATAACACAATTCATGATTCAAAATGCGATATCATTAATCAATCAAATTCATTAGTTGTAATAAAAAAATCTTGGCACTAATCCCTTTTATTCTTATTAGTTATATTCCATTAGTCCTTATTGAATTAATTTTCAAAGTTCCCCATATCCTTACAGCTTAGGAATTAATCATTTGAAAATTAATTATTGCACTTGAAATTGTGAGCATTGTGGACGTTTTCTCAACACCACAAGACAACTAAAATTCATTTTAAGCATGTACCACAGTGGTTTCTTCCACAACTATCACAATATGAAAAAGAAATCATTCCCTTCATCCAATTATCAATATTTTTCCCAGATGCCCTGTAACTAATGTGATTCCCTCCAAATCCATAACTCATAGATATCACATTCAATGCTTTGTTAGCACATGATATTATTTCCACATATGAAAAAATTGTTTTGGATCCCATATACCATTGAAAATTTTTTATAATCACATTTAATAAATGATAATTCATACTCTTTGGATCATGTGAATTGGTGAGGTTGACATTCCTTTTATAAGAACCATTTATATATAGTTTCATACACTATATTAGATAATAAAATTATGAAATGTAATGTATAATACAAAATCTAGTGTAATTATTAACAAAGATAATCTCATAATTAGAAACATTGTTTCTTTCAGATTATATTTATATTCAACTACTTTACAAAGGTTTGTAATTAAATTTAGAGTTTCTCTATGGATATAACTTAGTAGTTTCAAACTAGGTGTGTTGTAAGGCATGTGTTTTTGTAATTGGTTATGCTCAAGTCAAGTCTGATGCACCCTACATATAGTTATTAACCCTTGATAGATATTTTCAAGGAACACATCCACGTGTACTATCAGGATAGAGATTCATGTATAGGAGAAACCACATAATTTATACCTTACCAAAACATTGGAATGTTCCTCTATATTTATCCTAATATAATATCATAGGGTTATGTTACCTAATCCATATTTTCCAAAATCTTTTCCATATGTATTTTCTAAACTTAGTCTCATACTAACTATAGAAACCCCGACCCCTGTATTCTTGATCCAATTACTTGAATTATAATATATGGCATAGATAGAAGAATAAATTCCAAATGTACCAAAAAATATTGTTGTTTTGGAATAATAAATTACATAAAAGAAACAAATATTTCATTAGAAAAAGAACATAATGAATCACAAAATTAATGGATTAGAATACTTGAAACACAATCAATGAAATCATCTTCGTAACTTTGGGAAAAGAAAAAAAATAATGGTGATCTCAAAAAATATTATGGTTTATGTGAAATAGATTCTACCATGAATAAAATATCATAATAATCATGGAAAAGTAGATAATTAAACTCACATTAATTTGAAATAACATGAATTTCATGGTGATATTAGGTAGTGACAATATGGAAAGGTAATTAATTGAAACACAATACAATTAAATAACTTTGAATATAATAGAGAGATAAAAATGGATCAATATAGAAAGGTATGTAATTGAAACATGTTCTATTTAATAAATAAACTGAGAATAAAATTCATCAAAATATATTTTCTATGTGATAATATCATGGATAAAGAACAATAATAACTGAATTACCAATCATGGGAATTCGTAAATATTGGGAATCATGTTTGAGTCACATGAAAACCTATACTATCAAACCTTTCATAAGACATTTTTAATCTACTAGTAACATGTTATTTAATTCTGTCAATTTATTTGTCTCATGATACATTTCAATGCATCAAGTGGATATATAAAGTCTAGACCCCACCATTTACCACCAATCCAAATCCTTGATCATATATCACATAATCAATTTAATTCAAGAACATTGTGCCATATCAAATATATTTATTTAGTAAACGATATAGATATATCAATATTTCCCTAGTGAATGAAATAAAATCAGTAGTAAACACAATATGTAAAAATCAAATATTTTTTATGAAATAATCATAAAAATTATAATAATTTTTTTATATTTCATAGAAATTTAATTTCCAATGAAAAATGGTAACAATAATGATATTTTTTCAATAGAAATTTAACAATCATAAAAGAAAGTGTGATTTCACAATAACTTCTATGACATTGTAATTTTCATATCAGACCCCCTATGGATGATATAATTCAAATTAAAACATAAAATACAATGAAAAATGAATTTTCATGATATTAAATGTTAAATTAGTAGTCTATAAACCCCATAAATTCAAATTGGTGAAAAAAATTATTATCAATGGAATTTAAATTGAGACCAAATCCCTTACCTTCCAATCCCTTTTCAATGAATTCATTTTTCTCACATGTATAATGGTTTTAATAATTTTATTAACTAATGATAAAAGATCAATAATATTTATAATATCATATATTATCAATTTATGACATATTATAACCTGTTTGTTAATAATCGTTAATTGTATTCATAATTTATGCTGTTAATTTCCTTGTTTATCAAGATGGTTTTGACCTATTACTTTTCCCCCTTCCATATATCATGATTTCAGAATATCTATAGTTTAAAACACTATAAAAAAATTATATAAATTTTTTATATCATTATTTATAGTAATCCATAAAATTTGGTTATGGGAAATGGAATACATAATTCAGGGAGAGAGTAGATCATACATACACATGAATGATGTTTCTGTTTTCTTACCGTATTAAAAGAATTAATAGTAAATTATTTCTATACATATCATATTAGAATAATGTTTATTTCAAATATATCAGATATTTTTATTAAACTCATCTTTAATACATTCTATCTATGGCATTAATGAATCGCATAACATCGCATGGTGTTTGTCTGTCATACACACAAACGATGTTATTATATTCCATACAATGGAAAACAAGGTGTTTTATGTTATATAATAGTTATAAGAGCATAATAACATCATAAATATCATTTATATCTTATAAAATCTAAAAATCAATCATTATTATCATCCTTGGTTGTTGGTAATATATGAAGAATCAAAATTAATTGGAAAGGCGGTAGTCCTCCATACATGAATGATGATTTAGTGACTCATTTAATGTAATTGTGAGTGGTTCTGGGTCATAAACATAACATAAATACAAATTAGTATTTTAAATACATATTTGATTTTATTTAATAATAATATGATAATAATGTATGATATTAGAGGAATAAAAAT
Source organism: Viscum album (assembly GCA_963277665.1). Taxonomy (NCBI): domain Eukaryota; kingdom Viridiplantae; phylum Streptophyta; class Magnoliopsida; order Santalales; family Viscaceae; genus Viscum; species Viscum album. The sequence goes on along the minus strand of OY728122.1, from coordinate 2,087,009,807 downwards.
AAAAATATTTTAATTAGTGAATGTTAACTCTTCTTTAATTTTCTCATTTTTATTTACACCAATAGACCTGTATTATTAGATTTATTCCAAATTTAAGGCTTATAGGCTGATTTGAAAGAATTTTATAATTTTTTATGTTGTTTTTTATTGGTCTAAATTTCTAGAGATGTGTCAAGAAGTGAGGAGAGAGAATTCTATTTTACAATGGATGGGTAGTGTAATTCTTTTAACTACAAAAAATTATTCACTTTTGGGTGGTCTCCATTTTGAAATATTCTGAAAAAATTGTAATATAATTGATATAGGGGACTAATTATTCATGAAACATCTCCACTAATAAAAATAAATATATTTTTCAGTAATTTATTACATAAACTATAAATATAATAAATTTTATCTTTATAGTTTTCTCCCAGGTAGCTTATACCTTTTTTTCTGAGGTTATTTATACAATAATATTATATTTAAAAATATATTTCATAAATAACTTATATAAAATAATTCTAAATATTATTTCCAATTAATTTATTAAAAATCATATGTTTGTGTCAAATTAACTTTAATACCAACACATGTGATGCATAAAACCACTTTGTAACCATAATCGTGTTAATTAGTTTTTACTATTTTTACTAACAATTTGGGTAAAAAAAATTATAATATTATATAATATAAAATATTATTATTTAATATTTGGAATAAATTGTTCACAATTACATATACAGAAATGGTTTAATTAACTTTTAAATTAATCATAAAGACATGATGAGAAAGTGAGTTTTTCAAGTGAGAATATTCGTAAGTTTAAGAAAATTTTGTATATAAATTCATTATAAAAAATGAATAAAATTACATTAATTGGAATAATATATGTATATTTAAAATGTTTTTATTTTAAAACAATATTAAAAATAAAATTTAACATTATTAATTATGGAGTTGAAATGTTAGTGGTAAATTTTAATTCAGTATTTTTTACTCGTCATCAAAAAATGAAACCTCTCAGAAAAATACAAAGACCCTAAGAACATTTTGACATAAGAATTTCCTAAATATAGTGTATTTGTAAAAATATTATAAAAAGGTGTTAATTTGTTGTTTTCAAACACGTACGCCATTAAAAGGGGGGGGGGGGGGTAAATGATTAGAATAATACATATTTTATTCTTAAAATATGTGTTCTTATTATCATATTACTTTTAAATTTAATAGATGAATGTTGAATCATTTTATTGAATATCTATTATTTAAATATAATTAAGATAATTCACTAATTGTAGTGAATATAATTTTTTATAATAAAATTATTTGGCATAAAAAGTAATTTTTCTTATAAATACTTTTCCATTATACTAAATTAATTTTTAAATTTATTTATAAATAATTTATAATCAATAAATTTAACCCCAAATTTTTATAATTTATTTTATTAAATTAAAAATGTCCAATGTAACTTCTTGGAGATAATTTTCATTAAAAATAAAAATATTAATACTATTTAGTAAAAAATGGTTTTTATATTAATTGTGAGACTCACTATGATTTTTTTGTGGGTTACGATTTTGATGGTATATAGTTTTATGATATCTTCCACAGTTCTTAATTGTGGATATATACTTATGGGTTTTCTTAGAATGAGGAAGTATAATAATTTTTTTCTCCAATGTTCACTTAGAATAAGTATTATCTTCTTATGGGATGACATGATGATTGTGGGGTGATAATGTTTGCCTAGATCAATTAATGATAATAGTGGATATAAGATATCAATCTTCCTAATTACAAGATTAATGGGTATATGTGGGATAAAAAATTTCCTCAATCCAAGGTGAATAATTATTTTGAGGATTTCATTGTTAGGATACATTTCCTAGATTGGATATATCAAAATAATACATTAAATTAAGTTAGTTTACTTTCGTAATCATGGTTCTTGAAACATAAGAATCATCTTAGTTTTGTTACTCAAGTATCCTAGTTTTTCGAAACATTTTGTTTTTCTGTAATGGTGGTTTTGTGTTCTAGGGTACTTTTGTAATTTTTTAATAATAATTTCATACACTTTGTTAACAATGAATCGTAATGAGTACATTAGAAAACTCAATAAAAATACATTAAGGATAATATGAACATGTATAACAGTCATAATTCATTATAATAGAAAAATGAATCTTCATTCACATGAAATACTCTAACAAGATTTATTTTATTTTATATACTACAAAATTATATCTAGAGGATGATGAAGTATGAAGTGGAATGAATATAATGTGTATTTGATTCATTAAATATTAATGACAAGTACTTATAAGTATTTGATATAAGAGGTGATATTTTTATTTTTTTTGGAGTATTTATCATTTTTTATATTATAAATAAATTTAATAGAATATAGAAGTTATTATTTTAAAAATATTTTGGTTATATATTTTTAACCCTTTATGAGTTTTAATCATCTTAGGGGATTATAGATTGATAGTGTATCAGATGTTTCTATTAATTTCCTTTAATGTTTTCTTATTGTTAGATGCTATTTTCAAAATGGACATTTTCATAACATAAATTTTTTTAATGTCATGTTTGAACTATTTTTCGTACAATGAAATCAAAAATTGTAATAAATTATATGTTTTAAATTTTTCATTAAATTGTCTATGTTCACATAATGTAAAAGGATTTATGTGGGAAATATATTCATGGATTGAATGATGGTTTAAATTGACAATGTCTAATAAATTGATTTTTTCTCCTTATAGATGATTTATTTTCTATCAATAAAATTTCAAAGTATTGATTTAAAATTAGGATTATGGGATTGATGCTATTATATAAAAATAATTATTTATTTTCTAGTTTATAGAATAATAGTCTAAAGAATATAAATATTTACTCCGAAATTCATTAAAACCAACTCAAGATTATGAGTAATTGGTTTTTCAATTTTTCTAATTTATCTTAAGTCATATTATAACCCTGATACATTTTTAGACATAGTATTATTATCCTTTTTCAGGGATTAGTTATAAATTGTTTCGTATTTTATTATTTTGTGTTGTCCATCATTTTGATAAATATAATTCTCATATTCATTATGAAAATTCTTTCACCATATTCAATTATAATTCATAGTTAATGGTGTCAAATTTATTATTATAACCATATAATTCCCTAATAAATTGTACCATTCATCTAAAAAGTATTTATTTGGAGTTTGATTAGTGTTAAAATCATTAATTGATCTTGGATAGAGTATTTATTAGTAAAAATTAATAAAAGTGAATGTATTATGAAAATTTTAATTCAATAGGGACACTATAGTAGGTATTTCATTTTTTATGTGGACATATAAGTCATAAGATAACTAAAGGTGTTAATTTTTACCTTAAATTTATTGATTGATTTTTATAGGATGAATACTATGATTTTAATAAATCCCAAGTACATTGAATTTGAGTAAATACATAAATTTGTGTTATATGATGAAAGGAAAATATATCATTAATAAAAACTCTAGGGAGTAGTCCTTATTATTATTTTCATTATTGATGAAATAATTTTTACATTATATAAATAGAATATCAAATATGTACCAAAATAATTAATTATAAGGGAAATAAAAATGGTTATTCATGAATATATGGAATAATTTATGATATAAAATGATATATATAATATCATCATTATAATTTTGTACAGAAAGATAATTTATATGTAAATTTTAATAATCTGAATATTAATTCATTGATAACATATCAAGTTCATTGTTTTGGAAGAAATGTTTCTTAATGACGATCAAGGCTATTGTACAAATCATTTAGCACATAATAGTTAACTAACGTATAAATTATCTCATAAAATACATGTTTCAATTAATTTTTTCATGTTTGTGCACCAAATTTCATTGATTAGTAAATGTAGAAAAAAAATTATAAAAAATATTTCATAAGATATATAAATGGAATAATAAGTGAATGATAATATTAGATTGAGGATAAAATACAAAAATTATTAGTTTTGAAAATACTAACATGAAACGTGGGTTGATGACTAATATTCATTACAAATTATTGAAATATTATATCCAATGGTTATATTTTGTTGTTATGAATATTTATTCACTAAGATAATATTTTTTTAAATGTTTCAATTGTATAATATCATCATGGAAGTTCATATTGCAGATATGATTATGAATGTATATGATTTTACCTAAATAATCACCTTTATTAAAAAGTATTTGTGTCTTTATGGGTATATTACACAATCATGTCACATGAGAAGGAAAAAATTATGAAAATAAATCATCGATCAAACCGGTTTCCATAGTGTCATACCCCAATTCAATTGAGCGGTGATTTCTCGAGTTAGATGTTATAATATCTAATTTTCCTTTCATTATTTTATGAAATTAGAATAATTTTATTAAAGAACTATTTTATTATCATTATATATCACATGTGTGTTGGTTACTTTTTATAGAAAATAACATTATATAAAAAACATTGAAATATAACTAATGTAAAGTAAATATAAAATTTTATTATTCAGACAGGTCCATCAAACAAATAGTGTATCCAGTACATCAGATCAAGTACAATTCTATCATGTCATTAAACTTGTGTTCTATTTACCATATTGAACAAATTCATAACAATCATACCATCATAAGTACCAATAATTCTTATTAACATTTTTTTGGTTTATTGTATTGAAAAACAATAGTTATGTTTATAATACTATCCAATGTTTATGACCAAACTAGTTATAATGTATTTTCTATTCAATAGAATTCATTATAGAATTATAACGGTGATAATCAAAGTGTTGTTGTAAAATTAAGTGGTGTTCAAGATTAGGAGTCTAGATCAATATCAATTTCTTTATGGGATATCAAAGTGAAATGTTTTTAGGGTGTCACAACTAAACTAGAAATACAGCCTTCGAAAATTTACCTAACTATATGTGATCATTTGAAGATCTTGTAGATGATGCTTTTTTCACTCAAAACATCTCAGTTTTTTCTCTAATGAACAAATCCTTCTACCATTTATAAATTTCATTGGTAGTTGATGTTATAAGGAATGTATTTGGGGATTGTAAATTCCATAGAAGAATTTTATTTTGTATTCTATTTTTCTGATCCTTATATTGATATAGGGATTCAACATATATAAAGATAAGATGATCTAATCTATTGTCTAAAGGGATACTAGGTCAATGAATATAGATTTATTTCAATCATTGTATTGAGGGCTTCTACAGTATTGAATTCTAGATAAATTCTAGTCATCACATCAAGGGCACTTATGGTACGTAAATAAATAACATTATAGTAGGTATTGAATCTTTTGAAATCTTTGGTTTGCATATATGACTTCCTAAACTATTAATGATAAAAGGTTAAATTATTTTTAATTCTTATAATTCATTCATATAGTTATGAGATTCTATTTTAATTGATTCAAAAGGTTTATATTTCATTGTGAATTCATATTAGAAATTATTTTTTACTTACCATTATAATTAGAGTTTTATCAATCTATCTATGAGCCTAATAATGAAAATTCATATATCAGAAAATTTTATATGCTATTTTCATATCACTCATCATCAGAAGACTTATATGTCTAGTAATTTAAATAAAGAGGTTTTTCATGGAATACATTAAAATTTGAATCTATAATTAACCTAAACCCCCCTATTGTAGTCATTATAAATCTTATGATCCAAAAATTGGTATCAGATTAGGTTCTACTTCTACACATTTATATTTTTTTTACTTTTCTTATCAACTGTATGAACATTATATTTTTTATAAACATCATGTTAAAAAACTAAATTTTATTAATTTTTTTTATATAAAACAGTTTTTATATTTGAAATGATGGATGGTTTACATTATGGTACATTAGAAAATTTGAATCCAAGTTAACCACTAATATTTGTTGGGAGTGATATTGAATACTTGATAGGCATAATGAATAAATTATTTATCAATACTGGACTAGATAACACTATAATGATAATGAGATATTATAAGATTATATATATATAATTTAGTACATTTGTGATTTTGAAAAATAGTAATAAGAATTTAATTATAGAATATAGATAATTCAATTTTTTTCTATGATAAGAAGTAACTACATCAAAATTTCATCATGATAATAATATGAAGGTATGTGGAAAAATTTATAGGTTAAACGCTTTGGATTTCTAAAATTTATGGTAATAGAAGAGACCCACTAATAGGTTATTATTATGATTTTTATTTACAATCTGGGAAATCAGCAGAAAAAATGAATTAGTGATTCATGAACATTCTTAATAGTTTACATTCTCTTGGAGAGAATTATTTAGCAGATGGAATCTCTGTAAAGAAATTCATTGACATTTTTCCTAATGAGTGGGAATCAAAAATGGTGACTTCTGACGAAATGATGCTGATTTAAAATCATAATCTTGGTTCTATCAGTGGTAATTTATGCAATATTACGTTAGAATGTTATGGGACATAGTGAAGATGAAAAAATAAATATGGATGTGTTTGTTTTATAGCTACATCATTTGAACATATTTAATATCAATACAATGAAAATGTAGTGAAATCATTTATGGAGGATAAATTTTTTGTTGAATCAAATTCTATCTTATCAAAATAGATTTTTAATAAAGTAGAAAATACTTCTATAAGGATTAATAATATTACTTTCATGAAATCCTATCAGTATATATACATGTGTATTTATAAGGATAAAAGTGACCTGAAATAGTATACTGATGTGATATCATACAAGTGTAAGGAGTGTCATATAAGATTATATTTTCCAATGCATAAAAAATATAATTATAAAGAAAGGAATTTTTATAGGAATTATAATAATTATTAAATGGAAAAGTGAATTAAATGTTTGAATGATTCTAACAAATGGATCAAAAGTGGAGGAGATAAAACTTCTACAAATTATTCGAACAATGAATGTTTCAAACTAAAAAACATTTCTTTATATAAAGAGGTACTAAAGATGAATAAATTCATCATTTATTAGGTAACTACTTTTAAATCTAATACTAATGTAATTATAAATGTTAACTACAATGATATTAATGATGATAATAATTTTACATCTTCAGATGATGAATCCTTCGCAATTAAAGTTTATAATACTACACTAATTTATATATGTGTCTTAGTTTGAAAAATTATATGAGAATTGTAAATATATTGTTTCTAAAAAACATGTTAATTTTCATGTTTAATAAGTTTAAGATAATTCTATAATTACTACATTAAATAATTAATTGTAAAATATTTCTAATGAAAGTGAAAATATTAATTAAAAAATTATAATCATTCTAATGATTTTTTGAAATAGATTTCTTTGGAAATATTTTTTTAAAATTTCATTTAATATGATATACATTGAAAATAAATACTACAATTGATAAGAAATTATTTTTTAAAAAATCTATGATTTTATGTTTTAACAAACAATTTACTATATTTAAATCCAATAAAGGAAACCAGTATAAAATGTATAAGACAACTTTTCCTCATAGAAATATTAAAGGAATGGGTTTTAAGGAATAAAATCATGTTATTTGTATTAATTAATTCTTTCCAACGAGTTCTCACGTCTCATTAAATTTCAATGTGTGGGAAAATAGAAGAAAATATTTCCTTTAAATAGTGATTGTTATTTAGGTTTTGATAGAGAATATAATTCAAAATTATTGATAATTTCAAAAATTATTAATGTCAGAAAAATGTGGATACATTATATTTTACTTTTTGATAATACCAATCCCAGGATGGTTTGGGTTATGAAACATTAATATTTCTTTTGAATAAAAAATAATGTACCAACAACAATAACATTTGGTACTTGGATAGTTGTTATTCCAATAACATGACTTGAAACAAATTATTCATTAATAAGATAATAATTAAGAGAGTTGGAAAATCAATTTTAGATAAAATGATCAAGGAGAATTTATCACCATGGGTAATATTATTCTTATTAGGAATGATTTTTTTCATATGTTTTATTTATTGTAGAAGATAGGCACATACTTATTAGAAAAAATAAATTATGTGATTAGGGTTATCTTTTGAATGTGATAAATGTACACTTATTCTTTACAAAGAAGAGGTTATTATTTCTGTATATCAGTATAATAATTTTAACACATTAAACACAAATGAAATTTTCACAATGATGTATTCTCCTATGATTTTCTAGGCACAACCCTCCTAGAGTTTTCATTTGAGCTTTGGTGGTTGTGTCCTTTTTATAGGAGGAGATACTTTGTTTGGTAAAATGATATAATATTTGTTGATTATCTATTTCTTGAGTTAGTGGATTAGAGATACAAATGGGTTTATGATGGTTTTTCTTTTTTTTATAAGGGGTTGTGGGTGTTCTAATCCCTATAAAGGAAAACGATGGCTAAAAGATTTCTACATGAGAATTACACACCATTTAATGGAATTACATGATATTTAAACTCCACCACACACATTTTTTTGAAACCAATATAGGGAATGAATCAGTTACCCATCATGTCTGAAATTCATGCCATATCAAATTCATGCATGGTTAAATTAATCTATGACATGGGTTTTCAATCTTATACCTCTAAAAATAAATACACAACATGTTATGATTTTACACTCCATGTAATTTCCTAATAAGTTTTCATAATGATTTCCATGTGTGGCTGTTTCATAATTCCTCCTTGTGAAGCATCTTTATCATTACAATAAGGATGATTCCCGACAATTTTAGAGCACATATATTCATTTTGGATGTCCGAATCAACCATCTGATCCCTGGATCATTCATTCAATAATCTGTTCCTTTTTTAATGTTGGTGAATCCTACTAGATGATTTTTTAACATTAATTAGTGGTTAGATTTCTAAAACATAACACTATGGTATGTTAAATTGCAATGTATGGGAAATGGTAAAAATTAGGCCAATGTGATAAGATCATAAATATATTAATTTATGAATTGGATTATTTCATGGAATCACTGTATATCAAATTAAATAATGACCATGATTTTAGACACTATTTGGGTGAGTGAACCCTTGATTTTAAGTGAAATTTTCAATTTATTAATGTGTGTTTAACATGAAATGGTATTTGGTTGTTTCTAATATAGATTCACCATGGTTTTGAATTATTATTGAAACTACTAGTTTATTGTTGGTTTATGACCTTATGATAAATGAAATATGTAATTGAAATATAATTGGTAATTTTCATAATTAATAATTAAACCTGAAGATGTGATATTTTGATGTCCTTGTATCTATGAAATGCGTAGTTATATCTATGATGTAATGAAAATATATTAAATTGTACCAGTTCACATGTTGAAATGCTTATATAGCTGGTTATTCCCAAAATCATTCTTAAATGGTTACATACCATGTTATGCCTTGGGAAATGATGAAATGATTATATCGAAGGCAATGCCCCGCGTTACATGCTAAAAATATTATATAATAGGTATGGCCTTGATAAATGTCTTAATTATTTTATTATAGGGTCGACCCTGATTGATTTATGAAATTATTATATAATGGGTTTTACCTTGATTTTTGTGATTTAAACCATGGTTATGGTTATGGTTCTGTTTTTATCATTGTGATACATGTTTAGTGATATTAGGGAATGTCTCCAAGGAATGATAGGTTTTTCCATGGTTATGTGGATATGTTTTCCATCATTTTTATAAATTCAATGATATATCCTGACATGGTTCTGAAGAATGTTGATGTGGAATTAATTTAACAATCTAATTATTAAATACACATATTTATTGCATTATTACATTAAACTTTTATCAAACTTGTTAGTTTTAGACATAGAGGTGTTGAACTTTTGAGTTACAATCACTCACATTTGGCCTTCTATTTGGTACCTACATAGATTACATGGATGCATGATTGGAAAAGGGAATGTCACATCACAAATTATTTTTTCCTTTATGGAAGGTTTGGAGTTTATAGATGTGATCAACATGTATTTTTCAACTAGGGGATTTTGAGTTGTCAATTATTTTATTTTTATTACATGTAGATTTAAATTTAGTAACATGTAAGCCTATCAATTTAACATCACATTTTTATTTACTATATTATCAGTCTTTTTATTGTTAGTTTTCCAATGTATTGTATAGTTTCCTTTATTTTTCAACACTATGACATTTTTTATTTTTGTTTTTTTATTATTCCTCTTTTTAATAACTTTGTAACCTTGGTTATAGTCTCCCCAATATACATATCATGCCCCAACTACTATTCAGATGCCTCTGGCATTCATGGAGGTGCTCTTAATGTATCACAGCCAAAACATTTCGACCACATGATATAATGCCAAATCATTGAACAATTAAATGTTAGATCATAGAAAAAGGTTCGCTTTTCCATTTAATTACTCTTTGTTAATGGTATAATAAAGAATATGAAATGTCAGGACGTAGTATGGATATTGTTCGTGGGACTATCATACCCATGTATTGATGATAAATAGAGTAGATATGGGTGTACTGGTATTTATATTGTGTTATTATAAATTTTTATGTGATATCACCCAGTGCGATCCCCATGTTGTGTGCAGATATTTCTTTGTAAATGTATTTGTTCTAGAGATTTATAATAGTTTCCTTATATGGATCAGGATGAGTATGCATTCCTCATTATTGGAACATTGTGATATATATTAATATGCATTGTTAATGATAATTTCATATTTTTGGCATGTCATATATTCTTTCAAGTTTGAACTGTGATATTAGATACTGGTTGTATATTTCTTATGAAATGAATTAAATGAAATACTATGTCCTTCTAAAAAACTTGTAATCCATGTACAGAGAGACTGGGAGTATTGGTTCCTTATTTTTGTCACATACTGAGTTCAAACATGTAGTGATAGAAAATTTTCTAAGGAGTGTGTATGTCTTGTTGAAAAAAATCCTTCTAGCCATCTTCAGGTTGAGTTTCTAGAGAGTGGAAATAATATTTCTCCTAATATAGCTAAACCATATATTCTTGTTGTTCCTGAGGAACATATGGATTCTTAAATTCCTGAAATATTCTTGATTTCTTTGTAATCCATAGAAAAACCCACTTTTTAACCATGCCGTACATGTCTAATCTAAAGAGTTTTCCAACTAAAAAATTTACTTACGTTAACTTGGGTTGGAGGCCCCATAAAGCCATGCCCTAGAATGAGTTTTTCTAAATATCCATTAAGCCTCATTAGAAACCCATATATAGGAGGGTGAAGAATACTAAATATTTTCTTTGCAGGAAAAACAAATTTTTGAGTACCACTTGATAAAATGAACTATAAAAAATATTATTCTATAAATGATAAGGATATATATAATTACTTCCTATGTCATGATCTCAAATGAGAATCAACCACTATGTAAGTCAAGTCATGTCTCTGAAATTCCTACCATTAGGACCCAATATCTCCCAGGATATGATCATTATTCCTCATCCACTAGCATATTGAGGAGATAAATGAACTATGATGACTCTGATTCCCACTATAACTGGTATATGTAGTATTCAATCAAATGTCCCAATCTATATATCAAACATTGTATGGTTTTCCCCACCACATAAGTCCCGCATCCATTTGCAGTGGGACAAGATTCGTGGTATCCCCTGTTTCTCACATTGAAAATGGATCATGTGGGATTTGGATGTTTCAATAATTATAGAATTCAAAAATTAAACTTCACCATCTCAGAAATCCATACATTCTAATCCCTGATCAGTGGAATGATTTGAATGCCCCTATATAATTTCATCCACCTTAGGGTAGGTCCTAAGGGATTGATTGAAATATGATTAATCTGATTCTAAGCATAATAATGATATGTATGAAACATAATGGCGTTTCAATCTCAATACATGGTTCCTAATATCCATCATATATATCCTTTCATTCTGACATTAAACAACATTGGTTTTACTAATGACGTGGGTTTTGATTCCTATTATTAAAAGGATAAGTTAGATCCCCATAATGGATCGATCCTATTATAAAAATATTAATCAACTTCCATGATAACAATTCATTATGATTTTCCGGGTTATATGCCATTAGAATATAAGAAGCTATACATTAATATGAAATTAATGAAGAACCTCATATACATATAGATGTATTTAGCTGTAGAAACCCCCTTCACCAATAAATGTGTTGAAAACTTGATCATTTGGATAGGTAAATTGATTCCATATCAAGATTATGAAGAGACTCTAAAAAATATCATAAATATAAATTATATTACCATAGTTTGAAACTATATACTCCCTAATAGGTGTGATGGGCTCCACCTCCCATCATCTCGTCTAATGGGTGTTGCTAAGTGAAATTTGGTCTAAACCCCTATAGGATCACCTTTCATTGGAATGATTGTCTATACTCATTTGTGGTTGGGGAATGCCTTTGGATTTTCCATTAGAGATACCAAAATTGTAATAAATACTTTAATGATTTTACTTGACATTGAAAACAGAACAATAAATCCATTGGGCAATGTAATCTGCATCTTTCTGAAAAAATTATTAAACTAACCTAAAATCATTTCACTTTGGAATCTTATTCAAAATATCAATTGGATAGATTTCACATTTCTTATCAACCCATTTTTTTCCTATCATATGGTTGGTCAATTATTTTTTATGAAACCAAAATATTGAACCAGATGAGAATCTCCCAAATAACAGAATGATCAGTTAACTATACACCATTTCATTACATTTTCATATACTATGAAAAGAAAAATGGAAACAAAGAAAAAAATATCTACAATTATGAAAATGATATTCTCATAAAATAATTACAGCATTTCTTTGACATGTCCATATGAGAAGAATAATTGGACCATGAATAAGAATGGAAATTTTTTGTACCTTTTTATATCTAATTTAGAACATTTCATGCATGTGAAAATGAACTAATCAGAAACCATGCTTTATGTTGTCTTCATGATTTTAGATACTACTATCACAAACATCTCTTGACTTGAGATAATGTCTTCATCCAATGATTATTCTTGAAAATAATCAATGGATACAACAATCGCAGGTCTATGAATGACCATAACTTCACGATACTTTTAGATTCAAGTATAAAAATCAATTTTCTAGGAATAAAATTGAAATGTTATGATCTTAATCCCTTAGTATACCCATGATGTATCCAAACATTGAAATTGGTGATTAATCATCGTCCATAGATATTTGCAGTAAAGATAGTTGTAATTGTTTCAACCACTAACCACTTTAGAAGCCAATCCCGGGAAAATGAAATTAACTACCTTAAGTATCTCATTATGATTGGTCAAAGAGTCAACTATGGACCCATTCCCATTCATAGGATACTGAGGAGGGATCCTATCAACTACAGTCATCTGGGCCATCCTATCGGTACACTTCAATTTCCTTGTGTGGGAACCATTTGACACACTTCCACCTCAGATAGCAATGAATGCGTAATGCGGAATATACCACAAACAAAAATATCTCTAGATAAATATTTTTGGTCTCACATTTATTATTCTATAGATAATTCCAACATGAATATTCCAGCGATAGCTTGGGAGTAGGATCCTATCCCTAACTACTCAGAAGAAGCCTATGGGAATACTCCTCTATCAATCATGGGGACGTGCATATCCCAACCCCCATTCAAAAACCCCATTGACATATTATGATGGAACAACTTGGAAAAATTGTACTCCTATATCCACATAAATCAATTACATATTCTAGTTAATAGTATTGATAGAAAATTTGAAGGATTGGTTTCATGATCACAATTTACTAAAGTGTCACTATATCTTATATGTAGTTGAAGAACTCTACTGACATATTCCCTTGTTCATATAGATATTGGGAATGGAAATATTTTCTATCCCTATATATTGGGAAACCCAACCCTCTAATAAATATAAAAAATTGATTTCTCTATAGAAATATCACATTATTGCTCCCATCTAGGATTATTATTGACATATTCCAATAAAGGATGTGGAACTAGACCACACTCAAATTCGTATTCAACCCAAATATCAAATGGTGAGAGAAACATATGCCTTGTTATAGGGGTAAATTCATATTGAAAATGTTTTTTGAGACATTTTAAAGGCCTGTGATCTAGGCCATATCGCAATTATAATAAGGGATCACAATTTGAGAGTGGAACATGGCTTGGGATAGGCTCATATTTCATCCGTAAAAAATTGAGACATGCCCTAAATAATCAGGATCGGGATCACACTCTCATCATAATAATGGATCACTAGGTGATAATGGTAGTTTCCTCGGGATAATTTAATCTTATTTTTAGTAAATCCTCCTGGCCTATTCTAGTATATCAATGAATTCATATGAATATTCATAGTTCTACCAGTGCATGGAAAGACTAGAAACCATCTAATTTTATACATATGGAGGCTCATATCCCTTTTCGCATACCATAGTTCCATTTTCTTTTTTAAATTGGAAATGTATATTCAGACTAGGCTCAAATTCTTCTTCTAACTAGGACTCACCATGTGAGAGTGGAACATGCCTTGGGACAGGCTCATATTCTAGTTGAAAAAGAAAAGCAATATACTATAAAAGCTCCAAATTGGGTTCTTATCCCTCTTCTGATTGAGGAATGACATGTAAGAAGGGTAGATGCTTCAGGATAGGCTCATATTCCTATCAGCAAAGCTACATGGAAAATTTTATCATCTTAGTAGTAGGATCGTCTAATTATAATACCATATGGTTATAAAAAATGTCTAGATTCCGTCATACAGTAGGCTCATATACCTGAAAAATCCCAAAATCTAGGTCTGAATATTCCAAAAATGATGAGAATATAGATTATAAACCTAATATTCTTGAATAAAATGTCCTTTATGTCTCTCAACACATGTTATCAACACCCAAATTTTCCATTGACTCTTCAACTAAATCAAATTGTGATCATTAATATTAATGTCCTCCTCGTGGAATTGTGTATATTGAATGAAGGTAATCTACTCATTGAATCCTCTATGGTGTGCCTCTATATATTAATATCACCCTCATACAAGGAAATACTCTCCATTCCCAAAAATCTAAATATAGTTCCCTATAAATATCCAACAACACTCCACTATGGTTAATATGTGGCCCCAATAAGAATCTTTTTTGGTCTGATTTGATGGAGGAATGTAAGAATAATAAAGTGGAAGCTTATATGGAAATATAGAGAGATTTATTAGGAAAAAACCACCTTGAAATGTTATATCCCCTTTCCACTTCTGATTATGATATCATAGGCTATATAGAGAAGTTGTTCATGCCTTACCTACACTAAAATATGTGGGAAAATAATCAATAAATGAATGATAAACACCTCCTTTATTAAAGATACATTTGTAACCGTAATACGATCAAGATACATTGATTCTAGCTAGACCTATTTTCTATCTCAATAGACTATGACCCAAAATCATAGAACAACTACAATGATTGACAACATGCTTTCTACCGTTACATCACAACTATTTGGAAACTGATAACTGAATCCACATTATGTATCCACATTAGAGGAAGGTAATATATGGATAATTATACTTCATCACACCCCTAGAATAGTATATAAACTTAGATTAGGGATAATGTTATCTTATATCCTTCATTGAGATTAGGTGGTCAGGTAACATGCGAGCCACTTTGTCTCAACAATGGAATGTTTCTACTTTAATGGTTCCAAGACATCCAAAATTGAGGGAGAGGAAATCCCACAGATCAAAAAATGGGCCCTTCAATATAAAATGAACTAATTTGAGACATAAAATTCAATTATATGATCTACCAAAAATCTTCTGGTATAAACTGACTCCCCCATAGGTTTCAAATGTACCGACCTCCTACGTAAGAATAGTTATACCTCCTAAAAAATGTCACAATTCCAACTTACATAACATATTTTTAAAATATAGTATAGCCCACTATGTCAAGGGAATATCTGTCACCACCTCCAGCCCTAGGATCATAAATTCTTAAGATGATTCATCACATATTGTTAGAAGAATCAATGAAAAACCATCTAATTGGGATGTGGGAATTTATATCTTAATCGCCAACACTAGGATCATCATCCCCCAAGAGGGTCCTGGGGATATCAATAGCATTTCTTGATCAACCCTAGCCCATTGGGAGGGTGGAAGTTTAATATCAATGTTTGTCATATGAGTCACTAAATCCTCAACTAGAATTATTTAATCCTAAACAACATGATCAACCAATTCCAATGGTGGTATTGGGTAAACCACATCATGTATGGTTAGGGTAATCTTTATCATCATCACCATAGAGGGAATCAACATTCTCTAGGATGGGAGGTTAATGTCGATGATTAGCATCCCATATGTTCCCCCCACCAAAAGGCAAACCAATGTTATTCAGGTTCCATTTGGAAATATATATGGGAGATTCTCTTATGTTCACTACTCACATGTAGATATGGGAGGAGTGAAAGCCAATGAGAATGAATCCTCATTGGGGTCGCAATCAAAAATGAACCAATAAGGAAAAGGGTTTATGAAATGACCCTAATGCTGGAATTGAGGAATCATACTATTGGGATGAAAGTAATGGAACAAATATAAAATCCTAATAAACATTTGTGATTATTATCCCCATCATCACAATAGATAATGTGGATCATTAAATAAATTCATTTGGATACAATAGAGAAAATATTCCCCTATAGGAGTATCTAGAAACACCCATTGAGGTTCCAAAAACCCTAAACCAGATGGGGATCCAATACCAGGAACTTATGAATATTCATTTTCAACCTATACATTGGAAAATTCCCATAGATAAAGGAAAAGGTGCAGCTAAATCGGAATCACCCCACTAGAGAATTAAATTTTTTTCCACGGAGTAACAAATGGAAAAATATGAGATTTTGATAAAAACATTTAGACAAATCAGTGATGATATACATAGGGGAAACATTCCACATGTTATTTTCTTTAGATAGAGATGAATAACAATCATAACAAATATTTGGAATGATCCCATCCTCCATTAACATGGGAATTTGACTGTCAAAATAGATCATGTTCTAGGAATCCAATCTACATAAATGGAGATATCAAAAATGATAATGTCTTCCGTCCATTATGGTGATAGCCACCCCCTCTCCAGGAAAATTGCCCATTCTCACTAAAAATTTAGAACTAGTGGGTGAGGAAAATACTGTCATCCCATTAGGCCCAACCATATCCCTATAAATTGGAGGTGGATTAGAGAGAAGTACCTTAGGAATTGATCAACGCCATTAGGTCCCTATTTACTCAAATAGAATCCATTGAAGATTGAAGTGAAAAAATGAATCCTAAGAAGAATCCATATACCAAATGGGTGTATGAACCCTTTCCCCCACCCAATTTTTACATTCTTAATTCTCCACCTTTGATGGTGTGGGGTATTTCGAAGAAAATCTCACTCAATTCATGCCTCGATGTAGTCTGATGATGGGCCTGCAGGATCAGGAGGAGTTGACCATGCTGATTTTTTATGTACATAATCTTATAGGAATAACATTTGCTTGGAACAATAGCCTTCTATGAGGATATGTTGTAGGACATGAATATCTTCTCCTTCAATCCCTTTAATAGTTCAGATCCATGTTGAGGAAAATAAAAATTGTCAACCTGAAAAACATCAAGAGAATTGAAATTGATAGGTTTTTTGAATTTATATCCTTTTGGAGAGGTTTCACCTATTCACTCTCTATCCATATACCATATGAGGGATTTTTTTATATATGTGTGGAAAATATCTATGATGAGTTGTAGACACCTCTGATCCTGGTAACATATACAGGGGTGTTTTGAGAGTTCATAGAAAAGGAATTTTTTTTGGAAGATGCTATTTAGTGGATAAAATATAAATCTTGGGTCAATATCTCATCATATGGGAAAAGGGTTAGTCATATAGAGAATGAAATAAAAACTCTAAATCCAACAACATCACCCATCCTCAGAAATAAGAAGCGCCTAAATAATTCATCGCCTATCGTCAAATGGACGGAACCACAAAATCACCCTCATCCAGAAGAAAAAAGAGATCAGGGTCACTCTAGATTTGATGAATTTATGAATAATTAATACCAGATAATAAATGATAAATTCCATTTTTATATAATTAAAACCATGGAAAATATCTTTCTCAATCATCTATAGAAAAGGAATCCGAATGAATTCCACATTGCTGATTGTACTGACTATTGGCGATTCCATGGAATATTAGGTCCCGGCCTCTAGTATTAATTATTCAGAAAAGGTTTTATCCAAATAATTTCCAATTCTAGATATTTTATGTAGTATAAATACATATTAGAGGTGGCCTACATAACAATTTGAAGTATGAAGAAGAAGGTGATTAGAAAAATATTTTGGCTAGATTTAGATTAAAGTTAAAAAAATGGTTGAATTGGAAGAAAATTGACCAAGATCATTCCACCATAAGAGAGCAATATCATAGACCCATAATTTTTTTGAATCCTGGTGTTGTGACAAAAAAATTTAATTCTTTAGGTGTATGTGTCCATCAGACAAGTCAATATACAGGAGAAAAAGATTCATATGCTTCTCTGATGAAATCGTTGACTCTTACAGATTTCTTCCCCACAACATCCAATGCATGAGAAATTCCCCACAAAATAGAACCCTCAAATGATTAATAGTTCATATTTGGTTCTATAAATGAGATAAATTTACAATAGCCCTTGTTCATTGATGAATATGCCTTCGAGTATGAATTCACATCACATGATAGGGAAATAAAATGCCACAATTGTAGGAATAGAGGATACATGGGACATGAAATGCATTGTTGGACCTAATATTTGTGTTAAACCACCATAGAATACATACATGTTTTTGAAACATAAGGAAAAGAACTCTATAAATCAAAAAAGAGACATGGCAATGTTCTGAAACCCTCTAGTGGTCGTTCATGCCCAGTCATCTTAAATGAAATCCTAGTAGGGGTGTGATTAACAAATCAACCTAGGAAATGGGGATGTATAACACAACCAGTATCACTGGTAGAAAATTCTTATCCACCAATATACAAGAATCAGCACCATCAAACTCAAATTTCATTTCTCATAAACCTCACAATATATTGAAACCTCACAATAGGAAGCACATTCCTCAGGTACAAACGTATGACATTCTTAAACAGCTTGCAGTTGTCTTATATAAGATCTCAATCCTTGATGCAATCCAAATTTCTAAATAACCTATGGAGTCACTTTTCTAATCCCTCAAGAGCCCATGAGTGTTTGATAAATATGTTTATATGACAACAAATTATCATTTCAAGTCTATTCCATCATAATATCATGCCCCATCATGTTTTTTGGTATGGAATAATAATATATCACGCAAGGAAAATTTTTATCCCAAATTTTTTTTGTTAGACTTGCTAATTTCTACATCAAAAAGTATATTATTGGAAATTGTTTAGGATCAACCTCATCCCAATTCAGACCCTCCACAATTTTGGATATATCAATGGGGACATATCTCCCAAAAATCTTTCCATTAAAGAGAATGGTTAGGATGATATAATTCATCTTCAAAATATAAATCTCAAAGTTCAATTTGGGTATCTCACATCTAATGAATGTTTACAGTTATCAAGGATGAAACCATAAAAAAATTCCAACATGGAAGGTCTTATCTCAACTGCAAATTAGTGGTAACTTCAATATTCTATCCGTGTATTTAATACCACATAGATGGAATGGTCGATATATAATAATATGAAGGTTCCCACTGAAATATTTTTGAACCACATATATAGAGCCAGGTTTCTACAAATGGGAATGAAGAACACTGATGGTGGAGAAAATGTACATGTTGCAGTCCCCAATGTCTTGAGGAGTACCCCTTAGAATGACTAGTGTATTCCAGATAGAAACTATGTGATTCCCATACACCTAATTTGGAAATTTGACATGATCCAAGATGTGAAATATACTTCCATCTCCAACAATTTTAAAAAACAATATCATCTCCAAAATCACCCTATAAATGCTCGAGTAGTATCGGACACCAATGACTCCTTATGTGGCATCTTCCATCTTGAAATTGATGGTGATAAGACAATATTTTTTAACAAATCATAAAATACATTCATAGAATCAGATATGGAAGTGAAAGGAGATGAAATCAGGAATTATCCTTCAGTATTTGAGGACGATGTCTCAACAAAAATTTATGATTTTATAAAATTAATCTGGGATTGGAAGTTGACTTTTAGTCTACACTGATTAATGCCCCCATGCCTCTTTTGGAGCATGAAATGAACATCCCATTTATAAAGAAACATTTATATTTTTTCTCATGTAATTATACAAAAAATAACAAAACTAATTATGAATGTATCTGCACATCAATTTGGAATACTTGATGAGAATCCTGGTTTCATAGAGGTGGTTGTGATGATTCAACCCTCTCATGATACAAATTTTTAGGAAGGATTTTACAAATTAATTGAATACAACATTGTTGGAGAAGTGAAATTCCTATTATGGCTCACCAATATTGTCACTGTCAAAAAAATAATGGATGGATTTGGGTCTGAACTAATTTCAATGAACACAATCAATACATTATAAGGATTATTTACCATTTCTAATGATATAACTATTGATTGATGCAACTAATGGAATCCAATACCATTAAATCATGTATGGGTACTCAATGCACAATCATATAATTATTTCACCCATTGATGAAGAAACCACTTCTTTTAAAGAACTGTATTGGTTATTTTCCTACAAGGTCACTCCATATGACATAAATAATGTGGGAAACGCATATCAAGGTTACAGAAATAAAATATTTTATCCCATCATAGGATGAATAACCATATTTTATATCAATTCCCTGGTGATGAAATAATGAAAGTAATCCCATAACTTCACAGATAATTAAATATTCTTTGACAAGTTTCTATATCATGGTCTAAAGATGAATCCACTTAGATGTGATTTTTGGGTAACTTTGGGGATGTTCCATGAGATTGTGGTACATGACTATGGAATTAATGCTGAAAATGGGAAGGAAAATAAAATCCAAGAAATCCCCCCCTATAATATCAAATAACTAATGGGAACCTTGGGAACCATGAAAACATTTCGAGTTTCATAGAAAACCACGTAGGAAAATCTCACACCTTCACCGCATTATTGAATAAATGAATCACTTATCAATGGGGTGGGGGATTCCAGGAAGACAATGTCTATCTCAAGAATTATAGGTTGAACCCACAAGCCATAATTCCTCCAGTAGAAGGAAAAAAACACATATGATATGTGGACACCATGGAATGGTCATTTAGTTCCCATATAAGGTAGAAAAATTATATGGGGAGTGAGAACAGTCTCTAATACTTCATCATATAATGTTCATTCTTTTTGTGAAGGTACAACCCAATTTTTTATATTCCTATATTTGGACCTTGTAATGATTACTAATTGATACATGGAGGAAATTTTGGTTTTTGGGGATTTTTTAGAGATCATATCCCCAAAAGTTTAAGATTTTTTCTAGTCCCCATGGTTAGGAGAAATTATGTTTCCCAGATCGCAATGTATCCCTAACCGTGCTACTTAAGGGAATGGGTACTAAGGCTCTACACTCATTCTATGAAAGCATATGTGTATCCCTAAATGCCCATGAAACTTATATTAGGAATTTTTTAGAAGTTTTATTTCATTATTTTTACATGCATCACCAAATTGTGGGTCTGTCCTATGCGAGGGTCCTATTTGGGAAGTGTCTCGGTGCCTCGTTGGCGGATAGTTTGTCCAACTGTGTAGAAAAATGTGTTCCCCTATTAGTATGAGAGAAAATCCATTTTCCCATATTATGTGTTTATTCCATAATTATCTTTTCACCTCATATAATAGAATTATCCTAGGCATGAAAACCTCTACTATCCTCATCCTTAGTTTTCTGTTATCCCCATCCTTTGACATCAGAATCATTTGTTTTCAAAAGAATCAAAAAACAAAAGGTATGATCTTTGCTCCTCTTCCTAATATTCAATGTGTATTTTATCCCTTATTTCTCTATTTACATGAGAGATATTTTTCCCTATGAATAGGTATTTGGACCATTTATTTGATAACTCTAATTCTTTATGGATTGAATCATCAACAATAGATGAGTGGACCACTACTACTCTATCGTATGTGGACTAGTTTTTTCAAAAGTTTCATTACATTATATACGGTGCACCATTTTTTTCCACTAGAACCCTATGAAGACTACTATAACTTGATAAATATATTAATCTAAATGGTTTACCATGTTATCGGTGAATTTATCTTTTGGAAGAAACCATACATTGGGTTTTCTACATTTCAAGATCAACCCTTTGGTTGTTCTCACCTTGAACAAACTAATTTCACATAACATGATATGATAACAAACATGTGTGTGTGTGTGTGTTAAAATTATCATAAATTCCATAATTAATGAAATAAAAGTTGATGATTGGTAGTCCATAAGATTCCCATCTTATCTTGGTGATTTTTATCATACTATATTTCTCTTGTTAATCTATTTATGAAATGTGTTTAATGCCTATAATTGGGGCCTTGTTTTCATGGATTAATGATGTCTGCATAAATAATTGTATCATGTTTGGATAATTAAGTATTTTGCTTCATATCAAAGGACATGATCTTTATGCCTCATGTTATTTTTCTTTGTTTCTTTTTTCAATTATTGTTTTCTGGAAAATTAATTTCTGGACAAGCTCTCTTATATTTCGTGACAACAAAATTTCATGTTCTATTTTGTGTTAATGAATACTTTAACTCATCAAATTGCATTCTGGGAGAGAACTCGGGTTCAAACATAAGGATATCATGGATAGACTCACTGTTTTTATCTTGGAACTAGATCACATCCTTGAGTTATTCTTGGATTTCTGTGAATGGGATCTTTGGGTGGATTACATATAGTACTGGGTGATATTAGTTCCCTTGGGGTGAAACCATGGATGTGACCATTGTAATGATTGTTATACAATGTCTCAAATGATACTCATCCCTCTATGTGAGATTCTCGGTATGAACTCAGAGGATACCTTATTAAGAGTGATATGAGGGATGTTGTTATTGGTCATCTTGGATAGACTCTGTGGTATTGGTTATATGAGAGGATCTTATATAAACCCTTGGGATTCTATATGGATAACCTTGTATCGTAGTGGGATTCAAGATTGGATTTTTTGGATATTCTGTTTGGATTACATGTGAGTATTTAGTTTTTATTAATATTTTGAATTCCAAGGTATGGTCATCGGGGTGAGATCGAAAAGATGAAGAACAAGCATGGGGTCAACCCACATTTGTTTTCATATTTAGGTTGTACCATGTATACACCTAATTAATTGTACATGTTCCACTGGTTAATTCATAATCATAGGCTGATGTTATTTGAATTTTTTGGGCACCCATTGAGTGACCCAAACTGAGTGTTTTTTATATAGTATTTATTTATTTCCTTGAATTAATCTCATTGAAACACAAATCATTTTATATTTAATGAATTAGATTAATATTTAAACTATTAGTGGTGGAATACATGTATTATATCTCATACCCTTCTCAGGAAACCTTTGGTACCAAACTAGATGTCATGATTGCAGGTAATAATATAACGAATAAACATACTTTTGATTCTTGATTTACTCTCTATGATGTATTATAAGAGCATAGGTTCAAGCCCATGCATTTTATCTGAGCAATATCTTGTTTCCATTTTTGTGTTTATATAGAATGGTAAATATTATTGTATCCTCTGATTCCCATGTACTGATATATTATTGTTAACTTAAATTAGGATAACAATAAGTAGAATATATTAAATTTTTCTTCCAACTATTGTTTATTTATATTAAATGAATATTATTACATTTTTATTGCTATTTTCATGTTGATATTGATTCATCTACATCCGGTTACTTTTATGATCATATAGTGTATTATTCTTCTATATTTTAATTTTTATACCTTTTGTGTCACAATCTGATCAATGAAGGAATATTATCCCCATGGACACACTCTAGGCTCTTGGAGTAGTCATCAGCCTCTAGAATTTATGGAGTCAAACTAGTTTCCTTGTAGTACTCCACCTTGAGGCATTACTAAGTGGCCCGTGATGCAGGACACTACAATGTGATATTAGAGCCTTCTTCATTTCATTTTTTCCTTACCATTTGGGTATTGAAAATGAGACTAGAATATGGTAAATTAGTAATGGGACCATCCCTATGAGTAGGTAACCAATGTATATGTGAATCCCAAATTTAATGGGGTGGGTAAATGATGTTCGATCATGTATTTTTAAGGTCTTATGGATATCACAATTGGTTGACACATATTGTTTATTACATTATTGTTCTTGATAAAATTATCAATATAAGGGGTTTCTTAGACATGGATTGATGATAGGATCTCAAATCAAATTAGGAATTATACTAGGCAACATAGGACTTAATTAAAAATTTTTAATCACTATTATATCTACTTCTATGCATGAACTCATACTATGTATTCTATTAATTCTTTGACATCATATGTAATTGTGCTGAAATTCTATATAGGACTAAAAAAACAAAAATTGAACTTAATGTGTCTTCCTTAACTGTAAAATGTTTTCCTATATTGTTTAAATAAGATAATATAAGTTGTCTACTATGGAATATAGAGACATGGATCAATGATTCATATGGGATATACCTTGTAATATTTATAATTAAATTGGCACTAGATTTAAAATTATTATGGATTATGGGCCCTATAAATTGGAAATGGAGATCCATATCATTCAACCATTTAATGGGATTTAAATAACTAATAAATAATTTATTAAAATTAATTTAATATTTAAAATGATAGGTTATTATATTTGTGTTATATGAGACCTAGTCCATGACACAACCTTAGGAGTGGGTAGTAGGTTTTGTCTTATATGTCTCCTTAGGTTTCTGTGACTTTCCATACTACAATGTTCTATCTCTAGGAGGTGGTTTAGGGTTTTTTCATGTTATAGGGATTTTTTTCGATGTTCCTTTATCTCATTCCCTCTATATTAAAAGTTTATATAAGGGGTGTTATTTGAAATATTATTGTTATACCAATGTGATATACTTGTGTTCTATAACAATAATGTGGTGGCGGGAATACTCCATAGGAGATGGGCCCTGAGCCACCCATTTTACCTAATGTAGTTCTATAGGAGGAAAAACCTGTAGATCTTCCACTTGGCATCGATTTTCAGTTTCATGACAGTTTTTTCTAGTTTATGTTGTCTATTCAGCATGCTCCCCGAACTTCCCCGAAAATGGCCAAGCTGGCTGAGGATATTTAGTAGCAGCAATCTCCCACCTTCTTGGGGGATAGTGGATCTGATGATAATTATTTATGGTTAGAATCTATGGTGTTGATCATTTTACATCTTGATATTCCTCCTTAGTAGAGTATCATGCTAACTACCTATAGGTTACATGACTATTCCAAACCCTAGTGGGACATCATATCTTATAGTGAATGACATCAGAGTATTGAAGGTGAAGACTTCCATAATTCCTTATTCAATCACTTCGTTCAAAAAATATTATGTGAGGACACTGTATGGGATATTATGAATCTTTAGAAGGGAACTGAAATTGTGTTTTTTATTGTTTTCTCATCACTGTGTTCCATTATTTTTCTCTATCTCTAACTAGTGATGAGTTGATGAATATGTGGAATTTTGAGGATGAGATTATTTATTATATTAAATCATATATTAAAAAATTATAGTTGACTACAATTATATATTTTGTGAACGAGCCCTTATTATAGAATAGAACCTTAAAGAATCTATAATTGTGATCCATTGCAGTTTTATTCCAAACTAGGGTGATGGTTTATCTAGAAGGAGGAAGTATTATTTTGAGGATGAAAATGGGGAGGGGGTTCCAGCAAGGTGACACACACTGATAGTCATTTAAGTCACCATTTTGGTATGTGAAGAAATTAGAATCCTCAATGGATGAGGAACTAGATCGAGTGTCGAGATTGCAGTAGGATGGATCACCTTCAATGCTTATGCAAATCTTTTCCTCTATCCAATAGTGAATGAGGTTCTATACCAATTCCTATTCTAGGAATATGATTATTTTAACAAAATTAGGATGGGTTTTGATCTTCTAATGGAAGCTCGGGACGAGGATGTAGTTGTGTCCAAGGAACACATGCTAGAGAGCTTCTATGTTAGCATATTAGACCTCAATAGGCCTGTCAGGAAGCATATTAGAGCTATTTTTTGGGCCATATATATGTATTGAAACCTATAACCATGTATAATATTAAATTTCCTTCTACTATATATACTAATTATCATGTAAAATGTTATCTAGTTTATTCCATTTTGATACTGGTTCATCACACTATTTTATATGTGATACTGTTCGGGAATGGTTGATCGAATTAGTTGAGTTATTTTATGGAGTAATGTCTCTAAACACTTAGCTTGGGGTTATATTAGAGGTAATACGAATTTTCCAGGTATTTCCCATTGGGATAGGTTGGTATTGATTATTATGGAGTTCCATATTCCAAATTATGACCATATTCGACATCATACTTGGTAGGTACTAGATTGTTCCTTTTCGTGTTAAAGTGGATTATGATCCCCAGTGGCTGTCGTTCACATCAACTATGGGAGAAAATTATATTCATAAGAGATAGTGGGTTATATAGGAATGTAAATTTGGACCAATGTGTTGTGGGATAGGTGAATGAACATTAATGATTTTGAGTCTCCATATAAAAGAACACTGAAATATAGCCTGTATAATTTTATTCTATGGTGGAATGATTCAAAAAATGTATTCTATGATGATTTAAACATCCTTACTCATGAGAGTGATGAAGATTTTAATACTGAGATAGTATAAGGTGTAGCACTGATATCCATTCCTACTTATATGACAGTACTTATAAAACTTATGGAACCCCAAAATCCTCCTGATGGTCTAGGTGAAATGTTTTTTCAGACCCAGTACATTACGTTAGGGTTCACCTATCCTTTTTTCTATAAGGAGGATAATAACATTAGATTATGTGTGGATTACCTCTAATTGAACCATCAAACGGTGATGCACTGGTATCAACTACCACATATTAATGACCTCTTTGACTATCTCTATGGATAAATAGTATTCCCTATTATTGATTTCTGGTCCGCGGGTTAATTGTCACACGTGAGACGCTCATAAATACTACATAAAATGTTCCAAAGAAGGTATGGATTGTATGAGTTTTTGGTTATACCATTTATTCTAAAAACTTTTCTGTACATATTTATAGATCTTGTGAATCTATTTTTACACTCGTATCATTATTAATTTGCGGTATCTTTCATTAATGATATCATAGTGTGTTCTTAGACCAAAAAATGACCATGCCGACTATCTTGAGATCATGCTCAATAAATTTATAGAGTGGTAGATTTATTTGAAACTCAGGAAATGACACTTTTGGACTAGTATGTTTAACATATTATGTCATATAATATATGAAGAATCCATATCTCTTGGACCATTGATGGTGAGTGTTGTGGTTTCTGAGGATCATCCAAAGATTTCATTTGATATACATAGTTTCTTAGTGTGGGATGGATATTATAGGTGATTCATCAAGTACTAATCATTCCTAGAATTTTTGTTATAGGATTGACCAAGACGGATGTGAAATTAAACTAGAAATAATCTTGTTATATAGATTTGTAGGACTTAATGAGAAGTCTAATTTCATCAATGATTCTTACATTTCTTGAGTCAGGAAGAGGGTATGTTGTCTACTGTGATGCCTTGGGTATCATGATGTGTGTATTTTTAGTTAATGGTGACTAGGTTGTAGCATATGTGTCCTGAAAATTGTAGCAACAAGAGTAGAATTACCCTACACATGACCTCGATCTAGCTACCAGACCCATACCTTCTAGCAATGGATCAATTGTCTATTTTATGGATAATTCACTTATTAAATGGATCATAAATGTATTAGATAAATCTAAAAATAGTGATAATTGATTATGATGTAGCATAGTTTCCTTGAATACATACATAAATTTGACATTAATCTTTATTATTAACACTAAATTCGAAATTCCATGGATGACACAAGGAGTTGAATGACTCTGACACATGTAGGAAAATAGTCAAGTAATGAATGGATATTGATGGATTTTTTTCTGAGATGTAGTCGTAGGTTTATTAATAGCATTATAAGCCTATTTTAATATCTCTATCTATGATGTCATCCCTTATAGATTAGGTCTATATGTGGAAACTGCCTGATTATATGGGACTTTTATTTAAGGGAAAGGGTCACATGGTAGAACCCACCTAATGGTAGTTTTGTTTTTGATAATGTAACCTTATTCTTCTATGGGCATGTTTGGGTTCCTTTAGATATACAAAAAGAGTTGTTGTGAGAATCACATGACTCTATTTGGGAATTTCATCCAATTATAAGCAAGATGTATCAATAAATCCTCCAAAAATATTGGTTGTTGGGTATGAAGAAGTGGATAACGGGTTCCATCACGCAGTTCTCCACCAATTGGTAAGTGCATAATGCAAAACAATGTCCTGCTAGAATTTTAAAACCACACTCCATTCCTGAGGAAATAGAATGAAATCATAGTGGAATTAGTGAAGGAATTAATGATATCCGCTTGATTTAGTGATGTTGTATGACTAATCGTAGACCAGATAACTAATGTTGCACACTTCATGTCGATCCGAGATACATTTTCAATTTATGAGCATGGGATTCTTACATCTGGGAGATAGTGTGCCTACATTGTGTAACATGTTCTATTATATCAGATAGAGATACAATATTTACATAAAATTTATGGAACGAGATGTAATAAGAACTAGGTCCATTGGTTCCCTTGAGTAAAAAAAATAACCCTCAGACCAATGGGCAGTTCAAGCAGATGATACAGGTGTTAGAGGATATGTTTCAGAAATGTGTCCTTCATTTCAATGTTCAAGTCAAAAACGTATACATATTTTAGAGTTTTCATACAAAATTATTTCTTATCAATCAGATAAAATGGATATATATGAGGCCCTTTATGGTAGTTCATTTCATATATCTATGTCCATTATAGGGGAATGAGAGGCATTACTACTGGTTCCATGTCTCATCCCGGAAACATTAGAGAAAGTTCAGTAGATTTGGAAATGTATTGATAGAGATCAGTGCGTAGAATAAATATTATATTAATAATAGATGTCAATCTCCAGATTTTGTGGTTTTACATCCATTATATAAACATGTATCACCAATATTGGGACATAGATGAATTCAGAGACCTATAAAGTTATCACCTCTATATATCAGGCCTTCTGAAATAGTGGATAGTGTAAGTTCGGTAGCTAATCGATTAAAATTAACTCATTGGTACCATTATATGCACGATGTATTCTAAAAATACTATCTTCACTATTATCGTGTTTATCCATCTAATTCATTTTACCCCAAATATATTGAGATCGAGTTATATGTTCCCTTCAATGAGCATCAAATATGTATCCTAGATTAGAGCACCATGGATCTATATTGCATGACATCTTTACTAATATGGGTTCTAGGGAAGCACAAATGCATATGATATGTGACCTATGAGTGGGAGGTGGTTGTATGTGCTCAGTGGGTGAAACTTCTATTTGTGGACGATTTACCACAATCACAAGGGATTCTCGAGGATGAGATGTCTTATGGGGAAGTAGTTGTAACATCCCAGATTTATCAAAAGTACAAACAATTTTTTCTAATCTAAATACTTTTGTTTGTCCCTTGTAATGATTCCTAATGGATTCATGGAGGTATTGAGGAGTCGGGTGCTTGTTCAGAGCCCGAAGCCCTGTTAATTGAAGTGGTTGACTCGAAAACACGATTATGAGAAAATGTGACACCCTACTAGAATGGTTTCTCTAACTATGTGGATTGAGGTTATGGGGACTATAATATCAAATTGTTTATCTAAAACCATTTGAATATTCCCAAACACCTATGAAATATTCCTCACATGATTATTAGAGTCATTTAACCATTTTTTTATGGTTAACAAAACTATGCACCTTGCCTATGTGAGGTTCCTATTTGGGAAATGTCTTAGCTCAGGGTTGGCCCATGATTTGGACAATTTTGCATCCAAACCATGTGCCACTAAATGTATGGGTAAAATTTCTTTTTTCACTTATTATATTTCAAAGAAGTATCCATATTCTGTCATTCTCTACTGGAAATCTCCAATCAATGAAACCATCTCTTATCTTCCTCTTAGGTTTTTTAATGTCCATCCTCTAGGATCAAAATTATTCACCATTGGAATAGATGGTTTTAGGTATAGATGAAGAGTATATTATTGGGATATATATTAAAATTTATTTTATTAATCATTTTCTAAAACAAATATTTAGGATCTTTCACATCAAATTAATTTTTTATTTATTTAATATTTTATGATATAAATACTTACTCTTTTTTATTTTCTTCATTAGTTATTGTTGATAATCAAAAAATAACCTTTCAGATTAACTTCATTGTACTATGTGTATCAATGGACTGAATCACTCTAGTACTAACAAACATGTTCTCCTATGATCCCAGAGAAAAACCATTCGATCATTCAATGCTATTGATACAAGTCGAATGTGTTTTTTTCTTTTTACTCATCACTAAATCCCCAGTCTTGAGGAAATCTATTTTTCACTTCTATTTACTGAGTCCAAGATAGAAGGAGGAGTTTACATATAATTATTTGTGTTCCACAAAATGTATTCTCAATTTTCGGATTCTATACAGAATTTATATAGTAGTCTATTTATTAATCATTGATTTATGATAAAATAGTATTTAATTTCATATAAGACACTAAATAAAATGTATTATCATTAATAAACCCCATTCCATATAATAATAATTGTATTGTTGTTAACTTGTGATGTGCACTAACATGTACAATAATAAATATTATTCAATGGATTTGTTAATTAGTATTTGTTACTGGATGTGTTATTGGACTATTCGAACATCTATATCAATTATTAAACATGAAAATAAATATTTTATTAATAATTAATTATATTATTCACAATATTTTAAAAAATTATTCAAATACTCAATAAATAATATAAGTATTTTATTCACAATCTATTGAATTAATATTGATTTAATTATTAAGGTCAATATAACATGAATAAAATTATTCATTGTAGTTGAGAATAAAATTTATTACATTAATAAAACAATAATAGATTTTATTCATGATTAATATAAATATATATGGTGTGGCCCAATATGGTTTTTCTCGTTGTAATTAGGTGGATATTCCTAAATTCCATGATTAGGATCTATCGATGAGTCATGGAATCAAATAGAATGAACTAAACATCACAACATCAAAAACCACATATGAGTACTCACTAGGAAATATAATCCATTTCCCACAATATTTCATCATGTAGGTTTCACATTCATTTCACTAACCTATATTCTGGATATGTCTTTCATTGACTATCTGAAATGATCATGTCATTACACCATGGCCATGGAATTAAATGCGACAAATATATTCCAATCTATGTTCCATGAAATTAGCTTCCACAATGAGGTAAGGGATAAATACTTCCTTGGATAATTCATTAGTAACATGTCACTAGTGATGCAACCAATGTATCTAACTTCTCCATGGTATGTTATCGTCGTTGTTTAAAGAATAGAACTAATTACATGGGCTGTAACATATATTATTAATAAACATAAAGTATAAGGCCATTACATTTTCTTGTAGATATGAATATCTGATGACACCAAAATAGGTTTACTTCATATATGTAGGCCTATTTTCAAAATCTACAGTAATGGATATTAGCATGTGAGAAAATAATGAGAAAAAGTCTCATATCCTTATGAGTACTGTCACGAGAGATTCTATGTCTTATATGTCCCAACATTGTATATTGTCCAACCATGGAAAATTATTTTAGAATATCATCAAATCATATCGAGGTTCTCATCATAGCAAGGAACTGCTATGACCTTTTCTATACGATGTATACTCTCAGAAGTTACTACAATTGAGTCATGCATAACAAAAAAAATATGTAATAGGAAATGTTTTTAATATTTAATGCATTGAATAAAAATTTAATATGGGTAAGAATTGTTTTTCCTAGGACACCAACTCCAAAAAGAAATATCATATGGACTAGATAAAACTGACTATGACATTTAGTCTGCTAGACCTCATATGATAATCATGTTTCTACTGAGTAAAAGCATTAGTAAATTGGATCTTCATATTATATTGCATGGAAATTATTCTCACTACAACTTCACCTCTATAAGAAAATTACCAAATTAGATGATACTTCTGAATTATTTTCATCACCTACTAAATTGACCATGTTCATTTTGAAATTTCCACATATATTGTATTTTCACAACAGAGTGTGATGGGATCATTAATACTAAATACCACATAATTCTATTAGATGATGTTTCACATCCATAATTCTTATGTAGCTACCCCATAAGACTCAATATATATAGACCCCATTGTAGCATCGACAACCATAAACTATGATTAGCTCTTCCATCTCATAGAACCTCTATTCAAAGTAAAGATGTATCCCATTTATGACTTAATATGATATAGATCCATTTTGAAACTAGGATATCCATATCATTTGATGATTAATTCATCATCTACTCCATAAATAAGTACCATATCTTTTGTATACTTTAGATAATTTAGAATAGTATTGAATTCTATACAATGATAGTCACATTGATCATCTTAATATCATCCTACCACACTTAATTAATAGGGGAGATCTATCAAAGTACATCACATTATTTAATTGACTATCAAAATCACTAATGTGTATGGAATAAATTTCATTTTGTTTCATTTCTCATGTTTCTGATGACAAATTTTTATAAATTGATAAATACCATGGGATGTGAGAAACAATCCCCTCCTGGATCTTTTTATAATAAATATCTTAAGTTTCTTGTCATTGTGTGTACTATAACATAGGATGAGTAACCTCTTGAATCTATCATGAGGGATCCTGATCCCAATAATATATGATTCCTTACTAAATTTTTTCATAGAGAATCATTTATTCAACCACGAATTAAGAGACTATAAGAATGGTATTTCATTTCCAATGAGTAATATGTAATAAAAATATACTGTAATGAAAATTACTACAATTCTGAAAAACATTTATAGATATATGGAAAAAATTTGTTTATATAAAACCAAATTGCCTTATGGGCACATATAAATAAACATCCCATGACCTGGATTCTTGATTTAATACATTAAATTATATTTCAAATGTGCATACCTTTTAGGAATCTTTTGGAGTCACAAAACCATTGGTTTATTTGATATAGTAGTCATCCATAAGGTTCCCTTAATGGAAGGATGTTTTGAAATCCCTTTGAAAAATATCATAGTCCTTGAAATACACAATATAACATAGTTTAATGGATGTATTTTGCATTAAAACTGGTGAAAAGGTCTCATGATAGTTAATGAGATTACTCAAATTAAACACTTTCGCAACCCTTTATGCCTTATGGGTATTGAATATTCCTTCCATATCGAGTTTCTTCTTGAATAACATTTTCAAATAGTGGGATTTACATTGACTAGTGGGTCTACCAAATTGAATCATGGTTTTGGTACATGGAATCCATTTCAGAATTCATGGCTTCTTTCCACATGGGGATATATTTTCCACATACAAATTCCATTTAGCTTACATGATAATTATTATAAACTAATAATTAGTCACCACCTTTGATGACTAGAAACCAATAGCATTATAGTTATCAAAAATCTCTAGTACTCATACATAGTAATTATTTATATGGAATAATTTCTTCTTCCACTGGTTTTTTTGGAATATGTTTATGTGCCAACTATTGTGTATCTTGATCCAGGACATCATCATAGTCCATCTACCTCCAACTATCTCTTTTATAGGTAATATAATATTCAATAAATGTGATATTTCTATCACTAACAACCATTTTTTCAAAATTATTGTACAGGTAATATCCCACTTTCATTTTCATAGCCTATAACAATACACGTAGTGCATCAGGTTGCAGTCTTATTAAAAAAAGATACCTTAATAAATTATTCACTACTCTACACATGTAAGTAAGACATCATTGTTTATTTCATTCCAAAATTATTATGGTATATCATCTTTTTCATTATTTTTCACTTGGTTTAGAAAGTGAGTTTTTGTTTGTAAAATATATCCCTAAAATGATAATTGAAGACTTCTGTGACTCAACATTAATCTCATCATTCCCAACAATGTGCGGTTCTTCCTTTCACTTACACCATTCCACAGAGACATAAAAGGAAGAGTGAGTTGATATAAAATATCGAACTCCTATAAATAATAATTAATTTTTTTACTATGATATTCTCCACCAATGTTTGAGAAATTTTTCTTAATATTATTTCCAATATTGTCCTCAAATTCATTCTTGTAGTCTATGAATTTAACAAAATAATTTGAAATATAATGTATTAAGTAGAAATATCCATATCTACTAAAATCATCAATAAATATTATGAACTATGAATACCTAGCCCATACATCACAATGAAATAGTTCACACACATTGGTAAAAAATAATTCAAGAATCTCTTTAGACATTTCAATATTCCCACTAAATATGGATTTGGTTATTTTTCTTTATAATAATTCATTTTATACACGACGTTGAGTCATTTAAAAATAATATTATTATATATCCTAATTCAATTTAGTCAATCCCTCCACATTTACATAACATATATTGAGATTACAGAGTTCAGTGTGGTGTGAGTCATGTGTAGTAAATTTATTATTGATTTCCATTTTTTGGATTATATAATCCAAAAAATAAATACAAATATATAAATTTTCTATACAAAAAAAATTCTATCTTTATAAATGAAAAAAATTTGATCATGAATATAAAAATAAATCCCACTATAAGATTTTTGTATACAAAAATAATGTTTTAGGAAGATGAAGACTAATAATAACAAGTCTATAAAACCATGTTAATTCTGGTTAGCAGCCTGATTTCGTATTCCCATATAGCTAAAACAATAATTTTAGCTTTATTGGACACAAAATTATATTCCTGTCCTCTCTCAATCAGTCTGAATATACTTGGTACCTATAAATTATAATATATCTGATCACCACAATATTTTTCCAATACACAATTTGTTGAAAAATATAAATTTCACTTGAGGAAAAATGAACCTGAAGCATCCCCTTTGGTACATTGGATGTGTTCAGTTTTTATTCTAGTTTCCCACAATTTCACATGAGAAACCAACTAAAAAATATTACATTACACTCCACTTGATCTTCCTTTTCTTGGAAGGTTGTAAAGAAGCATTTGGCTTAGTGATCCTTACATTCCTTTTCTCTTTATTCGCTTTAAGGATGGAATGTTTTTTATGATACATATCCATATCTACATTTTAAAGAAGAATAATAATATCTAAAATATACTTTTGAATGTTATTATATAAAAAAAATAAAAAAAATCAATAATCTAGAGGGAGTTATGCCAAAATGAGGCTAGTGCTCAGTTCGTTGTAGTGTTTAAACCCTAGAACCCTTAAGCGCCCGATATATCCAATGACCTTGACTACATGATGACCAACTAAGGTAGCCTCTCCATTATTATTATAAAATTGTATCTAGGAACTCTCATTAGATTAATATCTAGATCACTCCTTTCAAAGACCTATGAGGTTTTCAATAATTCCATATACATCCATGTATTCATTAGACTTCATTCATTCACTAGTCATTGATAACCTCATAAATTTTTACATCGACCGCATCAATCAAATGTTTTTCATGAAAAATTAACTTTTCATCAGTCTCCTATTTAAATATATGATCAATAATTATGTAATATGGAATGTAATATTTCAATTAATGTAATAGAATAACCCAATGTTTTCTAAATCACTACTAGATGTTCTTTCCAGTTATGAAATTATATTTCTCAAATATTGATCATATGGATAGTGTGGATGATGAAGTTATCCTTTTATTCTAAAATTAAAAATATAGTATTATTATTACATTTGTTTAAAAAAATAAGTGAGATATAATAAAGTTAATGTTTAATTTTATTTATTAAATATCTTATTATTTTATCATATCTGAATATCCCATATTGTTGAACTCAGAAGGTTTAGATTCTTTAATATTCATGTGGAATGGTTCCCTATTACCTTTCTCAATGGTCAAGTCATTTTCCATGAAAACAATAAAATTGTATTTTGGTATGGGATATTTCCAACATCAGGCTTCAAATTACATGATCTG
This sequence comes from Viscum album, assembly GCA_963277665.1. Lineage (NCBI taxonomy): Eukaryota > Viridiplantae > Streptophyta > Magnoliopsida > Santalales > Viscaceae > Viscum > Viscum album. The sequence continues at coordinate 2,086,973,234 of OY728122.1, read as the reverse complement.
TTGAGTGGATTCCACTATCATGAAATCATGAATTCGATTTACTCAACAATTGCCTAAGAATTTGTAATGAAAAATATTTTCCCCTTAAAATGATGACATTTTTGTCAAATAAATAATAAACACTCATGAGAATTTCCTGATAAAATAATGTTTAGAAACAAAGGCTATGTAAGATTCCATGTTTTTCGGTTTTATTACAAACCATGTAATGGAATGATTAGTGTGACATTATATTTTATTGAGGAATTTTAATTTATTATGGATAAACATTCTATTTTTTTATCATTTACACATCTTGGTAATATTATGAGAATATTATATAACAAATTATCCACATCCTATAAAATTTTTCAATTCATTCATCTTTTTATTTTCTATATTTACTGATTAATTAATTAATTTATTTGACAGCAGAATTCCATCCTTCAGGAAAATTATTTCATAAAAATAATTAATTAATAAATTAAATGAACCATTTTTGAGCATCATATAACGATTTATATAATGAGAATATATTACAATAACATTTGACCAAGGGGAAATAACTCTAATTTCTAGTTTAGTTGTGAGTTACAACATTATACATATCGTCATATGGATCGACTCAGGTTGTCATCATTATGGTTATATCATGAAACATCCCATGATTCTTGGGATTCTATATTAATTAAAAATACATATTACTCACATGAAGTATAGGGGAAAAAAATTATTATTTGAATGGGAATACATAAATATCATTTAAAAAATAGGCCCTACATAATAATGGATGGAAGGATGACTCACTGTTCATTTATATTTTAATATTAAATATATGAAAACTCATGAAATAAATTGAATTAAAACATAAAACATATAAATATATATCTTTTTCATGATCATGAAGGGTCATACATGAAACTATAATGAAAAATTAAATGTCTGACATTCATTTAATTATTAGTTATTTTATTATTTAATATAAACACACATTCAATAATTAATTAAATAATTTATTAATGTAAAATTATTTGAAACCATTATTAAAATGTCAGGCACACAACGGTGTGACATTCTATAAAATAAGGTGTTAATTATAAATTATTCAAATTTAATGTAATTATATTTCATTACATTAATGGAAAACTACATGGAATGTATAAACAAAAAAAATTCATGTACCTCATTTTTCATATATCCACGTCAAATGGATAGTGCTTCGGTATATAAACACAGTCGGACTAGAAAACTATTACATGATACCAACACACCTTGTATCTATTTTTTGGGAGCCATGTTGGGAAAGTCTACATGTGATGTGAAATAAAATAAAAACATGTTATTAATTGTTTGGTGAATCTATATTCTATGTTCATTGGTATAAATCGTGTTTTCTAGACTCAAGCCGTGTAACCCATTTTTTCTGACCATAGATTTGGCACTTTTGGATGGATTCTCTGGACATTCTACATTTCTTCCTAAACCATTAAGAAATATAAATAGTGATCAAAGATGAGTAATATTTCAATAAATTTATAATTAAAAACAACGTTAATTAAATACTAATATGAAATGAAAATATGAAAAATATTTCACATATATCAAAAATATAATATATTATTATAAATATAAACAAGACTGCTTTGATTCTACTAGTTAGTTTCGGTGTAGAGGAATTGTACAGAGGTGGGAGATATATGAATATTTAATTTCATAATATTACCCAAAACCATGAGGGTGGATCTTTCACATCAAAAGTATATTTAATTTATTTAACATTTGGTGAAATAAACACCTAGGATTATAAAAATTTATTATTTGTTATTATTGATCATATGAAAATACCCTTTTGGATTACCTTCATTTCACTATGGGGATCCAAGGATAGAATCTCCCTTACAATAATCCATATGTTTTCCAATGAACTCTGAGAAACACCACTTGATATCTGAGTACATTAATAGTGTGTTGAATATCATAATCTTTTCATTATTCATCACTCATTCATCAGTTCTGAAGAAATATCTCTTTCACTTCATGTTTCTAATAGAGAGGGTGAACGAGGATTTTAGAGAGAATTCACAGCGCACAACAATTAACTATTCTAAATTTTCGAATGGTCTACACAATAGACATTATCTTCAATCTTTAGACAGTGTATATATGTTTAAATATTTCTTAATTTTATATCATCCATAAAAATACATTTAATATGTTTAATAACCCCTTGACACATAATAATAATTATATTATTATTATTTTGTGCCTCTAGGTAACATGAAAACTAAAAAATATTATGTAATAGTTTTGTTCATTAATATTTGAAACTTTTATTGGTTTTGTTCCATTCGTACTGCTCTAACTTATATTAAACAACAGAATAAATATTTTATTCAAAGATAAATATTTTATTCACAATCTACATAATAAATACATATTACAACATTGAATAAATAAAATAAATATTTAATTCACTAGATGGGTAATAAATTTTTCATTAATTTATGTGATTGATATTACTTGAAAAAAAATTCATCACACCTGAGAATAATATTTATTACATTAATTAAACTAAAATATATTTTAATAACCATATTCTAAAACAAATAGTGTGTGACCCCCTAGGATTATTTTTCGTTGCCATTAGGTTCACATGCATAATGACCATGATTACATTCTTGAAACTAGTCAAGACACCCAAGAGAAATAACGTAATGTCAAAACATCAACATTCATATACAAATAAAAAATGTGTAATATAATCCATTTTTCCAAATATCTCATCATGTATGTTTTATATCCATTTCACAAACCTATATTATCAACATATAATTATTTTACTATAAAAAAAACAAGTCGTTACACCATTCCCATGGACTTTTATGTGATAGTTATATTCAAATAAAATGGTTGAGGTATCTGTTCTCGTACTGATAGAAGGGACAAATCCTTCCTTGACTCATTCAAAAATTACATGTCACTTGTGACACACACAAAGTTTACTAATTACCTATGAACTATTACAATCATGGATTATAGAATACTTATATATATCTGTGTTTGAACATGCATTAATAAAATTCTTAAAGTCTACAGACCTTTAGACATGATCTAAGATATGAATATCTTATTACACCAACACATGAGGAATTCATACCGGCGAGTATGTTCTCATAAACTGCCACCTTTAGAGATCCAAGTAAGAACATCATGAGAAGAAGTCACATATTCTTACAAGTACTCACACCTGAGTGTCTATGTATATCTTTACCATTATAGTATATTTTCCAACCACATAAAATAATTTGAGAATATTGTCATAATTAATCAAGGTTCTCATCATTGAGGAGATATTTTATGACATTATCAATGTGACATATACTCTATGAAATTATTACAGTAGATTATTTCGTAATTTTATACAATTTTAATGTTTTATTAATGTTGTATACATGTATTATACATGTAATAAATGTAAAAACTATTTGAGCTATGAAAAAACATCAGTAAGAATCCTTAGAAATAACTATTTAAGCACGTTAATCCTCTTCTTTTTTTTCATATTTATCTTATTTTATGTTATACCATTTTGGATCAATCTCTTTTTCAAAATTTTCAGGGTGCAGGACCATCTCATTTATAACCATCATTCTTGGATGATCCAACCATCCATAATAGTTGAGTGTACAACTATTACCCTATGGTAGGTAGTCTAGCTTTTTTTTCAATGTTTAGTTTTGTTCAATATGGTGCATAATTTTTCTAGGCACCAGAACCTTCATACGATTCCTATAGCATGTAAAATAAATTAATATATATTGATTCCATTTTTATTGGTTGCCATGCCTTATAGAGAAACACAATCATGAGGTTTTTTCCTTTTTTAGAATTCACTAATTGGGTGTGCCTACCTTAAATGAAATAATTTCCCATTCCTTGAGATGGTGACCAACATGTGGGTTTATTTTTCACTCATAAAAAATGAAAAATTATAGAAATTACTTTTGATGATTGGTAGACCATGAGTTTTTCCTTATTAGAATTATTCTTACACTCATAATACATTTCTCATGTTTAACTGCTTATAAATGCTTTTAAATGCACATAATTGGTGCCTTGTGTGCATGACTTGATTATCTATACATACAATTTTTTAATTACATTTTATTTATTAGTATTATTCCTCATATCATAATCAATGTTACCTAAACCTCACATTCTTTTACTTTTTTCCTTATTCCATTTTTATTGTCATCACTAAAATACATGGGCAAGAATTATTATTATATGAAAACGCCATGTGGTGATATATGACCTTGAATTTTATGCCTCATATGCTTGCAGGCTGAGAGAGAACACAAGTTACAACATTAGGAACCCCTGGATGAATTAATCATCTTTGACATGGAACAACTTAAGGAACTTGGAGAGACACATGGAATTCCTTGTACGGGTCGTGCGGCTGTGCTACTTATACTCTTGGGTGAAGTAATTTCCCTAGTAGATCAAACAGTGGAATGCCAGTTGGAAAGATAGTTATAACATTCCTTAGGTGATACCTTATACCCAATGTGATTTAACTGCTATGGACATAGAGGTTACCATACCAAGAGAGATACAAGGGATACCAATATGGGTCACCATGGATGAACTATGTGGTATTGGTTATAATAGAGTATCCTGTAGAGAACCATAGGGTTCTATATGGATATCCTTGGATAGGCCTAATATTCCATATTGGACTTGAAAGTTGTTTTTTTATTACATGTGATTCATTATTTTTATTATTATTGTTGTGAATGCTCGAGTAATGACATAGAGTGACACCGCTATGACAATGCACAAGCTTAGGGTCATCCCACTTTTTTTTTCTTATTTATGATGTCCATTGTATAAAAAATATTACTTGTAGTAGTTCGTTTTATCAGATATCCATCATAGGTTGAAGAAGGAAGAATAAATTTGGTACCCATTAAGTGACTATAACTAAGAGTTATTTATTTAATAATAATTTATTTCCTTTCATTCACTATCACTATAACACTGATCATTTTATATTGAATGAAATTGATTGATATAGACACAGGTAGTTTTGGAATACTAGATTATATCTCACACCCTTCATGGGCAACCATTGGTACAAAAGAAGAATTTATGATTGTAAGTATTGATAAATGGGATGTGATCTACTTTCGGTGCATGGTTGAAAATATAGGATAGAGTACATGAGTAAAGGTCTGATCCTATACAAAGAATGTTTATAGCAGTTGTTTTTTCCATTTTTATTTTTTCTAGAATATACCATATTCATGTATCCCACAATCCTCTTCTAGTTATATTGTATTATTTCATGCCACCATGATCATCTTATTTTGTATCAATTCTGTTTAACTTCCACATGTTGTTTATTTTTATCGAATCACTATTATTTTAATTATGATTATATCTCTTTTTTTATTATAATTCCACTACGACTTGTTACTATTCTAGTAATATAGTGTCTTCTCCTACTATATTATGTTTCTTATACATTTTTGTACTACATAATGATAAATAAGGGCGTAGTATCCCCATGAATAGAGCCTAGGCCATCAATACTGGTCAACATCCTCAAAAATTCGGGGAGGGGTTCCTGAGGTCTTGTGGGCCACTACCTTTGGGAACTACTTAGTGGAATTTATGGTGGTATGATACACAACCACAAAGTACAATGTATTATGACCCAATATTCTTATGTCAAGAAGAAATACCTAACAATAATATTTTAGTTGACAAATTTTATACATTACACGTGACAAAAAGATGTCCACATAGACTCTCATATTGATCCGCTCATGTAAATTTGTTCTTCCCATGATTGTTGGGAATTGTTTTTGTTGGGTAGTAATTCAGAAAAAATATGACATTTAGTTATTATCACATAAGTTGGTGAAAGGGCAGGCTATTTCTGATTTCCATGGGGCACATCCAGCTCCAGAAACCACACTATTGGATAGCAAGCATCAAGAAGAAGAGGTTTTCTATGCCCATGACACTCCATGGACATGAGAGATGTGTTTTTATGGTTCCTCTAGAGTTCATATCAATAAGATACTGGAAAAAAATAATCTAAAATTAGTTGTCTTATGAATGTTATTTTTTTCTCCAAACAATGAAATTCTTCCCTATGTTTTCTCACTATTCAAAGGATGTCCAAATAAAAGGGTAGAGTATATAGCCCTCAATGCATGCTCGGAAATATCCATACTACTATGGACACCCTACATGAACATCAATGTTGATTAGTGTAAGCTATATGGAAGATCAAATGGGTGACCTTCCACCAAAAAGGATGAATTGGACCCTCTCATTGGCTATGCCAGTGGAATAATGGTGGTATTCCCTTTTGATCCCATGTTACATCATGTTGCAATGTCATAGAATGTTCCATACAATTCACTTTAAAATTCAGCCATAGTACCTTCCAACCATGGTTAGGAAGAAGTAATCTTCAACATCAGGAAGTAAAGAATGGTCTGACTAGTAAACATACGTGTAACAACATATTTTCTGAACTTCTTTTTTTAATAAATAATTTATTCATTAATGAATTTCAATGCATGATTAACTAAGTCAAACTTTAAACCAACTTATCCTTATTCTAGACACAACACTAGTGAAACAAAATGTAATGATTATAATTATTTAAAAGTTAATCATTAAAAATATTCATTAAACATAGTAATATTAATAGTAATAAATACTTTTAAATATTATTTAGAGTTGTTTCATATATATAAAACATATAAATTTTGGAAAGGTCTTCATCTATTTGAAGATAAATTATATTATAATTTGGTTTTAATGACATAATAAATCAATTTTACATTTATTATTTTAAATCAGTTCATTAAAATTATTTTTATATTTAATATAGATATAAAATATTATTTAACTTTTGAACATTATCTTCTAAAAACCAGATTTCTCACTATGTAAGAAGGATTAGCATCAAACACAATTTATGAACATTTAGTATTTGAATTTCAAAAAACAGACCTAAAATTTTGTAATCAATATAATATTTATAGTATAAAAATTTAAACATATTATTTGACAAAAAATATTATTTAATGTGGTCAAAATTAATTCTAATGATGATAGTAATATTAAACGTAAAAAATTGACTAATCCTCCATATAAAGGAAAAAATAATCGATCTGGCTGTCCAAAACCCCTAAGAAGGGCACGTTTTTGGATGAAATGTTATAATATTGAGTATGGAATTTTCATGATGATAATGACTAGGTAAAAACGTGGATACAACAAACATGTTTTCAATAATTCCAAGTGTGTCCCCTCCCTGCCTTACAAAAGGCCCCCACATATCCCCTTCATCATCCCTATAAAATAACCTAGATTCATCCATGTTCATCCCAATAAAATTAGAAACACCACACCCTTACTCCTTTCATCCTGAATTTGGGATGAAATCCAACCATTGATCCCCTATGGTGTAAACCGAAAGGAGTTACCCAATGATGAGGTAACATCCATCCTTGAGCTCCTTCTTATTATTTTCATTCACTACTACCTCAATTATTCTTATTCCATGAATATATATTAGCCTCAGAATAAATGATATAATGAAATTTTTTTATTCCAGTGGTTTTAATAGAACTTACATTCACTTCTATCTAATGGGTAGCCAACTTACCATTTTTGTGCACCGTGAACTACAGCCTCACTAAAACAAGTTGTTCATTTTTCCATTAAAACCTCTAGTGGTTGGGAATTTTGATGAATACCTCTTTTTATATGATATATATGATATTTTTGATCAATTTATAATTATTTAGTATTTATATAACACATAACTTTATTCTTTCTATTTTGTGTAAAAATTATAATTTCGTTTTGGAAAGTGTGGACTACCACCTTCTCAAAGAAGAATGATTCATCCACATTCTACATGGAATTTATCTAGGATGGGATTAGTAAAAATAAATTTTTTATATGAAATTATAATTCCATATTTATTATTATATATTTATATATAACAATATTACATGAACATTGTTTCTTTCAATATGATAATTAAAAGGAAATAATATTCACGTGCACGTATGACATATCATCTCCATGAATTGTGTATTCCATTTCATATTTATACTATTAATTGATTATTATAATTAAATATATACTGAACATATAGGATAATTAAATCATGTTTTACTTTCTAAAAATCATGATATATGTATGAGGACTATAATTATATCAAATTATAACTCAAATGGAAAACAAAGCAGTTATTACTTGAAACGTAACCTTATCATGGAAGAGTTGATAAGTAGTTAATATGAATTATTATATGATATAGATATAATTATATTGTTCTATGATAAATTTACAAAAAACATATATTTATTATACATGATTTTTTAATGGGTATGATGATATTTAAGACACATGGTAATGGGGTTTCTAATCTAACATTAATTTCTATGAGATTTATGACTTATTAACCACAAATTTCTTTTATGATCTGTATATACCACCAATTAATATATTCTATGATTGTTAACATTAATTTTATGGATATATAAATATCCATTTTCTTAACTCTCTTATGTGGGGTTTATATTTCTAAAATACCAAATAAGTAAAGTAGTGTTTTCTTAATATTCATAATTTGAAACACGAGAAATGAATTGTAGAGACCCAAAGCTTAACGTACATGGACATTACATTAATTTTGCAGAATACTTAGTACATAACGAAAACACACACACACAAGGACCGTAATAGCTTAGTGTCTTTGGAAACTGGGAATATAATCTTCTAATCGTGGTGAAAGATCTTCAACTTCTCCCATAAAGATCTTCCTTTTTTTACCTAAAACATTTCTTTATATCCTGGGGAAAAGAAAACATAAAAGGGTGATCTCAAATGCTCAGTAAGAGTACACAAAAGAAATATCAATCACATCATATACATAAGAACACAACACTTTGGAAATCTTAACCTGCAAAAGAGATCATAATATCATAACATGGGATAAATCATATTAGTGAAATGTAATCCCAATAATCAAAACTTAAAACATGAAACTTTGTGGTGTACACACATAATCATAGAGAATCATTTTTTGTTAGTCAAGACTCATTGGAAAGACTATATTAGTGGACAAAGTCCATTTCTGAACCGAGTTCACTCTTCGTTTCAGTCCCGTTTCACTAAACCAGTTTAACCTGCCATTCCATCCATGTCTATCTCATGAGATATAAAATCATTACCCAATTCATTGGAGGGAGATATAGGTCCCACCCATCTCATAATGATACCATTCTTATGTGTGCCACAAAATCTGAAAACCATACATCATAGCATAACCCATGTAATAAAAATGGGAATCTTAAACATCGTGACATCATAAAACAATTCATATAAGATAAAGGAATTCATAAAAATATAATTCCATCACAACATAATCAAATAAATGTAATAATAGGGATAAAAACAGAACCCTTTATTATCTTATATGGAAAATAATTTTGATAAAACACTTGAACTCCATTCTTGAGGAAAATATCCTTTCTGCTTCAAAAACACTTTTCCTTTCTTAACATGTCATACAATTATAAACTAAAAGAAGTTGATTAAAAATAAACTTGAAAACTTGTAAAGAAAGATTCTTGGAAATAATTTTTTTAAAAATCCATTCATGCCGTATAAGTTAAAAAAACATTCTTCGTACTTTTGTCGGAAAAGTCAAAAAGTACCTCGTACGAAAAATGAAAAAAGATTCCTTTCATATCCTTTACTAAAAAATCACCGAAGGGTAGAATTGGATTTAAACAAATGTAGGTGGATGGAAATAATATTACATATTGAGGAAACATGGATGTGGATGATAAAATACACCCCAGTAAATACTAAAGTTTAAACAATCTCGAATAAAAATGAGATTGTGATATTTCCCCTTACCTTAGGTCTGATTTGCTTCGTAAGTGTCTGAACCTCCTATATAATTATTTAAATAATGTCATTTACTTATTACAGAATCATAATCATTGTTATGATATCATATATGGTTCACTTATGACTTTATTTTACTCATTCTTTTGTAAATTCTATGTTAAAGAGCATTTTGGGTAAAATCGTTTTATTTGTCGTCTGTGTTTTGACTTGTAATTATTCATATGATTACTTATATCATGATTACTTAATTCCAGAATATAAAACATCATTTATATATAATATATATTCATAATATACATATATATAATATATCAGTTAATAGAAAGAAATACACTGTTCATGGAGAGGGTAGGCTGTGCGTACGCATGAACGCTGTTTTAGTTTCCTTATTGAGTTGAATGGAATTAAGTAGATGACATACATATATATACAAATAAATCCAGTATCAATATTATGTCATATATTTCATGATTACTTATTATATATACTTTATATTCATTCATGAATGGTTAATGTGGAGAATGAATCTCATCACGTCGTGGAGACGGTAGTCCGTACGTACGCACGAGTGATGATATCATTCTCATGATCGTGGAATTGTATTTGAGTGTATGTATACTATTTCAGAATCAATATCACTTTAAAATAATCATATATAGTTATTATGTATACCATTATACCCATCCAAGTAAGGTGGTGGTGGAAAATAGATTACACCACGGCGTGGAGACGGTATTCCATACGTACGCACGCGTGGTGATTTCGTTTTCCGTAGGATGGATTGATGGTGAAATAGGGTTTTTTCATACTTATAATAACATATAAGTATATGAGTGATACTTATGTTATTACTTCATAATGAAACAACCTAAGAAGAAGAAGTGGAAGAAGAAATAAAGTTGAAAGAATCGAACATTACCTCTTCTTTGAAGCACCTCTTTGAGATCTCCTTTTAGGGCACTAAAATTGGTCTTTGAGGAAGACCAGAACCTCTAGGATGTTTATATGGAAGTGGATAATGTAATTTGTTAGGGGTTGGATGAGCTTGAAGGCTCAAAGTTGTGTGAGGAAGAGAGGAAGGAGGTGCCCTTTTATAAGGGAGGAGAGGGGCACCTTTGGAATAACTAAAACTACTATTTTATTATAAAGTCAAATTTGGTTTTAAATAGCTCCAAATTGATTTATTTCGAAGCTAAGGTAGGGATGGGTCCAAATCCTCTCATACAATAGGATTTAGACAAGTTTAGGTTCCTATTTTAACCTTATCATTTAGATTTAACATTAAGTTAGATAATTTTACTTTTACTGTGTCTTTTTTTGTTCTTACACTATAAGGTTAATAAACATACTACAAGAAGCCAAACGAACCCCAAGTTGTTTATTATTAATATATATAACATTATCCAAGTCATTTGTCCGAACCTTATACTTTTAGAAATAAAATAACAATTAATAATATAATATTTGTTTAAAAACTATTTTATGTCAATTTTGACACTCTTTAGTAATTGATTTTTTTTCATAATCATAACAGAATGATTAGTTCGAAAAAGTTAATTAAATCAATAATAACATGCCATATTAACCTATAAAATTAGTGTAATTTATAAAAAGTCTCAAATTACATTAATTTGGTATTTATAACATCAATTATGTCAATATTTCATTAATAAGATAATTACTGCATCATCTTTGTGTCATAAATAAATTAATTTATTTAATGTCTAAAAATTACAAATAAAATACAATTATGTAGGAAATGTTTTAGATTTCTAATGAATATTTATAGTCGAATTTATCTTATATATAACCTTATATTAAAAATTATTTACTTATTAAACCTTGATTTTAAGTATTTTAACCCTTCTTTAAATAAATTAATAATAAATGTCCTAATCTAATCCAAGTGGGCCTAAATGGTCATATTTTATTCCTAAGTTTGTTTTTGGTCGAATTAAACTTATCCAATAGAATTAGGACATGTGTTAGGGTAATAATAATATCATTTTTACCCTTAATTACCCTATTTACTTTTAACCGTAGTAAATAAAAGTAAAAAAGTTACTATTCACCAAAAATTATTTTCATCTCATTGAACCACATTTTACTTACTGACATCAACCGTGTCTCTCGGATTTTTGAAATTCCACTCACACAAGCGGTAAAATTAAGTTTTATTAAAAATTCAGTTTTTTAACTACCACTTAGTGGTTTCACTATTCATCAAAAATTGAAAGTTTTCAGAAAAAATACCAAAAATTAGGCCTAAGATATATTTGATATTATGAATTAAAAAATGATGTCTATTTTACCAAATTCAAAACATATCAGTTTCATTAATTAATTTAAAAATTAATTCCCATCGTCAAAACAAATAGCGTGTTCTTAAGAGATAATAACTATCAAAAGATTGACACTTGTTTATGTCTGGTTTAAATGTGAAATTACATCCAATGACCAACATTGTATTAAATTGTAAAAATATATTCTAAATATACTTTAAAACCACTAAATTTAATAATTTATCACTATTAATTATTTCGATTAAAAAAGTTGTTTTTAATTAAAATTTAGTAATTTTCACTATTCATCAGAATATGAAAGTTATCCGAAAAGTACCAAAATTTTACCCTAAGCTAATTTCGATATTCCGAATCCAAAAATGAAGTCCATTTTGAAAAAAAAATTTACAAAATTTCAAAAAGTCGTAATTACTATTCATAACGGCTAGTTTTAATAATATTTTTGTAGCATATCATTGTTTAGCAAAACTCGGTATTGCGTACAACACACGCTATCGCGGAAGGTCGCACTTGTGTGTAATGTAAGGCAAGTCAAGGATGTGTGTTGTGCAAGCTTCTTTTGGTGTAGCGTACAACACAAGACATTAATAAAATTAAAAAGAATATTTTTCATAAAATCTCGGGGTGTTACATTCTACCCCCCTTAAAATGAATTTCGCCCTCGAAATTCGTTAGGGTTATAAATGGTTTACTACTAGAAAGTTTGTTTAATAGAAACCCACATCGTAAAAAGGAATACCCAAACTTGGCTTTAAAAACTAAAGTATGAAATGTAATGGTTACCCAAATTAACTCATCACTGGGTTTCCACGTAGGAGAACATAGGTGAAAATATGGATATGGAATAAAAATCTAACCATCAAGTTCTGATGGAGAGTGGTAGAGAACATGGCTATGAAATATCCAACAATCACAAAGCCATAAATTTGTGATGATTTAAGGTACCATCTGATTCATCAGATATAAGGGAACTAGGACAACATTTTTGGTTTTCAAGATCATTTCCCTAAAGTTGGTGAATTAAAAGAAATACTTACATGATTTTGGTACAATTTCACTGTTGTTCGTGATTTGAACAATTTCCACTTCATCTATTAAAGAAATGAATTTGAATTTGTTATTCATGAAGTGTTAATAGATCATGTGATAGAATGATGGGTCATTCCATCTGTTTCAAACAAAAGGTTAGAAAAAGTTATCAAATATACATAAGTCCATCTATGGTGAGGTTAATCATATACGATTAAAGAAATGAACTTATACTTCATATATAATACCGCGTAATAAAATAAAACTAGTTTCTACTAACCAGGGACTTCCTGTAGGCCAGTGGTAGGTGATAAAGGCCAGTCGCACTTCAGTTGTGGGTTCGATTCCCACAGCCTTGTCCGACGCGATGAGATGTCGCGCATCCTGCATGTTGTCCTTTTTCTAAAGCTATATTACTATAACATCCCATCAATAATATCGAAAAAATTTCTATCCTAACTTATGTCCAACATAATCCATTCCAATCTTTTGGCTTATCTAAAATACTTCGGTCCAAGCTCATAGTATAAAGAATATGATTACTTGAAATGTCACATAACAATCACGTGAATGCCATCATTTATCCCCCATATATCATAAGATATATCTTGTTGGTCAAATTACAAACATGTGAATACCTTAATCATGTATTCTCTTGAAGAATGAATACCCATTAATTGAACCATAGTGAAAACATGAATGCAGACAAAAGTTAACTCTTTCCATATACCAAAATCCAAATATTCTATATACTCAAACCATGATATAACCTTCTCCTTATATCAGTCATGAGCTCATGAATACGGTCAAACATTTCATTTTCTCATTTTCCTTTCATTATGCGCATATCATCTTTTTTTTCCAAAAATATCTCAATAACATTCTATGGTTACCGGTACCATTGAAAACCACAATAGACCAATACATAAATATTCCAATATTCCACGATACTATATAAAACATTATTTTGGAATCCCATTACATAAACACTTAATCATTCCACCACATCGTTTTCATATTCAACATCGCCAATAGTGATCGCATGTGACTTCCCTTTGTCCTTTGCCTTAAGTGGTTGCTCATGTCGATCATCACTAACCCTTGGATTAGGGAATTTATTAGCATAATGCCCCATTTTCTAGCACTTGAAGCATTGAAGTGTAGTAGGGTCATTCTGTGTATCCCTTCCTTTGTTTTCATCATTAGACATCTTCTTCCCATCATTGTGGCATTCAAATGCCCGATGACCTTCCTTTCCACATTTGAAACATTTACTTGTCCCTTTAAGACAACTCCCTCTATGTTTCTTTCCACACTTTGAGTATAAGGGAAATATCATCTTCTTTTTAGTGTGCTCTTTATATTTTCCTTTGAATTCCATTTTCCTCTTCTTATCAAACCCATATGACTGACGGGTTACTCCAATCTCAATCTTGACTTTGAGAGCACATCGAATGATTTCCTCATAGCTATTGAAGTCTCTTATGGCTAACGCCCTTCGAAGACTTGGTTTTAAGCCACTAAAGAATCGATCGATCTTACTCTCAGGTTGGATAATAATACCATAAGAGTACCTTGAAAGTCTTGTAAAATTTTCTTCATAAGTACCAACAGATTCATCATCATTGTGATTCAGTTCAAGAAACTCTTTCTCTGTCTTTGTTCAGAGAATACGAGGGAAGTACTTATTGAAAAATAAGTTCTTGAACTCGTCCCATTCCATGGACTCAATTTCATCTCATGGCCTCATATTCTTGATAAGATTCCACCATTTATTAGCATCACCTTCCAAACGATACACTATTAAGATGACTTTATCATGTTCAAAACATTGAAGAACTGAAAATATATTTTCAGTAGTACTAATCCATTGTTCAGCAACAAGTGGATCAGAAGACCCACTGAAAGAAGGTGGACGTTGCCTCATGAAGGACTCAATAAAATATTGTTCCCTTCTCTGCTCATTTGGAAGTTCAGAATGATTCAAAGCTTGTGTAAGTATAGCAATAAGATTTTGTACTCCATCTCCCATAACATTTGTTTGTTCAGGAGGACAATCATTGCATTGTCCATAACATTGATCAACACGGTTCCTTCGGGTTCCAGCCATCGTCTAAAACCCAAAAAGAATAGTCTGAGAGGTAAAAATCATAATAAAGGGGGAGTAACTTCAATATCTAACATCTTTGGTTTAATCTAATATCGTTACCATAGTTCTAGGACTATATCCTATATGTATACTTATCCTTAGGGACATCCCTAGACATACCTTAGAAATATCTCTAGGGATCTCACTAAAGTTCTCGCATCCTAGTTTCCAAAGGCTTACTAAACCTTTCCTCTGATACCAACTGTAGAGACCCGAAGCTTAACGTACATGAACATTACAATAATTTTGCGAAATACTTAGTACATAACAAAAACACACACACACAAGGACCGTAATAGTTTAGTGTCTTTGGAAACTCGGAATATAATCTTCTAATCGTGGTGAAAGATCTTCAACATATCCCATAAAGATCTTCCTTTTTTTAACCTAAAACCTTTCTTTATATCCAAGGGAAAAGAAAACATTAAAGGGTGAGCTCAAATGCTCAGTAAGGGTAAACAAAATAAATATCAATCACATCATATACCTAAGAACACAACACTTTGGAAATCTTAACCTGCAAAAGAGATCATAATATCATAACATGGGATAAATCATTGTAGTGAAATGTAATCCCAATAATCAAAACTTAAAACATGAAACTTTGTGGTGTACACACATAATCATAGAGAATCATTTCTTGTTAGTCAAGACTCATTTCCAAGACTATCTTAGTGGACAAAGTCCATTTCTGAACTGAGTTCACTCCTCGTTTCAGTCCTGTTTCACTGAACCGGTTTAACCTGCCGTTCCAGCCATGTCTATCTCATGAGATATAAAATCTTTACCCAATGCATTGGAGGGATATATAGTTCCCACCCATCTCATAATTATACCATTCTTATGTGTGCCACAAAATCAGAAAACCATTCATCATAGCATAACCCATGTAATAAAAATGGGAATATTAAACATCGTGACATCATAAAACAATTCATATAAGATAAAGGAATTCATAAAAATATAATTCCATCACAACATAACCAAATCAATGTAATAATAGGGATAAAAACAGAACCCTTTATTATCTTAGATGGAAAATAATTTTGATAAAACAGTTGAACTCCATTCTTGAGGAAAATATCCTTTCTGCTTCAAAAAAACTTTTCCTTTCTTAACATGTCGTACAATTATAAACCAAAATAAGTTGATTAAAAATAAACTTGAAAACTTGTAAAGGAATATTCTTGGAAATAATGTTTTAAAAATCCATTCATGCCGTATAAGTTAAAAAAAACATTCTTCGTACTTTTGTCGGAAAAGTCAAAAAGTACCTCGTACGAAAAACAAAAAAAGATTCCTTTCATATCCTTTACTAAAAACTCAACTAAGGATAAAATTGGATTTAAAAAATTGTAGGTGGATGGAAATAATATTAAATATTGAGGAAACATGGATGTGGATGATAAAATACACCCCAGTAAATACTAAAGTATAAACAATCTCGGATAAAAATGGGATTGTGATATTTCCCCTTACCTTAGGTCCGATTTGCTTCATAAGTGTCCGAACCTCCTATATATTGATTTAAATAATGTCATTGACTTATTCCAGAATCATACTCATTGTTATGATATCATATATGGTTCACTTATGACTTTATTTTACCCGTTCTTTTGTAAATTCCATGTTAAAGAGCATTTTGGGTAAAATCGTTTTATTTGTCGTCCGTGTTTTGACTTGTAATTATTCATATGATAACTTAGATCATGATTACTTAATTCCAGAATATAAAACATCATTTATATAAAATATATATTCTGAATATACATATATATAATAGATCAGTAAATGGAAAGAAATACACCGTTCATGGAGACGGTAGGCCGTACGTACGCATGAATGCTGTTTTCGTTTCTTTATTGAGTTGAATGAAATTTAGTAGATGACATACATATATATACACATAAATACAGTATCATTATTATGTAATATATTTCATGATTACTTATTATATATACTTTATAATCATTCATGAATGGTTAACGTGGAGAATGAATCTCATCGCGTCATGGAGACGATAGTCCGTACGTACGCACGAGTGATGATATCATTCTCATGATCATGGAATTGTATTTGAGTGTATGTATACTATTTAAGAATAAATATCACTTTAAAATAATAATATATAGTTATTGTGTATACCATTATACCAATCCAAGTAAGGTGGTGGTGGAAAATAGATTACACCACGGCGTGGAGACGGTATTCCGTACGTACGCACGCGCGATGATTTCTTTTTCCATAGGATGGATAGATGGTGAAATAGGGTTGTTTTATACTTATAATAACATATCAGTATATGAGTGATACTGATGTTATTACTTCATAATGAAACAACATAAGAAGAATTAGTGGAAGAAGAAATAAAGTTGAAAGAATCGGACATTACCTCTTCTTTGAAGCGCCTCTTTGAGATCTCCTTTTAGGGAACTAAAATTGGCCTTTGATAAAGAACAGAACCTCTAGGATGTTGATATGGAAGTGGAGAATGGAATTTGGCAGGGTTTGGACGAGCTTTAAGGCTCAAAGTGGTGTGAGGAATAGAGGGAGGAGGTGCCCTTTTATAAGGGAGGAGAGGGGCACCTTTGGAATAACTAAAACTATTATTTTATTATAAAGTCAAATTCGGTTTTAAATATCTCAAAACTGATTTATTTAGAAGCTAAGGTGGGGATGGGTCGCAATCCTCTCATCCAATAGAATTTATACAAGTTTAGGTTCCTATTTTAACCTTATCATTTAGATTTAACATTAAGTTAGATAATTTTACTTTTACCATGTCTTTTTGTGTTCTTACACTATAAGGTTAATAAACTTACTATAAGAAGCCAAACGAACCCCAAGTTGTTTATTATTAATATATATAACCTTATCTAATTCATTTGGCCAAACCTTATATTTTTAGGAATAAATTAACAATTAATAATATAATATTTGTTTAAAAACTATTTTATGTCAATTTTGACACTATTTAGTAATTGATTTTTTTATGAATCATAACAGAATAATTAGTTCGAAAAATGTTAATTAAATCAATACTAACATGTCACATTAACCTAGAAAATTAGTGGAATTCATAAAAAGTCTCAAATTACATTAATTTGGTATTTATAACATCAAATATGTCAATATTTCATTAATATGATAATTACTGCATCATCTTTGTGTCATAAATAAATTAAAATATTTAATGTCTAAAAATTACAAATGAAATACCATTATGTAGGAAATCTTTTTATCTTTATAATGAATATTTATAGTCGAATTTATCTTATATATAACCTTATATTAAAAATTATTTACTTATTAAACTTTGATTTTAACTATTTTAACCCTTCTTTAAATAAATTAATAATAAATGTCCTAATCTAATCCAAGTGGGCCTAAATGGTCATATTTTATTCCTAAGTTTGTTTTTGGTCTAATTACACTTATCCAATAGAATTAGGACATGTGTTAGGTTAATAATAATATCATTTTTACCCTTAATTATCGTATTTACTTTTAACTGTGGTAAATAAAAGTAAAAAGTTACTATTCACCAAAAATTATTTTCATCTCATTGAACCACATTTTACTTAATGAAATCAACCGTGTCTCTCGGATTTTTGAAATTCCACTCACAGAAGCGGTAAAATTAAGTTTTATGAAAAATTCAGTTTTTTAACTACCACTTAGTGGTTTCACTATTCATCAAAAATTGAAAGTTTTCAGAAAAATACCAAACATTAGGCCTAAGCTATATTTGATATTATGAATTCAAAAATGAGTTATATTTTACCAAATTCAAAACATATCAGTTGCATTAATGAATTTAAAAATTAATTCCCGTCGTCAAAACAAATAGCGTGTTCTTAAGAGATAATAACTATCAAAAGATTGACACTTGTTTATGTCTGGTTTAAATGTGAAATTACATCAAATGACCAACATTGTATTAAATTGTAAAAATATATTCTAAATATACATTAAAACCACTAAAATTAATAATTTTTCACTATTAATTATTTCGATTAAAAAAATTGTTTTTAATTAAAATTTAGTAATTTTCACTATTCATTAGAATATGAAAGTTATCCGAAAAGTACCAAAATTTTACCCTAAGCTAATTTTGATATTCCAAATCCAAAAATGAAGTCCATTTTGAAAAATAAAATTTACAAAATTTCAAAAAGTGGTTATTACTATTCATAACAGCTAGTTTTAGTAATATTTTAGTAGCATATCATTGTTTAGCGAAACTCGGTATTGCGTACAACACACGCTATCGTGGAAGGTCATGTTTGCGTGTAATGCAAGGCAAGTCAAGGATGCGTGTTGTGCAAGATTCTTTTGGTGTAGCGTACAACACAAGTCATTAATGAAATTAAAAAGAATATTTTTCATAAAATATCGGGGTGTTACATGAATATAAAAAAAATTGTTTCCCAAAATAATTTCAAACATTATCTTTTATTATAATTTTTTAAAAAAGTATATTTTAAAAATTATTTATTGTTTTAAAGCTTCAATTATATATTTTTAATTTATTTTCAATGAAATAATTTTAAAACAAATTTCCAACTTCATTTCCATAAACTTGCTTTTCAAAATGTTATCAATTATACATTTTATGTTTCTAATAAAAATTATTTTCAAAATGATTTATGCATTAAAAAAATTAATTTTAATGAAGAAAGTATATTTTCATCATGATTTTTTAATGTATCTTTATAGATTATTTTCCATCTATGATTACATTTGATTGGTGCTTCTCATGTCTTTAATTGAATTTATACAATTATTATATTTATATTTTTTCTATGAATATGTTATTTTTTGATGGTATGGTTTTTATGATACCTATTTCTCTATCAAAAGTCATATTATTATGAAACCAACTTCACCTAACCTATTATTATTAGATGAAATGAATATGAAACATGTCATTTTCAACATGTTATGATATGATTACTTCTTTATAACCCCCATTAATTTTCTTGGGTTGTGATTATTTATGATTTTGTGGAACCTGTATATATGATTTTCATATGAGATGGATGTGACCTATATCTCACACCATTTCACTAGATAATGAAAAATGGAATATAAAATCCAAAGGAACATGAGTTTTAGCCCTTGTCTGAAATTTTAAGGTACATAGGTTATAGACTAAACCCAAAAACAATAAGGTATAAGGGTTATAGCCCTATCAGGAAAATAAGTAGGTACACTAGTTGTAAACAAAGACTAAAAGATAAATGTTTCATTGGTAATATCCCTATAGTAGAAATAATAGGGTATACACATTATCCCCTAAGCACCCTGGTTGTTATCCCATGACCAAGGCAAGTTCATAGGTGATTATCCCAAACGTAACATGTTATGTAGGTATAATTTGGTATCTTTGACACAATAATTTCTATGATTATGTGTATTTCAAAAATTATGTGTCTTACTCTTATGTTATTATTTTAGTGATTAAGCTCTTGATCCACTTCATATTCATGTTTTATGAACTCCCAATATTTATGAAATGATTCATTTTTTTGTTATTTGATATATTTGTTATGAAATTTTATTTTCATTATCACGTTATTATACACATATTCTCATGTCTATTTTTACATATCTGAATTATTTACCCTTTCAGAGCACCTATTATCACCCCTTTTTATGTCTCCATTCCGTCAATTATGAAGATTTCTATTTTGTATTATAGGTGTAAGAAAGGGATAATCATGAATATTTTATTGTGAGCTAATGTATCTCACATATATACTATTGTTTATGTTTCCATTATTTAAATAGAAAAATTCTAATACTTTTTATGTGCACCCATTTGTGTTATTTTTTATGTATTCTACAAAAAAATATATAATGTTAAAATATGAAAAGTGAGCGTCTCTATAGTTTCTATCTACAAATTTTTTTTGTTAACCATTGTAATCCTGATTAAGAAAACCCTTGTGATACCTCTAAGCAAATATTTGAGGATAAGATTAAGGATAGAAAAATTTATGAAAAAATGTCTTGAAATATTGGTAAAGTATAGAGTGAGTAGTTTCCTTGAAATTCATACATATCTGGATACTACAAGTGGAAGTGGATCTGTAACATATGTATTTAGGATTAACAACTCTTACAAGGTACATTAGGTCTGACTTGAGCATAAACTGGTATATAAAAACTAACCTTATTGTGCACCTAGTCTGATAATCCCTGGTCATATACATGGGAATTAAAAAATTCGTTAGGATCCATCAAAAAGGATTTAAAAATAATTTGTTTATGATTTACCAAGGATAGTACTAGGGAATCATAGATTGAGGAATAAGTAATAACTAATATATCATTTAAGTGGTTTCTCATGATTATGTGGTTCCTCACATTGAAGACTATTTCTTACTCTATTCTTTTTGGATTTATTTAATGGCTAGAACCCAAAAGAATTGTGTTAATGGTGACTAAAAAGGACAATGGAATGATTATTCTCATGTGAATCCAAATGCTATGGGAGTTGGCATGAAAAACCTCATGGTTAGATTTCTCATGTTATGAATCTTGATGAGCTTCCAAATTAGAAAAGGGGGGAACAATATTTTATCG
Source organism: Viscum album (assembly GCA_963277665.1). Taxonomy (NCBI): domain Eukaryota; kingdom Viridiplantae; phylum Streptophyta; class Magnoliopsida; order Santalales; family Viscaceae; genus Viscum; species Viscum album. The sequence goes on along the minus strand of OY728122.1, from coordinate 2,086,951,223 downwards.
AGTCCTTCATGAGGAACCATCCAAATTAATTCATTAAGTCTTATAATCCACTTTATGATTACCACTATATCCATTACACTGAAAATATATTATCAATTTTCTAGTGTTTGGATCATGAAAAATTCATCCTTAGGGTTTAGTAGTTTGAATGTGAATCAAGATAGTGGTGGACACTAATCACGAAGATGAGAAATCAAAATGAAATTAAATCCATGGATTGGGATGAGTTCAAGAAAAAATTATTAAATAAGTACTTTCCTCGTGTACTTTATATTTAGATGGAAAAAGAGTTCCTTGATTTGAAGAAAAAGTATGAGGAATCTGTTAGCACCTATGAAGACAATTTCACAATACAAGAATAATACACATATGTAATTATCATCCAAATAAAATGTAATATAGATAGGTTCTTCTACGGCTTAATGAAAAGTCATAGAAGATAGATTTCCATAAGATACATCAGTAGCTAGGAAGAGATTGTTCCTTATCAAATGAAGGATGAAATAGTGGTTAGAATTACATATCAATATCATGTTTTTAATAATAAAAGTAATATTTATCACAATGGATAAGAAAAAAACATGAATATAAAAGGATTATCCCTACATTATGATGCATGTTTGGACAGAATCATTGAGGAAATTATCTTGTTGGTTGTATTAGTGGTTTAACATGTTGAATGTATGTCCATCATTAAATGAATTTACACACTAATTAGAAGATGTTGACAATGATGAATATAGATGAAAAGATACACATAACGATACTCTTAAATATTAGTACTTTATGTTTAACTAGTATGAGAATTTTACTTAATAGTGCCAAAACCTATAGATTGGTGACACTGATTATTGTCTGGAACATCTTAAACTAAGTTGAAAGGGTAAATCACATGCTATCATTATTTTTGATGAGGGATACTACCATGATGTGGTGAAAGGTACACATATAATCCACTATAGAATAATTAAGTTCATTTTTGATTTTGGATCAACTAATACCTTTTTATCTATATATGTTACTTATGGTATTATGATTCCACAAAAATGATTTGACATTGAATTATCATAGAAAACCCCCTAATGGTACGATGATTTTATTTCAAGTCCATGATTCCTCTTTTATTTTTGATTATTGGAATGTACATCCCACAAATCTTATCATTCCGTCCATATTTTGAATTTTATGTCATCTGAGTCATGTATTGGATTTCTCTACACAATTACCAAATCAATTTTTGAAAAAAGGATGTTACATTTGACATGTAAAATCTACCTATGATTATATATCATTGTGATGAGATGTATGAAATTACTATGGTGACTACATCCAGTGTTTTTTGTATTAATTTCCCTTCAAAAGGCATGTTTGTCCCAAATGGTAGTCCAAAAACAAGGTATAAATAATATTTCTATTGTTAGGGTCCTTGGGGATATCGTTATGTAATATTTCACTATCCTACCACCATAATGTTATTTTTATTTTTCAAGAGAGATCATACATAGTTTGAAAATAGTTTCATTGAATCTAAATAAAATGACCCCAATTGAGATATAGTAATTGAATCTAAAACTAAAAGAAAACATTGACAAGGTACTCATTAAGTCAATTATGTCATCTTAGGGAGGACCTATTATATTTTTTAAAATGACTAATCGATCAATGTGACTCTACATTGATTATTGGGAGTAAAATATGTTGACGATAAGGAACAAGTATCCTATTTAATATTTTGATGACATGTTTGATCAAATACATGGTGCTCAATAATTTTACATGATTAAACTTGATTTAGGATATCATCAATTGAGGGTTAATAAGGAGGATATACCAAATATGGAATTCCCTACGTGGTATGGACACTACGAACATATAGTGGACCTTTTTTTCAAAATATTTCCCATTCTATCTTAATTGATTTGATGAGTAGATTCCTTTGAGATTACATATCTCCATTTTTTTAGTATTAATAAATGATATTATTATCTATTTAATTATAAATAAATATTATTAGGACCAATTGTTATTTATACTAAAGACATTATGTATGATGAAATATTATTCAAAAATTACCAAGTGTTAATTTTGAATAACAGGGTCTCATTTTTTGGTCACATAATCTCTAGAGATAGTATACAAGTAGACCCTTAATGAATGATTATATTAAATATTGTCCTAGAATAACCGCGATCACTGATATCTATAGGTCTCATTGATTATTTGGATATTATCGATTTTTTATGGATAATTTATCTAGACTATGGAATACTCTCACCAGGTTAACTCAGAATAGTGATAAGTTACCTTTGAATGTATAATGTGATTAAACATTCAAGGAACTAATGAGAGGGCTACTTATAACACATGCGATTACATTTCCCTACAGTGGAAAATGGTTTTTAATCTATAGTGATGCATCCAAGAAGAGATTGAGATGTTTTATTATGAAGAATAATTTGGTTATCAGTTATGCCTTAAGACAGTTGAAGACTTGTGAGGAAAATTTCCCTACTCAAGATTTGGAATTAGCAGTGGTTTTTTATTCATTAAAGATATGGAGGAATTATCATTATATAGAATAGTTTTTTATATATATTGATCATTAAATTATAAAATAAATATTCATAGAGAATTATTTGACCATGCTCCAAATAAGATGGTTATAGATGATAAAGTATTATGAATACTCGATACATTACCACCCAAGGAAAAAAACAAGGTGGTCGATGCCTTGAGTCAAATGGATCATGCTAGCATATCCATGATAAGGATTTTAAAAGATAAAATATTTATCAATTTTAATGAATTTATCAAGAGATATTAAAGGAAGGGTAAAATAATATCTTTCTTAATTGAATTTTCAACCCTCTATCCAAGTAAATATTAAAGAGTATAAAAATGAAGATATAGACATGTAAAATATTATTAGAAATGTCTTGGTGTCTAACATTGACTAGGATTAAATGATAAGGTTTAGGAACCATGTTTGTGTTCCCTCCATACAATATTTGAAGAAGGATATATTAGTGGAAAATAATTATTCTTCATTCTCTATTCATCCTGGATGTACAAAAATGTATTGAGACTTGATGGACTACTTATGGTGGGATGGAATGAATAGGGATATCAGAGAGTATGAATATAAGTTCATGGTTTTTTTCAAAGTTAATTCATAAATGTAATATTTTAAGGGGATATTGTATTTAGGTCCCATACCCGGATGAAAATGGGATACCATCACAATGGATTTAATAATTTGACTCCCCAAAGAAATTAAAGGTTTTAGTTATATATGGGTGTCAGTTGATCAACTTACTAAGTCAGTGATCCTAAATTCTATCAGAAAAGACTCCTCTCCAGATCATCTTTATAGGATGTACAATAATAATGTTATAAGGATTCATGGAGTACCACTTTCAATTGTATCTGATTGATAATATAGGCTTACCTCAATGTTTTGGTGATTACTTTCATATGAACATGTTATATAATTGAGTTTTATCAATTCACATCATCCTCAGATGGATGGTTAGTCTAAAAGAACAATTCAAACCCAATAGGATATGTTGAGATCTTCTTTATTGGATTTAAAAGGATGTTGGGAGAAACACATTACTTTAGATGTGTTCTCATACAATAATATCTTTCAATCAATAATTTATATGTCTCCATCAAATGAAATCTATTGTAATAAATGTTGAACACTAACATGATATGATGATGATAGAGAATGAAATATTTTAGGACTAGATATAGTTGATGAAATGTAAGAGAAGTTTACAAATTGTCAATATCATTTCAAGATAGATAAATTATATTGAAATGTTTTGCTGATAACTGTAATTGTATCCTAATATTTCATGTATGAGAGATGGTGTTTCTATGAATTTATATATGTAATAAGGTTACCTGATTTAGGAAAAAAGTGAAACTAATCCATTGATATATCAGTCCATTTTAGATTTGTTATTGTGTTGGGATGGTAACATAACGGTTAGAACTTCTTCAAATCTATATAAAGTCCATGATATGATCCACATATCTCTTATGAGGAATTATAGATATAAACCTTCACGTATACAGAACTCAAACGTCATACCACTAGAGAAGGACCTTTCCAAAAAAGAAGAACCTGCTAAAATTATGGATCCAATAGAGAATGTTTGACAAAAAAACTAGTCAAATAGTCAATGATTCATTGAGAAATTTCATGTTATATTTTGGTAAATGGTAAAAAAAGGATAAGTTGTTTTATATGTATCCACGTCATTTTATTATCACGATGAATTATAGGGGATAAATTCAATTTAAATTTGTAGAATTTAACAACCTATGTTTTTAAGAACTTTTTTTGAATAAATTAATTCTTTTTTATTTCTTCAATTTCATGCTAAAGTAAATTAAACATTCCATAAATTTAACCTCATGATACATGAATCAACATCATTTCATGAATCACACACAACATTGAGTTTTTATGAAATTTTTTTATTACAATAATTATTTAAGTGAGGTAGTTATAGAAATGAAATTAATCATAGTAATAAAAATATAAATAACAAATTTTATATATTATTTATAAAGATTTCACATAAATAAAACATATTTTTAATAAAACATTAAAATTATGGTATAGTGTTTTTATGTTTCAAAATAAAATATTCTTAAAAAGAATCCTTTTTATGTTCTTCTTTGAAAAATAGGGATATTAATTTTATACACTAATAGAAACGTAATTATGTATAATTAACTTATTTTTTTATTTTATATTATCTAAATTATCTTGGGTTGAATTTTATGGACTATTCTGAGAAAATCCTTTTTAGGTGAATAGTTAAAAATTAAAAAAAAAATATTCAAAACATCATTTTCATCTAATTTATTTATGTAGTTAAATTATATTTTATTTTATTTTTATGTCAACAATCTATCAATTATATATTTATTAATCAAATTTATGTCATTTTCATCAATTTTATATATTAATTAGACATAAAATCTTAATGATCTTTAGAATAGTCTAACATTTAAAACACACTTTCTCACAACATCTGTGGGATTAGCATTGAAAAAAATATTTCAAGTTCTATGAATTAAATTTTAAAAAAGAAACAATTTTTTTAATTAAGTACAATATTTATATTCTAGTTGGATAAAATTAATTTTCACAAAAAAATGTTAGTGGATGTTTTTGGAATTAATTACTGCGATAAAGGAAAAACTAAGATTAACAAGGGAATAATCATTAAAAATAAGAGATAAAATGACCTATAAACCAATAAAAACACCATCATATTTACATATTCTGGAAAAAAACATCTATTATTGAGTTTGGAGGGTCAATGATGACTTTTGTTTTGGAAAAAAAACGTGGTTATTCCTAATATGTATTAAAAAATGCTATGTGTGTCCACTCCCTCCCTTATCAATGGCCTCCAAATCTCCCCATTATTGAAAAATCTAAAACTACATATGATCAGACATTATATGACCATTTCACTTCCTAAAACCCCTCCCTTCCTCTTTGTAACATCCCATTTGGTATAAATCCATAAATGTAAGTCATTTTGGGAAAACAAAAATGAGTTACACAAAGAATAAGTAACATCCTTCATCAAGATGATTTTCTTTAATTTCCTTTTCAACTACATTAATTATTCTAATTCTATGAATACATATTCTCCTTAGTATTCTCAATATTTTGATATTTTTTATTATAATAATTCTACATTCACTTACACACACTTACTTATAATGGGGGACAAACATACTTTCTTATGTACGGTGAACTACCTCCTCAAATAAGGATGTTGTTCCTTTTTCCATTTACTATATCTCATTAATTAGAATTATGATGGAATTTATTTTTTATATTATATTTGTGAAATTTATGATGTATTTATACCTCACTATTTATTATATAGAATATGAAATATTGCTTTCAATTTTGTTTAAATATGATAATTTTGTTTGGGGGGTAGGGACTACGACCTCCTCAAAGTGGTGTGAATCGTTAACACTATACATGGAATGTATTAAGGATGGGTTTAGTAAATTTATAAGATATACACAACATAATTATTATACTATAATTATTATATATGCACCTATATATATATATGTATTTATTTTATTTATTTTATTTCAATATAATAATTAAATAGAAACCACAGTCATGCATATGTACGACCTACCATCTCAAAGAATTGTGTCTTCCATTTATATTTCAATATATAATATATTTTTATAAATAAATATATACTGCATATAAATCATATATATATATATATATATCATATTATACATTATGGAAATCGTGATTTAAGTATTAGGACCAAAATTATTTCAAATTAAGCCACATGTGATGAACAATATAGATATTAACTAAAATGTTACCTTATGATAAATTTGTTAAAAAGAGGGTAATATAAATCCTTATATAGTATTATATATAATGATATGGTTATATGGTTGATTTATAATAAACATATATTTATTATACATGAGGTTAGAATGAGAACTGTGAGAATAAAGACATATGGTAAGGTGGTTTCTAATCTCAATATTTTTTCTATGAGATTTATGACCTATTCAACACTCATTGAATTTTTTTATATACATCATATGAATATATTCATTGAGTTTTGTCATTAAATATATTAGAATTTATATATCGATTGGATTATATCTCTTTCATGGGGATAATATTTCAAATTATTCTAAATTAGTAAAATAGTTTTGTCTTAATTTTCTTTTTTTGAGGCACATTCAATGAACATCAAAACCCATGTATTAAATATAGCATAGAAAAATGATTTTTCAATCTCATTATCATGGAAAACTAATTTTAATTTTTTTATGGATTACTAGATTCATTTTTATTTTTTTAAATTCTCTTCAATGAAATAGTTTTCAATAAAATTTCCAGATTACATTGCCAAGAAATGGATTTGAAAATGTTTTCATAATTACTGTACTTTTTTTAAAGGAAAAATTATTTCAATATGTTTTAAATATTAGATTACATGTTTTCAAAGAAAAATATTTTTACAACACATTATGTTTTAAAATGATTTTTTTAAATAAGAAATTATATTTTCCTAATGAAATGATTTTAAAAGAATCTTTCTAAAATATTTTATAATATCATGAAATCCATTGGTATATCTTAGGACATTCTATGAAATGATCCAATGGTTCCATTCATACTCATACTTTAAATGAATTATGTTTTGACTGAATTGTTTTTATGAAACCCATTTCTCTTTCAAGGGTTTTATTCTTATGAAACATGCTTCTTTTCATGGGTTAGGGTTTGTAGAGATGATTATGAAACCTATAATTTTTCACATGTTAAGATATGAATGCATGTTTATAACACCCATTTAATTTTATGGTTCATGATATGATTTTTTATTATTTTCTAGAACCTTTATTCAATATTTCATTATAATATGTGTGGGACCAATATATCCATCCCCTGAATTTGGTAATGATAAATGGAATATGAGACTGAAGGGTGTATGGATTGTATGAGAACACCAAAAACAAGAATGTACAAGGGTTGTAGTCCAAGACCAAAAACAAGATGGTACATCAGTTGTTTCTAGACCCAGAAAGTAATAAGGTACATGGGTCAAATCCCAATCATGGGTCTGAGACTGTACATGGGTTGTTTCCCAAGACAAAAAATAAGAGGGAACACAAGATTCCTCTCATGACAAAAAATACTATGATTCACAATTTTTTATCCCAAGAACTAAGTCGCTCCACAGGGGATAAGACTGGGACAACATGTTATGAAGGTCACTTTAATCATCATTGGAATATATTTTCTATTCATATGTGTATAACACATATTCCACATCTTACTCCTATGTTTTCTTTCTTGTATTATTCTCTTCATCCCTTTATGATTCATGTATTATGAACTTTCAATCATTATGGAATTAAAAATGTTTACGATCATTGATGTTTTTGTTATTTTCTTCTAATATAATTATCACAATATGATACCCTTATTCTCATGTTTATTCTCTTATATGCTCCTTATTTACCGTTACTATAAATATAATCTCACACATTTTATGTTTATTTTCCACAAATTATGAATATATAAATTATTTTTGATGTGATTAAGAAGGGATTTAGTCATTGAGAACCTTGTTGAAGATAATTTAGATCACATGTGTACCAATGGTAATTAATCCATGTTTCTAAAGTCACTATAATAAAATGGACTTTGTTCATCCATTTTTGAAATGTTTTATATATTCCATAAATATAATTTAATATTAATGTTTTAAAGTTAAAGGGGTTTTAATAAGAGTTTGGGATGAAATAAATTCTTTCAACATCTCCATAGATTATGATGACCTGACATCCACCCCAAGATGGTTAAAGTACATAATTAGTTATCACCAAAATGGGACTCTCTATGAAGACTGAACGTATAAGAAATTGATTCAATGCCGAGAAACAAAATTTACCCAGTGGGATGGCCTAGATGAAATACATCCATCCAAAATAAAGGATATAATGTGACCCCCCATAGATGCATAACAGAAATATTGATTCCAGACAGCATGGAAGATGTCCATGTAGGATCATAAAAATCTCATCAATAAGACACTATGATCTCCAAACAAATTAATATATTTGATTATAACTTGTATACCATGATATAGGAAAATTCTGAAATAACCATGAAATTCCATGAATAAAAGGTCCATGGAAATCTCATCCATACCCTTAAAAAATTCCTACATACTTCCAAATATTCATGGACATTTCTCATACGAAAAATGGATACTGGTGGGACATATCCCCCATCTACTTGTAATTAGTTTTTTACATCCTTAATATAACTTACATCATTTAAAATTTGTATGAGGAAGTACCCCTCAATGTTGTCCTATAAAAGGTTATCATCAACTTTCTGAATCCCAATTTTTTCACTCAGTTTTGAGTCACTCACAAGATCTTGATAGAAAATGACATCAATATATGTTCTATGGATTTGAAAAAAATTATATATATTAAAACATCAAGTCCAATAACTAATCCTGAAATCAGGCGGTGGAAAATAGAAATATTGAATCCATAAACAAGAATCTATAAAATATACACTAAAAGATGTTGAATACATATAAAAAGTCATATTCATAAAAGTTCCGTCATTATTTATGGTCCTACCATTACACCACACATACGATTGCACGTGTAACAATGTATTCATTGGTGGATGGATGAAAATTATTGTTTCTCTTATATGGAAATATTCCCATACTTTTAATTTCTATCTATGAGAAATAATTTGACGGTGGGAAAACCCAAAAGTGACTGGATGAGATGGAGTGGGTCGATGAGAATAGGTTGTGTATATTGAACAACCAATAAGTACATCAGAGATCTGTCAATAAATAGGGACACCACTACTCATTCCTCTGATGAAAATTTGTATTTACTCTTAAAACCCCAATGATACTAGGAAATAATCCTCCAAAAATAAAAATCAAATGATAAGGGCCTCATATCATTCATATGATCAATAACAATGAAACATATTTACAGGACAAAATTGTGGGGGATTGAGTAACACCCCCCACCAATGTATGTTTTCTCATCAAATACATTCCATATCACCCATCATGTGTACATCAACCTCATCACATGATGTTAAACTACACCAACATGTCTTGGTCACATGATTCTAAACCGCACGAACCCATTTGCACTATATGATGTTAAAAAATATGGAGCTATTCCAAACCACATGATGTCAGACTGTACAAAGTTACATCCTGACCACATGATGTCAAACTAAATTGAATAAGTCCAAGTAGAAACACAATGAGGTTAATTGTGTCAATCATCTCGGTTTCATGACATTAAACTAGACATTAATATCCTCACAACGTGATGTGAAACTGTTAGCTAGAATTCCTAAGAGCAAGGATTTAAATTGTAAAGTATCTTTTTTCTTTACAACATGAAGCTAATATTCATGAAAAATGTCCTCACCACATGATGTAAAACTTCAATTATTAATAATATTTATTTTTTGGGTGAACATTATCCTTACACAAAGATGTTAAATTGCAATAATTATTTCCTTATTGTATTACACTGAACTCTAATATTTCCATGAACTATTTCTATCTTGATTCCTACCATCATAGGATACATAGTGATTCCCAGAACTCAATTATTGTCCCTAATTTCAACATTTCTCTTCATTCTTGTCAAGTAACCTTTGGCCATACTATATGATTTTATGCTTCGCGAATGATTTTTTTCACCTCCTAACACAAAAAAAAACTATTTCTAATAACTACATACTAGAGTATTTTTAGTTTCATCTGATATGTAAGGAAATATATATCCTACTAGTGGTGAAACAACAATATGATAAAAAAAAGTCCCATGTAATCTCATTAATTGCCTCTCCATGTTAATACGAACCTTTTCTATTAATTATTTCTAACATTGATAAAATTTCACATAATCATAGGAATGTTAGTAATGGATTCCCCACATGTACATGGAATTATAGTTCTTGATATTATTAATATGTTCCCAAACGAAAGACCATAAAATCTACACCATGAGTCCTCACAACATGATGTTAGATGTAATGGTAGATGTTTCTTACATGACATAACACTACACATCACCATGGTCCTCATTTGAGAAGAACGATATATTTGGTGTTGGTTTCCCACAAAATATCTTTTCTATAACTTTTTTTGATTTGATTCCTAGAATCATATCATACATAGTGATACACATACCCCATTAATAGACCTAATTGAAATATATGCTCATCACATCAGATGACCTACTTCATTTTTGCGTGGTTTATAATTACATGGTTTCTCTAGAAATAAAATTTCCATGACTCTTGTTATAATAGGATACATAATAAATCTCTGATATATAATCCTTGGTCCATATATAATAATTAAATAGAATAATGACCCACTTCTGCATATGGGTCAAACTTGACTAGAGACATTCCCATTCTGGAATAACATGTGGCATGATTCATATCCTAAAATGATATATAGTGATTCACAGATCTCTAATTCTTGGGAAAATCAGTAAATGTGCAACTATTCACCCATTCATGTGTACTGTTTAGAAATTAACGTCGAACATTCATAAAACAAATGTCTGGATTGATTCCTATCATAATAGAATACATTCTAATGTCCACATATCTAATCCCAGGTCTAGAAACATCAATAAATGGAATAATTCACCCTCTACATATGGGTCAAACCTATGTATAGATTCCCACATTCAATTACTATATAAAGATTGATTCATTTCATTATATGATTTATTAGAAATCCCAAATATTTAATCTTGGGTTCAGCCGCAACATATTAAATGATAAAAATTCACCCTAAAGAAATCTAGGCTAAAACTATATATTAAATGTACTATATAGTTTCCATTAAAATTACCAGAAGGATTTTATATACATCCTTTCAAAGAAATGACTGAGTCATAAAATATCATTTTTCCTATTTACATATAAATTATACTTACTGATTTATTTTTATTGTGATAAATATACAAATTAAGGGACTCATTATATGAATTCCCACCAATAATCTTGTCCATTGATGACATATTCCTATTTCCTATAAATTCTGTTAACTAGTTAAAAGTGTATCGAAAAATATAATTTACAATTTTTATGGGACTTCTCACATCATTAACACATGATGTTAATCTTTAAGGAAAGAAACATCATTACCACATTCCATTAAACAACCAGGAAATTGATATTAATACAATAAAATAAAAATACCTGATGTAATCATCCATAATACATGACCTTAAAAGGTTATAATCATCACCATTCACAAAAACTTACAGAATCATGAAAAAATCTTAACCCTGGTCAACTATAGAATGGTGTGCTTCCATTATATTTTATTCCCCTCATTTGACAAATCATTCTTCATGTAATGAGCTTGTCGAGTTTCCCCAAACCATTAATGTCCCATGGAATGAAAAAAAATCTATATTTAAAATTTATAAATATGGATAAGGGCTCATATATACCAAATAGATTAATCTTGACCCTATATAATTTACATTCTAATCCTAGTGATCCATACATTCTCATGGAAGGACACAAAACCTAATAGTGTTCATGGCCATCCCAAAATTATTTTCCCATATAATTACCCAAGACATGAAAAACATGATCCCTGATTTAAATAATTTTTGTATCCTTCCCTAAAGGATGCTATATTACACATTCCTCTGGGTATCCTAAAAATGATCTTGGGTAAAATGACCTACATATTAGGTCCATATATATCATGACAAGGTACTACATTCACATTGGTCAAAGAAGTATGACCATAAGCACGTATCCTATAATTAGACTTAAAGACACTAGACTATTAATGAATGAAACATAATACTTTTCAGGTTTAATACCCCTAAGGGGAGACTTGAGAAAACTTCAATCCTTTTCTCACTAGTATCTTCATCTCCAAATTCTCCGAAAAATAGACAGGAAGGAAATATCGCATAAAGCTCCTATAGAAATAATTGTATCCCTTGTAAAAAACTAGTTATTCTCTCTAAACCACATATTCTATGAAAAAGTTAGACTAATGATTTGTCACATCTCGCTTTGATAACATGTTATCTAGATAATGACACCACTTTAGGGTTCTCAAACTCTTATTTATTATTACATTTTGTTCAAATAAAACATCGTGATTCTCATGCATCAATCATTTTCAAAGCTCTCTTGTCCCTTGGAAAATGATACATGGCTCCAAGGAAACATTTTTAACTATGAATATTTGGTTGTGGTTCCTTTATATGTGTTTATGTTTTTCATCCAAATACATCATCTACATGTCAAAAGGACATCCTTATCTGTATGATCATGCTATCATTATTTCATAACTAAGAGACATAGGGTATTCTAGTATATTCTCATCATGATGGTCTTATACCATCCTCATGACCTAATCACTTTAGAAAATGATTCAAAATCCATGTAATAAGTATATTCTATATGATTATACATCCTCAATGTTACATCACTACATAATTTTCCCTTTATCAATGAAGGAATATGGTATCCCATACCCAATCATTTTGATTTACCACACTCTATGGAATGAAACCAAAGAGACTAGGGTCCAAGAATCCCATCCTAAAACCTAAATTTACCTAGAGTTTCAAAAACATTCCTGGATAGTCCTTTTATCCATTACCAACATCAGTCATCAGACATTTGATACATTTGAAATCTTTCATATACCTTAGAAAATATAAGGGATCATCTCTAATTTATCATGCCTGTAAGACATATGGACTCATGAATACTGATTTTAACCTACCAATTAGAGGCTTTTATTTCTAATAAGAAAGGATCACCAACAATTTAGAGAATTGGTGACTACATGAATGAATTCAGAACCATATGGTGGCTTTGATCACCCTTGTTATTTATTACCCATTCCATGATTCAGTGATTCATGCTCCTGGAAACATGATTTAGAGAACCCATATTGCATCTATCCAAATGGACTAAACATCCCATGTAGTTTTCCATCAAAACTATTATTTCCATAATTCATTCATAGACCATGAAGAATAGTGGGAAACCTCTGTTCAAGCATGATACCAACACACTAGGGATTTTTTCTACCAATCAGAGGCATCTCCCCCTTACAATAAAGAACTAAAATCATCGTAAGCCCTAGAAACATCACGGAAAAAACTATAATCATTGGATATCTTGGGTAATCTAGTTTATTTCTTCCCCATATTCCATATAAATCAATCTATAAACTGAATAAATAATTTAATTTTCATAGCTTATTTCATATCCTTATACCTTGATGTCAAAATTCATGGAAGATTTCTTTACTGTTTTATGTTAAACTACATGGGAAATTATACTTCCCATATGGTATATTAAAAGAAATAGAAGTTACAATATAGAAGTCCATAAAATTTATTAATTTAATTTCTAAGGTTAAAGGACCTAAACTAAAAAAACCTAATGTCTAATATATAGGAACATTGACTATAATGATCGAAGGTTCTATGCAGGACACCCTATACTACATCAACATAAGTTTAGACCTTAGAGACTTTATTATAAAGAAAGAGAAGGTTCGAGATAAAATAAGATAAAATAAAACAATTATAACTTCCTGAAATAATACCCTAAACATTATAAATATAAGGCCCAATCCAAAATAAATCAATCTAAATCACAAAAACTATCTAGTTATAAAGATAAGAAAAAGGAATCCAACAAATGTTGTCTAAACCCTTATAAGGGAATCCTATAAATAACCTAACTCCATTCTCGCTAATCCTTCCCCTATATGAATCATAATTAAAAAATAGGTAATTTAAAAAATATATAATTCATATGGGGACTATCATATAACGTTATCAAAAGTCACACTATACTTTTGAGTCTTCTAGCATCAGCAATAGGTATAGTGTTCTACCAATGGGGGATATATTCTTCCCAAATTATCATTTTTCAAATATGGTAATATATTGATAATTAAAGTAAATAAATTAGTGAGGAGTCTCATTTTTTGGGTCATTCATGAGTATTTATTGATGATATTATTTTAATAACATTTAATCCCATCATTTACATTTACTTAATATTTTACAAATGATGGGTATCATTTGAAATCCATGTAGCAACAGATGAAGAAAATATAATGAAAATCTCGAATAAAATAAAATGGAACACTAACATTGAACATTTGATAGATTTATTCAATGATATCATATTTAATATTGGATATCCTAATTTTTGAGTCTCTCCTATGATTCAATAAAAACAAAATATAAACCATCATTCAAACTACAATAATATTTGATCAGATGACCTGCCAAAGTCATCAAGAATATGAATAGAGGTATTGACTGAGCACTGATGTGCTTCGTACCCCCACATCTACCAAATTATTCCCTAGTAAAGAGGTTTTTAATAATAATAAATTACTCCTAAAATAATTTCTGAGTAGATTATAGTGAGGATGATGATATATAATGGTCATACATTGAGTGATCTCAGATCTCCTAAAATCAACATATATGTTATAGAAAGATATTGATTTGGTAGTGCATCTTAGATTTAAACTTATGGTTCTTTTCTAACTCCTCCAATACATCCTTTATCAATTTGGAACTAGTTTTTCCATCATCATGGTCATTAAAATAACACTTTTAGGTATAAATGTTTTACCGCTTCAATATGTTTTGTTTCAAGAATTCATATAATGGTCTGTGGTCATATTTTCCCACCCATAAATCATGAAATAGTGGGTGAAGATTTTATTCTTATCCATGAAATGTTTCTAGAGGTGACATAATAATCATGATTTGAATCATCTTCCAGACTAGACTACATTGTTTCTAATGCATTTAATCTTATGTATGTTGTGCCTAAAAAAGGGGGATCACCTTGTTGATCTAAAAAAGAAGTTAGATAGGTATCCTAGTAAATTAATTTCTCAATAAACACATCATTTTTGGAACATTTTGAAGGGAATGATTCTTAAAAATATTCTACACCACTAGTGGGATTGCTGTCACTATGATGAAAGTTTCTCCTTGAAGACACACCCAAATCTAGTATTGGATCCATCACTTCTACACACAAGGTGGTTGGTGGGTAAAACTATTTTTACACATGATGGAAAATTCCATTCCGCAAACAACCTTGGTATACTTCAATCCATGCTTTTGAACAATTGAAAAAAATGAATATTAGGGAACCAAAGTGTCGAAGGATAATCTCAACATTGGTGTCTTCATGCATGAATTACATCCAAAATTATAGGATAAACCTTAGATTCTATTCATCCCACACATAAGTTGAGGGGAGAGAAAAGACCATATTTTTTAATCCAAAAAAATAGAGAAATAAAATATGGGGTGTATGAATCATAGCTAATCAGCTCATCCATACTGACTACAAGAAACCCGTCAATAATGGAGATCTTATGTGACCTTTCATCAAGAGAAGTACTAATGTTATAAATAATTATCATATTTAGGGAAAGATAAAATTTTAAAACAAAGTGACATGATTAGATAAATATATAAGAAACCCCATGAAGTACTAAAAGTGTTTATTCCACCCTTGAAATATCCAAAATCCTTGGATGGATCCTGGTAGAGTTATGATTTATGTAGAAATATATGTGCACCCCTATCTAGTGTAATTAAAAATAGAAAGGTCTGCCATTACTATAAAAAATATTACCATGTTCAATGTGACCTTGAACAAATTATACGTGTAATAGAATAAA
The DNA here is from genome assembly GCA_963277665.1 of Viscum album. Classification (NCBI taxonomy): domain Eukaryota; kingdom Viridiplantae; phylum Streptophyta; class Magnoliopsida; order Santalales; family Viscaceae; genus Viscum; species Viscum album. The sequence continues at coordinate 2,086,934,889 of OY728122.1, read as the reverse complement.
AATATTGAGAGGTTTTACCTTTTCTAACTGATCATCTATCACCAGTGTGTTAACTAGGATTCCCGAACATGCATCCCCAATAAGTAATTACCACTCGTTTAGGAACATGGCCATAGAAACATCCATCTTGAGTAACATGGATAGATGAAGCCTCTCCATGTTGAAACTTGGGGGCATTTAATGTATTCCATGACTACCCAATATGAACTGCTATTGTTATGGACATACGAGGTATGAAATCGATGAGGGAGTTTTGTGTTTGTCCAATCAACACTATGTTAGTGGAAAATGATAATCTAATAATTAAAATATAGGAGTGATTTCATATTTATATCCTCCTTAACTATAATTTCCCCATGTAGACCCTATCCCATTTTTAAAATTGACTTTTTGTGAGGTCATCCAAGAAACTCGTTGTAGGAACTAACTCATCATACATTTCCCTAGGGGGTATCCCACCAAATTAATTGATGTTTCAGAGGATGATTCCTACTTCACATTAGGAAATATGGAAATAATTTGTCCTAGGTCACTAAAGGCTAACTTATTCTAGGATAATGTTCAACTAAAAGTAGAAAATGAACCAAGAGAACCATTCAACATTAGAAATATGCATACTATTTAGCTGGTTAGAATATTTTATGAAGAGACAAATATGATTTAATATATTTGAGAAATGGTATGATGGGTGAATTGTTGCACTATAGACCTAGATGATATTTATCATGTATATTATAATGTACTTGGTTATATTATTTGAATAGTTTTCCATCCACATAAATATTTGATAGAATACATTTGAGGCAAGTGGAAACTAAGTAAGAAAAAATGTTTTATTTTGGCATTGTAATGGAAATGCCATCATGATGGATGAACAAATACTAGAGAAATAGGTATGAAATTTTATAATCACATAGTACGGATGGGAGAAATATTTTTAGAGCATCATTTCTAGAATTTAAATTATATTAAGGGTCAGTATCATGGTTCTTAGTAATAATGGACCTTTATCTATATTATGTGAATAAACTATGGATGGTGCTTGAAGCCATCTACCTAAAAGTAAGAAGTATGTGTCATATGAGAGATAAACACTTTAAAAAAAGGAAAAATTTAAATGAAATTTTTATAATTTCATGAAACCTGAAGGATTCCATGATTTCATGAACTGTATTAGGTATCATGGACCATAAGAACACCATGAAATCTTGTAATCACACAACTATTAATAAGACTTGTGATCAAGTGATGTTAACATAGTCACACAATCCACATAACTACAAAATTTGATGACATCATATACGACAACCATATAGACATATAACCAAGTTATAAGTAGTTACTATGAGTTTTATTGTGGTTGAAATGAGTGAGGTCTGAGATGAAGAAGATCTAAAGACATTGTTTTTACAATTAAGCCTTGAAAAACATAACATGTGATAAGTTATTATTTTAAGGAAGCAGGATGGGTTTTTCTGGATGTTCTTGTGATGTAGTCACAAAAAAGATGAAAATAAAGAAATTATGAGGTATTTTTTTTACTTAGTGAATGATTATCCCTCCATTACCTTATTTGAATGGAATTATACAGAATAAAAAATGTCTCTAGGAAGACCAAATTTCCTCCAAGACATTTATAAGAGAAAACCAAAAGAATCCGGAATGAATTTACATTCTCCAAAAACTAGACCATTTCCATGTAGACATTAATCATACGGGGGAACTTTTTTACACCCACCAAAGGATCATCGAAAAATCCACAAAAAATGAAATACCTGAATCATGAGTTCTATTTTCTCAAAAACTAAATGGATGTTAAGGTGGCTACAACATGTGAATCATGTGACCTTATAAATGAAATGTGATCATATGAACATTTTAAGGCCATTTTAATGGTTCATAAGGAGTGCTTGATATTCATGATATTAGGTGGGGCCCCTTATAACAACGACTCATTATTATTGGGAAGGAATTCTAGAAACTCTCTAATCAAGTGGTGAAATCTAGATATGTTCCCCCCGAGTCAATATAATTGATGTTCGATAAGTTAATGGTAACCATTAGAAAATCCTTGTAAAATAAGTGATGAAAATATATAAAAGTCATAAACATATTATGGTCTTTCATCTTCACATGATGAGATAATGTGGTTCACATGATACCACTATGCCCTTGAAATGTATCAACATTTTCATGGAAAATCATATCAACGTGTCAGCATCAAAATGAAAAGGGTTTCAAACAAGCTGATTATGTTTTTCATTAACATTTTGGTATCAAATAAATTCAAAGGTTTTTACATGAAAATATTTTAACAAGAGCATAATATCCCTTAATGTTACAAAAAACATAAAAGGAAGAGAGAGTGATTGTTTTTTTCAACACCCAAGCAACATTATGTGATCCACAACCGTTAAAAAATAAACATTGAAATGGATGTAGCTTTATGTTGAGCGATTATCTGTTGGACATCATGAAAACTTGATAATATTTCCTTGAAAGTCGTAATTTATCAGGTTAGGTCACCCATGAGATTCTAGAATGATTCTAGGAAATCCCCCTGGAAAGTGATAGTAATATGGTGAATGACCTGAGATAAGATGAATTTTTACCACATAGAATCTTAGAATTCTTATCTTCAATCACCTTATGTCCTTTCCATGGGAATTTTGATCTTTCTAGGACTATTAGACAAGTTTTCATAACCATTCAAATGCCCCCAGACATGTAAAAATGGTTAAGAAAATTCCATTTGATCATCGAAAGACAAATAAATGGGGTACTAACGGGACCCTCTTATGATATTTGAAAATCATATGACACCATTTGGATGACCGATAACAATATGATAAGAAAATCATGACACATAATCACTCCACCAACTACAGACCAAACCTATGAGATACATTCTGCAAATTATTGACTATAACTAGGTTGTGTAGGCTTATAAATTCCTCCCCTAAAAAAATCAACCATCAACAAAACCTCATTAATGGGATCATAGTAGTATATTTCTTGAAGCTTCCTATAATGTGTTTGTCATGTCTTATACTAGGTATAAATATGGGGAACAACATATGGGATATCACAACAAAAATACTGTCTGCACAATATCACTCAAATATCATGAAAAGGACTTTTGTTAGGCCACATAATTTATTTTATGGAGTTACAACATATCAATTGGGTAATGAAAAACCTCAAATAATAAAAAATTTTAAAAACTTAGGCACATATGAAATGAAGTATATAATAAAGACTAAAATACGGAATGTTAATGGGACTAGAATACACTCTATGATCCCCATGTTCTTCACATGAATTGTCTAGATCATAAGAAACCATCAAAAAATGTCACTCAAATCATTTGATGCTCCCTAAAAATACTATTTGTACCATTCTTTGTCCCCTGGACATGTCGAATAAAGTCGAATGATGAACTTTGGGCATACACAACATATAAAGCCAAACCCCTGGTATTATAACCCAATTTTTTAAATTTCCTCTAAAAATGTCTCCATGTTATGTTGTGACAACCAGAGAAGTCAGTTTGGTCTCTTCTTAACACCAATACATGTCATCCTGGTTCATGTGAGGTGCTTTGGATATTTTATCCTATTGATGTGGTGCCCTCCGGACTTGTCAATTTGTATCCAAAAATGTCCCTAGGAAATGTTAAATAAATACATGTGACGAACCCATGATATACCACTCAAATCTAGAAAAACCCCCTTATAATTTCTGAAAAATCTTGATATGTACTCCCATCTTGTCACAAATGATATGTATAAGTACAAAGACAATTCAGCTATGTATCTATTTGACACCAAGAGATTTCATCTTGGGTCATGAAACATCTATTGGACAATCCATCTAGATCACATGCCTCCCTAGGGACATGTCAACATGAATAATGAGATGTCCCCCAAATGACTATGTCAGGTATTGCAACACCCCTTGAACATGTCAAATAGGATAAGATGATGTCCTCTAGGAATTCCAATCAAGATCATGTGATTTAATCCTCACAAGTCAACTAGTAAATGTCAAAACCTCGGGACATGTCAACCTTGTCCATGAGATAAACTCTAGGCATGAAATTCCGGTTATGGGACTTCATCCGGATATGTGAAAAAAATAATGTGATTGACTTTTCACATATCTAATAGACAACCAGGACATGTCCAGACATCCTCAAACAAGTCATATTGAAAATTAGAGCATATTAGTCAACTAATCATGACATATCGAGTGGACATCCTAGGACATTATAACCTTGTATCGTTGACATATAAGGTATTACATAAATCGTAATCTCGGATTAGTGGGAAGATATGACTTCCGCCATATAATATAATTCTTATAGAATAATCCTTGACAAGTGTCATGATATGACTTCCCATATAATGGAATACCTAGTGTTTATGACTAAATCAGGTGAACTATGATAACTATGATTCCTTAAATAACTAGGATGCGTATGATTCCATTCTATGGTGCAATCATTATGTCAAAAATCCAAATGGTTTCCTCATAATGTAATCCCCAATCAATTTTACTATGTGAACTATTATTATTTACATTAACCAGATACATAAGACGAAATTATATGGCCAAATAATGATATCAAATATCCATAAAGAATCCTAAATGTGTTACCCATAATCTATCAAGCTACAATAACTCTGATTCCAATCATTATTAGGTTATATAAGAATAATTCTTATGTCCCAAGATCAAATGGGAAAGCACCTCAGTGTATGTCTACCACGTCTCCAATGTTCCAACCATGAAATCACAATATAACCCATGTGCTGATAATTAGGCCTCATCCACAAGAAAAATGAGAAGAAATGTGAAATATGAGAATCATAATCCCAACCATAACCATGATATTTTGTATTCAATTTTAGGGCCAAATATTCATATCATATATATAATGGGAAATCTTAGACTTCATGCATCGATCAACTAAACTAGGATAAATCTTATTTATTTCATAATAAGGATATGTTGGACTCATTCTAAAGGCCTAAGCACAAATGGTAATCTAAATTAGGGTAGGTCCCCCCATGTCTCCTAGATTCCATCAATCAGGACCCAATCTATCATAGTGGACGATCATTCTACCCCATCCTCCAGGGCCTAATGAGATATGTGAATTATGAAAAACAAATTCCTTCTAAAACTATGAAATATAGGATGACATTATAAGGCCCAAGCATCATATCATTATCCAAATGACATCCACATATAGTATACCCTGATTAACTAAGCGTTGAGAACATGGATTCATTCCATAACTAGGATATGTATGAAGAATTTCTAAGGAATAATATCCATTTCAAATAACCAAATGGAAAAATTAGAGTGTAACCATAGATCAACTAAACAAAAATAACTCCGATTCATGCCACAATTTGGATAGTTATGACACCTTTTTAAGGACAAATATTGAATTGTCATCCTCCTTAGTGTATGTCCCACCATTTCACCAATGATCCAACCACTGTGACCCAATCACTCTAATGGGTTTATTATTATACCTCATCCACCAATGGATCGAGGAGAAAAATTCATTATGAGAACTACTATTACTGCCATAACAAAGAGATGTAAGATACATTTATATGAAAATAAATTTAGATCAAATACTAAAGAAGAATCCTTGGATCCGAATCCCCGATAAACTAAATAATGGGAACTCTAATTCATTCCATTATTACAATATGTAGGACCAATTATTAAGCCCCAACGATAGATGGGAATCCATGTAATAATATGTTCATCCATGTCTCTAACATTCTCACCAACAAGACCTAATCAATTTCATGGGATGATCATTTTTCTTCATCCACCATCTAAATACGGAGATAACTAAATTAGGAGACTCTGATATCATCCATAACCAAGATACATCATATACTTTCTTAATCCCTGAGCCCTATATTAGTCTTCTAAAGGGTATTCCCAATGCATATATTTGGAATCCATATGTATTGAGACTAGTTACATTACATCCCATATTTATAACATTGGGGATGGATAACGTGGTCTCAGGGAATTTCTATGATCCAATCATTAACATCACAAATATTCACGAGCATATGAAACCTCACTATGTAGGCACCAATTAGTGGAATAATATTACTACCACTATATAAAGAAATCCCCCTTGGGGTAGGTACAATGGAATGATTTAATTGTGATCACTAAAATTCATACCATAATTTGGATATATATAACACCACCTTGGTGTTAAAGCTCAATACATGGTGCATATGTACTTTCATAGATTTCTTCTTTTCTTTATGCAATTAAAATGCACGAGATTGATGAACTATTTGTGTCATTATTCATGTTATAAAATTTTTATATATGATTCATCATAATGGATCAATAACATTGTAATGACCTAGAAATTCCATATAAATTTTTTAAATTATTTTGTATTGTTACGAGTCTGTGAAAATTGATGGTGCATGACTCCAAGGCCCGATATGCCCGAAGCAGAATTTTGAAAAAATTTATAGTACATTCAGTAAACACACGGGTTTCATTTTCTATATTTTGAACTATTGCATAGATTAAAAATATGAGGGCACCATTGAGTCTATGGCACCAGGATTCTCTAAAGGGAGGATTAACATTGACTGTAGTAGGCCAGGAGATGAAGTTGGTTTTTGAAACATTTAATGAAGTTATAAAATAAAAAAAATATTATTTTATTTTCCTACCTCTTGTTGATTGGTGGTGGTGGGAAAAATGGGGTTTCAATCAATTTAATGGATTGAATCATTAGTTTCATAACCACACTATTGGGAGTTAAGAGGCTCATTAATTAGAAACTTATTAATGAACCAAATTAGTTATTTGGCTATGTCAATCACCCTTCCCCTTTATTTAAATAGATCTTGGGATGGGGTTTTTGACATGGATTCATCATGCGAGGAACATATAGAAAAGTACTATTGCATCTTCCACTGATAGAGGACATAATCTTAGGTAGAAACAATCAGGGATCGAAAAACACATGCATCTTCATCCAATGAGGTGTATTCTCCCCCCACAATCGTGACACCTCCAACGATTCTTGATGTAGGGGGTTTAGGTTTGATTAATTATATGGGTTTTTTCTTGATTCATTATATGGGATTTTTCTTGAATAATTCTATGTTTTTTAAGATGAATTTATCTCACCCATTCTGTGATGCTAACGAGGAGGGCATCGGCTAAAAGAACATGTCTTGGACCCTCTGTCGCTTGATTTATCGTTGAATTCTTTATGGGTAGATTTCTTAACCTAAAAGAACCTTGAAACTGGGAGTAACGTAGCGGCGAAGACATCCCATGTCATCCGTAGGTGCAGAATGATGTGAGAATGGACCTCTGTAGCATCACTGGACCATGAAGAAGAAGCATCGACACGACACCGACAATGCAGATGAGGGTACCGACCAGCAACCGATGGTCATGGAAGGGGGAGGCAGCGCAGCGGACCGAAGGGGATGTCGACTCCCTGCCAGCTGCATTGGGGCATGGACTGCATGTCATTGCGCACCCCAGGTTGAGGTTGCGACATCAAATTTGTGGCATAAGGTGAAGGGACCCGCTCTATGCGGGTCCCACAGAAATCCAGGCGGCGCCCCGTGGAACCACCGCTTAAAGAGATAAATGGTTCTTGGAGTCATTCAGAAAATAGGGGATGCATGACCCCTCGCACGGGTTGCGCCCTTCCGGCCGGCCAGGCCGGTCTGCTGCCCAACGGGATGACCCCGCCACAACCCAGCCTAGCAGTTCAGACTAGGTCTGTCTGCAGACCGGCAGGTCGATCCCACCGCGGCCTAGCTGTTTTGGGTCGGGCCGAGTCAAACCTATTTTGGACCCGAACTGGGTCGGTTCGTCCCAATACAAGCATGTCGGGTTGGTCAGACTGAGTCTGACAAGACCCAGACCCTTTTCGTCCTAGATACACTTAAAAGATCATATCTTGCAAACCAGATGTGAGTTTGATGATCCTTCTATAGCATTGGAATCCTTGGGATGATATAGTTCTTTTTAGATACTACAACTGAGTTTTGGAGAATGTTGGAGTATGGCCAGGTTGGATCATATATGAATCCAACTGGTCCCTCAACACTAAAATTCCTAAACTCTCAGACCAGGTGTTTTTTTTACATGCCTTCTGTTGCATTTGAACCCTTATGGCATGATAGATCGTTGGGTTACATCTTCATGGGACTACATTCTGATTGAAGTAAGAATGATTTCTTGAGAAGTGGATCCTTTCTGAATCAAGTGCACTATGTATGGGTATCCAATGGTTGTCTGAGACATGCTGAATGAATATCGATGATGTGTGGATTAGTAGCTAGTGATCCTGTGTGGATCATCACCTAGAGATGTTATGGGGATTAACACATAATAGTCATGTTTGTATCATCACCTAAGGATCCTATGTGGATCAGCACCTAGCGATCCTGTGTGGATCAACACTGAGTGATCCTGTATAGATCAGTAGTAAAACCCTTGACCAAGTCAAATGAACAAGCATTATGATTAATCATTTGTACCTCTATACTTATGTTATAACTGGTTTGAGCTGAGTCATTGATTTTTGATTTGTGATTGAGATCATGCTTTGTGATTTCCCTTTGTTTAATTTTGAGGGACCTTCACAGTTCATCGGGTCCCTATTCGGTATTTTTAAACTCGCCCCTACATGGGCTTCACCCGCACCTTGTTGTGTCTTGTGCCGACGATGAGCAGCTTGGCTGAGACTATAAGATACAGGACCATGTGGTACATGGAGTTGATTTACTTTTTTGGATATTTTTTGGACATGATTTGTACCTACAATTCTGGTAGGATCCTTGGAGGATGATCTCTGAAGCTATTTTCCATTTTTTTTGTAGTTGTATCTTTCTGTTGAGTTGTATTCCAACCCCTTTAATTCCAGTACACACTTTCACTACTCCAGTTTTACATTGTGGTTGAATATTGTTGTGTTCATGGACTATGTGTTTTTATTGGTTTAATGGAAATTACTTCCCATTTTAGGGATATTCCATTCTGTTGCTAGTTGCCAACCCCTAGACTATGGAAGACAGACATGGGGTAGTCATAGCCCGGCCCCTAGGGGACTGGTCGTGACAAAGTGGTATACGAGTAGTTGGTTCTATCAAAGAACTAGAACTCTGATATTTTTATAAAGCAATAGTGTTATGTTTTTCGAGTCTATTATTCAGTTCAAGGAGTCTAGTGTTGGTTCTACGATAGTCATATCCATACACTAGGACCCCGAATTATGATTTCTGACATGATGCATGAAACCAAAGATTGTGTGTGTTTTGGAAATGTTTTACTTCTGATCTCTTTTGAGTCATCTCACCAGTTGTAACTTATTGACTATGGCATAGCAATTTCTTTTTAAGATGCCTCTATATATATAGCTAGTCCGGATTCCTGAGAGAGTTCACAATGATATCCTACCGATGGAAATGGATTTGGTGCAGGGCCCTCTTACTATGTTGGTCCCATCAGGTGGTGTTCCAGAAGCAGCACCACTCGAAGGGAAGTAGTTTCCACTAGCCCCACTGGTAGAACATGCACACCAACTGAGAATATTTTATGTGTTCAAGAGACATAGGCCTACATGGTTTCGAGGTGAGATAGATCCCTATGTAGTTGAGGACTAGATGGAGGATGCGGCAGAGGTTTTTCATTTAGTTGAGATGCTAGAAGATCAAATGGTGATCCTAGCTACTAGCCTCTACTAGGATGTAGCAGGGAAATGGTAGAGTCTGATGTGTTAGATGCATGAGGAGGTGATACTAATTTTTTTAGACTTTAGGACAATATTCAGGGAAGAGTTCTTACTAGTGACTTTATGCTTAGTGTGTATCCTGGAGCTTCTTCACTTACAACAAGGCAACCTATCAGTGGCCTAGTACTCGGTGAGATTCCTGCCCTGTCACGCTACTCCACCGAAATAGTACGGGACCCATTTTTCGAGGCCCAAAACTTTGAGCAAGGTAACTGATGGTAGATCATAGCATTGATGATATCACTCATTATCCTAACATAATCTAGAGTGCTCAAGAAAGAATTATTGGTGAAGAGCTTCTAAGATGAGAAGGCACCGATGGTGGGAGCCACCACTAGATGAAACGTAGCCGAGTAATCCAAAATAGGTAGTAGGAAGATGAATAAGTTGTCCAAGCATGCCAGACCTTCTAGTGTACAACCTTAGGATGGAGGGTCAGAGGTTCAGAGCTCGTGAGACAGAGGAGGTATTCTAAGAACTAAATATCATTACTCATTAGGAAGACATAGAAACATGGCTCAGGACTTTAAGAATCCCTGTAAATATGATATGAAGATAACTGAGGGACCTCTGAGGAAGTGAATATGGTTTGGACGAGGGGTTCTGCATGGTGTTGGACATGGTAGAGGATAAGGTAGTGTAGAAGGTGGTGGACAATGGTTTGAGGTTCTATCACCATCAACCTCAGGTGGTCCATCCTGACCACATGGAGTAGGTGGATAGTGGTGACCTCATCATCAGGTGGTAGAGGCCTATCTCCATGGAATTCTAGAGATGTTTTGAGGTATGATATGTGTCTATTATACGCTAGCTACAGATCTTATAGACATAAGTGGCAGTCACTCTTTTATCACCATGAAACTCATTTGGAGATCAGAGATTCCGATGGATCCATTAGAACAATACTTATGATTAGAGACTCCTACGAAAGATGATTTGGTGATTAAAAACTATTAAAGATAGTGTGAGCTCATTGTAGGAGGCAATATCTTCAGCTGGGATCTCATAGTAGCAACTCCGAGGCCTTACGACGTCATCTTGTGTAATGACTAGCTATCCACAGTCCATTTCTAGACCCACTATTTTAGTTGAAAAATATGGTGTGTCCAGGAGGACGAGACCAGGTTTTCCTTCATTGATGATAATTCATCCTTTTAAGAAAAGGATGGACTTACTCATAGGAGGGTTAAGCCGATCACTAAACATTTGGCTAGCCTTACCATTAGAGCAGTTGTCGCGAGGAGTCCGAGTTTTCCTATTGTGGTGGAATAACACGCTTATGTATTTATCGATGATGTACCGGGACTACCTCCTCGTAGGGAGGTAGAATTCAACATAAACATATACTCTGGGACATCACTGATAACTACACTAGAATATCGGATGGCTACCATGGAGCTTCGTGGGTTGCCGATACAGTTGGAGGACTTTCATAGGAAGTGGTTCATAAGGCCTAGTGTTTCTCCATGGGCATCCCCGATTTAGTTCGTCATGAAGGAAGATGGGTGTCTATGGCTTTATGTGGATTATCTGTGACCTAACTAGGTGACCATAAAGAAAAATTATCCACTCTCAAGGATTGATTATCACTTCGACCAGATTAAAGGAGCTCAATAGTTTTTGAAGATAGACCTCAAATCAGGCTATCACCAGATCAGGGTACGATATGAGAAAGTCCCGAAGACAACCTTCAGATGTTGGTATGGTAATAATGTGTTATTGTTGATTCTATTTGGTGTGACCCATACTCTGGTAGTGTTCATGGGGCTCATAAACAGGATCTTCCCGCCTTACCTATACTATTTCTTGGTGGTCTTCATTGAAGACATCTGGATATACTTGGTGTCGGAGGAGGTGCACACCACGCTCCTAAAGATAGTTCTCGATACACTCTGAGATCACCAGCATTATGGAAAGCACTCGATGTGATAGTTTTGGATATGATAATTCCACTTCCTGGGGCATGTTATCTTGGAGGTTGGAGTTGTTGTGGATTCAGAAAAGATAAAAGAAGTTCTTTCTTGGGACCACCCAAGAGTGTGTACGAGGTGAAACGTTTCTTGGGATTGGTTGGGAACTACTGAAGATTTGTACACAACATTTCCAGAGTTCTGACAACCTTATCGTCTTTGAAAAAGATGGGACAACCCTTCTTGTGGATGAAGAGATTCCAGTAGTGTTTTTTGGATCAGAGATAGAGATTGATGATTGCCCCAATATTGAGGGTACCAGAAGAGGGAGTTGGGTATATAGTCTACTACGACACATCAGGGACAGGTCTATGATGTGTCATGATTCAAGAGAAATCAATGATTGCCTAAATACCACAAAAATTGATACATCACGAGAAGAACTACGCCACCCATTACCTGGAGTTAGAAGAAGTAGTCTTTTCACTGAAGATGTGGAGGAACTACTTGATTGGTGAACAATTTTCTATTTAATCTGATCACAAGAGTCTTAGGTATATATTCTAATAAAAGGACCAGAACCTTAGACAACAGCGATGGATGGTGTTCCACTAGGACTATGACTTTGAGATAGTCTACAGTCATGGGAAGGAAAATTTAGTAGCAGACACACTCAAAAGCAGGTATGGTCTACAGCTGATGAGTGATGAGACATAGAAGCTAGCCATGATAAAGATATCATTTGTGGAGTTTGATGGATTAGCTTACCTCTTCTTTATGACAGTTACTCCCCACCCCTTCAGTGAGTCTGGCAAGCCCAACTTGGGGATAGAGACTACAAGGTCCGACTTTCTCAAATGTCCTCAAGATAGGCTACTGATGGATTTTTTGAATGTGGTATAATGTCGTTCTCTTCAAAGGATGCACCATTGTACCAGTGATGATAAAAGAGGAGGTTTTGAGGGAGATGCACACATCACCTTGGGCGGTACATCCTAGAGTGGTTTAGATGTACCATGTCCTTCAGCATCAGTACTAGTGTCTAGAGATGAAGAAATTAGTGGAGGAGTTCGTATCATGATGCATCACTTGTTAGTAAGTGAATGTTGAGCATCATGTACTGGTAGGTATAGCTCATCCACTTGAAGTGCCAGAGTGGAAGTGGGATGGTATATCCAAGGAATTTGTGACAGGGCTACCATGTACATCTTGGGGCCAGGATTCCATCTAGGTAATCATTGACTGACTCACCTAGTCATCCCACTACCTACACATCCAGGAGGAGGGATAATTAGAGATCATGGGACACATCTATGTATAGGAGATTATATGGCTTCACGGGTTTCCATCAATGATCTTCTCATGTCATGATGGTCGATTTACATAACTCTTGAGGAAGGGATTACAAGAGGCATTTGAGACATAGCTACGTCTGAGAACCAGCTTTCACTCTCAGACAGATGGTTAGATGGAGCAAACCATACAGGCACATGAGGACATGCTTCATGCTTGTTTCCTTGATTTTGGCAACAGTTGGGAGGAACACCTACCACTAGTGGATTTTTAATACAACAACAATTATCACTCCACCATCGGCATGGATCCTTTTGAGGCCATGTATGAGCGACCTTTCATAACACCTATATGCTAGACAGACCTAGGGGAGTCCACACTTATGGGTATAGAGATGGTACAAGCTACAACCTAGAAGGTGTGGCTCATCCAGGAGTGGATGAAGACTACACAGAGATGGCATAAGTATTATGCTGATAGGAGATTTTGAACCTTGTATTTCAAGGAAGGAGACCATGTCTTCCTACGTGTCTGACACTAAAAAAAATTATATAGGTTTGGTTGGGGAGGAATTATATCTCCGATTTTTATCGAACCTTTCTAGATCCTCAGCATTGTAATCAAGGTGGAATACCATCTAACTCTTCCCCCATAGATGCACAGGGTGAATAATGTTTTCCATGTGTTGCAGCTGAGGAAGTACGTGAATGATCTATCATACATTATTGACTTCAGTGAGATGGAAATTGAAAATGGGGAGATGACTACAAAGTTCCCGATATAGATAGTGGATAGACATGAGTTGGTCATTCATGGATGGTTGATTCCATTGGTGCAAGTTCGTTGGCAATATGGGAACCTCTATGAGAGAACCTATGAGTGGGAGGCTCATTTATGTGCTCAGTACCCCCTTTTGATTCCCTAGTTTTGTGGTATCTTTCTGGGATGAAAATACATATGGTGGAGAGAAAGTAAAGACACAGAAATTCTGTACGATTTTATTGATTATATGAAATTATTACAAGTATACAAAAATTTACAGTGCATGTTCTTGGGGCATGGTGTTCCTAGAACAGAATTTTGAACTCTATTTTTATGGTACGTTCAGTAAACACACCTGAGATATTTCCAATCGCTTGAATAGTTGCTCAGATTAAAAATCCGAGGGCACCGTTTAGTCCACAACATAAAGATACTCTTTAGGGAGGCTCAACTTCGACTGCAATAGGTCAGGTGAAAATTTTAGTTTTTGAAACATTTAACGAAATTATAAAATAACCTAAATTTTTTTTATTTTATTTTCCTACCTCCTGTTGAGTAGCAGTGGTGGGACCGATGGGTTGTCAATCCATTTAATGGCTTGACTATTTAGTTGTGTAACCACACAATGGGGAAATAAGAGTTTCATTAATTAAAAACTCCTTAATGAACATCATTAATTCATTGGATGCGCCATTCACCTTTCCCCTAAATATAAAGGGAGATAATGTTGGGTTTTTGATACAGATTCATCAAACATTTAACCTCTAGAAAAGTACCACAACATCTTCCACCGATGGAGGACAGAATCTTGGGTGGCAACAATCCAGGATCGATGAACGTCGATGACATCATCCAACGAGGACTCTTCTCCCACCACAACCGCGACACCTACCAATATTCTCGAGGTAGGGGGGTTTGTCGTCATTATTTCTATGGGTTATATCTTGATTAATTCATTGGGATTTTTCTTGGTAAATTATATGTGTTTGAAGATGAATTAATGTCACTAATGTCATGATGCTAACTCAGAGGGCACGGTCCAAATGAACAAGACACGAACCCTCTTCCACTTGATTTATCATCGTGTTCTTCAGGTCGGATTTCTCAACATGAATAAACCCTAAAACCGGGAGGCCCACATCGATGGTGTCATTCTAGGAGGCCTGTAGGTGTAGACGCAAGTGAAAATGGAACTCTGGAGTGTTGTTAGAGCCCGATGGAAGAAGCGCTGCCGCAGCGGCGCAGGCGGATGAGGGAAGTGGCTGACAACCATCGAACACAGATGGGGTTAGCACAATAGTGGACTGAAGTGGTGGTTTTCTATCGATCATCCACATTGGTGCAGGGGAAATGTGACATCGCGTGCCGAAGGTGGATGCTGTAGCATCGAAGCTGTGGTGGAAGGCGAAGGGACAAACACCCAACGGGTCCCGCAGACATCCAGGCATCACCACATGGCACCACCAAAAAATGAGCTGAACAGATCTTTGAGTTGTTTAGGAAAGAGGGGTCGTGCGACCCCTAGCACATGTTGTGCCTAGCTGGAGGGCAAGGACAGTCTGCTACCCAGCGGGCCGAGCATGCTGCGGCCCAGCCCCACCACTTTAGTTTGGGTCGATCCAGGGCCTAGCCAGTTCGGGTCAGGCCGAGTCAGACTTGTGTCGGCCCCAAACTGGGTTAGGTCAACCCAACATGGGCAAGTCGAATCGGTCCAACCAGGTTGGACAAAACCTGGACCATTTTCGGCCCTGAAACACTTAAAAGGCTATATCTTACTAACCAGATATATGTTTGATGATCTGTCTTTGACATTTAAATCCTCAGGATGAGGCGGTCCTTTTGAGATACCCCACCTTTGTTTTTGGAGAATGTTGGAGTACAACCAGGTTGGATCGTACTCAAATCCCACAGGGCCCTCGACTCTAAAATGCATAAAACACTCCGATTGGTCATTCTATTGACGTGTTGTATGTTGAATTAGAACCCTTATGAATTGATGGATCATTGAGTTACATCTTTGTTGGACATCGTTCTAGTTTAAGGAAGACCAATGACTTGAGGTGAGGATCCGACTAGAATCACCTGTACCATGTACAAGAATCCTGTGGCAGGATGGGACATGAAAATTGAATAGTGATCCAGTGTGGATCAGCACATCATGATCCTGGGTGGATCAGTACCGGGAAATCCTGTGTGGATCAGCACCTAGAGATCGTATGTGGATTAGCACCATGATATCTCATCTTGATCGGAACTGAGTGATCCATTGTGGATCATAAGTAGAACCGTTGAAAAAATAAGATGATCAATATTTATGACTAAACATTTTTACATATGTACTTATGTTATACATGGTTTGAGATAAGTCTTTATTTTGTGCTTTGTGATTGCGATCATGATTTGTGATATTCCTTTGTGAATTCTGGGATTCCTTCGGGGGTTTTGGGGACCCTAATGGGTATTTTTATAATCAACCCTACATGAGCTTCACCGGCACCTTGTTGGGTCCTGTGCAGATGACGAGCAGCTTGTCTGGGACTATAGGAGACAGGACCAAGCAATACATGGAGGATACATGCTGATGTAGATTGTTGTGGAGTCGATCTATACCTACCATTCAAGTAGTATCATTTTAAGATGTTCTCAGGAGTTGTTTTATATTTTTCTATAGTAGTTTTATCTTTCTATTGGGCTTTATTCTGGCCCCATTACATCCAATACACACTTTTACTACTACAGTTTACTTTGTGGTTTCTTATTATTGTGTTCCTGGACTGTGTGTTTGTACAGGTTTAAAGGAAATTCCTTCTTGTTTTTGGGATACACCTTTTCGATGCTAGTCGCCAACCCCTGGACTATGGATGGTGGGTTTGGTGTATTCACGACACATGCCTCATTGGATGGGTTATGAAAGACATCCTCAAAATATTAATCATGTGTCTGGATGACAACACATTCTTATGTTTTTTTATAATATTTCAGAATATAAAAATATACTTATTAATTAGAAATGGATGATGAACATTTGATATATATATATGTATTCATCAGTAGACCACAGACAGATGGAGGGATTCAGAACATAATATATTTTTTAGGGTAACCAGTTCTGTTTCAGAATTATAAAGATATTCTCAAATACATTTTAGGTCTATACGAAAGTATTTTAATAGGAATATATTCCCCCCAAATTCATGCGATGAGCACAACATCCCATCCTCTCGATCGATGTGACCGCATAAGTGTTTTTGGGATTGGAAATGATAAGGAAAACCAATATTTAGATTGAAGGTTTGTACTAATTTGTAGATGTGTGATCCATTTGGTGTTTCCATAAAACATAAAAAATGGTAAACCCAACTAGAATGATTATACAAAAATTTGAACCCCCATCAATCAAAACGTTGGGCCAAGCCATCCACACCATTTAAGTAATAAAAAAGTGGTGAACCCAATATTATTTCATTGATATAAGTCATCTAATTCATGAGAAAAAAAGGATATAGTGACCAATTCTCTTCAGAGAATTTTCTTCTAGTTATTTGGCTGTTCCTATATTTTTTGACGATGCACGCCACACTTAGTTATAACTAGTATCCCTCATGAAAACACTTATTAAAACACCATGAGTACATTATATTGAAAAATACCATAAAATAACTACCCAATATTATTTTTCATGAGATATAGGTTATGTTATATTCAATGGATCTATCGACATATTCTTGTAGAGGGATACAAAAGTTGTTATCCAAGGAAGAGGTAATTATCTAAACTGAATTATTACATGACCTCTTTCTCTTTCACCACATTATATTCTATTTTAGACATACTATTAGTATATAATTATCAACAAAATTGTAATAAAATATTTTTTTGGATTTAATTACCATTATATAATTTCTTTCATTAAAATAAAAAATAAAACCATCACATTGTGGGTGTGCAGAAAACCTCTTACATGAGTAACATATTTAATTTTTCATGATGGAATATTATGTATTTTTATATTGATTAATTTTTTCAAAAAATCATATATTATTTACATATTTATCATTATATATACATAAATCATTATTAACCTTTTCCCTTCTGTCCATTGATTAAAGTGAACATCGATCTTCTGTATGTGCAGACTACTGACTCTAGAAAAGTGTTTTTCATTTTTTATCACTACCAACATTGATGGTTATGAATTTTTATATCTAAAATATATATTATATTAAAAACATGTATCTTATGAAATTATGATTCTATAAAAAGTATATTATAACCATATAATTTCATTTTCTTACTCATTTGACTGTTATAATGCATTCTTGTTTTGGTAATGCTTTTCACTACATGCATTAATGTTAAAATAATGTTTATTTAGTTAAGGACTAAGGAAACATAACTAATTTTTAAAATATAAAACATGAAATTAATTAATTATATATTATATATTATATATTATTAAGTTATATGTAATAGTATATTAGTTATTAATCACAACTCATTTAAAATAATTGAAATTTGAAATCAAATTTATTATTTCCACACTAATCATCACAAGAATATGAATGAACTATATGTGGGACTCTGAAATAGTTCCAAACACATATAATTAATCATTATGGATATAAAATAGATTATTGAAAAATTTATAGTCTCATTTTCCATGTAAAACATACTAAATATGCATTAGATAATGGAAATAGGGCAACCTCAAAATGAAAACTGTGAATTTAAATTTATTAAATCTAAAAGACACATGCTAATTAATTATTTAAAAATAATTATAATAAAGACAAAATAAGTTATAAATAAAAAATAATTTAAATATTTTTATACTTAATTTGATTTGGGATCAAAATTAACACACAAGAACATCAGGTTAGGGATACATCATTAAAAACATGTTTTACTATTTTCCATATGGTTCATTATATTCCATATACATTTATTAAAATAGATTCAAGAATTCATTTCCATATAAATTTATGATTTCATATTTTAAATTTTTATTATTTTATAATTAATTTTAAAAAATATTAATGTGGTATATGTTTTGGATATTTCCTATTATACATTTTTTTGATTCTTTATAAAATAACTCAAGGAATTGATTATTTCCTTTACCACATGTCAACTCTTTCCCTCTATCATATAACTTATTTTTTTATGACTAATTTCCATGTTTTTAGGGTTTTATAACGAATTTATGACATCCATAATAAGTTGTTTTATTCATTATCAAATTAAAATAATATATCTATTTAATATTACAAGGAAACTAAAAGTTATTTTTCATATGGGTGAGAGTGAATATTAGTAGAGATTTATAATAAAAATTTAAATATTGAAAATTATCATTAGAGTTTTGATGATAGTTATATATGAAGAAGGGAAAATATAGTATATTAAACTCTAGTGTATTTGTTAATGATTTAGTCTCACAATATAAAATGAATGAGTTAACTAGTTATGTTATATATATTAAATGGTTTATTTGAAAGAGTGAATGTTGGTAATGAATATGATTTTACAATATTACTTCATGTATTTTTCTAATATTTTATGATTATTAATAGTTTTATTTTATAAAAAATGACTTTCCATGTTATTATGTATTATTTATGAGCTAAAAATTAAAAAATTAGATAGGTAAACAGAATTATGTATTTCATATTTGAAATGAAAAAATGAATAATTATTTAGTTTCATATAACAATTGTTGAGATTTTAATAATAATCCCATGTTTCAAATGATATAATAGTTTTATATGGGTTTATGGTTAATATATCTTAGTCAATTATTCTTATTATAGATTCCATTATTGGTCAAATAGTATTCCTTTTAAATGAAACAAAAATTATAATTTATGAAACTATTTTTGGCAAAAATGGATGCATTATTGAAGTACATGACTATTAATCTAATTGTTTTCTAAATTCTCTAAAACTAAATATCTTAAACGTACTCAAGATAATAAAATGGATTTATTTTCTCTAAAAAATAATTGTGTGTTGATTATTTAATGGGTTGTTATATTTTTTATAAGATCATAATTTTGATAATATTAGAGATTTGGTTGTTATTTTGAAAATATAGATAAGCGATATAAAATTATGTTTATATTATCATGAGATAATGTTTGATGGTTTCTATATTAATTTAAAAAACCTATTACTAATTGTTAATTAATTTATATGTGGTGGATTATTTAATTAACTAATATGAAAATAATAAGACATTATCCTTCAAAATCACTAATTTGATATTGTGGGAGATTACAACACCATAATAATTATTGAGTATATAAATTTTAGTCTTGAAATAAAATAAATAACTTGTTTATTCATTATAATGGGTTATCATGGATTCTAGAATCGTTGAAGGTTATTGATTTCTTAAATTGGATTATTTACATTTTTAGTTACACAATGGGTACAGAAACACCATGGTGTATGTCATTTTATTCGTTGAATATTCCCATGTGAAATGGTTTTTACCACCAGGACCATTTTTTCAGTTTTATCAAGTGTGTAGTTCTTCTAAAAAACCTTCAGACCATAGCTAAAGGTGCCCTAATGTGCCATTATGGATGGTGTGGTGATTCAAAAATTAGAAATTTTTCAAAACGACATAATTGTGGGTTATTGTATTTTTTTGGGGAATGGTGTGATTGAGTCCAACATAGGTGTAGTGGGAATCAGCACACCATGGTGACAACTATTTCATAATTTTATATATCTAATTTAGACCCTAATCTTCTGATGGAGTTATTAATTGTGAATGGAACATGTCATGCTATTAAAAGGGAATGTTTAATGCATTAGAAACATTTTTTACTCAATTAAACAATTATAAATCATCTTATTAAAATATGTTTTAATCCAAATTATTTCATGAAATGGTTTTCAACATTATTAATTAATTTTGAAACATCCATGTTTGATTCTTTTCTTATCAAGAATATTGGTAAGTATCATGTTTTTATGAGATATATAGTTCTTCCTCTCAAGTAATATTTTCTAGGAGAGATGATTATTCCTTCAAATACTATAACTGGATCTTCCATTTGTTATGTTTGTTATTTCATGATTTTATATAATTCCTTGATAATTTCAATAAAACCCTCCAATTGTTTTTTAATTATATTATATCAAATTAGGATCCATTATAGGTTCCCTTGGTGTGTGGGTTTGATCACGATGGTTCTTATGAGTGATTTCTCGATCCCCACTTGAACATTATACCATTTTGGATTGTCTTCAAATGAAATAGTAATTTTCATACCATATTGGTCCATTTTTATGATATCACCTTCAATTTAATTGAATGTATTATCATATGTATCCCATGAAAAATATTTTTTATTTTGATGAAATTTGTGTGAATTTGTATCTAATGAGACCAATTCATGATATTAACCCCATATGATTTCATGTATTTCACATTAGATTTATATATGAATTAAATAAAATTAGTTTAAGGGATTGAGAGTTAAATAAGGTGTAAAATATCCTTGAGTGTTGAACTGAGGTAGGGGTGGATTATCTAAGGATAGGGGACTGATTAGAGTCATTGACATTCTATGACTTCTTTATGTACTAACTCGAGGTATAGATGGGCTATTATGTCATTGTGATCTGACTCATACTAGATAAAGGGATCAAAATCCTTGTATCGTAACATTATATTTATTGTGAATGTGGATACTAGTGGATTTATTTGTTTTTTAAGTGTTCTACCCATGATTACATATTATGTTATGTTTTTTATTCAGGAATAGAGCACTAAATGTTCGTAATTGTGTTCATGGTTATTTAATGAATTGTAGACATATTTTTGGAAGTTAGATTCTATAAAAATTATAATTTAATTGAATAACCCTCATATAAATATAAATATATGTTAAGTATTGATTGTTGGTGTATATTCAGTTTTATACTAATATAATAATTTGATAATCTCTATACACATATAGAATTTTGGAATTTGGATCTAGGAAGGAGGAAGGTCCAAAAAACACGATGTTCCATAGAAAAGTGTTCGTTTTTTGAGATCATTACATGATTAACTATGGATTGAGTGTATAATTTATTATTTATTATATGGTTTCTTCTTAATGTCTAGTTCTTATCCTCACATAGGAATAACAATGAGTTAGCTACAATTTCCTCTGTTGTAACACTATTTTTATTTAGTTCCACTAAGAACTATTTTATATTATTTTAATATTATATATGGACTTCCAATCTAAGGGTATAGTCTCCCTATTATATTATTTCTATCCTCACTACTAGTTTACATACATTCAAATATGTGGACGCACACATGAGGTCATGTGGCACTCTAGCACAGAATAGTATTTTTTGGTCCAGTTGATACAAATTGGAATCAAATGCGGTTTTATTTTTTTATCTAAACTTTTTGGCGGAAAATGTTGAAAGGAGTTAGCTTGTGTGTAACTCAAGGAGGGGAGTCACATTATTTATTTTATAGCTCTGATGTGGTGAACCATTGAGTTACATATGACGATACTTCTATAATAGTTGCGGTTCTATGGTTATTGTTGAACCAATGTCGATATTTTTTAAAGTTTATTTGATTAGGATGCATTTGTAAATAATTATTTCTAATAAATGATCACACTAAAAAATTGATGTTTCATAATATTAATGGTATTTAATTAATATAATTTCATGATCTGTGAATTGGGATTTAGTGATATAAATGGATGAAATTTATTTAATTTGAACATGATATTTTTTTATATATGTGGATGTGACTAACATGAAGGTACTAAGAACTATTATTGATCCTTTTTCTGTATGAATCGTTATGAATAATATTTATGGAAATCCTTCTATGATATATTTTCAAAATAAATTTCTCATTGGGCCAATAAAATTCTTATGTTTGTAAATAAATATACTATTATAATAATTAGGTGTTTTCTTGTAATCATAGACAATTCCACCTAGAAGACATATACAGGGACACTTACATAATCCAATATAAAAAATCCTTATTAATGGTATAATCTTGTTCCAAAAATATATGTACATGGGCATACAAATCAGAATTCTTATTAACCTACTCTATTGGATTAGGTGGAGGAGACAACAAAAATATGAGTTAAATGCAAAGTTCATATTGAATAAAGGTGAGTTATTATAATAATGGTCATATATGAATTGGATATCAGAATATATAATCCTCTATCATTATAGGTCAGTGTAGGAATGTATGATTTAAAGGAAATGATTTACATCAATGAGGAAAAATCATATCTAGTGGCGGCCCTATAGAATCAATGTAGAAGGTTGGCTACATTCATGTTCCAGAGACCTAGAATAAGGTGGTGGTATTATTGACCTAGATTAAATATGTGAGTTTCTTACATGGAATTAATTTAAGGAACTATTATTTGATGTGTACTAAAATTTAATGATAAGAATGGAAAATTCCCATGAGTTTATATAAATTTATTAAGTACTGATACATGTGCCTTATTACTCTACTACTTTCATGGATATTCCTCACTGAGATCATATCATAGTGGGAAATGAGGCGCATATGTCTGGGAAATTAGAAATCAGACTTCTTCTAGAAATGATGTGTTAGATCGATGGTTTTGAACTAAATATAAATCTAGGGGGTTCTAGTTATGGTATTAACATTTGATAATGTTATAAAGGAGGAAAATTATCTTGGTTTTCCTTCATTCATTATGGATTGATGGGTGTGTTCTTATGTTCTAAAATGAGTTCCTTTTTTTGAAAAAAGTGTATGGTTAATTACATGATGTAAATAGGTTATAGAAAATTAGATAATTTTATAGTTTCATCATCCTCCTCTATGGGAAGTGCAAGTCACTAATATTTCAACATTGTATATGGTGGTAGTTAAAAATTCCATGGCCCTCAGAATAGTGGTTGTTGGTATAGAAACATAGAGAATTTTCATCATTTATTTAAATGTTTTATTATAATTGATGTCAAAAGGGTTTTTATAATATTTTTACTATGGACAAACATTATTGATGTGGTTTCTAGTAGATGAATATGAACCCATCAACTTCAATAGCCTAGTAGATTTATTTATCTCTATGGTAGGACCAAGTAGCTAAGGAATTTAATGTATGTATAGTAATATGGTGTCAAATAATGGTAGTGGGGAACTATAGAATGGTAAAGCTATGATCATAATATCCAATAAACAATATTTTTCATTTTAAATGTAGATAATGACCTTATATTTTATTTTATCAATCAGTTATGTGGAATTTCATTTCGTTGAAGTTATGTTCTGTGGTTTTGACTCCTAAAAAATATATATGGAAAAAATGGATAATCTTAAGGCTTATCAAGGATGTCATGAATTATTTTTTAGATGTTACCATATATGTGATTTCATGATTCATGAAATTATTAGATTTTATTTGATCTGTTTATTTGACTAGTTGACTAGTTTCCAAGTTCACATCAACTACTATAAGATATTTTTGTCCTTATAGAAACATTTGGGGGAGAATATTATTTTTTACTTGTGATTAAGATGGTGGAATAGTATAAATATGTGTATACCTAAGAATGTTTGGGTCTATTATAATAATTGAATTGGGTTTCATATATGTGTTTTTCAAAGTGTAAGATCTATCAAATTTTCCACCTTTGGTGGAGTAATATTAAGATATAGGTACCGATTATTTCTAATGGATTCCACCTAATATAGATGTTTTTTATTGAGATCTACATTCTCCTGGAAACACAGAAAATATTTATTCATCGATATTATAAGTCATCTATTGAGATGAATGTACATAAGGTTACTCTTGAGTATTTCGAATAAAAACGTATTATTTAACTGATCACATCTCACTTGGGTGCTCTGATGTTTTTCAAGAACATGTTGATATATGATTTTATTTTATCTTATGAATACATGATTCTGAACCATTTAAATATAATGAATAGATACATTTTTTTGATGATAGAATAGTTTTTTGATCAATTTATGGACACCTATTAGTTCTCCTTGATTGACATGATAAAGGTGTACTATAGACTTCAGGTCAGAAAAGACAATATTTCATGGAAAATATTTTAATGTATATACGGATTATTGGAATATCATTCCATAACCTTTGGAAAAAAAAATGTAGAAGTAGTTTTTATGTCTATCCTGAATATGATAATCCATCAAATTTTTCCTTCCTTCATTATAGTGTTTTTTTATTACATCACCATACAGTCATGAAGCTCATAAATTGAAAATAAACACCTTAAGATTGGATTATATTAAATTTGAATAAATTGATTTATTACATGTTTTATATTTTTAACTATTGGAGGCTTGTCTAACATTTTAATGGTCACATGATCTCTGATGTGGTAATTTATTTGTACTGAGATAAGGAAAGGGTTTTCATGTATATGGAACACCTAAGAAAAGTTTTTTAGATCACAATATCTAAATGTTAGATAAATAATATTTGATAATTCATTCATGTATTGTATTTGATGAAATAACCTATGATTGGGATTAAATAGAAGATAATAAATATTTAGTGGTCAATCCATATTAATAATTGATTCTTATTGCTAAATAGATGAGTGATTAATAATCTAATCCAAATTTTTTTAGTTCTGGAGTTCATATTTGTTATTTATTATGATTCCAAATTAATTGGTTTTGTGATTTGTTAATTTATATGGATCACTGTATTTTTTATATATCATATATTCTACAACCCCAAGAGTTTAACTACCTTATTATTGAAATGGATTTGGCATCTTTGGCCAGTTCTCTAAAGTGTTAGAAACATTATCTCTATGTTGATATATTTTTCCAATACAAAAACCATGATATCATATTGTACACCTTCTCCAAAATTGTAATTGATTCACAATTAGAATTTTTTTAGATTATATATATAATTTTTTAGATGCCTTATTTTATGGAAAATAAAAATATTTGTTTACATGATCTTAGTAATAAAACAAATGATCATAGAGAGATACATTAAGAGGATGAAAAACAAATTGGACCATATTGGTTGAGTTACTGTAGGACACATCATGCATTATAGGTTAATGTATAATGTTTCCCAATTCGTTAAAATGATTTTAATAGATATTTTAATTACCACACATGAATTAGACACTAAATTAATCATGATTTATGAACAGTTAGCTAGAAGTGACCTAGTTGGTGGATGTTTGATGGATAGTGAAAATGTGATCTATGTTCACGAGGTTTACGTGGTTTTTTATTTAATGAGGGATGATTTGATAATGTACTCCCATTACACATAGTGTGTGGTGCACATAAATTCAAGTAATATCTATTAAGAATGAATGTGATTCTTTTCATGTATGGGGACGAATAGAGTTTCATGCATTGTCACACATTTCATGTCCTATCATCAGATCGTTTATTACCACTAGTGACAAAGAGTTTTACATTGACCACATTTAATATGATATTTATATGGGATGGGATAATAATAGACCTTTTGATCTTCTTTAGTCGGACTAAGAGAAGATGATATTTTATATGGATGATAGTTTATCGGCTGAAAAGGTGGAATATTTCTTTTGCCGCTATGAGACACTATTTTTAAATGAGTTGGAAATCATTTTGTCAAGAATTAAATATGATTTAAGAGAGTTACTTCATGTATCATATTAGAAAGGGAACCAAACTTTTAATCATGATTTTTTCAAGTCCTATAGACTGATTTTAGGAATTATTTAAATCTATGAACAATGAATCATCTACAAACAAATTTAAAATCTAAAAGGATGATATAGTTCGTAGAGAGTTGTCATTAGGCATGCACTATTGAATTATATTTAGATTTTGATGATATTATGTACTTGGTGTGGTTTAGTAATAATAATTGATTATAGGATTTTATTTTCATGGAACATTTTGAAGCACCTTGTGGTTGGTTGTTTTTACACAAAGCTATGTTGGTATGAGATTGGTGAGGCAACTATTGTTGGGTTAGGTATGGTATTAGAGGCTTTTATGGGTGTGTAGTTTTTCATGATTTGGTTGTTACATATAAGAGTCAATAGAGACTATATATCATTAGGAAGAGATTAAATATATAATATTCTATAGGTGATTCGTTTTTTATGTTGGTGTCACCTAAATTTTGGAATCAATGATTATAAAACAAGGGAAGCTGGCACCATGGTTTAAATGATTATTTTTGAAAAATGATTTAGTCAAAGAATTGTCTAATTGATTGGACCATCCTGATTTATATCATGTTACTAATAAAATTTTCAATATCTCTCTTCATTGGATGTATATGTACTTGTAGTGGTGGAAGGTTTGATTAGTCCAAAATTCTAAACATTTCAAAACAATCCATAAATGTAACTTTTTTTATTACATGGTATGGTCTGATGGATTACACAGTGGTCATCATCATAACCACCTCATTATGGTGAAAAATTCTTCAAAATTTTAATTGATAAAATTCATCACATTAATTTTGGGTAGATCATTATATCTTACTAGAAATTTATTTGATAATTAAGAAAAAAATTTAGTTCATTATTAACTCATCCCCCCACATAAATGAGTATATTTCATCCCATTTTAAAATTTTTCTCATCTAGATGACTATTGGGAAGGCATTTTTAGGTTTTCCATCATTGAGAAATATCCCATTGTGATTCCTTTCATCCCAAAACGTTCATATTTATATAATCTAATATGGTTCTCATCCTATTATTCTCTATTCACCTTTATAATTATCGATGAGTTTTCCTCCTTGGACTGGGCATACATCAACTATATATGGTGGTTGTTTTGTAAGATTACTTAATCACAATCATATGACTTTATGTCATTAATAATATTATAAAATCCATTTTTAATAAATAGTAACTATTTTGAGGACTCTTTGAGTTAAATTTTGACCAGGTTAGTGAAAAACCTTGTTTATGGATCTTCACATGACAATTTATTTATTACATATTTGATGGTATATTTAATGACTTTTAGAATTTCGTGTGATAATTTGTAAAATGATATAGAATAAATTTGGAGTTACTCATAGATGAATTTTGTTGTACCATGTCTTCTAGAGGCCTAGAAATGTAATTTTAATAATATAAATTATAATATATCATGAAAAATATTTTTGATATTATATAATATACCACAAATAGTGTCTCAAAAGAAAAAACTAATAAATCAATTAGTTCGAGAATTACAGTTTCTCCCTATAATGAATATTACATTGGGGCATGACAGACATTTCAATTATGTGTTGTCACATGCATAATAACATAAGAATAAATAAATTAAATAATTTACTTTATATTAATTTCCTAAAATGAAAACCTATAATATTTAAGAAACATAATTTAAAGACCCTGTTGTTAACCACATATCCATAGGGAATTTTTTGAAGAATACACTAGAAAATGACTACAATATTAATGAATGAAATCAATTAGTTGTGGTAATTTATGGGGTCAATGATGAACACTGAAAATTATTCAAATTAATTTCTATAAGAAGTTTTTTCCTATTCCAATGAATAAAATTTAATGTTATGTTTCGATTTTTATTGTCTCATTCCGAATTATCAATATTGGTGATTAATATGAATTAATTAATTTAGGAATTAATTCATGTATTATTCATCATTTATAATACAAATATTATTCCTAAAATTTTGAATTATATATTCAATTACTTCCAATGATCCTCATTTTTCCTTCATTAATGGTTGGAAAGACTAAAATAGCTGACATCGGTATCCAAATTTTTTATTTTTTTTATTTATCCCTCAGTTCAATGCATGTCATCCAATATTTTTTGTTTTACCAGTAATTCAAAAAATTATTAGAACTATTTTTGTTGTTTGATTAACCTTGGGTTCCATTGATTTGTGTTTTGAGTTTGGAATTAAGGATTCCAGTATGATGGAGGAGTAATATTGTTAATATAAATCAATGGACGAACCAAGAATTATTTACTATTGATCGTTCATTATGGTAATATTGATAGGTAATGGAGATTTTTTTTCATGTATCGAACTAATAGAATTATACAAAAGGATATCCATTTATGAGGATCCAAAAATTTAAGTGCTATGGTAATTATTCAAGGACTATGGGGATGTTGTGACATCATTAGTGAATATGTATATTAAATTTGTTGTTTCTTTTAAATTATGATATAAAAATGGTGATATTTGAATGAACGCATTATGTAAATAACCCTATTTACAATATCTAGGGTTTTATTATACTTACATATCACACAAGAGTGTAAATTGTGTACTTTCCATGTTACCCATATACTAGAAACATGGCATGTACCATCTTGGGTAAAAAGACATGGACATTGTCTAGGAAAAATGACACAACCTGATTACAGAAAAGCCATAATTTCACAAGAACCAAAATGATGTAATGGCCATACATAGTGGGATATATTGTGTGTACCTTAGACACACCATTTATTCATTATTAGGATTCTTAAATTTTAATTTTCCCATATATAGTTTTTTATTCTAATCAGTGTGTTCCTTCAAATATATTGCCTAATTTCATGTTCTTTTGATCTTTTCATCTTAAGGAATACTGTGGAATTGAAACCCGAGAATAAAATGAGTGATTCCATATATTTTCCAGTTATTGATAGATATAGGTATCTCCCACAAAGATTGGTTTGAGATCCTCTATCTCATTAAATCATATTTTGGATGATGTATCTTATATCCATCATTTAGGGCATGTGAACCCATAGAAGTTTGTTATTATTAAGAGACTGTGGTTTCACTCATTGACCCTTGACGTGATCTTTTTCATGTGTATCAACATATTTTATCACATGATGAAGTGTGTTCTAATCATGTTAGAATTGTGGATGAGCCCTATATGATCATTCATGCTTAATCATACTGATTTCCAATGAGTATCTTTCGTATGAATTCTATTAGTGTTATTGAGAACAGAGGAGTGGGTCCATGTGGATAATTTTGATCACAAATTCCTAAGAATAGTTATTAGACTTGTAGTTTCAACTCTTCCCTCCTTGATACCTTGATTATTCTTTGATAATATATATTTTAGACATTTCTAATCCATTAATATTTGATATAGAGTTAATTACATATTTTATTGTTTCCTTTTTGGTGAATTTTTATGCGTCACTCTCGGCTAACTACCATCTTGGAAGGCCAAGGTTGTTTGGGTCATGAAAAAGAGGAATAAATGTAAGGATTCATACCAAAATAGTTTTGACAATGTATAGATTTTTGTTATTGTTTGTGAACTAGTTTAATAGTCTTGATGTGTATCGTGTTTGTGACTCAATCCAATAAATCTTGTAGTGTTGTTGATTCTGATTTATCAATTCACCGGGACAATGAAAACCTTCTTGATTGAAAAATACATGTTGGAACTATATGTAGGGAAAAAGTTGGTACATAAAGTATATATTATTATTTTTTGTTTCCATGTATACCTTGATATTATTCCCTTGATATATTCATTTTATACTAGGGAAACATGAAAATTTTAGGATTCATCGATGATAGAAGCCAACTAAAATTCTGCATTGTTGTTACAATGATGATTTGTTTAGAAATAATTGATTAGATCAGGGAATTTTGTTGGAATTAGTTCCTCCAGGTGGGTTCTTTATAGTACACACACACATTGAGCTACTGATAGTCCATGATATACAAGTAGATTATGTTGTTTTTATATCCATGATTCTTGAGTTTTTTGGGTAGTTACGGGAAATGTTTCAAGGTGAGATAGAACCCATATCGGTTGATCACATGGCATAGTCTATGGTATGAGTAATTAACCTTGTTAGGCCCCTCCCAATTAAATAGTTGTCATGGTGGTGAGACATCTCAAGGTCTCAGCTAGGTGATGGTGGATTCTATGACACATATTAATGATGATGTGGCCCTATCATGGATAATGTCTGAGAATATCATTAAAGTTAGGTACTTTCCAACAACCTGATGGGAATTAGAGGACTAGATCTGGGAACACAAGATGTTCATGGACAGTTTTGGTGGTTATTTTCTATGACTACATGAGTAAAAAGGAAATAATTACATTACCCACCATTAAATTTTCTCCCTTTACACATTTTAATGTCACATATTTGAGTTGATTGATTCGATTTCATATAACATCTATGTGTGGTGGATGTGATCCTCTGATGGGTTTGAAAAAGGTAGGCTTAAAAGTTTTATGTTGTAGATGTGATATTTTTTGATAGATAATGGGTAGGTAAGGTAATTTAAAGCTTAAAGTAGTGAAGACATGTAACCTAGGAGCTTTGATTGTTATCCAAAATACAATTACTGACCTCTAAAATTTAAATGTAGTTTTATAGGAAATTCCCAAGACATTTTTTCAATTCTGTATCAAATGTCAAAGACCATAATAATCTATCAGAATTTAGGTCAAACCTTCCTCATAGTAACTGTTGTATGGTGTGATTATGAAATCAAAAACTTCTATTGATTATGTGAATTATCTTATTAATGGTATATCATCACATGGGTCTCTTTCTAATCGGGATGAAGATTTTTGATATTATCAATGGTATGTACATTCATGTTGAACTCCATGATCACATTGACTATTTTTGGTGGATGATATGGCGTGTCATAGTGTATGGGACATGTTTTATATTATTGCCAATAATAAATATCAAGAAAATTATACATGGTATATACATAGGTGAAAATATATGATTTAAAATAAATTTTCTATTATAACCATTATATTATAATATGATATTTGTTTTTAGTATCTTATAATCGTGGATGAGAATGAGGTTGTTTCCCCTTTCTCCATGTTAGGATTACTCCAAATCAATTCGATGACTCTGGTATAGGCCTAAGCCTAGGGACTACCAAATTATCTATGCCAATATATTGGATTGATCCTATAGAGTGGAAATAGCTAAAGGTGTTCTTAAAGGATCAGTAAAGGAGTAATTGGATTGACCCAGTGTGTCCCACTATTCATCCACAGTTGTGTTCATCAATTAGGATGATGAGATCTTTTTGTCATGTGAATGGAATAATATCTTGAATTATATGCTTACAAGAATAATTATCCACGTCGAGGATTTATTTTCCTCACCATCTTGATGAATTTTCTATGGTGGTTATAAAATAGTAAGCACAATTTCTTTATTCAATATCTACACGTTCAAGAAGATGTTATTATGAGATTATATTCATTTTTCACTAATTTAACTATGAGTACCCAATGATTCCCTTCATCATGATGATCTCCACTATATTTTTTATATAAAATATAATCCTGCCCTTTCATCCCTTCTTGGATTGTTTCATGGTAGTTTGTGTATATTACATCCTAGTTTATTCAATATTAGAGGAGAAACATTCATTAATTTTTTGGAACTTCCAATAGAAACTATTGGAGTAATAAATTTATGTAATCTATTCATTTTAATTTTCTTTATTTGAGAGGCCCAATACTATGGGAATGTCTTCTTAGAAAAGGTATCGATAGTGGATCTAGAAAATAGTGTAGTAGTTATACCTTGGGAGCCACCTACCTATGTGGATGAGGTGCAGAAAAACTATATGATGGAATGATATTCTTAGTGATTCATGGTGGATTTATCTTGGACCATGAATCCTTGGATGCATTTGATTGTAATGTGGAAACCATTCATATGGATACATATGTAATAGAAGGGTTTTTAGGTGCTATTAGAGTGGTTGATGAGAACCCTTATATTGAGACATCTGGTGGATGATGGTTTGTGAGCAGTGTTATTAGCTGTGCCTAAATATTGTCTTATATGTGTTCTAGTAATGATGATTTTGTTTATTACATATTGGTCTCTTTAGTCAATAATCCATTGGATGTATTACGCAACCCATGACTTGGATTTGGTATTGAATGTTTTCACCCTAATATCTTGAACATATTATCCCATTGTAGAGTGATTCATCATCTAATATTACCATAAGAGTTTAAGGTACATATTATAATAATAATAATAAACTAAGGTAGTGGGGATGGATTTAGTTCTATTATGACAATGATTTTTGGATAATCTATAATATAAGGAAAGATAATTTGGTAGAAAATATTCATAGTATGAAATATAGTTCAGAATCTCAAAGCATGGAAACATAGAAGTTTTCCACTTTGTACATTTCCAATATGGGTGAGGGTGGAGGATTATATCTCCATTTGGTGGTTATAACACCACAAATTCACTAAAATATCATGAAAACATCGTACATCGATATCTATTATGATGTATTATATTAAAATATATCCAAATGATATTATTCTAATTTATTTACTGATGTTGTGGACAAGAACCACCTTTTTTGATGATGGATAGTTGTAATGGTCACACGAAAAAGAGAGGTTTTAATGGAGTCTCACACGTCACTCTTAGGGGTTCACACAATAGTATAGAATATGTATGAGAGAATATGACATTAATTTTGGTTGATAAGGTCTAATCGATGTGTAACTAAGATCATATCTTCACGCCTCATATGCCAATTAGAAGAGGACATGAATTAAGTTCCATTGAGACTAGTAAAACTGGTTGACATTCTAGAGTGAATGTGATATTGTATCTCTATGGATTTATTAATGGGACTGCTACAATTATCTAGTGGCGTTGATGCTATATTGGTGATCATAAAAATAATCAACATGTCAAACAACTTCTTACCTATTAGAGACCATATTTCAGTGGAGACTTTGATTTTCATGCATGAGTGGAAAATATTAAAACATCATAGAGAACCCTCAAATATTATTTAACACTATGACGATTGAATCACATATTTATAATTTTGTGGACTTGATGAGGATTCTATAACTTGATTGAGATTGAAAATTATGTTCACCTCCAGAGAGATGACCAAACATGAAAGATCCCTCATGGTCTGGAGGACAAGATTAAGGATTTTTTTGGTTAAACCCATAATTTTACTCAATATATATTTAGTATATTATTGTGTGTGTTCCCTCTAATTGGTTCGTTATGTGACTATTCCCTTGATCAATCTATTTGATGAAAGAACATGGTATCTCATCCCATTGTTTTAGTGAGTAATACTCTATATTGGTTAGTACCAAATAGAGTTAGCTATCTGCCACAAAGAAACATGTGTGAACATAACTCATATTATTCTCTTTGATGGGTTTAATATCATTTTTCCAGTATCTAATATGTTTTATCCCCTTCATTTAGGTTTAAATTAAATAGTGTTACAAATCCCCTATAAGCCCTCTGTATGATCGTTTACCTATTATTCATCATATGTTATCATCTAATAAAATGTAGTAATATTGAGTGGGTATCATGGATTATCCCCCTCAGTTACGTCATTATACAATGTATTGATGTTTGGTTTGTTTTTCTAATCAGTTATGTGATATTAGTGGTAGATATATATGTGTAGTGAGTCACCTTTGATGAATATTGTTATAAATATCTCTAGAAAAATAACATATCATGAATTATGGATTTTCCTAAACTCATGGAATGGTGTATTCCATTATTATATCATTCAAAAAAATATTTTAGTACTATGATTTATTTTTTATTGTTGATAACATCATTAATTTGTTGTTTTGGTGATTTAGTGTTTCCATCTCATCTTAAATCCATCCACGTAGTCCCTTGTAGGGAGGGTAATGACATTATTGATGTTGGAAGTTCCTTTACCTATACGAAATATTATGTCTTATTTCCATTACATTTATCTCAATTCTTTTCATGTTTAGATTATGATACCCATTAGTGATATAGGTAAAATTTGTGTAGATCCGTATCCCATGTGACCCATGTTTGATATTTTTCACAAGTGTGTGTGATCCATACTTGAATATTACTTCATGTGTCGGTATATATAATTTATGATATTTATTAATTAATATTTTTTAGTGGATTTTTTTATAAAGGGATTTTTTATTATTCAACACATATGGGGGTTATTCCTATAGAAAAAATTATAGTTGAATCATTGTTTCTTTCTCAGTACATAAATAGGGAGCATGTGTGACATGTTATGATAAAGATGATGAACAAATACCTACATTAGGTGTTTCATGTAATTGAGAACATAGTTGTGGTAGTTGAGGGGTTTAAAATATTTAAGTCCTTGCCTAATGTATAATTATGATAAACAATATTTGTGGACATAAAAAATGCAGATAAAGGATTTGATATTATGCATAATGTCTTGGAGAAAGGTAATGATTACAGACCTAAAGGAATGACCCATGATTTGTTGTCTATATGGATAATTTTAGATATATATGTTGGTATTTTTTATAAACCATGAAAATTGATTCTTTTATGGATATTGATCTGATATGAAGCCTATGTAGTTATGGCCATGGTTCATGGAGTCTTGATTAGCAAACAATCACTTGATACATAATTTATTATTACATAGAAATATTTTTATTTATTGTCATTTCATACACCTCTTCTGAATTCACAGTTATGTTATAGACGTGATGGTGTGGGTATACATAGTTGTTAATCACACCATACATGAGAATCTCGATGCACTTATAGACATTAGTATCATTAATCCTAGAAATGGAAAATGTCCAATAATAGGGAGAATAAAAGATCTAACTTGTTTTGAAGATGTTTTACATGGGTGGACTCACAATTGATGCATTAATATCTTATTTATTTTCCATATTCACGATCATATATAATTTTTACATGAATAATTGGGGGGTCTATTGTTTATTTCATTATGTGACACTAATTTACCTTCCATGTGATCTACTATGAAAATATTTTATCTATTTATGAAATTAAATATGGATTATAATTATTATTTGGTGTGTGGTAATGGATACTAATGGTATATAATTCCAATTTTACTCTTCATAAAATCATTTATAGTCATAAATAGAATCATATGGGATGAAAAAATGATGTTATATGGAACTCCATCTTAGAATTGATGTTTCAAATCAAGGTGTCACATATTTGAAGAAATATATTTCTCCATTTCTCACCTCAATTTTAAAAGAATAGTAATGGTTCAAAAAAGATTTATAGAATCCTATTTTACATTAGATACACATGTCAATAGGATACCATTTCATTAAATTCCAAAATTTGGCTTTTGGTGAAACATTAATGTTAGTATTAGTTGAATGTGGAAGAAATTCATTGGATTAGAGACCAGATTTTTTGGGTTTGTTTAGTGTGAAATAAGGTAAATATTATAGTTTGTCATTTTGAATTTGATTCTAAGAATTAGTATTACATAATTAATAACATAAACAAGACTAATGTTTCAAAATCATTAATTTAATATGGTCAAATAGTATCTTTTATGAATGATTATTTTCCAAATGTTTGCTAACATATAATGGGAAAAAATAATATTGATCAAAATAATATATGGAATAATTTTTTTACAAAATAGTGTTTATGAATTATCTACAAATATGAAAATTGTTATTCTTGACCATGATTGTAATAAGGTTTTCATTTACAAAGTATTAAAATAGTCTTTTTGATTAAGGATATTCACTCATAAAATTAAAATATAGGATGAGGTTTATCAATGTTTTTTGGAAGTTGATATAGATTTTTATAACACATATGCATCAAATTTAATTTTAAATATGTAGTGTCTATGTGTCTTGAAATTGAAAAAATATACACCTTTAATCCTTGAGGTAATACATCCACATATCTTATTCATTATATGAAAAAATTTGAGGAATGTTGTATATTTTCAGAAAGTGTTACAAGAATCAGATTAACAATCATTTGACTTTTGACTAAAGAAAAGTTTTTTATTAGATGTGTATTAGGATACTAGATAGGCATTCTGTAGTAAATTTTTTAATTTAATTATTTTGGGTAATTTTTTTATGCAGGTTTGAAGATAGTTATTACATGATGAAATTATCATGATCAAAAGATTAAAGGTGTGTGAAATTCATTTTCTTCTTCGCAAGAAAATTTTGAAACTCAATGGTTGTGGGGATGGGTACATATCATGTTTACTAAACCTAAGACAATTTATTATATATTTTTGATATACGAATTTATTTTATTCATGGTAGTTTACATGAAAAATTTGATAAACTAGGTAATAAAATGGATACATAATATTTTTCAAAAACCAATTCTTGAAGTATTAAATCTTATCAGAAGTATAGAAATATTCAATTATCACCTATTTTGGATTTTAATCCTTTTTTATACAAATATTAGATCATGATGTTTCTAATTTTATGTAATTCATTTTAGGTTAGCATGATGAGATATTATTCATTGAAAAACAATATGTATTGAGTTTTCATAATGAGATGCAATTTCAATAGATTAATTGATTTAAAACCATTTATAATATTTTATTAAGTTTATATATTTCGAAAATATGTAGCTGAATGTTATCTTCCTCATATCATTGTAAATATTGAAATGTTTATGTTTATTTATATTAATAATACATTAATATTTCTATGTTTTCTAGGATTATTTTTCATGTTTTTCTCCTAATTGAGAGGTTGAATTTATCAATGAAATAGTGTTAGAAGAAATTATTATCTCAAACCCCGTTATATAATGTTTCATTTATATCTATTAGGGTTTAAAATAATTTATTAGAGTTTCTCAATAATAGTCTCAATTTTCCATGAATATCACCATAGAGTGATCTTATTTTTTATATAAAAATAAATATGGTCATATTAGGATTTTTATAGATTATAGTTTAGCCAATTTTATTAGTATTATGTAGAATTATCCCTTTCATCATATTTTTGAATTATTTTACCATCTCCACATATATTATAAATTTTTAAAGATTTATGTAAGGTATTTTTATATTCTACATAATAAAATATTAGAATACATT
Organism: Viscum album; assembly: GCA_963277665.1. Taxonomy (NCBI): domain Eukaryota; kingdom Viridiplantae; phylum Streptophyta; class Magnoliopsida; order Santalales; family Viscaceae; genus Viscum; species Viscum album. The sequence goes on along the minus strand of OY728122.1, from coordinate 2,086,897,186 downwards.
TTACGATCTGTTTTTAACTATATATTTCTAATAAATATTGTTATTCTCTTTTAGTTGAATAAATTTCCCATAATATTTATTGATATAATGAATTTTGTTTTCATGACTGTTTGGATAAAATTTTAGTGGTATTTATTTATTATTTTCTTGTATATTAAAAAAATACATAGTTTATGATGAACATATTATCATTATTATGTAAACCATAATTTATATGTTTTTGCACTCATTATTCCACATGATGCTACAAAATACCATATTTGGAAAATCAGGTCCACTTTCGGACTCGATGGAACATTCTGAGAAGGCCAAGGAAGGAGCGTACATGTTTCGAGATGCACTCATAGGATTAAAATCTATAAATTAGATACATGGACACAAAATAATAAATATATCATATATTTTCCTTGAATACAAGTTAAAATTTATAGGGGAGTTGTTCATAATATGTTTAGATTGTGTGAAAGAAGCTGATCCCCAGAAAAGCCTCTTGTACAATGAGTGAAATGTAAAACAGAGCATTATGCGCTCGCCTACCATGGATAAGGGGATGTGTGTGTGGAAGACCACATTATGACTACGATCTTGTGTTCCATCCATAAATTCATTGTATATATATTTAATTCCACCCCCTTCTTCAAGGTGATTTTCTGGAAGTTGAATAGCTGCTCTTTCGCTCATAAGACTGATCATCTTTGACAATGTGAATAGATGGAACCTTCAAGGTAGATATCTTTCAAAAAATGATACATATTGTTACTCTATTATGTGGTCACACAATTTTTTAATCCTGCCCAAATATATTTCATCTTATTTAAGGGTCACACAAGACATCCTCTTTTGTGCAACCATGGACATCCGTGCAACACTCCATAGTTATACCAAAGACATGACCTTTTTCACAAGGCCCATACTATGTACGTGCCCCATACATGAAGATCTTTGGATTAACATTATGGTAGATAACCATGTTTGAGCCCCTACATCACTTAACCATCATGTATTTCAAGAATTCATTTTGAACATCCCTATATGATTGGGCACAATGATTTGATATTGCCTAATGAGTCATCATATATATCCCAATTCTTGTGTTTCTTAATTTATTTTCATCATGATGGATTGAAGAAAACCCTGAGGGGGGGGGGGGGGTGAATCAATGTGACAACATTTTCTCTTCATTACTGCATCTTGTTCCCTCGTTGTTAGTAATTCGTTTAAACCTGGATGATGGATATGTGCATTAATTAAAACATACAGAAGGACAACACATCAGTTTTTACATTGTTCACCACTAAGGGATACGTCCAAGGAAAATACGATGACATGTTAATAGTCCTAAAAAATTTCACTAATATTCACTAGCACTAGATTACAATGTTTTGGGATAGTCACTTTATCCCAGGAACACTACCATTACAAAGGATTCATGATAGCCCACTGCATCCCTCATATCACTTTCGTTGAATCCCCTTAGCTCCCTACCATGGGAGACATATCACTCAGTTTATCAACTTGTAGGCCCCTTCAAAATATTGCCTTGAAAATTATTTTCCTATATTTAGCATGAGACATTTCCCTAATCGATGTCCCGAATTGGTGCACTATTATATTCATTCTTCTCCTTTATTTCAATTACTGAATGCACTTGAACATCTTACATTTTATTCACTAGAATCAAAAACTCCCTTTATGATGTATTGATATCAGTTAACTATCCCTAATTTTGTTGATTTTCTCTCATTTACATATCACACTTTCTCTTTGAACGAAACCTAGTCTATGTACCAAGCATGTTCCATGTACTACACCTACTCGCCGTACCACGCCTACTCCTCATGCTGCCCCTACTCGGTGTATCGTGCCTACTCCGCATACCACCTATGCTCTTCCTACCGCCTCTACTCTTCATACCGTACCTGCTCCATGTACTACACCATATCCACGCCCTGGTCCATGTACACCATGTAAATTAGACACACATGCCTTTATACATTTTAATAGAAAAGGAAAGACGGTGTGTAGACCGTATTTTTAATTAATTACAATCATCGCACACAATTAAAATAATTAATTAATGAAAAGAAACATACATGGGTCGATGATCAAGACCAGAATACAGGTAAAATAAAGCGCAATAACATTAAAATGCATTAAATAAGTAAAAGGGTTAATTTAATTAAATTAAATGAATTAATAAATTTAAATAATTTAATTAATAAATGGTCCTCAAATTGATTATTTTTAATGCAAAAATTAAATTTATTAATTTAATTGAAAAATTAAATTACTTTTTATCCTCGTGTGTTAAAAATAATTAACCAAAATTAATTTTTATTGATTTATGTTAAATACTAATATTAAATTAATTAGTTTTATTAATTTAAATTGGTCTGTCCCTGAAACACATCTTCACGGCCTGTGTGGGTGGGGCCAAACCCACATAAAGCCAAAACATGGCCAGACCGATCCGCCCAAACTCGTTCAGGGTTGGGATGGTCTGCCCAGACTGTTTTAAGGCCAGCCTATACCATGCAGAATGAATTTTAGGCCATTATATACCACCTGGGTGATGTCTGATGGAAACAAAGGAAGGTGGCAGCCACATCACGACACTGTGGGAGGCCGGATGCCGGTGTGGTGGGAACCTGGGGTGGCACACCGTCGTGGGGAGCTTCCGGATGGCATGTTGGTGGTGTCGTAGCCTGGCCGAGGCTGAGAGGAACGGTGGAAGGACAACACTGCGTCCGGCTAAGATCTAGTTGGAGTCGTGCCAGAGCACCAGGCTGTCAGGACTGCGGCTTCAGGAAGGTGTTCCAGCTGTCCGGTGGTGGCAGCATGCATCCGACCAGTGTAGAAAGAAGACTCGGCTCCAGCTCCTAGTGTGTCGAGGACAGAGAGGACTCTTTCTATTTGGCACCAGTGATGAGGGTGGCCATAGATCTAGTTGGCAGCTGGGAGATCGGGACTAGATCAGGGCGGAGGAGGTCCCAGGGTAACTTGCATGGCAGTACTAGGGAACTGGCTGGGAAGGTCGGGCGGTGGCCAGGCATGTGCATCGTTGGTCAGAGAGGAGGCCGACAGCGAGTGGCTGAAGGATTCATGTGGTTTCGCGACTAGCTGCGCCTGGGGTGAGGGCACTGGGATGGGAGAACCTGCTATGTGTGCTGGGGGAAAGAGGGGGTCCACTGACCGGGAGGCTGCGGCAGCAGCGGGCGAAGCACGCAAGGGCAGCGGCTGGTGTGCGGCCGAAAATCTACAACCGATGCAGGGCGCAATGTCGTCCAGGAGGCAGGATAGACGGTGGTCCGACACTTCAGATGGCTGGTCGCTTGTGGGGTGCGGCGGCTAGAGCAGGCTGCATGCCTCCTTTGGTAGCAAGTGGTGGGGGTGTCCAGGGCGTGCAGGAGGAGCTGTGGCCATGGAGGCAGCGTGCCAGCGAGCAGGGCTGGGAGGAAAGATGGGAGGACTTCTCTACATGTGCGGCTCATGGAGGAAGATGATGGTGGGGGTCCGCCCTGACCTCCTATTTCTCCTCCCATTTTTTAGATTTTCATTACTTGACCTGCAAAATCTAGCCCCTCCCAACATTGGTTTTTTTAAATTTCGGCTTCGCTTTTCCATGTGCCTGTCCCCTTCCTCGAGCTTTTGTTTTTTTTGTTTAAGACTTCTTTAGAAGTCAATCCCTCCCCATATTTTTTAAGTCCCCCTTCACTTTTAAATAAATTACAAAGGCTAATCATAGCCTTTAAAATTAAATAATAATATAATTATAATAATAATAAAATAATATATTATTACTACATTATTTTAATAATAAAATAATAATTATTATAATAATAAAATTAATGTGAAAATTATTTAATTGTCAAAATAAAATTTTCATATTATTGGAACTAATTCCAATTAACCAAAACCGATTGATACATGATCATTTTTTAGTATGAATTAAAATTTAGTAGCTGAGATCAAACCAAAAATTTCAATCCAATCAGAAAAATTAAATTAGACATAACTCGGTCATTTGGCATCCAATCAATGTGCAGTTTGAACCATTGGCACCAATATTGAACCCTCTACATAAATTTATGCAAATTAATTTTGTTTGGCACATGAAATTTAAACGATTTCTCGGATATCACTGTAAGGTTACCGGGGCCTGTAGCAGATGTCTGTGGGCTGGGGATTTTATAATTTTGATCATCTAAATTACGAGACATGTTCTTGGCAATGATCCGAGCCCCGGTAAGGCCCGATGATATCACGTAAATTGTAAAGAGCACAAAACTAAAATGAAAATGTACCCATTTTAAATCTGAAGCCACTGTCGAATAAAACTAGTCGATGGTGATCATAGCTTGAAGGATCCAGATAAATATCCCTATAGATCATCCACACACACTCCAAAAATCCATTGAAATGTCGATCGTCAAATTCCAAGTGCTAGCACGTTTATCCAATGATGCTTTCGGCATCCCAATGATCTCCGCATCGAGATCTCTTCGATTCTTCAGGAAGAACATTATCCAAACTCTTGGATCATATAATTCTCTCTCTAGGAAGTGGGAGGAGAGAGAGGCTCACAATTTTCATTCTATACAAATTAATGAATAGTGAAATTCCACCCAAGGGAGAGAGCCTACTCTATTATTTATTGTGGAATTCCAAAATACCTGGTTGGGTTCCTCGACCCCCATTTATTTGAATGTCCACTAAATAAATAATTTGGACGAACTATATTTCTCCAATATTATTTATTATTTTATCACATACCTGTAATATATAAAAAATATATTATGTGATAAAACCAAGTCATTTTACTTGACTCTCTATCCCGCTTAATATTAAATGAACCATGAATATTAAAATAATATTTCTTCATTTAATATTTTTTCTCATATTTACTAAACTTATAAAAACATTAAATAAATTCGATCCATTTTATTAATTAATTGAATAATAATGACTTTATTTAATTCATTGGTGATCGATAACTTGTGCAACACTCGGACCCTATGGCGGGCCCCACTATATCCATATACCTATTTGAATGAACATGTCAGATTATTGAATATGTTTTTGTGTGTAACCCTCTAGGCCCTCATCTAAATAGTAGTGAATAAAATCCACAGACCAAGAGAGGAGTCTAGTAACCCATAATGGCCCCTAAAGAGATATGGATATTCATATGAATGACTACCATCCTACAAACACATACTATGTACTATAATTTCTTTATCATTAAATATCTCATAAAGCAGGATGCACTCTTATGTCATCGTCCTTATCTTGATTTATTATTTGTTGATATATCTAGATGGATTTGCCTTTCTACTGCTTTACCCAAAGACTTATGAAGGCAGCTTTATCCTGATCAACAAAGCCTGAGATATACAACTTCTTGAACATGGAAGTGACAACTCCTTTCTTGACCATTCAACCAATGTCATACCACCAACGATGCACCCCAAAAAAACCACCTCACCTTGAAATCACTACCATGGTTTTCATCTTGCATAAAAGTACGTAATCAAATGATATAAATTGGTAATTGTATAAAATAAGGAGACCAATGCACATGTCTGTAGATAAAAATGACCAATGACACCCAAAACATGTGGTGTTCCTATTTGCTGGTCTGTCCTCATGAACGCACTACTACAGATCACCAAGTGTGAACTTAATGAGAAAAAGCCTCATTGTTTATGAGCCCCCAGCTCCTGATAGTCAAACATCTACTGTGTCTCGTCCGTAAGATGTTTCTAGACTATAGAACATATATTTAAGATTAATCTCATCGTATCTTGAGGTTCTCATTATAGCCTGGGATCTACAACAACCTCTCGATATGACAATTAATATTTGGACATTACCATTACAATAGTGGATGAAAAAAAATCAACACTATAATGGTATGATGACATCATGCATAACTAACTATACACACGATATGGTAATCAAAAGTACTGCATAGTTGGGTCTTGGGCACCCACTATTTCAACATAGTTCCATACAATCCCTTTTGTTTGAGATGTTTCCACCATTGTTCCAAAATATATGTCCTTAAAATGAGAGTTAACATCTTAGTTGTAGGTCATTAAACCATATGGACTGGTCCTTACACATGTCCTTAGACTATGTTGCTATCATCCTAGAAACACGATGATAAACTATATAGTGTTGGTTTCCAAGTTGCATGATGTTAAACTACATGAAAATCATCAACCAATGTACATAACAATAAAATATGTATTATTCATTTCCGGTATTCCTGATGTTAAACTGTGTAACAATTATCATTCTCACAACACAATGATAAACAACACAACACCAAAATGTTCTCTATATAGCGGATGTTTCTTCCAAAATTGATAATCTAACATACCATAATCCTGAATTTCATATGCATTGATTCTCATCCTTATAGAATACATATTTTCACCCAGATATTTATTCATGGCCCCAATTGGGATGTTAATTATTTTGAGTGAAGTGAAAAATATCCTAGTTTCGTGACATAAAACCACACATCTATCATTGTCCTCATCTTAGGACATTAAATTGGATGATTTTGTAAGGTCAGAAAGCCTACAACAAAGTCACAAGAAGGGAGAATTGTGTCCTTTTAAGAAATTCACAATTTTGTAGTTTCACACCCATGGTGAATAGAGCTAGCAGCATTTCTGTATGAGAGTATGTGTAGTGGAAAAACAGAAAGTAGAGAACAAAAATTTATAGTGATTTTGGGTACAAAGATCCCCTACTCCACTCCACCAATCATCACGTCCTCGGGCTTGGTTAAATTCAGTAGTCATGTCCTCTTCTCATAAGACTAATCAAAAACTGAGTACAAAAAGTTATCTCACTTAATAATAAGGCTACAAACAGAGCCTTCTAGTTCTTTTACAAGGAACCAAAATATCCACATCTTAGAATGAGAAGTTGAAACTCCACCACGATTGAAACCGAGTAGCCGATACTAAAAAGAATTAATAATGATTTATTTGATATAATGGTTTAAAATTCACAGTTGCAGCACCACACAACTAACAAAAGATTGATCTTCAATTTCAGAATAATAATAATCATTGAAATATCTCTAAAGAGATATGGTTTCACAAAATATTTTCAATATTATGAAGTGAAAAAAATAGAGCATCATGCTTCTAGGATAGAACATGTATATTTTCAATATATTGTCCTCATTTCCGAGATATTAGATTGTTGTATCACTGTAAATTAATTTTCATAGGAAAACATATATAATAAAAACTATCAAAATAGATTAGAGGGATCGATCCCGAAAATATAATGTAGAAAGTTATATATAGTGATATATCTTGTAGTAAGATTTTGGATCCGTAAAAGTAACCTAATAAATTGAGAGAATTCAAATTCAAAAAATACATCTTAGAGTAGTCGTAACATTCCGTAATAATTGGATAGAAAATATCCACTTTAAATAGGACATTAAATCATTTATTACAAGATTTGGATTGGTCAGAATCGATATTTTATGCTTCTTGATATTCCACAAATACCTTGGCATGAAACTAGAATTAAATTGTAAATTCAAATTTCCATTATTCAGAAGTAAAAAATAAGGTTCCTACACATAATAACTAAACATCAAACATTGGGCTGATGATCCATATGTTCATCCTTGTCAGCATAAAATTATGAGTGTAACATTGATTATACATACGTTCAATTTTCCAAATACTATGTTGACAACGTATGTTTGATTACAAAACTAAGGTTGATGATCTATACATTTACTACTCAAACATATTATTCCATACCTATGTAGGGTTCATTAACCATACATTTTCTCTTTGAAAAAGTACCGTTTCATTCAAAATTAATGTTCTTTAACCATATATTTCTTGCAACGTAAGGTTGATAAACCATACGTGCTGATCCTTTACCAAAAGATTTAAAAAAAATGTAGGCTATCTTATTTATGTAACGTTCTTCATTGAAGGAAATAAACAGTGATTCCATAAAATGAAAAAATGTAAAAAGTGTTTCCCCAAAACACATAAGATAGTTCCAATCACATTAATGAATATTTATTATGAATAAATACTTTTATATTATTCCAAAATAAGAATTATAATGAAAATAACATTCCTGAAATACACTTAAAATAAGATCATTGGTAAAACAAAAAAGGGTATTTCTAATCATAAAAATCAATAAAATTTATAGAGACTTGTTGGGATTATATAGCCCAACAATCTACCACTTTTTATAATCACAAACCCCACAAATTAAAACTATAAATGCAGTAACATAATTTAGAATTTTGTAAACATAGAGTGAAATAAATTTGATTTGTCATAATTATTTAAATAAAAATAAATGTTGTGTTTATCTAAATTTCTCCCCAAATATTTCATAGTTTAATAGAAATGTTTGTGATTAACCAAATTTCTCCTCCTTTTTGTGTGATAAAAAAGAACGTAAATAAAAAGATTAAAACACATTTAATTTTGGAATGATTTGGATGTGAATTTCATAATAAACTAAAATGGATAATGAAGATTGGATGTTTGGTTATTAGAAAAAATATAAACTAATATAAAAAATAAGGTATAGAAAGTATAAATGATGTCAATTTCATTGATTAGAAAATGTACAAATACAAGACGGATTTGACTAAGAAACAAAATAGTCACTATCAGAATAAGTATAAAAGGATGGTTAGGGAATGGTTTCTGACAAGGTAGAAAAAGGTTAGGGATAGGCATGATTGGAATTGTTAATGGATTGACACATCTCCTTCAACATATCCATCTTCAATCGCAAATTATACAACAAAATATCCTTGAACTACATTTTCAGATGTTTTTAATCATGATTAATATGAAAAAACTCCACAATATTGACATTCCAAAGTCATGTATTCACTCATATTACTTCATAAATTGTCCCAACATTTCAGTAAACTGATTCAACAACAATTTGATACTTTTTTCTATTTGAGTTAACAAATAAAAACGAAATTTTTTATTGTCCAACAAAACTGATAGAGGTGCATTGTTGCATTGAAGTTTTTAAAGACAAGAATTCATGACTACCATAACATATGTATTGGGATGAATTTTTTTAATAATATTTGTACTAGTAGTAGGAGTATAAGTAGATGAACATTCTTGATTTACTGAACTTTTAAATGATTCAAATTGACATCCCAAGTTTCAACTTCAAATCTGCAAAATCTTCCATAGAAACATCATCATATCTGATACTCCCAATCTCCTTTAACATGACTCTCTTGAGGGCATCAAAATACCATCTAGAAATAATATTTTCATTAATATCATGGATCATTTTCCATTAATTTTAATGATCCTAACACTGAGTGTAATTTTCTTCTAGAGGCGTCTTAAATGTAATAACAATTTCTTCAACTTGATGAGATAATGACTAAGATGCTCCTTCTGAATTCACGGTATGATTTATAACATCACAGAAAGGATTCACCACTGATATCTATATAGAAATTTCAGATGAAAATGAATTATGGTCATGTACTTATATCTAACCTCAAGAAACATGTTCTATTTGTTCCAGATTCTGATTGACAACCACAGTTTGAATTACTTGACCAGCTTCATTTCAACATTTCTACCTTCTTGATCAATTTTTCCTAGAATACTCTCGAAATGAATATTTTCTTCTATAATGGTCTATCATTAAATTTTTTCTTGTAACTATTAAGTTATTTGAGGTATAATTCCAAGTTCTTATTATTGGATATCCAATACTATTTATTCTTTAATAATCAATTCATCTAAAGGATCTGAATAGGTTGCACCTCCAAAAACCAGCACTTTCTCTTCAACCTGTTGAACATCTCGATTTCTAGGTTTCATAACAAGTATCTCATGACTTTGTTCTTACTAAACATCATCTACTTTAGTATTATATCTAACCATTATCTTAGATGGTTGAGAAACAACATCAGTTCAAGATTTAGCAACACCATCCTTTTGAACAACTTCTTGCCCCACCAAAGGAAATGATCCAGAGCTCTGTTCTTCTTTAGCAGCAATGGGTACAATCTTTCTTTTCACATTACTCTAGGAAAATTCTAATTTCCATAGAGATTCTATATTTAAAACATTGATATTATGACATATCAACATAGATACTAATCAAACAATGTCCTTTTTGAATTGAACTTTGAGACTATCTATCCATAAAGATAGAAATTCATCATTGCATCTAGTTGAAAGTAGTGATAAAAATATTGTATCATATAATGAGTAAAATTCAGAACAATGTCACATTGAAATAAAAACATTATGAACATATCTTGGTACAAATTTTTCTCCGTCACATCCATCCTTGGTGTAGTACAAGTCTGAATGAACTAAACAAAGATCTTATAATCTTCATCGAGATCATTAACCAACATTTTCTTAATGTGCATTGAGTTGAACAGAAATAACTTAAAGTATTTGGTAGAGTGATTCTTATCTCCAAGTGATCAATGATCGAGTGAAAACCTCTTTCATGTGGGTAGTCTAATATTTTAAAAACATAAGTTGAAGAAATCAAAAATAATTCTCTTCAATACTTGAAACATCATATACTCAGAATCACCAAAAATGAATTGTACACTCTAATAAAAAATGTTAGTTATACCTTATAATGAAATTAAGAATTAATGTCATTGAATGATTTATACAACCCTTGAAATTTTAATGAATATTTTTGTAAAAGACTCATATGTTATAACCCATCAAAATCAACCACTTTTCCTTGAAGTATTTTTTACACATTTTACGTTGTCGCATTAGACCACTTGTGTCTCCTTCTTCAACTCGATTAGTTTCTTCATTTCAAATAAAATATGAATGTCTGAGGCTTTCATCTTCTAGGGTTTAAAATGAAAAAGTATTGTTTTAGGATACATGGAAAGTCTTTAGAAAATGATGGGTTTTAGTAGAGGAATGTTTTCTGATATGTGACTCAAATCTTCATTTCCCGGGTAACAGAGTAATTATGACAAATTTTTTAATAAATATGCAATGTAAATAAATTAAAAATTAAATAAAACAACTAAAATATAGTAAGATAAAAATAAATTAGATTTACAGTAATAAACATTCGATAAAATGAAATAAAATAAATGAAATAAAATAAAATAAAATAACTTATTTAAAAATCAAATAAACCTAGTTACCCATTACAAAAATAAAAACATGATGTGGGATGTGGTTTAGTGAAAAATATCAACTAATTGATATTTTGTGTTAAAAAATTATAATGATATTGCCTTTTTAAGAACATGATCTCATAGAAATTAATGTCTAATATCAATATGATTTTTTCTAGTATGACTTATGGGATTTTTTAAAATATTTATAGCACTTTTATTATCACATAAGATAGATGTATTATTAGAAGTATGTCCAAATTCCATCAGTGTGGTTTTCATTCACAACACTTGTTCACAACTACTACATGAAGAAAAATATTCTCCTTCAACTGTTGATAGTGAAATGGAGTGTTGTTTCTTACGTGACCATGGCACTAATGATTTTCTTAATATGTGATAGGTTCCAGAGGTGATTTTCCTATCTAATCTACAACCTCAAAAATATACATCAAAATATGATATTAAATTAAAATTATTTGTTTTTTTGATAAAGAATAGATTAAATAACAGTTCCTTTAAAATATATATAAATTCATTTTATAGCAATAAGATGTGATTCTATAGGATTTGTTTGAAATATTCCACATAAACATACAAAAAACATAATATCAGGTCTTCAAGTAGTAAGATATAATAAAAAACCAATCATCCCTCTATACAATTTGGTGTCCCCAAGTTTCTCAGATTCATCTAACTCATGTTTAATATTAGTATACATGGGATTTGAATATGTCTTCATATTATTAAAACCAAATTATTTAAATAAATAAGTAATATATGTTCTTTTATTTAATATATTTCCATAATATTTTACAAACTATAATTTCCTAAAATGAAATTTAACTCTTCTATCATTATCATCTCAAATTTTTTTCATGAGTTCTAAAAAACAATTATAAAAGTTTTTATTTATTGATCCAAAAATAACATTATCAACATAGATTTGAACTAATAATAAATTAGAACAAAATTTTTTCTTAAAAAGGATAGGATCTTCCAAACCAACAGTAAAACCATTTTTCAAGAGAAAAGAATATAATCTTTCATTACATTTTATGGGTGCTTTTTAAGGACATAGAGAGATTTTGTTTGTTTAAAAACAAATTATGGTTTGTGATAATTTTTAAAAATAGGATGTTGCTCAACATAAAATTCCACCCTTAAACAACCATCTAAAAAGGAATATTTAACATCTATTTGATATATTTTAAAATAAATATGTGATGTATAATCTAAAAGAATACTAATAGATTCTAATATTTATGTGGGGGAAAAGGATTCATCATAATCTATAAAATATTCTTTATTATATCCTTAAGATTTTAATCGATATCTATTTCTGGTTATAGTCCCTTGATCATCTTGTTTATTTCTAAAGACCCATTTTGTTCCCATAACAGGACAATTTTATGGTCTTTAGACTAATTCCCAAGATTTATTTCATTAATATCGATTCAATTATTCTTGAATTTCTAACATCAAACATTAATATTCTTTTTCTTCTTCCAAATATTAATGCTCAGGTTGTGATAGAAAAGAAGAGAATTCAACTAGGTTTCCTATATTTCTTATACTCTATATTCCCACGTCTAGGATTCCTATAACAATTTCTAAAGGTTGATTCAATAGGGTTATAGAATATTTAGGAAGAAAATTGTTAGGTTCATTAGTACTATGTTCTTCTAAATTGGAATGAATTTTACTTTCAGAGTCATTTTCAGGTTTTCAAGTCTCATATTGTTAGAACATTTAGTAGATTCATCAGTTTGATATTTCTCTTTATTAAAAGGGTCAGTAACATTAGAATTCAAATGAAATGATTTGTAAATAATCCTTTACTTTTTGTTAAATACTATGGAATCCTTAGAAGTTATAGAATATCCTAGGAATATTCCATCATCAGATTTTGGATCGAACTTACAAATATTATCATTGGTGTTCTGGATATACACCATGTATCCAAAAACATTAAAGAAATTTACCATAAGATTTTGATTATTCCATTTTTTATAAGGTGTCTTTTTGAAAATAGGCTGAATTGAAACACTATTTATTATATTATAGGCTACACTTATAGCTTTTTCTCATAGATATATAGGAAGAATATATTTATTTAGCATAGTCCAAGCCATTTCTTGAATATTTTTATTTCTTCATTCAAAAATTCTATTATTTTGATGCGTTCTTAGGGAAGAGAAGGTGTGTTTAACAACAATTTTTGAGAAAAATGAATTAAATTATTCATTCTCAAACACTCAACCATGATTGGTTCTTATTTAAAGTATTTAAAAACCTTTTTCATTTTTAACTCTTTTTCAATAACATTCGAAAAGAGTAAAAGGATAATTTTTTAGTTTTAGAAAATAGACCCAGGTAAATCTATAATAATCATTATGTAAAACATGTACATATAATTTTCCCTCAAAACATGCTACTCTAGAAGGTACAAAAATATCCACGTGGATTTTTTATACGGGATTTGATGTAGCAATATTGATAACATATTTGAAGGATGATTTGTATTGCCTACCAATCTAGCCTGCATCACAAAATCTATCACTGTCTAACTTTAGACTAGGTAAATATGAAACTAATTGTATATTAGATATTTTTTGAAGAGCATTAATATTTTAATGACCAAGTCATCTATTCAAAATCCATGATTCATTTATCTTTGTAGTTAAACACCTCACTTTCTGTTTACACAATGAATTTATGTCAAATGTGTAGATATTATCTATTATAACTGCTCTAAATTGAAGAAAATTATCTTTAAGTAAAGAAACTTAATTTTTAGAAAAGTAAACATAGTATCCATAATCATAGAGTTTATAGATACTTATCAGGTTATGCTTTAATCCTTGTACATATATTACATTATTGATTGATATAGACTTTGGTTCTCCAACTATTCCATGTCTAATTTCCTTCCCTATGAAATTATCACCAAAGGTGACTACACCTCCACAAATCTGTGTGAATGTATTGTTGTTTTATAGACTTCCACTTATATGTCTACAGTAGCCAAAATCCATATACCATATAGATATTCCTTTTCTATGACCTGTTACCTACAAAGACAATTGAAATTTTTTTTTGGGTTCCCATATTGTTTTGTGACCAGTTGTGCTACCTAACAAGGATTTAGGAGTCCAAATATTCATTATTTTTCCATGATTTATATCGTTTACTTCAGATAAACCTTTTTGTGATAAAATCTATTTTAATCAAACTTATTTGAGGATTTCTTAAATAATTTTTTTTATGTCCTTCTGTTTGACAAAATGAAAAACATCAAATTTTGTATTTTGAACAAAATAATTCTTATATAGTTTGGATTTTTTACCTTTACATCCTATACAAATCCATTCATTTTTTTATTACATTAATACAATGAATTTAATTAAGTATATTTCTACCTTTTATAAAAATAATATAAGCACTTTTATAAGTTTCTACTTCATCCTGTTGTATTTTAATTTTATACTCATGGTGAGTACAATTTGTTGTATATCAGCTAAATATCTCAACTAAATCCTGATGGTGTTAAATAATGTATCCCTTTCTTGTAAAATTTCATTTTTAATATTATTTAAATATTTATGTTTCATTAATAGAGAGTCAAATCATACTTCAAGAATAGTACATTAGGCATCCATTTTAACATTTGAGTAACTAGAATCAGAATCCGTTGAATAGTAGGGCATTACCTTATCTCTATCAGAAATAAATCACATATTATATTTTTGATTAAATTCTTACTTCTTAGAATCATATATTGATGAGATGCTGGATTATTTGGAAACACTCCAAGTATCCTTCATATCTCTTTTTTCATTTGTTTTCATAATCAACATTTTTCTGAAAATTCCTTTCTTTCTTTATCTTTTCACTTTTTAATTGAGGACAGTTAGGTTTTATATGACCCAAATTTTTTCATTTGTATAAAATAAATTCTTTTGACTCTTACTCATCCTTAATTAATGAATTCTTTTGAATAATTTATTCTTCCTACAAAATAGGTTAAACATTCGTGGTAAATGAAGACACTGGATTTCTGAATTAAATGAGTCGGAATTTATTTCTTTTTTGAATTCTTATTTCCTTTTTTTGTTCTTATTTTGAGTTTTAGCCTTTAAATTAATGTTATAATTTTTAACAAGGAATTATTTATCTTAATTTTCATCTTTTATTTCAAATTCATAAATTATTAGTGTTCCAATTAATTCTATCATTATTGTATTCATGATAGGTGTTTATTGAGGAATTGTAGCATAAGTTCCATTCCACTGATTATTTTTACCCTCAACAATTTAAATTATTGACCAACTTCTTTTATAGGTTTTCTTAAGGATGTATTTTTGTTTATAATTTCTATGAGCCTTCCATTCAACTGAGTGATGATTTCTCTATAATTCATTCTGAATGTATTGAATTTCAATTTTGTTAATTTATACCTCAAATGGAATACATTGTCCATACCTTCATAAGAAACTATAATTGTCTACCACATTTTTTAAGCTGTAGGGAATTGTGAGACATAGTTGAATTCATTATTTCCAAGACCAGAGATGATATAATTCATAGATTTTGAATTCATGTCATACCTAGCCTCTAAATTAGTCGTCCACGATTTGTATTTTTCAAGGATTTCGCAAGGAGTAACAATAAATGAGTATACTGTAAATCCATGATTTTTCAAATAGATTACCATATGTTATTTCCATCATCCATAGTTATCACCATTGAAATATAATGCAGAACCCATTAACATTCCTTCTTTGAGATTCTTTATTAATCTCTGTTTGAATCTTTTACTTTGGTTGGTTAAAACCAAAGAGACTATGTTAAAACCAACCTATGGTACCAAAAGACTGGTTATAATGTCTATGATGAAGACACGAATGGGGGTGAATTGTATACTTTTAAAAAATTCACAATTCTATTGCTTTACATCAATAGTATATAGAGCTAGATGTGTTTCTGTATGAGAAGTATTGAAGAGGAAAAATAGAAAACAATTCACTATAAATTATAGTTATTAAGGGCTCAAAGATCCCCTTGTACACACCACCAATAACCATATCTTTTGGCTTGGTTAATTTCACAAGTCAAGTTATCTTATCATAATACTGATCAATAATTGAGTAGAGCTAGTTTTTAGCCTTACAAATAAGGCTTAAAATATAGGCTTCTGGTTCATTTATAGGGAGACAAAATATCCACAGCATAGCATGATAAGCTAACACACTACCATGACTAAAACCGAGTAGCCAATACTCAAATAAATCAATATATATTTATTTCATAAAATAGTTTAAAATTCAAAGCTGCAGTAGTACACAATGGACATAATATTGATCTTCAATATCATAATAATTATAATCATCAAAATATGTCTAAAGAGATCCAATTGCACAAAATAGTTTTGATTTTAGGAACACAAAAAATAGAGCATCGCGCTTCTAGGATTGAACACGTATATCTATAATTTATAGTCCTCGTTTCTGTGATGCTCAATCATTTTAGCAGTTTAAATTAATTTCCAATAGAAAACATGAAGACTAAAAATTATCAACACAGCTTAGAGAGAACAACCCTAAAATCCAAGGTAGAATGATCAATATATCAATATATCTTGGAGCAATATTTCAGATCCACAAAAGATGCCTAATAAATCAATAGAATTAATATTAAAAGAATACAAATCCGAGTAGTCGTAACATCCCTTAATAATACGAGATACAATTTCTGTTGTAAAAATCTCTTTAAATCATTTATGATGAGCTTTGAATCGTTCAAAATCGGGCATTAAATCATCTTGATATTCCACAATGACCTTTGGATGAAACTTTGATTAAATCATTAATAAAAATTTTTTATGTTGAAAAGTAAAATGTATGGTTCCCTCATATAAAGACAAAAAAAAAACTAATGTATAGTTGATGATCCATACATTCATTCTTATCAGCATGAAATTAAGAGTGTAACATAGAGTATACTTACGTTCAATTTTCCAAATGTGAAGTTTTCAACATAAGGTTGATTTGAAAAGTAATGTTGATGATCCATACGTTTTCTTCTCAAATGTAAGGTTCCATACTTACTCAGGGTTATTTAACACTATATTTCTTCTTTAAAAAACGTATTGTTTCCTTCAAATGAAGTGTTATTTAACCATATATTTCTTCCAACATAAGGTTGATAAACCAAACATGATAATCCTTTACCATAATCATTAATACAAACGTACGATGTGATCCTTACATTATGTTCTTTAGTGTGGGGAATGTATAGTGATTCTAGAAAATGGAAAATAGTGAACAGTGTTTCCAGAATTTGCATAAGAATGTTTCAAACAATTTAACAAATATTTATCATGAATAAATACATTAATATTATTCAAAAATATGAATTATAATGTATATAAATTTCCTGAAATACACATAAAATTATAACATTAGTAAAACAAAAAAATGTATTTATAAGCATCAAAATCAGTAATATTTATAGATTATTATAGAGACAATAAATTTCCAATAGCTTATTCCAAGCACCATGAATTTAAACTATATAAGTATTTTCTCATGGATTTGTTATGTAATGTTGGTCTATCATGTCCCTTATTCAAGGTGGATTTAAAATAGCACCACACCAAACATACCCACTTTATAAATTCCCCCTCATGGTCCAAACTCCATGAATGTAAAATAAGTGCTAACATCCTCAATTTCTAATGTTAAATAGGGATCGTACCCTGGATAGGTTCATGATGCCTTGAAATATTCATGGGATGTCTTAATACCCTCTCATGGGAGTCCTTCCCCATAAGATTTGGTCTCTTACAACACCGTGTTTCAGAACTACATGTGGCTTGATTCCCATATGTACGTGATATATAGTGACCTGAAGATATTTTTTTCATTGGACCATCCAAAAATTTATCAAAACCTCACCCTCATGTCCGTGGTTATGGTTTAGGAAGATGACCATGAATTTTATGCAGTCTATTTCATGGTGTATAGTACATGATCCTCCATAGGTTATTCTAGTTGGGTTATGCCACTCTGTGCCACAAAAATACCCTACGAATTGACCCTTCCTTAGTCCATATTCAATTACATTAAATTGATTTCCCTTTTGGTTCATACTATATGAATTTAAAATATTCATAACTAGTATCATAATCCCTTAAGGTGGTTGGAAGCCTCCATGGGTCATTCATGTCAGGACTTAACCCACAAATCACTTGAAAATTTTGAATTCCCATTTTATCAACGGTCTAAGAAATAAGAACAAAAACTATTTAAAGAATTTTCTATCCTTTATGACCTTGAAAATTTAAATCCCCTATAGTCTAAGTTGTAGTAGTTTAAATTGCATAGCCTAACATCCTCAGCGAATGTTGTTAAACAATGGTCATACCTTATATAAAATGGGTATGTCTCTTTTTATAGGTGTGGGATGATTAAAATGTGCTATTCCATGCCCCAAATGTGGGATATCCCATGATAATCATCGGATTCTCCGTTTACAATTCCAGATAGGGTCATATATACCAATTTTGTTTCAAATCACTCTATGTTCTAGAAATACATGTTTCTTGATTCCCATCAATATATGATATTTAGTTATCAAATAACATTTTATATTGGGGCCTAGAAAAAATAAATTAATTCTCCATCCTCTTAACCTCTATTATGGTACCGACATTATGAACCAATTCATCATAAGGTGTGGGTGGGGAATGAAAGCCTCTATTTCTTCATTAAAATCATGTTTTACCTCCCATGTACCTTTTTAAACCTAGAGACTGAATATGTCACAAAATAATCTAACAAGAATGAAATTAAACTATTTTACATAGTCCAATAAACAAATTTTAAAACTATTTTTTTCAAGAAGAAAAATATTAAACTATCTTCCATTGTCCATGAAACATGATAAAAAATGTTTTCCATATTCCATGCCACATGAATTCAATGTATTTTCCATGTTCAAACAAATATGTATTTAAAATACTTATATAGTCTAAAAAAATTACATTAAATTACTTCCATATTCCATGAAATGTGATGTTAAAATATTTTCACTATATGGGGTTGGATCCCACATTCATATACACTCTATTCAACAAATCAAGTTTGTCTCAACTTTGGATTTCCATCTCCTTGAATGTCTATATAACCCCCCTAATAGTTTTTTCTCATTCTATATTGGCTCAATTCCTATCCGAGGTCAATACCCTAATAGATACTATGTAAAAAATTGTAGATACTTTGTTTTCGAACATTTGTAATAGTCAATCATTCATTTTCTCACCCCATTCTTAACAGAAATGGTTGGGTCTCTATGTTTCAATCATGGTCAGCAGTTGATCAAAATCTTTTATTCACCCCTTATATAGATCACTGAATGTATTGAATTACCTCCTTTCTATTTCCATGTATCATGGTTGAATTCTTTTACCCTTGGAATCACCCATATTTTACACTTTCACATGGATGAAACCTCCCTACGATAACATGTTTCCCACATCGAACATTACTCACACAGGGTTAGGAGTTCTGGTAATTTTTGTACTGAGATGGTGAAGATTTCTAGAATAAATTTTTATCCAAACACTATAACCATAAAATATAATCCTATGTCGGAGAAATAATTACTTTAAACTGCCTGAATATTCTCCGTAGAAAGTGTGTTGTGACAACAGTCCTTTGTGTACATCAATCAAATTAGGTTTTCCAATCAGTCACACTACACAATTTCATTTGGGATAACATAACCTTAGTCTAAGACAAATGACCATAAACTATGTGTGGTGTCACTATCACTAGACATTAAATTGTGAGGTTCATCCTAATCACATGAATTTAAGAAATACCATACACTATCCACAATTTATAAAATTGAACTGCATGTAATCAATCTTCATTTGATGACTTGAAACATCAAAACATGCAAGTAACTCCCCCGAGAGGGCCTATTCTCTAACTATAGTCATCTATTTAATTTTTAATATACTAATTTTTTGCTCAAAATTCAAGATTATTTTCCCAAATTATACGGGTTTGATATTTTTTTCAGACCAACATGCATACAGAAATGTGTTCTAATCCATGGTGGCGTAATTTTGACAGTGTTGGAACCCATTTGATAATTCTATAACTCCATTTTCACACTTCATGTTCCCCTTAAATGGATCATCAACCACATCAATGTCTGAAGGTACCCCCTAATGGCCCAGTCTCATGCCAATTTTGGTTCTCCTATAGTTCTGGGTCAATATCTAGGATAACAGTAAATGACATTTTTAGATAAGATCCATGTATCAAACATGGTCAGTGGTTAACCCTCATCCATTTATCCCCATTCCATGATAACAATACGAATGTTGTGTTTTGAACATGGTCAGTGTTTTCCTTGTGTCACAAATTCTACTATCATTATGTTCTATATTTTGGGCATCATGATTAACACATCTCATTCCCCTTTGTTAAGTAATATTTAAACACATCTAGTATTATCCCATTCACGCATTAGAGAATGTTGGAAAAAGAAAATAGGCTAATCAATGAACCCCATTTTATATCCACATCCAATGTCAGCCCAAACACCATCTGAAATCATTCAAAATTAATAGACCCTGAGCATTTGTTGTTTATATAACACTATCATAAAAAAGAGACAAATTATGTGGTTTCCCATTTTAATCACCAAGGCTTGAGTCACGTGAACATACAGATTAATCATTAGTTATCCCATGAATATGACTGATGTATGATAATTAAATAAGTTAATGAATTATATTCAATAGAAATATTCGAAAGAGAAAAAACAAGTTAAAAAATAGAAAAGATCATCAACATACTAGAGCCTCATAAGAGTGATGGAAAAATATCCTCTCATGATATTCTCTAGGGATCAAGTGATTCAACAATTCCAACCATTATTGGGAGGCCTATATTATTTGATTCCTCCTCATTAGCTCTGATTCCACTTAACTAACCATAATAAGAAGCTCACATTCTCTTGTCTATTTTCTACCCCACTCAACATAGAGATTGAAAATTTGAGTGGCCACCATCATCACTTGTTTCTCATCAACCTCCACTTAAGCCATGTGTTTGCTGATGACCTTCGATTGAGTTCTATAAAAGGAAACATTATTCGCTGCTTACTCAATGAGATGCACAATAACATGGTTGAATTATTGAAACATGATCATGTTTTCAAACTTATCCTCACACATGGATATGTTTAGATACAATCATACTTTACAAAAAGTTTGACTAAGAATGTCACGGACAAGCATGTGAAGACCTTGAGAATCCTCCCCTCTAGCATACAGATTTTTCAACCAATGGAAAATGGAAACCATATGGACCACCGGTATCATATATATATATATTGGTAAATGGAGTGTTTTATGAACATCCTAACCCTACACTAGATGATCCAATTCCATTTATCCATATGCAGATTAGATTCTTCTAGCTCTGTAATATCTATAGAAACATAAAACAGAAAAGCAGTAATGTGTCCAACAGCAAGTTCCTCCTCCAAAATACTTTTGGGTTGACTAGGATATAATTTATGGGGATTTAAATGAAAAATTGATTATTCCTTAGTTACTCCCTCCCCACAAACATCATGGTCTAACCCATCAGTGCAATCACATTCTTCCACAACCATTTGTTTTCCTAGAATAAGGCCAGATCAGCTTGGATGTTCTTCTCTTGAACATGAGAGCCAATAAATATGGATTCCAATAATACCATAACCATACAAAATCCTTGGTATTGTAGTTTTTATCACTGTATGGAATAAAAAAACCTCATTCAATCTGATCAGAAAATAATAGGTACAAAATTTTGAATGAAAGGACTTATAGTAGTGGGAACCATCAGATTGAGGTCTTAAGTTGAATAGGGGACTTACACTATTAGATACCCTTCAACACATGTTATTTAAATAATAATAATTGGTTCTTCTTATGCTCTTTTTATAGAATCATCAACGGATACCCAAAAATGATGAAGAAAAACCACCAAGAAAACACAAATTTGGACCACATAATTCAATATTTTCAAAAACTTGTATGATGAGGAATTTGTATAAGGATTCATATCGAGTTCACCAACTCACTAATGGTAGGATAAAATAGTGATATTATAGGCATTGGACCACCATAGATGATGGGAAGGAATTTTGGTTATAAGGTTCTCAATCTGGACTCCTCGGTCTATTATTCAATAGCCACTTTAGCCCCTAGAACAGACCCCAAGAAGTGCTCCCATGTACCAGTTATAAAATATTCACTCACTGTAGTTGGGTCCTCTTGTGCAGTGTCATGATTATCATATTCCTAAAATTATTCAATTATTGAATCCTAATAGTAAAAGTTTAAGGTAAAATAATGATGTGATCATGTTAATTATTTTATCTAAGTAGTCAGTCAAATCTACATCACTATACGTGATCACAAAACTTTCATGAGGACTCCCTTGATGAGAATATTTCCCCTAGGATTCCCCATCATTATAATTTTATTCTTTATCATCATCATCTTCAGTTTCTTCTTTCGAAGGAATCTCCTCCCGATCTGTCTCTATTCCAAGCCTCATCATTACTATTGAGGGGTGATTTTTAATGCCTCTATAGGAATGAATAAACAATCATGTATATCAATTATGCATTTCTAAGATGATTTAATAACATTTTTTCAAATTGAATGCACATGAAAATATATGTTCAATTATATCTCTCTTCCTCTTTTTCCAAAGGTCTTATATCAATAGTTGTATATACAACATCCTTGAGATGGACCAATGTAATGGAATGAATGATTCTATGGCCTTTGTAGAAGGTATATAATTTTTTTACCATGAGACTCTTTTGTCAAATCATGAGGATTATTCCAATAAAATTCTCCTCCCAGATGAAGGTGTGTAGCCACACGTTGTGAAATCCCCACTATTACATTTCTATCATAATTATACCTATATTCTTAACATGTCTCTTGTGGGGGGACCATTATGCTTCATTGCTTCTCTTTGTCCCCTATCTCTACATAAACATCACTCGTATACATCCATCATATTTTACCAAGATATGATGCCACCGAGTTGCTGTCATATTCCATCAACATGAAGTCATCAACATCTTTTGTTAGAATCACAATAGTTTTTCAAAATCCAGCTATCTCTAGCATGAATTACAGTTGAAAATGTATACAAGGGTTCCTCTCATCATTAATCCCCTATGTAGACTCCATTTACTACTTTTTTGGGTCATACAAGATGCCTGGGGAAACAAAAAATTGTGTAAGGCTCACATAAAACTTCTCCATTAATCTAGGTCACTAGCACTCTAGCCATGATGCTCTACCGTTACTCCCATTTCTCCCATGGGCATTTCTGGCCTTCAACCAATGGGAAAAAAAGATTTAAAAAGTGGTGGAAGATGAAGTTTTTTCCATTTTAAATTTAATTTATGATCTTTTCCCCCATCGAAATTCACTGTTTAGACACCAGTATTATTCAAAAATGATGGTCGTAGACTTTCCTTGGGAGGATTGAATACATTTGGAAATTCATTGCCATTGAGATTTACCACACTCCAACTGATCAATAATTGTAATAGCCCATGGATCCTCCTTAGTGTGTTTCCCCTTGTGACATAGTGAATTATATTTTACAATCTGTCCTATATAGGTTGTCTGAGGTTGACCCCATTACTAGCTTCTAGGATGGCGGCCATCACCCACGTCCTTGGAAAGATCCACATCCTTGTTTCCCTAAATATAATTATCCACTCGGTTAGTAAAGTGGAATGGAACATAGAATAAAGGACTAGTGGGTCGTAGCCTCCCACCATGTTGTTCCCTAAGTTCTAATACTTTCCTTTTCTCCATTAAGAAATAGCATGATCCAATATTCCCTCTCAGTGATGTGATGGGACACCACTTCCCTCGACTCTGCATCCTCACCCTCATGTAATTCTTGATGAATAGGTTAAAACATACTAGGAACCTGATACCATTTTTGTAATTGGGCATGAATTTTACTATCTCATTCACCACAACCAAAATATGTTGCACCATTATTGGGTTCCCTATATTTCCCCCAGGTGTTCTCAAGCTAAGAAAAAATTTCATACTGAAACCTCTCAAGTTGAATTACACCAATGTAGTGGTTGTACCATAAAATCATGTAGATTTCATCATTGAGGATATTAAATGTGTTTGTATCTGGGTAACATCACCTAAGAAACTCTCAAACAATCTCATATTTATAGAAAAAATTAAACTATGATGTCTATACTACTTCATATTGCAAGATGTTACGAAGTTCTTCCCCATATTATTGGAACATTTAACCCACCTATTATGATCCTACCCACTAATGAGTAAGTTTTATACTATAAATCAAGTACCAATATTTATGGTAACCTTTATATTTTCTCTCATGCTACTATAGAATGTAGTTGTGTAATGAGATGGGTACTATTCTACCTTAGGAATATCCCCGTGTGACCATATTCATCTACCATTTCAAAACATTGAAGAAAATTTCCATCTAATCTATAGAGGCATAGTTGAGAACAATGATGTTCCATTGACAAGGGTTATCTTTTCATGTGAACCATGATTACGGTGAATCAAACCCAAACCCTGGGATGACCACTTCATCAAGAAGCCTAAAGATGAATAGTATGAGGTAATCACTTAGTGGACAGTCCTTATGTGACAATGTTTTCATTCCTATAATCAATTGAGTGTCCTATGAAACACTCATGGACTGAATAATCAGAGAGATTATAGATATGATATCTCTCTAAGGAGTAATAATATATTCAGTCCTTCTTGATTTCTATTGTTCAGCCTTTAGAAATGACATTGAATGATCTTAGAATGATTCTGCAAATCTATTAAACTAGTGTATATGATTGGAGTGTTTACCCAAAATATGTTACGATACATGAAAGATTGTATGTTAGACATGCTATATTTTGTTATTCTATGTTCATTTTGAATAAATAAAGATTCAAAATTTTTGTGGAAGAACTAGTTGAAGCTCTGTTTTTCCAACATGAAATTTATTTTTTTGTGCCCGAGAGAATTGAAGGCCGATCACATAAAAAGGCATGGATCCATAAATAGATTCCCCCATATATTTTGTAGTCATGTACCTACAATTTCGCATGTGTGTTTGTGTATTTACTCCCCTATGGAAGTGTTTTTCACACACTCATGTGAATCACCCCATTAATTCAGGGTTTCCCTTAGAACCATCTTTCTTGTCCCCTTTCCAATCAGATTTTTGATGTGGTGAATTTTAGGTTGCTAAATTCCCTATGAAGACAAAAAATATCCACTTTGGGAAAAAAAATACCTGATCTGACTCGATTGAATATTCCATGGAGGAAATTAATGATTGGATAAGTAATGTGGTTCATGCCACATAGTGAGATCAATGTGAGTGACTCTTGTGATCCAAATATGTTTTATCTTATTCCATTTCTATGAGTCCCATTCAAAATTTATATGGAAGGTTCATAGAAGATTTATTTCTTGTGAATTGTAATATTATTAATGTGCATGTTACATACATGACCAATGTGATGTCAAACTGGTCCTTGTGTAATCAACCGACCTAATGAAGGATAGAGTTGTATGGAAGACATCTTCGATGATTAAGATCATGAATACAATTTTTACTGGATTCATCTATATATTGAATGTCACCCCATTCTTCATGGTGTTCCTCTTGAATAAAAACTTTTTCTTTTTTGTGCATAAGACTGATATTCCGTAACAATGAAAATGGATAAAACCCTCACGGTAGATATCATGCATGACATGTAACATGTGGGTCCTCCCTTGAGTGGTCCCATAGTTTTTTAATACTTGACTGACCTCTTTCATCCTAATGTAGTTGTACATAATCCGTCTTCTTTTATAAAAAATTGAACATGTGCACAATAGTCCAAAGTTGTTTCAGAGACTTATCCATGTGGGTAAACCCCATGGCTTATGTTTACCCATTCCATGGATCTCTAGGGATTTACTTTTTTGTTAGAACACTATGTTTTACCCACTCTTCAATTCATCCCTCATTCCTTGAATGAAGTCCTTACGTAAATCCCTCCAAGAATGAACACATTGATTTCCTAGTTTCTCCTCTGATGTACCCTATGTCCACAGAACATTTGTTTCCTTACCATGTGCTTTCATGACTATTTATGCTAATGCCTTTTCCATTTCATAATATGACTGATAACATGAACAACCTTATTGATCACTCATCTACACTGTTCTAACCCTGAATTGAAAAATCCATGCCCATCCCAATGGCACATGAGCTATGGTTATATAAGGTCATGGGGTGAGGAGTGAGTCCCCCACATCCATGGATCATGATGTAAAACTGCTATGTACCGACATCCTCATCACATGACATTAAACTATATCCTTACCTTGTGAAATTTACACGGGAATATCCATGTAGGATCATCATTGGATACAACCTCCTCCCACCATGGGGCATATGTCCACTCTCATTAGTAGATTCAACTCATAAGCCCACCCCAATTGATAGGATAATCTTTATATACAAGGAATTAGATCAACATCAACAGCTTCAACATGTTTTCCCCATGCCCTTTCTCATTGAAATATGTTTCATGAAATGACTGTTAGGTAAACTGACTCCTCTTGTTTCTCTCACCCACCACGACTCAAATGGTCATATAGGTTAGTTGTCACCATGAAACACATCCAACATCAAATAAAATGGTAATCAATCATGGAGTAAACCCTGGTCAACACCATCGCTCCGGTCATCTCCAAGGCATAAGCTACATACTATACAGGCTCAATTGGAAACCCTACTCGAGTAAGCCCCATTTATATGAGCCTCATTTTCTTGTGTAATCCCTAATAACCTATTCTAAGCTACATGGGATTTAATTCCCAACTAACTAAGATACATATAATTCATATATAAGGTCCAATGCAAACACCCTAACACTCTATATTCTATATACATTTCACCCAAAACCCAACATCGACATCCTTCCTGATTTCTCCCTAGCCCCACATCCCAGTGACATCATGCCACAAACTCAGGGAACATTAATTTTTAAGCTTCATGCACTTAATTTGAACTCCTTATAGGACTAAATTCGGTCCAACATATAAGCCTCATCCATGTGATTCCAACTCATAGTAGAACTTGGGAAGCTCCATAGTGTATTCCTACCCACATCACTAACAAACCTAGTACCATCAGGGAGACTCTTTTTTTATGCAATATCCACTTCATTAATGGTCCTAGTAGAACATGGGAAGCTACTTTGTATATGTGTCATGACCTACATTCTTCAAGATGATGAAATAGATATAAAAATTTCATGACCTTCCTTCCTCAAGATGAAGGAGAGATAATGACCCCCATGTTCCACATCTAAAAGGCCTTGAAGTGGTGACCAACACCAAGGGTGCATAAATTTAAAAAAATGGGAGGCATTACCATTTTTATAGTAATAATTATTGTGTGGTATGATGTATCAACCTCACACAACTCCATGAAATATATATATATATAAACCAAAATCGATCCCATATGCATGCTTAAAGTAAAACTACTAGAAATATAGTGAAAACTCAAAATTAAGTACCAAAACAAAACAAACCAACAACACAACAATTTTCCCCAAAATCGGTGTAAGTAAGGTCCATCAGAGTCTAAAAAATCTACCTAGAATCATATATATATATATATATATATGATGTGTATTCAAGTATACTCAGTAGGGAAAAACCAAATTCACCGTTTCACAAGTGTGAGAAGATTACTAATTTCCCTATGAGAAAACAACAGAAAATCAAAACATCATAAATATGTATACTATTCACCAAAACCTCACCAAAACATGCTCCCCAAATTATTATGTTAATGTAAAATATGGTAGTAAGAACATTGATATATGGGTACCCTACATCACTTCCCATTGGTTAATTCGTCATCCTTAATGGAGATATTTCAGACGCTACCATGATTTTCCACAATCCCCTCTATCCCAACCATCTAGAATACACCTAGGACGAACACTACATCACATTATACTTGATGAAATGTGGGGCACAACTACAATAGGACACAATCGAAAAAACGTGGCCCTCATCTAGAAGACTCATTAGAAACAAACCACCTATCACAAAACCAATACCATAAGTCTGGTATTAAACAACAAGCCATTACATGCTACTTGAAGAGTCTTGGGAGATCAACCCCTAAAAGAGGGAGATTTGTAATTTCAATAACCTCGCATCCTTCCTCCCATTAAGATGTTGGGAAATACACCCTCACCTATAACAATGGGGGTTCTCATCACGTAGTGATCAACACTGGTGGGGTGCTTACCGAAAAAATAAAGAAATTCTTGTCAATCTATATAGGTAACAAAATCTTATCACATCCTATGGAATTCAAATCATACCACCAGACCATGTAAAACCACATTTTCTACAACCCCAACATGCACGTACCACCACAAACTATGGTCACTTTAATTCTGCTTCACTATAAGCCCCAACTCAAAACATACACCATGCCAATTCATTTAGCCAATTATCATTATGCATTATACAATCATTAATTTATTTATATACATCCCTACATGTGAAAATAACAAAAATATAAAACATTATAAGTAAAATAAACCATACCAACCACTTCCAAAGACATACCAAGAAAGAATAGAAAATTGTAATAGAACCCATTCTAGCACGAAAAACATGAAATCGTGACACAACCCAGTCCAGCAGCATTGCTTCCCAACCACCACCTAGATTGAGTCCAACTACATAAAAATTTCATCCATTCCAATTTAATTTAATCTCTCAACATGAGATTAAATCATATCTCCTAAACCACCTCATACACAAATCCCACAAGAGCCACCACTAAACCATAGCCCCACTGCACAAACATACCACACCATTCACACAAAACCAACTCCTCTATCCACCATTGTGCCCAAAACCAAGATACCATTAGCACCATCATATAACCCTCATAGATAAAAAACCACCATAACACACACATCATAGAGCCACACCAAAAAATATGAGTTTATTTAGATTTATCCCACAATTTTTCTTTAATTCCACTTTGACAAACATGGGTGATCACAGATCAAGTTTCATCATGGGGAATGATTTTAATTTATCCGGGTACTTGTGATTATTAAGATTTAATGTCTACAATAATTTCAAGAGATAATCAACAACATGTATAAAGTATCCTAGGTCCATAAGAAAATACAAACCATGATCTTGATTTTCAGTGGGAAACAACCCATACAATTCATGACACAAATCAAGGAAACTTATAAAAAAATCATTTATCATAATCATTCTTGTCCCATATTAATTAATTCTTAATACCTTTTTTAAATTTGGATTCTGATGTTCTCACAAGGAGTCATCATTATACCCACCCCACATGATACACAATTAAAAGAGAGGTGAAGCAAATCCCTACAAGGGAAAAGAAGCGACCAAACACCACCTTGAAAAAAAAACAGAGGGTCGTGCAACCAAAAACTAATTAAATATGGTATTTGAATGTGTGGATCCAAAATATATGGGAAAACAGTTTCAATGTCCAATAACGGTGGATCATGACCAAGACCAAGATATTTAAGAGAAAAAGGAAGATTCAAGTTTTTAGAAGATAAATATCATTTGAAATGGACCAAAAACCAATTAAATATGGTATTTCAATCAATTTACATCAAATAACATGTCAAAGGGGTGAAACTAGAAAAACAAGAAATGAGTCACTGCTGGATGAGTCACTGACATCATTCCACTGACAGCAAGCCATCTCTTGCAAGCCATCGACGTTGAGCAACTGACAGTGAGATATCGACGTTGAGCCACAAACATTCACTACAGACATCCTAACTCATTGAATCCCTAACTCACTGATGCATTCACATGCCGACACCCGGAATCACCAATGCCCTAACGCACTGATTCCCTAACTCATCGACGACATGAATCCCCAATTCCCTGACCTACCAATGCTCTCAACCTACCGACACCTCGACCTATCGACACCTAGACATATCGTCACCTCTACCTACTGACGCCTACACCTACCTAGGCCTCGACCTACCATCACCCTCGAACTATCGATGTCTTGAACAACCGACGCGAGCTACTTTTTCCACCCATAACACCAAAAAATTATATTTTGACAATGTAATGGACTAAAGGGGTCATTGATATTACCATAGATACCTGTAAAACTATTTATTCTCTCTAGAATTTAATTCCAAACCTATGATATAGAGGGGTCCGAACAACCAACCCATAACATAACTCTCAAAGACAAACCACCTAGTTTGAGTGAAACCTCAATATCCAAGAATAACTTCTAGGAGATTTTTCAACCCAACAACTGCAAGACGTACCACATAGGCACCAAATGATACACAACCCAATAAAATGAACCAGTGAATTTCATTTCCCCATGCCAAGTACTTTCTTCTTTGGGCGGAACTGACTCACCTACATGGGAATAATCGCATCCTCATTAGTGATTCTTGATTAGGTATCAAGTCCTCCCCTCACAATACGTCAATAATCTATCATAATAAAAAAAATGACTCATCTCATAGAAAACATGTTTCAATCATTATATCACAAGGAAAAATAGATGAGAAAAACTCAAAAAACACTAGGTACTTGGCACGCATATGGGCCTCTTTCTCCCATGTACTCACATCCAGGCCACCATACCTACACAACACGTGAACCAAGTGAATGGTCCATCAATGAATCACCTTCTCTCAATGACCCTGGATCTCCACGGGTCACTCCATAAATGTTGTTTCAACCTTGATATCCATCTCTCCCCAATCAATGACACGAGGGTCATCAAAAAGATACCGATGAGGTGGAAATTCCAGCAACAAACCACTAGGAACATGGTGCTCATCCTTCATTTTCTGCCACACAAATCACTTTTCAACAAACTTTTCCACTTCCCGCATCATATTGGGCCACCATAACTATTCCCTCAAGCCCCTATAAATACGGGAATATCCTTGGTGTACTTTTAGGGGGGATCCATGTAACTATTAAAGAAAATCCTCATGCATTATCATTGAAAAATCTACATCCCACAAAACTACATCCCATTTTAACCATCCCTCTAGATAATCACCCCCATCAATGTGATCACGCATCACCTATGCCTCTGAGATTCCCCACTGTTTATGCTTCACCATCTACCCAAGAGACGATTGTACCATTACCTAAAATAGACATACTCTACTACCATCCATTACTACATCTATGTGAAATGTAGCCAACTCCATCATCTCCCTCCAAGAAACTATTAATTCATGAACCACTTCCTTCTGAGACTTCCTGCTTAAGGCCTTAGTCACAACATTCTTATTTCCTGAGTTGTAGGAGATTTAAAAATCAAAATCCCACAGAAACACCATCCACCTCCATAGCTTCAAGATCAAGTCTCACTTGTAAATGATGTACCTCATGCTTTTTTGATGTGTGATGACTTCAATATGCTCCCCAATGAAGTAATGTTGCTATTGATTTAGTGTGAACATGAATGTTGTTAGTTCTAGATCACTAATAGAATAGTTAAATTCATGGGGACATAACTTCCTAGGACAACAAGAGATCACTCTCGATTGTCAAATCAACACACACCCCAAACCAAATTGGGAAGATTCAAAATACACCTCGAAAATGACCCCTTCCTATGGAAGCCTGAGCATTGAAAAACATCCCCTTCCGTGAGATGACAGATATGTGGAAATAATTACTCCACACAAAATCAAGGCATTTTCTAGTCAGGACCATTAATGGGGCTACTACCCAAGAGAAATCAGGTAAAAATCACTAGCAGTAGCCTACTTGATGGATAAAATAGAAAACCTCAACCATATTCTAAGTGGATGACACTGAAATGACTACCTTGACCTTTGATGGATCTGCTACTATAACCTACTAACACACCACATTTCCAAGGAAGTGGACCTCTCATGTATGAAACTCTCACTTGGATAACATTCAATAGAGATGGTGGTGATGAAGGTCCTCTAGTATAGTCCTTAGATGGTTGATATGATCATCCTAAGACTTTGAGTAGATAAGGATTTAGTTGATGAATTCAACAATGAAATGGTCTAGGAACTCATGAGTGGTAGAGTTCAAGAGCCCCATGAACAAAGATGGTGTGTTTATAACACATAATAATATCACAACGAACTAGAAGTTCCTATACCTTCACATGAATGCAGTCTTCAGGACATCACCCCCTATCACCCTCAATTGGTGACATTCAGACCATAAATCAATTTGGGAAAACCAACTCCCTACCCTATGCTAGTGGAAAAGATTGAATATTATAGGGAGAGGGTAATAGTTATTAACGTTTACCTGATTCAATCTCTGGTGGTCTATGATAGCAGTAGACCACCTTCTTCCTTATTCAAAAAAGGGATATAACACTCCTTAGTGACTCACTTGGTCAGATGAAACCCTACTTCATCAGATAAATATTCTGAATCCACAACTCCCATAACTCATACGAAAGCATCTGATAATGATCCATGGAGATATGATGATCACTGGGTTGTATGTCTATCCCGAACTCAATGTCATGTAGAGGGAGTAGTGCCACAACCCCCTTGGAAAAAACATCCAAAAAATCTTTGAAAACTCCCAGAAACTCTACCATCTCAGCATCCATCAATCCAATTGACAACTCTTCAAATAATTAAAAAATAATCTCCATGCACTGGTTTCCATCTGATGGCACGTCTCACCAATGATGGATCCATGTAGGCCATTTGGGTCTAAAAACTTGAAAATTCTCAAAAAGAATTCAATAATATAATGAAAAAAGTAAAACATGTCTATTCAAAGGATCATATTATATGGATAAATATGTAGTAGATAGAGATCCCCACATAAATGATATGTCCCCAGAATCAGTCTACACCCCTGTAAAAAATATTACAAGATTTTTGGACCTCCGACAGCTGTAGTCAACACCAGGGGTACAGTAAGTATCTCTATGTCCAATCATAGATCATGTGATTGACTATGTGAAAAAAGAAGTTGGAAGATCAACAATTAATCAAGGTGAAAGAAAAAGAACTAAACAAAATGATCATACCCCAAATGATCTTTTCCCTACTTGAACATCTACCTTTGTTGGGAGAAAATTACCATTCTCATCTCCTACACTACTCAACTATTGGATTCCTCCCTGACCATGCCCTGGTCAAGGCCACTAAGGAGATCCCGGAGGTCAGCCTCCTCCTAAGCCGTCTACCCCTGAGGGAATAGGGGTCTGATCTCCATACTGCTGGAAAGGCCCGGTAGGAAACTTATACTGAGGGGATCGATGAAACTTCCCACCTCCACCCCACTTTTCCCATGTTGGGAAATTTACCTATAGGTTCCAATGGCCTCCACAAGAAAAAAACCGTCATCCCGTGGCATGTGGGAAAAGGATGAGGACCAAAAGGTCAGAACAGAAACTATTGGGGTCGGTTCCCCACTTAATGAAACATGAGAGGACATGATGCTAGAGACTTTCTATTATTGGCCTTCCCCTTTTATAAACATGGTTAATTCCCTTCTTGTAGAAGACCTCTATGTGATCACATCCTTTACACTGCCTTATCCTTCTTTTCAACCTCTATGTATGTAAGTAGGTTGATAGGAGTAATTGAATACTGAATAAAAAGTCAAAGTGCCTTCTCTAAGTGGCTCTCCCGAGACTCCTCATTAATAAACTAATCATGAGAAAAATGTAGTAGATCATTAAACATGATATCCAATTACCTCACTGACATACTCCTCTACAATAGGGAGAGTAACTCTTGCCACTTCCCATATTTCATCATTGCAGAAGGAAATTCTACTTGGAACACCTTCTAAATATCAGCCCACAAAACATCAATTTCATTCCTCTCCCTGACGTAATGCATCCACCACTAATGTGATACTCCCCTCGTCTAGCTCACTGGTAGAGGAACCTAGTACTCTATTGGAACTCAAATTAAGAAAAAAGTGATCAATATCTCCTAAATCCTACTCTCTATTCCAATGAATGAGATACAACCCTAGTAATTTCCCAGAGTCTTCCACTGGAAATCATGAAGCGTCTTCTTCCACTGATTGGCCGTCTCTACTGGATTGACCCTCCACCGGTCAACAGAGATAGCCTATTAACCCTCCACTACACATACAAAATGTGGGTGACATCTGGGTTCCATAGGTGAAAGGAAAAAATGGCCTTTGAAGAACATGTAGTATGGAATTTATTTGGGATTCATTTTAACTCATTTTTTTAATTTCTTCAAAACTCCCAAAACAAAAAAAGAACACAAGTCATTATGATGTATGTAACCATCCAAGTGTCTCTACCCCGCAATTAGTGTAGCATCACATAGTCATTTGACAAGCTCATATTTCTTTAATAGGATCATGGGGGGCCCCAATATCCCATGTACTGGCCAGTCTACCCTGGCCAATGTCACACAACAAGATCACAAAGAAATGTCTCCCTACCATCCCATGAAATCCTCACCATGCAAAACAGAAAACTCCATCCTATCACTCATCCATTAGTTTGATACCATTATATCATGACCCACCTTTTTCAAGATGAGGGAATGGAAAAAATAATGTCACGACCTTCCTTCCTTAAGATGAAGGAGAGATAATGATCCTTGAGTCCCACCTCCAATATGCCCTAGGGTAGCGACCAACACCAAGGTCAATGAAATCTCACAAAAATGATTGACATTAAACTTTTTATATTGACCAATATCAGGATATAAGATGTATCAACCTCAAACAACCTAATGACTGAGATATATATATATATATGAAGAACAAAAAATCAATCCCACATGCATGTTTAATCTAAATCTGCTAGAAATAAAAAGAAAAATCCAATGTAAGTACCAAAATAAAACTATGCTTCAAAAAAACATCTGAACCCATTATCTGAGATAGTAAGCTCTATTATAGTCTACATAATCTATATAGAAACCTAAAATATTTATATACATAGGGTTATCTTACAATTATATAGAGTAGGGAAGAACCAAAGTCACCCATGAAAAATTCGGAGATTCATACCAATTCCCTTGTGAGAAAAAAACTCAAAAGGACCTAACAATGTGTATGATCCACCCTAACCTCACAGAGGCCTTCTCACCAAATAATGCAAGTCATGTAATGTATGGTTGTAAGCACATCGATATTTGGGTTCCTCACACTACTTCCCACTAGTTAACGGCTCATACCTAATTATGAATGTCCTTAAGCTACCATGCTATTCCAGATGCCCCACTTCCACAACATTCCCACATACACCTAATCCTCACACCATGTCACATACTTCCCGAAGACACTTGGGAAAAAACCACCACAAGTCACACTTGAAATAAAATTATGCCTCATCAGGAAGACACATGAGAAAAAAACCACCACCCATACAACCAATACCATAAGTCTAGTATTAAACCTCAAGCCACTAAAACCTACCCATAGAGTCTTCGGTGATCAATACCAAGAATAGGAAGCTGGGTGTAGTTAGCAACCATACATACCCCCTCCTACTGGGATGCTGGGAAAGACACCCTCTCCCATAATAATGGGAGTGTTCTATACATTGTCCTCAACACATGTGTCTTGCATATAGAAAACATAAGGAACTAAAAGTTTATATATATATGTTACAAACAGTCATCCCATCCTATGGAATTCAAAACATACTACCATACCAATCAATATAACCATTTTTATTACCCTTACATGAACGTACCACCACGAATGAGAGTCATTTGAATGTCACATCACTACAAGAACCAACTCAAAACATACCCCCAAATAATTTATTTAACTAATTATCACTCTATATTATCAAATCATTCCTTTCTTTATTTCTTTACCTCCCATGGAAACTACCAAACACTATAAATATTATAATTTGAAGAAACCATACCAACTAATACCCCAACCAAACAAGGAAGGAATGTAAAATGGTAAGGGAACCAATTATAACACTAATGACATGAAATAATGACACTGCTGAATCCTGAAGAACCATTTCCCAACCACTACCTAGATGTTGTCCCACTCCATAATAGGTCCATCAATTCCACAATCAATCAATCAATCACTCAATTTGAGTATCCTTTAAAATTCCTACACCACCTCATACAAAAATCACATAGCAACCACCACTATACCAGAGCCCACTACACTCACACACCACACCCTTCTCACATAACCAACCCCTCTGTCTACCCCTGATCACAAAATCATGCTACCATCACCCCCACCATATATCCCTCATAAAGAAAAAACCCTCACTACACACTTCCACACCAAAACAAGGAGAGTGTATTCAAATTTAGACAAAAATGGTTCTTTAAACCCACTTTGATAAACGGGGGTGATTAAAAATCATGTTTGATCGTATGTGATGATTTTCATTTAACTGGGTATATGTGATTAATCTGATTTCATGTTTATGTTCATTTTAACTTAGAATAAACAATAATTATAAATTATCATGGATATACAGCCAAATAACACCAATGAAAATGATCTTTATTGGGATAGAACCCATAAAATTCATGAAATGGATTGGGGATAACATATAAAATAAATTGTTCATCATTATCTCCCCCATCCCCCATTTATTATTTCATATTATCATTTTCAAATTTGAATTCATCCATTCTCATAATGAGTCATCATTATACCCCCTGTATGATACACTATTAAATGAGAGATGAATGAAATCCCTACCTAGAACAATAGGAGACCAAAAAACCTCCTTGCGCCAAAACCAATGGTCGTGCAAGAATGGAACTTCACAGAAGAACCAATTGTGATGATACATCATAGGCACATGGTTCATCTTGGGAAGAAAGGGTCTCATCACACCAATAGAAAACTGAAGGGTTTAATGTAACATATGATTCAAATTTACAAATGGAAGATCCTAAATCAAGAGGAAAATGGTTTCATAGGCCATTAAATGCAGATCATGACCAAGACCATGTGGATTAGGAGTCAAAGGAAGCTTGAAGTTTTTAGATGATATACACCATTTTAAAGGGACCAAAAACTCATTATATATTTTATTTAAATGATTTAACATCCAAGAAAGTGTCAATGGGGGGAAACTAAAAAAATGTGAAAACTATAAATGACTCACTGATGGGTGAGTCACTGACAACAATCAACCAACCCTGATCCACCAACAGTAGTTCACTGACGCTGGGCCACCGATGATGTGATATTGACCCTAAGCCACCGATGTGAACTATTGACTACCTATCTCACTAATTTGATGACACACTAATGCCTGGACTCGCAGATTCCCTGACTCATCAACCCCCTAATGCAATGAAAACCTGACTCATAGACACCCAGACTCAACGATTCCATGTCCTACCAATACCCTTGGCCTAACGACGCCTTGACTAACTAATTCCTCAACCTACTGACGGTTTGACCTATGGACTCCATGACCTACTGAAACCCTTGACCTAACGATGACTCACATGTCAATATCATCTACTTATCGATGCCTCGACCTACCGATACCTCGACCTACTGATGCCTCGACCTACCGATGCCTCGACAAACCGATGCGAGCTACAATTTCATTCAAAAATTCCCTAAACACTATATTTTGAAAAAGTAATGAACCAAAGAGGATCGAGCCATTATAATATTCCTTTTCCACTATATTATCATTCATTTTAGAACTTGTAATATCTTATGTCTAATAACCTCACTATCCTACCATGAGAGATACTCTCCTTACGGGAATCTTCTATGTTTAAGCCCTATACCATCAATCGAACTATTTGGGTTTTGATCAATGTCTCATAAATTGGGTATATAGGAAACCCCTTGGAGATTTAATCCCAACTGATAGTAATCTTTGGTTCCCACTCCTAGGGAACTCCTCTTTGATCCACATCTAGTATTATCCAGATCATATTTAGAGGTTTTTCATCTACCATTTTTGGGAAATACCTCCTCAAGTTCTCCTCAATAGACTATTCTTATAAATCCATCAAAAATCCTACCTAGTTCTCACTCCTAGGGGCTAACCTCATTGATCCACCTCATGGTTAATTCTCATCAATATACCTCAACTCCACATGCTGACAAGAATATGACCTATCTCATACTACTTCATGATGGAAAACAAGGGATTCCTTAGGAGAAATACATGGAAGATATATGAATATAGTGATAGCTACCTCATCTTAATCATGGAATCTAGAGGTTAAATCCTTGGACGATATTAATTTTTCATCATATAACAAGTAATTGAAACTATTTGAATTAAGCTCAACACCTAGATATTCCTCCATGAGATTCCCTATGAAAAGGGAGAATGAAGCTGACCAATGTTCTTAGAAACCCAACATTCCAGTGATTCCCAACATGACTAATCACCTGACCAAAGGATGCTACCCTTTCATGAAAATTTGGAATGTCTAGACAGATGTATTTTAATTAACAGTCATCCACAAAAGAGATTGTACTGGGAATGAGTTTCATTTATGTGACTTAATTTATGTGGGATACACGGACTACATGATGAAATCCATTGAAAAATACAACCCATTTTGACGAAGGGTCATAAAAAATAATTTATTGAAATGAATGTTTATTGAAATTTGAAAATAGAGAATGTGGGGTAACATAATGTTACCACATCAGGCATCAATAGGTGAGGCAGGGATCCTTAGAAAAACCATCTCAAGAATTATGTATATGGTAAATTTAGCACTTCGAAATTTTGATTATAATATTGCTCATTAATTGTGTCTTTTTCAATTGAATAAGTATTAATTATTGATTCAACTAAAATGATGGTGATGGAAGAATGTCAAATAAAAATTAACGCCTCTATAAATTTACATTTTTTTTAGACTAGTAGGTTATAAAATATATTTTTTATAAAAATTACTATGTTATATAACCCACTATAATAAATAATTATAGAGGTTGTTAAATTAATTTTGTAAAAGGTGTGTGATGATGTATATAAAAAATTAAGAATATATTAGGATAATGTCATTGTTTTATCCTTGATATATATATATATATATGGAATGTTGTTAGCGTAATGATTTATTATGAAGACACAGTTGTTGTAATTGACTGGACCCTCCTATTCCATTGTTATTACCAATATCTAGTGACTAGAGAATCCTAGGAGACCATCAGTGACTCATTAAGAAGATTTAAGAAATTCTAGTTGAACAAGAATTTTCACCAATAGACGTCGTTGGCACTAATGGGTGTCGATGGAACTGATGGATGTCTGTGGCACTGATAGGAATTTGTGGCATAGATGGGTGTCAGTACCACCCATCGGTATCAGTGGCACCGAAGGGTGTCAATTGCACTGATGGTTGTCAGTGGAACCAATGGGTTATCTGTAGCACCAATCAGCATTGGTGCTAGGGTGACTATTCCAAGGGGAAGGTTCCAGGGTGATGGTGATAGGGTGACAGTGTGAGTTTGATGATTCTAGGATGACAGTGTCAAGGTGATGGTTCCAAGGGGACGATTCCAGGGTGATGGTGCAAGGGCAACAGTTCTAGGGCAGTGGTTCTAGGGTGGTAGTGCTAGGGCAATGGTGCTTGGGTTACAATGACTCACCTAATGGTCAGCCCTTCCGAGTTTTTCTAGGACCTTCCAGTTTTCCCCAGTATCATTTATTTTAGTGTAAAAGTGTTTTAATACCCCTTTAAAATCCATTTAAAGTTAGTAAATGATTTTTTAATCCCCAAATATTCAGAAGACACTTGAGTTACCAAAACATGTGGAATTTTTCCTTGGTGCCAAACCTTTTTTGGGTTTTATCGTTTGTCCCATATTACACATTTTTTACCATTTAAAGGAAATCTATTAATTTATTACCGTTATCTCCACCATCTCTAAGGAGAATTATTAAATATCATGTAATATCAATGTTTGAAACTTCCCAACCAAATGGTTGTGGCTCAATCCAAATTTTAGGTACATCAATATGATCTCCATAATTTTAGGATCTAGCCTTTTCTCAATCCGATACCACATTTTCCTTTTTCCTCCTACTCTCTATTCGCGCGCCTCGAGAATTATACCTGAGACGAATCATGTTCCCTTACAGGCACACTTCCCACTAATACTTGGAGTCCTAATATTTCTTACTCTTCTAGTTGTGCATCCCTAGTTCTGGGTGTGAGGAGGAAACATTGATCGTTGATCATCCAAGTAGGTTTTTTTTCTTCATCTATATTTATTGTGCATCATGCGGGGTCGGTGTGATGATTATTTCCCTAATGATGTAGATGAAAGCTAAAATTAATAAATATTGTAAGAATACTTTTAAAGAATTATGTGGTACAGACGATGATAATGATTTGGTATTCTTTTATCTCAGTTTTTATGTTATGAATTGTATTGAATTATACCAATTGGAAATCATTGCCTTTGGGGGTACTTTCCATCACCCTAATAAACCTCATGTTTTAGGATAATCCTATGATTGAATGGATGCAACATGTAAACTTATAAAATAATTTGATTTTATGGATTTATAATGAATAAGGATCCTTATGTGATCATACCGAATATCCAAATGGAAAGAAAAACATAATTAATAGTGTAGTTAAATATGAAAACATCCTTGTTCTATTTTGATGTCATGTGTGGTGGCTCTGTTTGATGCCTTGTAAGGTGACATAGAGTGGGTTGGATTGTTCTGATTGAGAATTTTTTGGGCATTGGTTTGGTTCCAGTACATCGAGGGATCTCATGGATCCCATTTGTTGCTGGGTCATTACAAGAGAACCGGTTATGATTGCTTAAATTTAGGCTTGTCAATTTTCTTTTTCAGTCCAATTTTGTTTTGACTTTTAGTTGTTCATGTTAGATTCACAGTATTGGAGAATTATTTTTGAAGGAATAAAAAGATCATTATAATAGGAAGGGGTTAAATGGGGATATTGTTTTCCATAAATGGTTTGTTTTCTGGTTGTGGTTGTGGTGCATTTGTGCATGTAGGGATAACACCAAGAGTGGTTGTGTATGGGTTGTTTTTCAACATAGTGACCCTTAGGTTGGGATGTGTTCTTGATTACATATATGTATAAAATCTAGTTCATATGTTTCTTTTATGCACCATAAAAATGTTTAGATCTTCGTGTCAAACACCCTTACCTCATGGGTGAAGGTGTTTTCTCAAACATTATTATGAGTTATTGGTTATTAGAAACTTTATGCTCCCTCTACCAGGTATCCCAAAACTCTTTGAATAGGTTGTGTTGTGGTGGTTTTCCCAGGTGTGTGTGGGCATGTTCATTTCCCATGTTCCTTCAAGATGAGGCCCAGGTGACTTTGGGTGTGGCAGTGGTTGTTGTGATCCAGGTGTTGGCGATCCTGGTGATGTGTGGTTGTTGT
Organism: Viscum album; assembly: GCA_963277665.1. Lineage (NCBI taxonomy): Eukaryota > Viridiplantae > Streptophyta > Magnoliopsida > Santalales > Viscaceae > Viscum > Viscum album. The sequence continues at coordinate 2,086,855,454 of OY728122.1, read as the reverse complement.
GGCCCAGGTGTCTACGATCATGGGGATGCATGGTTTTGAAGTACCATAAGGTTGTTGTTGGGAAAGAAGTGGAACTGAAGCAGTACTTGTGTGGGAGGTTTTATGCATTGGACGTCCTAAATAACTAGTGTGAAAGAGCTACGGGGAACCCAAATGTCGATGTCATATTACAATTATTTTACATGAATTTCAATATTGTGGGAGTGTTCCTTGGTAAGGCTTGGTGGATAGTTTCATTGCAAGGTGTTTGGGTTACCTTTACTTTATACCAAGGCATTAGAATTCCTCCCCACTTGTGCATGAGAGATTTTGGTTTTGCCCAGTGAGTATGCATGTATACTTACCCTACATATGGAAAGCTGATTCAAAGATTCTAAGAGGACCTTGAGGTACATATAAGACATTACTATCCTAAACATCCTGAAATTTTTTTGCTAATTTTTTTCCATTGGTACTTTCTTTTGTATTTTTTCTTGTGTTTTGTATCATTTTACTCGCACCTTCCATCGCCGTTGAGGACCAGATCAGCCTCTAAGCAGAGTGGGGAGGTGGTGATTACTTTGAAAAAGGGGAAAGTGGCCATCGAGGACTCAACTGAACGACCTGTTCTGGAGCAGCTTATAAGTAGGGTTCAAAGTGCCAACTATTGGAGGAGCCCAGAGTGGGAGTCGGCTATGGGTGAGGAGGAATCCTGCATGGGTTTTGGAGACGATTATGGCTATTATGATGTGTACTGTTGTGTTGTTATAATTTTTTTAAGTTTGGTCTATGTATGCATGCTGTACTTGGGGTACCAGTTCCCTCTAACCCGGCTTTAGAAAATGAAAAAAATGATTTGCAGGCAGGTATCATTTTACTTTGGGCATGTATATGGGAATGGATTTTGGATTTACATTACATTATGATTTTGGAGTTTTCTTGGACATACCATCTTATCTCTTAATCTAGTTTTATAAAACGTGTAATTCATTCAATTTCACATGATTTTCTATACCATTGGTACTAGTCACCAATCCAGGGCCTATTGAAGGCAAGACACAGGGGTCACTATCTCACCTTCAACTTAATGAATGAAGTGTCTGGGATTTTTTTGTCCTAAAACATCATCTTAGAGAAGTAGGGTCATGATATAATGGTATCAGAGGAGGTTGTTGAGAGATAGGATGGTGGTCTAGGTTAGGCACAATTAGGATTGCATGGGATTGTAGGGAAACAGTGCACAGAAATCATAGAGCGTGAAATAGGACAAGGAAGACTGGCTAGGGAATGTGATATTAGGGTAGCCCGTGATCCGATGCAAGAACTCTAGGCCTACCAAATGACCATGCGAGGCTATATAGATTTAATGGTAGATACCATAGGAAAGGAAAATGAATCATAATGACTATTTTTCTTGTGTTTCTTGGGTGTTTTGGGAATTTAAAATAAATAAAAGGTAAGGAAAATTTTAAATTAATTATTCTACACTACTCGGGATTAGGCATTGCTCGTTTACCTTACAAAAATGTCACCCAGACAACATCCATGATTAGTATGAGAAATAGAGGCCCAGAAGGCTGATATGGATGATCAGTAGAGGATGGAGAAAGGGGAGAAGGATGAATAGTGGAAGAAGATGCTTCCTGACTTTCAACAGTGGACCCTCAAGAAGTATGATGCAAGCGTTTCAGAAATTGAGATGGTGAGCTGGCTCGAGGATCTGCTGATATTATTCATCTTAATCTGGGCTCTGATAAAGTACTGGGTTCCTCTTTTCATTATCCAACTATGGGGAGAGTCATGTTGGTGGTGGAAGCACTCTCTTTAGGAGAATAAGGAATCTTAGGTTTCGTAGACTGACTTTGAGAAGGAGTTCCGAGCGGAATTCCATTCATCCACAATGAAGTTTGAAAAGAGACAATAGGTGCTCCCCCTCTAGCATAGGAGAATGGATATGAGGGGATTGGGGATCAAGTTCATGGATCTTCTTCATTTCACTCTAGACCTATCCCAAGTTGAGGAATCGTGGGCAAGGGGATTTGAGGAGGTGGTCTGACCCTCCCATCAGTATGTGGTTTATCCATTCACTCTACCAACATACATGGAGGTTCAGAAGAAGGATGAGGTGATGGAGAAAATGCACATGATGGGAGGTGTGCCACTAGAGGGGTTCCAGTTGAGCTCTTCGAAGGGTAAGGCCATTAGTAGTAGGCCTCCAGTGTAACACCCCAGGTAAATAAAGAATATGAAATTTTTATATTTATTCATATTTTTGAATAAAGTATTAATATTACTTTAAAGGTAACACTGTGCTCGATGGCGTACCCAATACGCAACAACGAGTTTCTTTGAAATCATACGTTGCACTCTAATAATAAAATGATATTATTTTAAATGGCAGTGAATGCCTATCCATTTTAATGACAGGAATGAACTGAAATAACTACAAAATGATTATATATGTTTGTAAAATATTTTTCCTTTTATCCAATAAATGTTAGAGGATTAAAAATGCGAATGAATCCAATTTTAAGCGTAAACTTTCTAATATTCTTTAAAAGGTCGATTAACTGGCTTTTGATGGTGAACCTCTTTTAAATCCACTTTTTGACAATTTTATGTGTTATATTTGATGAAATAAAATTCTTCTTTAGAATCAGGACATCAAAATTTACTTTGTGTAATTTTTTGGTATTTTTCCGATAAAGTTCATTTTTTAATGAATAGTGAAAAATGTTGTATTTTAATTCAAAACCTCTTTTTAATATAATTTATTTATATGATTAGATTATATTTTGAATTTTTTATAAAGGGAAATTAGAATATATTTTTACCATTTAATCCAATAGTGGTCATTGGAATTAATTTCACTTTGAAATTGGACTTAAACTAGTGCCAATCTTTTAATAGATATTGTTTCTTAAAAACACGCTATTTGTTTTGACAACGGGAATTAATTATTAAATTAATTAATGCGACTTATATGTTTTGAATTTTTTAAAATATACATCATTTCTGAATTCGTAATATGAAAAATATCTTAGGGTGAATTTTTGGTAATTTTCTGAAAAACATCAATTTTTGATGAATAGTGAAACCACTAAGTGGTAGTTAATGAAACTGATTTTTCATTTAAATGAAACTTTGCCACTTCTGTGATTTGATTTTCAAAAATACAACAAACATGGTTTTCATTAAGAAGTAAAATATGGTTCAATGAGATTAAAATAATTTTTGGTGAATAGTAACTTTTAAGTTTTATTAATCACCATTAAAGGTAATTAGTGTAATTTAAGGTAAAAATAATGTTTTAATAATATGAAATCACATAGACACATGTCATAACCTATTTTGATGTTTCATGGCCGACCAAGACAATCCATGGGTCAACTTGGGGACCCCATGGATCCACTTTGATAGGAAAATGACATAAATAACTTTTTATTTAAAGTTAAAATAAAAATGTCACAAACATGAGTTGTTTTACTAAAACAATTTTTAAATGGGGTTATAAAAGTCATATTTTTTACTATAAATATTAATTAGAAATATAAAAATATTTCTTACATCATGATATTTTTTTATAATTTTTAGACATTAAATAAATTAAATTATTTATGACACCATGATGATGCAACGATTACCTCATTATTTAACGATTTCAATAAAATGAAAAGATAATGTAATCTCTAAGACCTACACATGTAAAAACCCTATTGTATGGGTTTATTTAGAACTCTTATCACCTTATCCTCTAAATATATAATTTTGGGACCTTTAAAATCCGAAAACCATTTTATAATAAAGTAACTTTTTATAACTTTCCAAGAGTGCCCCTCCTCTCCTCTTATAAAAGGCCCCCACCTCTACCACCATACCCACACCTATAAAGCCTTTGGATTGGCCAAAACATGCCCATTTTGTCTCTACACATCCCTATATTACTCCTAGATTACTCACATTGGGCAGAAGTCTTCCCAAGGAAGCATTTGAGCTCAAATAAAAAAGAGTTACCCATCATAAAGGTAATGTCTTCCCTAGTATTCTTTTGTTTTATTTTGCTTCTCCAACCCCCTAAACTCTTTTTATATATTTATTTTTTAACAAAACCAGTATCTTCAACATAATAGGATGTTTTTATGAGGAGGATTCGAGCTACAATAACACACATCTCCATCTAGTGGTTAAAGAACATACTGTTTCTGTGGATGGTGAATTACTGCCTCACGAAACGATGATTGTTCTATCTTCTCATACCACGTCTCATGGTGGCCATTTTGATGGAAATATATTATCTTTATTTCCTCTAAATTATTCTGTATTTTATATTTAATACATACCTTTATGCTTTTCATATTGTGCAAATGCGATAATTTCATTTGAGAAAGTGTGGACTACCGCCCCCTCAAGTGATGTGACTCGTTCATGAAATACATGGAATGTATAAAGAATGAAATTGATGAAATTATGTGATATATATAACACATATATTATACTGGAATTATAATATATATATATCTCATCTAGTTTTAATTCCATTAATGTTCCAAAGAAATGAAAGTAGCGTTCATGCGTACGTATGGATTACCATCTCCATGAATGGTACATTTCATTTCTTATCACCAAATGTTATGTACTATTATAAGTACATATATATAATGGATATATATGTCATATATTACATCTAAATGATGGATATAATTCTGTAATTATAATATATATATCTCTCTTTTAACTTTAATTCCATTAATATGACAAAAAAATGAAAGTAGCGTTCATGCGTACGTACGGCCTACCGTCTCCATAAACGGTGCTTTTAATTTTTTATCTCCAAATGTTATGGAATAGTAAAAACATTAATATATAATGGATATATATGATATTTAAAACATTAATACTATTATGGAGATGATGTACCTATAACTACATGGAAAAGTTTTTTTCCAACAAGTTCAATTTTTACTCATGTACCGAACATAAAAAAACGTCGGATATGAACTCACTTTATTAACAAATTATTAAAACATTATAATATGTGACATGAAATGAATAATAATATTTAAAGGAGATCCTTAAGAAATTATAAATTGAACAAATTTTATTATTCAGGAGATTAAAGAACGATCGAGTCATGTCGGACACGAGGTAAGGGATCCTACCCCTCTCTTTCTTTTTAAGTACACTCTTTTATGTCATTCCTTTTAAGCTCATCTTTCTTATGATTGGGATGTTCTTTTATATTACTATTACTGTAATTTTTTTTTCATATGATGAGAGACCCTATTTTCTCTCATCAATCCATTTTGGGTGTTTTGAGTGGCGCTGTTAGGCTGCCAAATTTTCGTAAGGGATCCTACCTCTCTCTTTGTTTTTAAGTACTCTCATTTATGTAAATTCTTTTAAGATACTCTTTATTATGTTGGGATATGTTATTATATATTCGTATTGATGTAAATTATATGTCCAAGTGATGAGATACTATTTTCGCTCTCATCAACCTTTTTTCAGAATTTTGAAATGACGCCGTTAGGCTGTCGAATTTTTGCAAGGGAACTTCTTAACCCAATTTTGATTCTTTGGGATAAACATGTACTCCTTGAATATGTTGTCCTATGAATATGTGTGAATGACCGCTGATTTTTTGACACTTAATATCCACTAATTTGGTGAATTATTTTGTCACACATAATAATTTAATTGATTTATCCTTAATTTAAGGATACCATCTTTATAATGGATTTCATCTCAATTTACATTTCCATTGAGACTTCATTGTTTTTATACAACAATTCACTCTTATATGGTTTGTATACTGTCTTTTGACATATTATATCATGAATCCCTTTATTCTAATGATATTATAAAGTTCGTATTAAATGTTATTCCACAATTATTTGTATTCCAGAGTCTCTCATTTTGTTAAAAACTCTTTAACAAAAATATCGTTTTAAATGTATTAAAGATTTATTATTTTAAATCATTATCTTTAATGTCCATGTTTTCAAAATGGTTTTAAGTATTTATTTATATGTACATTAATGTTTTAAAATTATAATTCCATTAAAATCTTCAAAGTGGTATGGGACACTTTGATTCAAAAATCTCTTCTAAATGGTTTTTGAAAATGGATTGATTAATTAAATATCTTTGAATTACTTATTGTGATTTCAAATGTAATGTTGTTATTGAAATGTTTATATTTTCAATATTTTATGTGTAATTATGGTACATGGACATTTTACGGGTGGTTACATGATAAACCATATGACGGGTGGTGCCGTGAATACCAGGATAGGTGGTTACGTTATAACCTCCAATGAAATCGGTATGGAAGTTGGTCGTATGTATATTCTATTAAGTATGTGTGGAAGTAGACCGTATGGTTATTCCATTTAAGTATGTTTATGTCCCAAGTTACCTTTATATGTTATGTGTTCTTTATATGGGTTTTATGGTAATCTTTTGGTTACAAAAGGGTAAGTAATGGTCTTTTATTCAGTGAAGATTTTTTTCTACTTCATAAAGGTGAAAAGTTTTACTTTGGTAAAGTACTCATGGTTTACTTGTTGTTTTGAAAAAACTAACAGTTTTCCTTCTTTGGGTATCCTTTACTTGGATTTTTATGATCATCCCACGTTTTTGAAATGTTTTCCATAGGACTTAAAGATGAATAGGGTCAAGTACGAGATCAAGGGAAGAAATTATATCTAATACATGGAACTAGACATGTTTCTTTTTATGTATTTTTTTTATTTTATGGAATATTAGTAGAAGTGTCTAATATGTAATGTTTTAAGATGTAATAGTTATGGCCTAATTCTCTAAAACTCTAAACCTGAAAAGATCCTCTATGTGAAATATTCATTTATTTCATGATTAAGTAATGTTTAAGGATGGGGCCTTATAGTTGGTATCAAAGGTCGGTTTAGATAACATTAGAGGTTAGGGTATTCTCTAAGAATAAGTGACATTACCATAATGGTTAGGATTTTAGAAATATTCCTAGTTATAGATAATGTGAATGAGTAAGTATATCTTAGTGTTTATACTTTTCATTAGTACATGGTGGTTTTGTTGATATACTCACACTGACATTTTTTGTTTTTGTAAATGGATGGATCTAGCAGGCACCATAGTGACAATGGGTTTGAAGGCAACTGTGGTGTTTCTCTGATTAAGAGACTGGATGAAATGGGGGATTCAATGAGAAATCTCGTGGTTATTCTAAACCAACTATCAAGAGTCATGATCAACCACTTGAACCATGGTGAGTTCTCTAATGCATCATGTATGAGAGAACCAACTCGATGAGGAAGTTCAGGTAATAATTATAAGGTAACCATTAGGGTTTATGCGATCCTTATTTTTGAGGTAATTATGGGTTACTATATGTTATGATGGAAAATGAAAGGCATGAGATAAAATTGAGGTTAAATTATGATATTGTTATTTTTGATGATTTTATCTCTTTTTGGGGAATGATTTGAGAATTTTTTAGTTTGGAAAAAAGGACAACATTCAGACCATGTGACAACCCATCGCGTCGGACAATGCTGTGGGAATCGAACCAACAACCAAAGTGCAGGTGGTATTTATAGCCTACCACTTGACTACGTGAAGTCCCTGGTTAGTTTGACTAATTATTTTTAGTTAGATGATTTTATGAATCAAGAGTAAGTTGATTTTGGGTTATCTATGGAAATTATTGACCTATCATGGAGGATATATGATTAGGTTAGTTACTTTTCAGTATGAGACTTTAAGAGTAACTGATGTTATTTGGAGATAAATGTTAAGGTTTATCTTGGAAGTCTATGTGATTAAATCATTAAAAGATTTGGGTTTCAGTATTAGTTTTCATTACTTTGAAAATTTTTATGGATAGATGTTTATTGAATGGACTTTGTAGAACTTTGGGTATTGTTTGACAAATTTTGGATATTAAGAATATAATTTTTTTATAAATGATTATCCTTTTTGGGTATTATCTGATCTCATACTAACCTTTTTGGTTTTAGTTTTGGTTAAGGTCTAAAGACATGGGAATTATACAGTTCTATTTTTTGGATTAGGTAATTCTCTAGAAGTTGATTATATCTCTGTTAATGTAAACAAGTCATCCTAAATACTCATCTTTTGGAGAAAATATGAGTTCGTGTAATAAATCTAGTAAAAGATGAATGTCAACATGAAAATTAAGTATGTTTCCTTATGTTTTAGTTAAGATAATAAATAAATTCATCAATGAAAAGTAACTTAAAAAAAAAAAATTCCGTTAACTTTTCCTACTAGGGAATCCAATACCGTTTAACACACCACAAGTTTGTGATTTTCTTGTGGTCAAACTTCTCCTAAACATGTTTTCTATCACTCTCCCTCAGAACATGAACCTTTTCTTTTTCGTCCATATCCATGTTTTCTTACATGGAATCCTATTATGGGTTAACTCGGGTGACCTTTGTACTTTCCTTTATTTCTTTTAAAGTGATAGTTTAATTTACTCTTTTTCCGATGTGGGGCTTTCAATGAAGTTTCTGAGCCCAATTTTAAAATTGAGAGGACGCAATTCCCAAAAGGGGGGAAGGATGTAACACCCCAGGTAAATAAGGAATATGAAATTTTTATATTTATCCATATTTGTGAATAAAGTATTAATATTACTTTAAAGGGAACACTATGCTCGATGGCGTACCCAATACGCAACAACGAGTTTCTTTGAAATCTTACGTTACACTCTAATAATAAAATGATATTATTTTAAATGGTAGTGAATGACTAGCCATTGTAATGGCAGGAATGAATGGAACTAACTAAAAAATGATTATATATGTTTGTCAAATATTTTTACTTTTATCCAATAAATTTTAGAGGATAAAAAATACGAATGAATCCAATTTTAAGTGTAAACATTCAAATATTCTTTAAAAGGTCGATTAACTGCCTTTTGATGGAGAACCTCTTTTAAATCCACTTTTTGACAATTTTATGTGTTATATTTGACAAAATAAAATTCTTCTTTTGAATTGAGACATAAAAAATTACTTTGTGTAAATTTTTTGGTATTTTTCCGATAAAGTTCATTTATTAATGAATAGTGAAAAATGTTGTATTTTAATTCAAAACCTCTTTTTAATCTAATTTATTTATATGATTAGATTATCTTTTGAATTGGTTTTAAGGTTAAATTAGAAAATATTTTTACCATTTAATCCAATGGTGGCCATTGGAATTAATTTCACTTTGAAATTGGACGTAAACTAGTGTCAATATTTTAATGGATATTGTTTTTTAATAACACGCTATTTGTTTTGACAGCGGGAAATAATTATTAAATTAATTAATTCAACTTATATGTTTTGAATTTTCTAAAATAGACATCATTTTTGAATTTGAAATATCAAAAATAGATTAGGGTGATTTTTTGGTAATTTTCTAGAAAACTTCAATTTTTGACGAATAGTGAAACCACTATGTGGTAGTTAAAGAAACTGATTTTTCTTTTAAATGAAACTTTTCCACTTCTGTGATTTGATTTTCAAAAATCCGACATTTATTGTTGTCATTAAGAAGTAAAATGTGGTTCAATGAGATTAAAATATTTTTTGGTGAATAGTAACTTTTAAGTTTTATTTATCGCACTTAAAGGTAATTAGTGTAATTTAAGGTAAAAATAATGTTTTAATAATATTAAAGGACATAGACACATGTCCTACCCTCATTGTATGTGTCATGGTCGACCAATAAAATCCATGTGTCAACTTGGGGACCCCATAGAGCCACTTTGGTAGGAAAATGACATAAATAACTTTTTATTTAAAGTTAAAATAAAAATGTCACAAACATGAGTTGTTTTACTAAAAAAATTTTTAAATGGGGTTATACAAGTCATATTTTTGACTATAAATATTAATTAGAAATATAAAACGATTTCCTACATCATGATAGTTTTTTTATAATTTTTAGACATTAAATAAATTAAATTTTTTATGACACCATGATGATGCATCGATTACCTCATTATTTAACGATATAAATAAAATGAAACGATAATGTAAAATCTAAGCACTACACATGTAAAAAACCTATTGTATGGGTGGATTTCTAAATATTATCACCTTATACTCGAAATATATATTTTTGGGACCTTTAAAATCCGAAAATCATTTTATAATAAAGTAATCTTTTATAACTTTCCAAGAGTGCCCCTCCTCTCCTCTTATAAAATCCCCCCACCTCTACCACCTTAACCCCACTTATCAAGCCTTTGGATCATCCAAACCTGGCCCATTTTGTCTCTCCACATCCTTCTCTTACTTCTAGAAGCCTCACTTTGGGCAGAAGTCTTCCCATGGAATCCTTTGAGCTCAAATAAAAAAAGAGTTACCCGTTTTAAAGGTAATGTCTTCCCTAGTGTTCTTTTGATTTATTTTTCTTCTCCAACCCCCTAAACACTTTTTATTTATTTCTTTTGTAACAACAACAATATCTTAATTATACTAGTATTTTTTTATGAGTATGATTTGAGCTAAAATAACACACACCTCCGTCTAATGGTTATAGAACATACTGTTTCTGTGGATGACGAATTACTGCCTCACGAAACGATGATTCTTCTATCTTCTCATACCACCTCTCACAGTGGACATTATGATGGAACTATATTTATTTATGATATATATTATATTAATTTCCTCTCTATGATTCTGTATTTTATATTTAATACATACCTTTATTCCTTGCATATTGTGCAAATGCGATAATTTCATTTGAGTAAGTGTGGACTACCGCCCCCTCAAGTGATGTGACTCGTTCATGAAATACATGGAATGTATAAAGAATGAAATTGATGAACTTATGTGATATATATAACACATATATTATACTTTAATTATAATATATATATATATATCTCATCTAGTTTTAATTCCATTAATGTTCCAAATAAATGAAAGTAGCGTTCATGCGTACGTACGGCTTACCGTCTCCATGAACGGTACATTTAATTTCTTATCTCCAAATGTTATGTACTATTATAAGTACATATATATAATGGATATATATGCAATATATTACATCTAAATGATGGATAAAATTCCTTAATTATGGAATTGTAATATATATATCTCCCTTTTAACTTTAATTCCATTAATATGACAAAAAAATGAAAGTAGCGTTCATGCGTACGTACGGCCTACTATCTCCATGAATGGTGCATTTAATTTTTTATCTCAAAATGTTATGGAATAGTAAAAAATGAATATATACTAGATATATATGATATTTAAAACATTAATACTATTCTGGAGATGATGTACCTATAAATACATGGAAAATTCTTTTCCAACAAGTTCAATTTTTACTCATGTACCGAACATCGACAAAAACATCTGATATGAACTCACTTTATTAACCAACTATTATAACATTATAATATGTGATATGAACTGATTAATAATATTTAAAGGAGATCCTTAAGCAATTATAAATTTACCAAATTTTATTATTCAGGAGATTAAAGAACGATCGAGTCATGTCAGACATGAGGTAAGGGATCCTACCCCTCTCTTTCTTTTTAAGTACACTCTTTAATATCATTCCTTTTAATATTATATTTCTTATGATTGGGATGTTATTTTATATTACTCTTACTGTACGTTTTATATTCATATGATGAGAGACCCTATTTTCTCTCATCAATCCATTTTGGATGTTTTGAGTGGCGCCGTTAGGCTACCAAATTTTCATAAGGGATCCTACCTCTCTCTTTCTTTTTAAGTACTCTCATTTTTGTAACTTCTTTTAAGATCCTATTTGTTATGTTGGGATATGTTCTTCTATATCCGTATTGATGTGAATTATATGTCCAAGTGATGAGATACCATTTTCGCTCTCATCAACTCTTTTTATGAATTTTGAAGTGACGCCGTTAGGCTGTCGAATTTTTGCAAGGGAACTTCTTAACCCAATTTTGATTCTTTGGGATAAACATGTACTCCTTGAATATGTTGTCCTATGAATATGTGTGAATGACCGCTGATTTTTTGACACTTAATATACACTCAATTGGAGAATACATTTGTCAAACTTAATTATGTAATTGATTTACCCTTAATTTAAGGACACCATATTTATAATGGATTTTATCTCAATTTACCTTTCCATTGAGACTTCATTGTTGTTATACACCAATTCACTCTTATATGGTGTGTATACTGTCCATTGACATATTATATCATGAATACCTTTATTCTCATGATATTATAATGTTCAGATTAAATGTTATTCCACAATTATTTGTATTCATGAGTCTCCCATTTTGTTAAAAACTCTTTAACAAAAATATCGTTTTAAATGTTTTAATGATTTTTTATTCAAAATATTTATCTTTAATGTCCATGTTTTCAAAATGGTTTTCAGTATTTATTTATATGTACATTAATGTTTTAAAAATATAATTCCATTAAAAGCTTCAATGTGGTATGGAATGACTATGATTCAAAAATATCTTCTAAATGGTTTTTGAAAATGGATTGATTAATTCAATATCATGGAATTACATATTGTGATTGAAAATGAAATTTTGTTATTGAAATGTTTATATTTTCAATATTTTATGTGTAATGATGGTACTTGGACATTTTATGGGTGGTTACGTGATAAACCATATGACGGGTGGTGCCGTGAATACCAGGACGGGTGGTTATGTTAATACCTCCAATGAATTGGGTATGGAAGTTGGCCATATGGCTATTCCATTAAGTATGTGTGGAATTCGACCATATGGTTATTCCATTTAATTATTTTTATGTCCCAAGTTACCTTTATATGTTATGTGTTCTTTATATGGGTTTTATGGTAATCTTTTGGTTACAAAAGGGTAAGTAATGGTCTATTATTCAGTGAAGAGTTTTTACCACTTCATAAAGGTGAAAGTGTTACTTTGGTAAAGTACTCATGGTTTTCTTGTTGTTTTGAAAAAACTAACAGTTTTCCTTCTTTTTGTATCCTTTATTTGGATTTTTATGCTCATCCCAAGTTTTTTTAATTTTATCCACATGACTTAAAGATGAATAAGGTCAAGGATGGGATCAAGGAAAGACATTCTATCTAAAACATAGAACTAGACATGTTTATTTTTAAGTTTTTTTTTTTAATTTTATGGAAACTTAGTAGAAGTGTCTACTATGTAATCTTTTGAGATGTAATAGTTATGGCCTAATTCTATTAAACTCTAAACCTGAAAATATCCTATACATGAATTATTCACTTAATTCATGATTAAGTAATGTTTAAGGTCGGGGCCTTATATCCAGCATTAGGTCAATCCAAGATCTGGCCAGCAGAGAGTGGGCCCTAGATGTTCTAATTTAGATCTCCCAGACCTTGACCTATTTTTTTGAGCCTTGGATTGAGGTTCATTACCTATTGAAGTTGTGGGAACCATTGGAATTAGTTCTTGGAATGAATGCAGTACAGTTGAGGTGGGAATGTTCAGGGCCCACCTCATAAGTAGTAGTTTCTAGCTATACAATTTCAGCAGCAGTAGTAGGGGAAGTGAACTCTCTCTCTACTGAGGATGGATGGTTCCATAAGAGGCTGGCCATAGGGATATATTCTAGGACCTCAACCAAGGCATGGTTGGGTAGATGGGTGGAAGCCACGAGGTAGGGGATCTAGTCGTGGGCAGTTGCACGCGGTGAAGGTAGTACATCCAGAATGGCTAGAGGTCATTCAATGTATGATTAACTTTTATAGTACTATTTTCGGTTACTTGTTTGATTTAGGATATTTTCACTCTTTTTTTACACCTAGCCTAGTCCATTCCACGAGCTTAGATGTAGAGAGACTCTCCACACACTCGATTCTATGTGTTCCACTTGGGGATTGGACCAACCTGTTTGATGTTTATTGAGGATGCAGACTAATGTTAGGGCCACATCATTATAATGGGGATCTTTTTATACTAAAAAGGCAGCTATATGATGCTGTATGTTGCATCAACTGTCTATTTTCCATGCATGATGTTATCGAATGCTTCAGTAGTAGGGTCGTGTGTTTATATATGGGTGGCCAGTGTGTATCCTTTGTTGGCGAGTGAGGTTTTCGGGAGGGCAGCCGATATGTGGAGCCCCCTTCGTTCTATGCTCACCGAGTTGGCAGTGGAATAAATAAACTCAGAGATGGTGGGAGTTCCAGGGATCATCATTGAGTTTTTTGATGTAGTCCCTAAATTGGTGGTGACTCTAATCCTTCGACGTGATGTTGATTTTTGGAAAGACTTACAACCATATCCCCATCCAATTTCAATGATTCCATATCAGATGGAGCCTTCTGAGTTATGGGTGTTGTAGATTAATTTTGATAACCTGATGAAGAAATGTTTTATCTAACTGAGTTTTTCACCGGGCGGTTCTCCATAATTTTTCAGGAAGAAGGAAAACAGTGGTCTCATGGTAGGCATAGGCTACAAAAGGGTGAATCATGTAATGGTCAAGAACCATTACCCAATCTAGAGGATTGATGAACTTTTTGTCTAGTTGAAAGGAGAAGGTTGGTTCTCTAAGAAAGAACAGGGGTTAGGATATCACCAGTTGAGGGGGAAAGTGGGAGACATCTCGAATATAGATTTTAGATAAAGATATGGGCACATTGAGTTTGTGGTCATGTAGTTCAGTGTTACAAATGCACGAACCGTGTTCAGGGAAGTTATGAAATCTATTTTTATTGAATATGTAGACCGGTTTGTGGTCATTTTCACTGACGACATTCTGATATAATCAAGATTAGATGAGTGTCAGGACAAGCATCTGAGGATAGTACTGGAAGTTCTCTGACAATACCAGTTCTCCAGGAAGTTGTCCAAGTGAATATTCTGGACATGATAGGTGAAATTCCATGGATACAAGGTGTCCCAGAAGGGAATATTAGTGGAACCGTCTAAGGTCAAAGTGGTTTTTTCTTGGGCAACACCAAAGAATGTGGCATAAGATAATAGTTTATTAGGATATACAACTTACTGTCAGAGGTTTGTTCACAACTTTTTTCGAGTTCTAGTGCCTTTTACAACCTTGATCAAGAAAGACCAGGATTTTGTATGGAATGAGAAGTTCTAGGAAAGATTCTATTATCAAAAGGAGAAACTTAACAGTTCATCAATGTAGAGGTTTCCAGGGGAAGGGGTAACATTTGAAATTTTCTAGGATGCTTAAGGTCTAGGCTTGGAGAGTTTACTAATGTAGAAGTAAGGAGTGTTATCTATTGGGTCTAGGTAGAAATGTACTCATGAAGGTAACTATTCCACCCATATCAAAGAGATTGTAGAGGTTGTTTTTTCACTGATGTTGTGGAAGAATTAACTCATCGGGGAACGCTTTGTGGTCTTCACATATCACAAGAGCATGAGGTATGTCTTCTTCCAATGAGATCTGAACATGAGGAAGCAGAGGTGGATGGAGTTTGTTCAAGACTAAGACTTCGATACCTTCTACACCTCAGGTGAGGGGAGTGTGGTGGAAAATTCTTTAAGTAGAAATTCATAATAAGATGTGGTTTGGGAGCTAGTAGATGCATGGAATGAAATGTAAGAGTTTTCAATACATATGAAAATTAAAGTGGAGGATGGTAGAGGCTATCTGTTTCAGATGATAGTGTAGTTTTCCATGGTATAGAAAGTGGAGGTGTCTCAGTGGGAGGACCTAGAGGCTGAAGTTATGCATGGTCATGTTAGCTAGGGAAATTATCTGGAATGATGGTCGAAGGACAGTCAGAATCAGATGATTTTCCAGAGGATGTTGTTTGTCCTTGAGACGATGTGTGAGAGAGTTAACTATGAGTTTCATAACTCACTCCAAGAGTTATTCCTAGGAGTTTCCAAGATTTACCATGTCCTGGGGGAATAATTTTGGTGGCTTGGGGTGAAACGAGAAGTGGAGGAGTTTGTGGCAAGGTTCCAATTATGTCAGTAGGTGAAGGATGAACACCTCTTCCATGGGTTTTTTGAAGCATTTGGATGTCCCCAAGTGTAAGTGGGATGACATCTCATTGGATTTAGTCATATTACTACCCCTGTTTTAAGGGGGATGTGATGCTATCTGGGTAGTGGTATACTGGTAGACAAAATCTAGTCACTTCCTGGTGATCAAGGAGTTGAGTACGATTGATTTTTTAGCATAGAGATATGTGGATGAGGTGGTGTAGTTTCATGTGGTCCTATGGTCCATAGTCTCGGATCAAGATTCATTGTTTACCTCTTGATTCTGGAGGGGATTACAACATGATTTTTTCACCTAGCGACGCCTTAACACTATATTCTTCTCCTAGATAGATGGGCAGACAGAGTGAACCATCCTGAGGTAGGAGGATATTCTACGGGCATGTGTTTTGGACTTCGGGGGATCATGGGTATGACATTTTCCCTTAGTAGAGTTTTTTTTTAAAATAATATATATCACTCTGATATTGGAATGGAACAATTATAATCCTTGTACGGGAGGCTATTTCATTCACCCGTGTGCTGGTCCGAGGTTGGGGAGGGAAATGTTCTTGGACCAAAGTTAGTGAAGTGTATGATTGAAAGGATTTAGCATGTGCATGAGATGATGGAGGCAAGTCAGGACTAGCAGAAGTCATATTCCAATCATAGGAAGAGACCCAAGGTGTTTGACGTTGGGGACCACATGTTCTTAATGGTCTCCCTTGGGCATGGGAAGCGGAGGTTCGATGGGGGGTAATCTTTCTCTAAGGTTTGTTGGACCCCTTGAGTTGTTGTGACCAGTCGGCGATGTGGCGTATCACCTTGCGCTACCACCACCTCTACATAGGGTCCATGATGTCTTCCATGTTTTCTAGCTCTGTGGGTAGTTACACGATGACTTGCACGCCCTCGACTGGGGAGAGCTGGATATTGAGGATGATGCGACCTTCATGGAGTGACTGGTGAAAAAAGGATCATGAATAGAAGGTTCATTGTGTGTGGACCATTCCCTTGGTTCATGTGTTGTGGGGGCATGGTGGCCTCGAGAAGAGTACCTGGGAAAGGGAGGAAAAAATGTGTGCCCAGTACCTAGAGTTTTTTTGAGTTTTTATGTTGTGTTTTCCTTGTGATTTGAATTGATATAATGATGGAAATTTTTTCTATAACATGAGATGTTCCCATGTTCTCTGAATGTGTGTGAAAATTACTATCTATGGAGAGGGTTGGACATGATCCCTAATCTAGATGTGTTAAGGTGGATGTTATTAAACCCGTGTGGGCGAGTCAGTGCTATCTAAATTGGATAGTATCTTGACATGGGAAAAGAGACTCACTAATCGCCTAGTGTGGATGGTGAGTCCTTTATAGGATTGTGTGGTTACTGGGGGAGAAGAGAGGAAGTGTGCCCATAGTTTATCAAGAGATATATGATGAAGAGGTGTTCCAATATATCAATATTTGTTCTGGGTTTTGAACAACTCTATGTGGGTTTTTCATTGAGAGGTATCCTACGAGGTGGTTGTTTGGACCCCTCTCTTTTCTTTAGGATTACTCTTGGATTATCACAGATGGTAATAGTTTTATAGGTGTCTAATGTAGTGTCCCAGACCCTCTTGGTCCATTAAATTGCAAAATTTCTAGTGAATGGGGAATCTTGGGGACTATTTGTGACTCATTAAGGAGTTTTCCAAAATTCAGGTCCAATGAATAGTGGCACTGATGGGTGTCAGTGGCACTGAAAGTTGTTGGTGGAACCAATGGGAAAAGGTGTCCCTAAAGGGCGTTAGTGGAAAAAATCATCATCGATGGAACCAAATGAGAGTGGTGTCACCGACAGGTGTTGATGGTACTGATGGATGTAGGTGGTAGCGATGGGTCATCAATTGCACCAATCTGCATTGGTGCTAGGGCGACAGTTCTTGGGCGATGGTGGCACAGTGGAAGTGCTAGTGTGAGGGGTATAGGGAGATGGTTCAAGGGTGACAGTTCTAGGGTGATGGTTCTTAGGTGATGGTGGTAGGTGGAGGGTTCTTGGATGATAGTTCCAGGGTGATAGTGCTTGGGTGATGGTGACTCACCTAATGGTGAGTCCTTCCCAGTTTTTCTAGTACATTCTAGTTTTCCCCGGTAGTGTATCTTTTGATGTAAAAGTGTTTTAATACCACTTTCAAATCCATTTAAATCCAATAAAATATTTTTAACCCCCAATAGTTAGGAGACCCTTGAATTTCCAAAAAGTGTGCCTTTTACCTCAATGTCACAACAATGTCATGTTTTATTGTTTCACCCATGTTATACATTTTTCTTCATTTAATGGAAATATATTAATTCACAGCCGGTATATCCACCATATATAAAGTAAATATTTAAATATCCATTAATCCCAACATGAGAAACCACCCAAACATGTGGTCGAGCCCCGATACAACTTTTATGCACTTTGAAACCGTCTCCAAGATTATATGATCTGGCTTTTTTTCAAGACAAGATCCTCTCTTCCTTTTTCCTCTTGGTCTCTCATAGTGCGGATGTATACTCCTTTAGAAAATAATCATGTTCCCGTGATGGAGCACTTCCTACATAGCCTTGGAGTCCTCGATGTTCATCTTATGCTTGTCGCGCATCCCCAGTTCTTGGGGTGAGGAGTAAACACTTATCGTTGATCATCTGGGTAGGGGTTTCCCTTCATCTCTTTTTACTATGCATCATGCGAGCTAGATGTGATGATGCTTTCCCTCAGGATGTAGATGAATCCTATACTTATTTAATATAATAAGTTAAGTTTTATATAATGAAGGGAAGATGATGATGATGATTTTTTTAATATTCTTTTATCTTATTTTTTAATGTTTTGAATTGTCTGGGCTTATTCTCACAAAATATTGTGGCCATTAGTTGTCATTTCATGCAGTATAATGAACCTCTGTTTTCTGGAAAATAATGTGATTGAATGTCTATAACATAGAGACTCAAAATTTCGGTTTATTTAATAGATGAATAATGAATAAGGATCTTTATGTGATCATCCCAGATAACCAAACAAAATGACGGAACTTAATTTACAGTGTCGTAAAATCTAATAACATTCTTGCTATGTTCTGATTACATGTGTGGTGGATCTGTTTGATGCCTTATGGGATGATGTAGAGGGGTATGGAATGTTTAGGTTCACATATTTGTTGGGTATTGGATTGGTTCCAGTACTTCAAGGGATATCATGGATCACTTTGTTTTTTTTGGCTTTACAAGAGACCCGGGTGTGAATGCTAAAATTCCTACATGGTCATTTTCTTCTTCTTTCCAGGGTTATTTTGATGTTTGGTTGTGCCTATTAGATTCTTATTAGTGGAGAATTATTTTCAACATAATAACATTAACATGATAACAATAATGGGTTTTATGTGGAGACTGTTTTTCAAGAAGGGGTTGTGTTCTAGTTTTGGTTGTAGTGTATTTTTTCACATAGGGATAACAACAAGAGTGGTTGTGTACCAGCTCTTTTTGTCTTCTTATGTATCCTTGAGTTGGTATGAGTGCTTTATTACTCATATATGTGACATTTATATCTTCTATTTATTATACACATCCCACCAATGTGGATAACTTCAAGGAGAACACCCCCATCGCTTGGGCATGGGTGTTTTTCCCAACATTCATATGAGTGGCTGGTTATTAGCTAATTTATGCTTCTTCTCTTAGGTAGCCTAAGACTCTTAAGGTAGGACATGTGTTTGTGGATAGACCCATAATGTTTAGCCATGTTCGTTTCCTAAGTGCCTTCAAGATGAGGCCCATGTGTCTTCGAGAGTGGCAGTGGTTTTTGTGTCCTAGGTCTCGACAGGAATGGGTATGTGTGGTTGTGATGACCCATAATATAGTTGTTGGGGTGATAGTGGGATTGTATCATTAATTTTAGGGTAGGTCTGATGTATAGGATGTCCTAAATAATAAGTGGGAAAGAGGTGCAGGGTTCCTAAATGACGTTGTTCTATTACTATTACATTACCTAACTTGCATTATCTGGGGATTGTTCCTTGGTGAGGTTTGGTGGATTATTTCTTTATTAAGTGTTTGGGTTACCTTTACTTTTTCACCGGGCATTAGAATTCCTCCCCACTTGTGCATGAGATCTTTTGTTTTTCCTTACTTTTTATTCCTATTTACTCACCCAATGTATGTAAAACTGCATTCAAAATTGTAGGAGGACCTTGAGGACTATATTAGACCATACTAACATCAGTGTGAGGAGTTTTTATTGTATCTTTTATTTTCCTTTGGTATATTCTTTAAGAGTTTTTCTTGTATTTTGTGTGAGAATACTTTGGTCAATAATATGGAAATTGATTTTGTCTTTACATTTAATTTTTCTTTTCTTGTTTTTTGGGATATACCGTATTATCTCTTTATCATGTTCTATAGAAAGGATAATGCTTTACATTTCACCTAAGAACATATACCCTTTGTGCTAATCTCCACTCCATGGAATAATAAAAGGGGGATTTGGGGTCACTCTCTCTCCTTATACTTTAAAAGGAAGGGTCTTGAAGTTTTTTCCCCTTACCTCATATTGGTGTAGGCTGGTCATGATAGTTTTATTTGGATGCATCTTGATTAACTAGTAGCATATGTGTTACTCAAATTCAATACTTAAGGGAAAAGTTTACCAATGAATGTCCTTCAAAACATTGTAGAAATTATCTAGTTTTAAATATATACGAATCATTCATATATGGTGAAATGTTATTTGAATATATATCATAACAATTTGATGTATACATACATTCAAAATGAATATATATTAAAAAAATATGTTTTCCTAGAATTGGTAAAGGAGAATTATCATACCATTAACTATAATTGTGATAATGTAAATGAAGGATAAAATTCCCCTAGTGGAGTGTATTATGAATTATTTTTTACATAATTTTTTTACATGATCATATAATTAAAAATTTAATAGAATTTAGATTTTTTTTTATATAAAATCATTTTCCCTTTGGTCTCCTGTATTATTATATTATACCATTTTAGAAATATTTAAATATCATTCAACTAAATGATGTGGATTTATTAATATATTAAAATTGGATAAAGATGGAAGTTTACAAATTTTTAATTTTAATTGAGAAGGTGTTATATCATTTTGAATGAAAAAATTTGCAATAATAGATTTTAAATATAATAAATATTTATTTTAGAATTATCATAAACCTCTAAATTGTGTTTATCTATTTATTATGTGGATGTATAGAGATCATTGAAATTTTTTAATTTAATGGATATATATATTTTATATTTTATAATGAATATTTAATTTTATATACAGTTTAATTGTGAAAGATGACTATGGAATTAAATTTCAAGAAATTTCTAGTCCTTATATGAAACTATTAGGATAAATATAGGGATTTTATTAATGTTATTACTGATGACATCATGAGGTAATAATGCTTATCGTTTATTATTCATAGTAGGAATAAACTAAAAATATTCATACGATTAGGGTATATTTTAAAATTTATTATATTTCATCACTATATATTTCTTGAATAATCATTTTTAATAGCATCCCACTCCCTAATCGATTTGATCAGGATCCAAAATTTAAATAATTTTTTATGTGATATATATATTTCGATGTAAAGAGTAAAAATTCAGTACTATATTAAATCCCTAGTTTAAATGAAAATCATAGAAGGTATATTCAATTTTTATAAATATTCTCTGATCAATCTCATTCAATTATTATGTATGATGGTAATAGTTTCATTTATTAGGTTAATTTTGTTAAAAGAATTTATTTCAAAAAATTATTCTTTTTAATTGAATTAAGGAAATAAATTGAATACACATTCGTAATCAATTGTGTTCGATAAATTCTCAGAGATAATGTTTGTAGGAAATTAATATGTAGATTAAATGGTTTAAAATAATTAAGATTCATTGTAATTTTATGTTAACTCTGAGCATGTACAAATTTTATGCATATAACAAAAAACAATGTACCTTCATTTGAAGTTATATATGATAATTGTTCTTAAAATATATCAATAGTACTGTGTTCTTTTATTTGGTGAAATGGTATAACTGTTTAATGAGTTTTTTGTCCATATAATATTTATAAATATATGTCATCATTTTCATTATTTTTATCCTTGCCTTTGAGCTTATCTTACGTACATGATGTGTTACAATTTTTAACTAAAGAAATATATAGTAGATGTGTCACATATTTGGTCCCTGTGGGGTTACAATTTAAATGGAATAATTTTTGTGAGAGAATGATGTCTTAGGTTTTTGGAAACAAAAATGAATATAAGAGAATATGGTTACCCTATTGGTTAATGATCTAGGTATGAACAAAATTATTGAATAAATTTAAGAACATAAAGTGGTTATCAGAGAAAAATATCCCCAATGATATATTAATGAATAAAATTATGGGGATATAATTCTCTTAAGAGGGACGAATATGAAAACAAATATAATATTATTAAAAAATAAATTTCATGTTTTGTTAATATTATTTTTATTCACATTGATTAATATAAAATTAAATTTTTTTAAATTTTATATTTTAAAATGAAATATATTTTATTATATGTAAATATTTTTTCAAGTAATATATGGTTTGATTTAAATGATAGGTTTCTTGATTACTATTACATGATTTTGATATAGTGACATGTATTCCAGAAGTAATGTTGTAGAACTTTTCTTAGTATTTCTTTTCAATATTATCCTAAAATAATTTATATTTAGATTAAAAGTAAAAATAAATGTTTTTAAATGCATTATACCTTTAATAATGCCACCTCAATATAAGAATAAAGTAAAATTTGATGAAAATTCATGAAAGCAAAAATACTTATGTAGAGGTATACTTATGCATTTAAAAACACTATGATGTGATTAATGACTAATAGTGGGAAAAAATATTGGAAAAAGTGTCATAATTTATTTTAATATAAATGATTTTTTTTTCATTTTGTTAATGAAGTAGTCAAAAAGTTCAACAAGATTCTCGAATATTGTTACAGTAACATAACTACTAATTATATAATGATGATATAATAAATATTACAATACACAATAAAATACAATATTTTATATTAATTTCATTCATATTCCTATAAATTAATTTTTCCAAAAACACATCTTCATTTTTTTTCTTACGAACATTATTTATTGATTTTTTTGTCCCATTAAATATAATCATAGAATATTGACTCCATGTTTAAGTTCATCATGATAAATGTTTTCATTGGGTTCAATTATTTTTTAATTTCAATAATTTAACTTATTTTGTTTTATTACAGGAGCTATGGTGATAATGGGTATAGAAGTTTAAAACTAAGTTATAAAGTCCCAAATCCATCTTTACAATCATATTAGTTAAATGTATTTCCATGAAACATATATAATAAAATAAATTTTTCCATTTTGGATCAATTTTCATGAAATTAAAAATTAATATTTTTTGAAAAACATGAGTAAATACATGGATCTCACTCCACTCACTTATAAATAAAGACCATCACAAACTAACTTCCCCAAACACCATGAAAACTTTCTCATGATAAATACATTTAGATATACCTCCACAACATATTAGTTAATGTCATAATGGTTTTATTATTATCACAGGATATATCATTTATGGATTAGTTTGAGACAAAAATATTGTTATCCGTATATAAATAATTGTTTTAATCGAGTTATTTCTAGTTAATTTCACCTTCAACTTCATAAAAATAAATAAAACCATATCAATATTATTCCATCAGAATAATTTATACTATTATAAGTTATTATAATGTTAGAAAAAAAATTATATACTCTTATCCATTAAATGGTAAATAAAAACATCTTCAAGAGAATGTGATGACTATTGCATGCCTAATTTATTTTTTTTTATTTTTTTTATCATTGGCTAATATGGAGAGTTGTAAAGAAGAATTTAATGATGAAATATAATCGTTCTAAAATAATAAATAATATAGAAATATAAATATATTTGGATTCATATAATTTAAAATAATATTAGAATAACAAAAATGGAGTTAACTCCAGACCCCTGATCACCCATGAAAGAAAAACAAATCCATTCAAAAATAAAAACAGAATAAATATTTCAAAAATTTTCAGAATTAACTGAAGATTCTATAATAAAATCATAGACACCAAACCCTATGTTAGAGAGAGATCACTAAATTATATTCAAAAAAATCTCTCATATAGGGGTACAAGTAATTTTAGTTGAGACAACCAATTTTTTATAGGATCCGATATCCCCAAATGAAATGATAATTTGTCAAATATAAAAATTAGTATAAGGGAGAGAACTTCATGTTCTATGGAATACTAACCATTAATTATTCAAACATTAAATAAATTATCTAGTCTTTTCAGCATCTAAAAATAATATATAAATAAATAAATAAATATATATATATATATATGAGGAAACTATATACATTGACAAACATGTTAATTCCATGGTTAATCTAATCTCATGATTCATGAATATATCTTAAATTACCTTTCTAGTTTATACATCCTATAAATTATATCCTATTTATTTTATTGTAAAGATCAAAACATTAAATGATTTTTAATGTGGAGATTATTCACCTATTTGATATTCATGTATAATTTTTCCACAACTACTAAAATTCAAACATTTATGGAATAATATTCCTATTTAAGAAATATAATCACAATTTTCTAAAAATATGATATCCCTTATAAATATCATATAAAAATAAGGATTTATGTTATATATTATTTATTTACTAACTTTAACTAAGTCCTAAATTAATTTATTCCATTTAAAATAACCAATATCTTTTGAAATCATATCCATAACTAATTTCAATATATTTTATCAAATTTCATAAACATATGAACATTATTTGTATCACATTGTATATAATACAATTTAAATACACATCAAAAATTAATTTTTAATAAACAATATTTAATTTTAGAGTGCCTCTATGATTAAATCTTAATCCCAATTCAAAAAACTATAATGTGTTATCCAACATCTAATTGTAGCCGTGTTATAAATTTTAAATCCCTATAACCTAAAATGTAAAAAAATAGTAGACTCTAAAAAAGAATTAATGAAACAAAATATACAGAGAGATCAAGTGTGATCACTATTAAAAACATGTATCTCCATACATAGTTCTATTTGTTTAAATAAAAAGAAAATTTTTATTCTAATATTTTCTCCTTTTTGGGACATCAATAGAATATGGTAGACCTTTTATATCAATCTAATAAGGTACATAGATCCATTCATGATTCTCCATGAATTGACTAACCATGTCGATGAAAATATCAAATTCCATTCATTGTTCAGGTATGATTATATAAAATTCTAAATATCAAAATATATATGAATGTCAAATGTGGATTTTATTTATAAACATGTATAATACAATCAATCTCAATTGAGAAAACATATATCATACAATCAAATTGATTTGAAAATTCTCATGTATTATAATATATAACCGATGACATTATAAAAAACATTCCCAAACACCCCCTAATTTTTTATAGTCATATTTTTTTTGGAGTGTGATGTGTATTAATTTAATAATGTTATAATTCTTAGTATCCCTATTATTATGGGTAGTGGGGACTAAAATATTATCCATAGACACCTATTATAGCCATGAAAATATATTTTAATCTCCATGTGGTATACATAGTAGGTTTTCTTGGGAATAAAAAATATTTTTATTTATCACCAGAAAATGGTTTTCTCTATTATTTAACCCTACCCACACTAACCGTGAAATTTAATAATAACCCATAATACCGCTTGTAATGTATAATTAGGGATAACTATATGTTTTACATTTAATGTCAAATTATAATTACACTTCCCAAAATATAGACCTAACTTTTTTAATACCATTTAAAGTAATGATAAAATTGAGTTTTAATTTTATAAGTTACATTATATATTCTTAATATCAATGATGAATTCTTAAAAAACAAACATAAGAACCAGACATCCTTATCATATATAACAATCTACCATATCATAATTTTATATGATTAATTTTAGGGCTTTTGTTAACTCATTTATTAAATATATAATTTCTTAATCATCTCTATATGATCATCTAATAAAATTCTACGACTAAATATTTAGTGAGTGTCATAATTGATGGATACATGATTTAATAATGGTGAAACATATGAATAATATTGATAATTATGAACTCTTTGAAAATTTTCAAAATACATGACATTAATAAAATAATTTTTATAGTTTCATCTTATCTTTTATACCAATAACTCATTATTTGTATTTCTTCATCATCCATTGGGGAAATTCCATCTATACTTTTCATTAATGTATTTTTATAAACAATGTATCTATTTACAAAATTATATTACCTACATATCCATGAATCTTTGAAAATAAAATTTAATTCAATATATTACAAAGACTAAATGAAAATTTTAAAATGTCTTTTCACTATCATATAATGAATATATTTTGTGATACTAACAATAATTCAAATTTAATTTTTTCTAGTATTATAAAATAAGAAATAATGATATTTAAAATCTCATGGGAAGTAGACGTAACATAATAAAATTTTTATTATAATATCCTATCTAAAGAACATTAGGCTATTAAGTTAAAAATTCAATTACATATTTATAATTACATATTTTTTTACATTGAAAATCTAAAGTCCAAACATTCACTCACTATAAAATAAGATAATATTTTATATAGAATATAGTTCAATGACCTAAAAACTATTTTTTGTTAAGAAATAAGACTTATTAACACCTAGTATGAATATTTAACAAATAATATATTATTATCATATGATATATGCCATCATATCAGTTTAGATAAATTTATTTCCAAAATAATAAACTATTAGAATATACCACTTATAGGGGATGGGAAATCACTAACATACATTTAAAAAAAATTGGATAAAAATTTTATCATTGATGAAAAATTTTCATTCCATGTGTAATTCATACAAACATGTTATATAATAAAATTTATCACTATCCCTGTGAATCCATTATTCATATCCAATTTAATATATCAAATTTATAATGAAAATATTCACATATCAAATATGAAAAATGATATTATGATACATATCAATTAATTACATTCATCTAATAATGATAAATTCTTTTATATTAAAACCATTAATTTAGAACAATATAAATATAATTTGATGTAAATTAATATCAATATCTATTATTAAATGAATTTTGAACTTATTTGTATTCATGATAATTTTTCTGTACACTTTTAGAATCTTATACCCTTTAAAATAGAATAATTTATTCTTAAATAAATAATAACTAACAAGGACATTTCATGGAGTATCAAAAAATCCATTTGGTATCCCCAATAGATCCATCCTATAGAATTAATATGTAATCATTATGGTAAAATATATTTTAATGTAACTCCAAAACTATTCTTAATGAAACAATATTGGATTTGATAATTAACCTTTCTTCTTCATGTTTGAATTTATTTACCTGATCATACTATCTATATTGTAGCAGAGCATATACATCAAAGTTGTAGTTCCACGATTCAAAATTCATATATAGTAATATATAATTTTTATTCTAGTTAATATCATCTGAACATTTTGATAATATATTATACATAATATTCTTCGTTATTTAATATCATTGAGAATATTTGGAAAACATTTCATTAATTTATTATCTTTTCTAAAACTTTTTCTTAGAAATATCAAAATCAATGTATTAATAATAACATTCCGATTGTAAATATTAAGTCTATTAATATCATTATCATACATAATCACAATAATTATTATTTAAAACCCCAATAATGTTGAGTAAATGAAAGGAGTCTATTTTTTCAACATGAATATTATTCCTTCAAAATGATATGTAATAAACTCTATGATTCAATAATCATATATATTCAATAGATAAACTTCTAAAACACTATATTTTTAATGGTGTTACTCTAAAAAATATATTTTTCATTAAGAAATCTTCTTTAATTACATTGGTTATAATTTTTCAATGTTTAACATCATTCATTCAAGAATCAATTTCAATTATTTATTTTCTTGATGAAGATGATATTATGTAATGATTTAACATTTCATAGTATGAGTATCATGTGTTATTACCATGTACTAAAATAACTTCTTAAATGGTATTCAACTACCTCATTCCCCATTATAGACCATCATACCCAATACTTGAATAGGTTAAATATTTCATAAAACAATGATTAATCTTGAGAATTCATATAAAAATATATTAATTTAAGTAGGTATGTATCACAATTATAACACTTTTGATTCTTTTATTTTTGAGTGGATATTAATTTATCCAAATACATAAATGGGATAAAAATAACATCATTCCTTTGTTTTAATTCCTGTGGTTTTCCTAAATAGGTATAGCCCAAATGAAACAACGTTAACATTATATTAAAGTAAAGTATATAAGAATCTATATTTAGTGAAGAATTTATAAATTGGATCGTCTATAGTTTCTATTTACATTGTTTTCATACAAAATATTACCCTAGGGATGCCATATTTCTTATCAATGTACTTGGTCCCGTGATCATCTTCATTAAATTTATAACCTTGGTAGGAATATAACAATTATTATCTGATGTAGAATTAATAATAACATCATATATCATGATATTACCTTATATGGATAAAAGATTTTATGGTTCTATATTTGGAATATTATTACAAAAATTAAAAATGTATTTCAAATACATGATTATGTTTAAATATTTATAGAATTCAATGTTTTTTACATATTAAAATATTGGAGTGAAACATATATATTAATATCTATGTAAATCTCGTGCATAAGGTATATGAATTTATCAATTTAATGTGTTGAATTATGTAAGATTAAATGATTCACATAAGTATGCTCGAGTCCATATATTTCCAACAACATTCACTATTATAAACATGGAATAAGATTCTAGGTAGAAAGGTAGTGTAACAGAAATCCCCACTTCTTGGGGATACATTACTCTAGAGGAATCTAAATCATCATTATTTTAACATCCAATATGTATAAACTTTATTTAACAAATAAAATTATCTTTATAACACCGATTACAATTCAATTCCATGGCATATAGAAATAATGTCATTTTTTGTTATATACTAAGATGCATGTTTGAAAACCTCTAGAAAAAGTGTATTAGTTAAACTAAGCATTCAAATTTTTAATTAAAATAAACATATAATAATGAATTAAAATTTAATATCCATTAAATTAATTAACAATTCCAATATACAATAATTATATAGCCATTTATGAATAACTAAGAAATAAAATCTAACTATATGTTTTTCTAAAATACATAATATTATGGAAAATTCAAAATATTGAATGAGAACTCTTCTATAAACACCACGACATGAAATAATTCTTATTTTATATTAGAAAGAATTTTATTCAATATATATGATATTATTATTTATTTAAATTTTTTAATGCAATTTTATGTATGCATTAAATTTCTATATATTTATTATTAAAACGATGATATAATCATTCATAATAAATATTTTTCATATAATCATAAATAAATTCTAAATAACGTCCCTCAACATTGTTCAATTCATAATTCAAATATATAATGCTATATATTGAAATTAATTATATAATTTCTGAATGCAATATAAATTATACATAATGATGTCTAAATAGATATTTTTCCTTGTCTAAAGGTATTCCATTTTATTAATGAATGTTAAAAAAATATTAATAATTATTTTTTATTTTAATTTAATAAAATATTTGTCATAAAATGTTGCATAAATAATAATAAAAAATTTAAAAATAAAAATTAAATAAACTCTATACAAATTTTATTATTCCGAATATAAAATTTTTTTAGAGTTATAATTATTTTATAAATTATATGATCTTATATAAAAAATCCTAAATTATTTTATTTTTTACACTGTAATCGTATATAAATGCGATCAACTTTATGACGATAAATTCCATTAACATTGCAAATGCCACCTACATAAATACAGTGTGTGAAATATTATTTGATGTAATGTTTCCATATTTATTTCCATTATGAATCATACTTTAGGTAAATATGGTATGTGTGTGTACCACTTATGTAATGTTACCATTATTTTTACATTTTTTCTCTATAATTATGTAATGGTGACATTGATATTTCTTATATATTGTCATCCTCTACATTTTGGTATATCTAGATGACAATTACAATGAAACATAAATATGAATGTAAAATAAATTACCTTTTCATAATCACTTTAATGTAATGATTTACTCATAGATCCATGTCTGTATATAGATATATAAAAATCACTCTATCATTGAATGTTCCACATGCATTATGGTAATTCAATTTTTATTGAATTTATTAATTAATAATACAGTTGTTTTACTTTTAAATATTTATAAAATTTTTTATGATTTAAAAAATATAAGAGAATTGTGTTTTTGATAGTAATATTGGGTTTTGAAGAATTATGGAAAAAAATATTTATATAAGAAGAAGAAATTTAATCAAAGAACTGACAATAACCCAAGACATTAATATGTTACAGAAAAACTAGATATTATAAAATATTGTAAAAATTTGTATAGTTCAAAAAAAGAGACTATAACATTATTATAACCACTATTTGTGTTTTAGAGAGATCATTAAAGTGGCATAAAAAAAGAAAACCCAACACCATAGGTGTCTATAAGCTATGATGAATCATATGATGTTCTGATTTGATCTTACCTTAATGAAATAAACTATAATACTTTAAATAGGATTCAAATCCATGAAATATAATATATGAACCATTAAAATTGTCACTCATTCTATATAATCAATTATAGTGTGGATGTAAGGGTATATATATTTTATTACATGACATCAATTAACACAAAGGTTGATGCCTTGGTCAATTCATTCATCAAATTCCTAAATATATTATAACTTCCTTGGGAAAAATATGATTTATATAAATTAACACATTGTTATTTTTTTAATATAACACACGTCGTTAAGTTATATCTAATATTGTTATGATTTAACTAAATGATAACCATTTATCATTTAGAAATAAAAACTACAATCATTAGAGAAATGAAATGATATATACAATTATGCATGAAAATCATAATTTAAATCCAATATGATATAGATTATATATTTCACATATATATATATATATATATATATATAAATTTCAGAAATCTATCATGCAATTTGATTATTTAACATTATTCTCTTTTATAATTTTAAAATGATTATTACACATATGTTTATAAGTATAATATCATATACATGGTTGATATATATAAAAATGTTTATTACCATATACATGGATGGTTATACCTAATTATTTATTGAATACATATTATATTAATATTTCTATAAATCATCATGATTTATTTAAATTGATATTATCACTATATGATAAGATGATTATAGTAATGAACTATTGTAACATGTTTTTATTCAATTTTACACCCTATTAGAATGTTGTTTTAATGTACACATAACAAATTAACATGAAATAAAAAAACTACTACCAAATTTTTGAAATTAGATTTTATAATCTTTGAAAAATAAATTTTTATAATATAATTTTATATATTTGTTAATATAATTAAATTATTTAAAATAGAAATTTAAATAAAAATATATTTTGTATCATTCCATGTGAAAAATAATAATAAATTTTATGAACTATCCATGTGACTATAGAGTTGTAGAAAGAACATATAATATTATCATGTGTATTTTATAGATTGTAAGACTATTGTATAATCCCCTTGAAAATGGTCAATATATTGACGCTTTTTTGTGGATAATGAACTCAAACTTCACAAAATAACCATAGCGAACTAAGATAATTTGTAATTTAATAAAACAATGGATATATTAATATGAATAATAATAAAAAATTAAAATTATCTAAATCATTTTTACTATTTTTTATTATATGGGATATATTAAATGATCTATGACTCAGAGTAAGTGATTGTTTTTAAAACCATGTATTAATGATTTTTATTCAAAAAAAATTATTTCCAACCCATGATTATTAAATATTTAAAGAATTATTTTTATACTAATTATATAATTTCATAATATATGTCTACATATACAATGGATTTCAATTAATACATTTGAAAATTAATCCTTTTATATTTTTTCATATGATTTATTTATATCCATATTTAAAAAAATATAGAATGACTATTATTTAATGTTTACTAAATGAACTCTTTTTTCCATCATCAGGTTTATTAGTCATTACTAAAAATTAATTTCTAATCATCTATCTTTTTAGAATGAGTATCTTTTTAAAATTAGTTTAGTGAACTTATCTTTTACAAAAGAAACAAATACTTCTCTTTATTTTTAAGTGAATCTATATAATCATTTTTATCATTGCTTTAAATAATTATTAACTATATTATTGATCAAAATTTACATGATTTTTTATATTACACATGGGAATTATGAATGATAATGGTTGATCTGGATATATAAATCTTCAACAATTTGGATATAACTTTTTTTTTCGGGATGTAAAATGGAGGATTTATATGTTTTGTTTACTTCTTCTAAAAGGGGGATACGAGACATTGAAAATTACTTATTAAAATGATTCCATGAGAGTCAATATATTAATATTATTTTTAAAATATGATAAAAATTGTTTATTTAGAAAATAGTCGATTTCCAATTTGGTTATTTTGTTTATTTATGAGTCCAAGTTAATTTTGGTAAAAGGTAAACAATCTTATTATTCATGTTGTGTAAAAGAGTGAATAATGTTTTTACTTTTTTATATATCCCATAATAATATTTTTTTCACATATATATTTATAAAATAAAATAATTACATTATCAGAAATTATAGAAATAATATCATTTTCAAATCAAATGGTTATATAAACCTATATTGAATAAATTATTTGTATTATAAATAAAATAATAATGTCATTTTAAAGAATTTTTTAAAGTACATCATGTGGACATGTACACTTTGATATATAATTGGATTTCTATATCTCTAAATATATATAACTAAAATAATCATAGGTATATGAAGATTAAATAAATTAGATTATCATGCAATTTTAGTTTCATTTTGTTATTTGTTGTTATATGTACCCCATGAATATTTCTACGGTAATGAGTTATTGGAATCTAGACATGATTGTTTTTAGTTTACGTTGTTATAAATATTCTATGGAAGAATCATTAAATTAATATAATTTTAGTTTCCATTTAAATTATGAACAAATTATGAATTAAAATTACAAGAAGAGAAACTATCATAATGAAATAATTTTAGGGGATGGAATAATGTGGCTTTAACAAATAATGTAATAATGATTTTTAGAACTCCAATTAAATTATCTAAATGGAAATAAAATATGGATTAGATTTTTATATTATATTTAAAAAATAATAATATAATTTAAATAATATTCCTAGAACTATATCCTTTACAAAATACTTTATAAGATTTCCTTTTTATATAGACTGCTTTATGAAAATAATTTTAAATTTGATGTAGATCTTGGAACACAGAACAATTATTCTTAATTCATTGAATAATACCGCCATTTTTTATTTTTTTTAAATTTTAAAAGATCATTGGGTGTTTAGAACAATCACTTAATATAATAGTTCCTAATCATACACCTACTATATCGATATACAAAATTGTATTTAGCCCATTTTACTAAAATCATTCATATAATTGTAGTTATATAATTAAGGAATATTCAATATGGAAAACAATTAGACTATAGGTTAATCAAATATAAGTCATGTTTCAGTAATGATATTGAAGTTACCATTAAGATGCTAATCATACATATATATTACATAATATTTAGTCTCAAAAAAGGTGTTGAAGTTGCATTCATTTAATGATGACCTATCATAACAAGATCTGGAGAAAAATTGATGACCTAAATAATATTCTCATATTCTAGAATTGTTATTCCAAATAATTTTTTTTTGTATTTTAATAATTAAAAACATTTATTTAAAAATTCTTATTATCATTATTGATGTTTGAGATAAAATTTTAATAAACATAAATATAATATTTCGAATAAAACACTTACAATTAATTTTAAAGCCCTAATCATTTTTTTGAAATATTTAATATAATATAATAATAATTATAGTATTCTAAAAAATTATATTAAAATAATTTTTCAATTATCGGTCTTGTATAAAAAAATATTAACAATTAATGGAATATGTTGATCAAATATTCATTTCCTATTTGGATCCCCTATATCTCTTCATATATGTTATTCCATAATATATTAGATTTTTTGGAAGATTATTATATTTTTTCATGGTTTTTTATAATTATCTATAATCATATAAGTTTTCTTCAAAAAAATTACATTATGTTAATGTTGTGGTAGGATAAAATTTGGTCTTTAATTCGTGTAAGCATCATTAAATGGTGCAAGAATTATTTGTTCCTGGGAATAAGAATTTTAAGGATACGTAAAATGTTTATAAATTTATGAAATATTACATTCACACTCTACCAACTCTAATATTATTGAATGTAATATATTTTTAAAATTTTTATGTCATGTTCTAATGATTGGATTTTTTATGTCTTTTGTAACACTCATATAAATATATTTCCAATTATTGTAAAATATTCAAAATTTTATAAAAAATAATAATGAATGCGTGAATTATATTTTGAAGTGATAAATATGAATAAAAAAATATGAAAACATAGATATATTATAGAATTATTATTGAGTTCATGTGTAATTGTAGTTACATTTTCATTGGTGTAATACATGGTTAAATGAGAGAAAGGGCGAGACATGTAAAATATTTCTCTATAAAAAATTAAATTATGATCAATTAGATTCTTATATAGTATATTTTTATATTATTATAGATTTACAGTCCGTATAGAAATATAGACCATATATGACTGGTATCTAAGTTATGTTATTGATTAACATAAAAGATAAAATAATTTATAGAAAGAAAAAGTAAAAAAAGAAACCACAAGTTGGTATTTATATATTAGTAGAATCTATGTAGTGATTTGAAAACTTGTGGAAGACCACATGTCATTGATTTTAGGGGACATTGAATCTTCTTTAAACCCTGTTTGTATACTAATTCCTAATAATAATTACATTGTCCAAAGAGTGACAATATAAAATGTTGTAACTAATTTCATAAAAACCATTATTAAAAGAGTTATTACAAATAATATTTACAAAAAATAAACAATTTCATTATAATAATATTTAATGTACTATTTTTGGTATGATATGTTACTCCTTAAAAGGTTTTTGGATGTAACTACTATATGATATATTCCATGAGAGGTGGAATATTGTATTTATAACTATTGATATAAATTACCTAATAAAGGATAATATTATAGATACACGAACATAAAAAATTAACATCATTATGTAATATACTATCCTAGAATATTAGAGGATATGAGGTAATGTTTTTTATCTGGTCGAAACTGTATACAGATTTGTAAATTTTTAAGAACATACCATATTTGTTATTTTTCGAAACAAGATATGTAGTGACCCAAACCTAGTAGTCCAAAACTAGTGACTACATCAATACAATGGAATAATATAACAATAAGTACATATCGATGGACTGAATATTTTAGTAGTCATGGTAAAATTTATTCATACATCCTTCCCATATTACTTTTTAATAATCAAATTACAACATTTTTTTTGAGAATATCATGATTTCCTATATAATATTGTGGAATATCCTTTGTTAGAAACTTGAGGGATTCCTATGGAATCAATAAAAATAAGGTGGATATAAAATTCCCAATAATGGTATAGTATATAAAAATCTATAATGAATCAATGATCACTATCAATAAAGAGAGGTAAAAAATTGAGCACAAATTCTATTTAAAAAAAATGACAAGATTAATCAATATTTCAATGCCAATAATAGAAAAAACATTATATTTAATAAGTAACATGTTTATCGTTATTATATAATTTAAAATAAATATAGAAATGTAAATAATGAAAATCACATGAAAGTAATCAATAAATAGAGAATGAAATGCAAAAAGAGATAATATCCTAGTTAAAAGATCAGGTATAATAATAGTTGAATTTTGATCGATGAGAATGATTAATTATAGGATTTATTGTTTCCAAGGAACATTATACTTTTACCATCCTAATATATCCACATGATAGTTTAAATCTACTGGGTAAAAATTCAATTAACAATAGATACCAAACTGATTCATCCCATGAAAAGGATGATGCATCAATGTACTATTTATAATTGGGCACCACTCATGCCTATCATGTCCAACACATTAAAAAATATTATATAATAGATTATATTCATAAATAATTTTCATTATTATCTAGTATCTATATAGAGTAAATACTATATATTTATAAATCATTCCCTTTATAAAAATTGACTTTGAATAAAGAATAATATTTGGAGAAATTATGTAAAATTTAATTAATAAACATATCCATGATAAAAAATATATAAAAAATTACGGAAAAATTAATTTCTAATAATTCCCAGAATTTTTAAATTTCAAGGTAATGTTATTGATAAAAAATAATTAATGAAATAAATTCCAATTATATTTAAGTTCATAGACCATCTAGATGGAGAATAAGGATGGTATCAATAAAGCATATCCCTAGAGTAGTATATCTAAAATGAAGGGTTTCTTTTGTTGAAAAATATAAGTTTCATAAAAAAATATATAAAAAATTTCTTGAGCGAAATACATTTTTCATTTTGAAAAAACTATTTCAAAAATTAAAACTTGTTAAAAATAATTCTCTTTGAAAATCAGATTTATGACATTAAATTTTATGAATTGTTGGAAAAAATCATTAATAATATCAGGGTAAACCAATAACGGAATATTTAATGCAATGACATTCCTGCTGGTGGGTAACTCTGTACATGTCATACAAGTTATAAATAACATTCCTTTTTCATAAATTTTTTTTTAAAAAGGTTCCATGATTATATAATTATAACAATATTCCTTTCATATTTTTAGTAAAATCAGAACGTGTTTTGTTTTGAAACCCACATAAATTTTCCTTTGATTACATTTTCTAATATGTAAAAATCGGTAAAATTCTATTTAATAAATAATTTTAAAAAAGTTAATATAAATTTTCAAAACTATTTTATAAAACCATGTCTGGGAATAATGCATATCTCTTAATGGAGAGTGAAATGTTATCTGAATATTTTAAAAAAATATTATAATTTTTTTTTCAAAGAGAGTAAAAATGTAACTGTTACATGAAACTATCACTATAATTATAAGATAAAGAAATTTAAATAAAATTATTCTGAAAATGAATACATAATTTTCATCAACTAAAATTTAGTGACATAAAATCCCTATTAGAATATAATTTTTTATTAAAACCATAAAATGGACTACATGTCACATATATTCTTCACATAAAGAGGATTCATTTGATAAAACGTTAATGATAAATGTTTATTTTATTTTATTGGTTTTTCAGAACAACATGAACTAGTTTTGTTTTATTTATAATTATGTATATATTTTTTTTCAAAAATAAGAAATATGTAATAATATATATATTTTGATATTATTTAACCATAATAATTCTTTGATGAATTTCCTTGAATGTAATAATGGAAAATGAAAACTCATTATCCACAGAGATAATTCACCAACATAATCTGGATAAGGGATTTAGTTTATTGAATATGAATAAATGAGAAAAGTAATAGAAATGAGATAATCTATTTGAAATATATTGATACAATATATATATATATATAATTATATATTTACTAAGTATTTATTGATTGAGTAGGTGATCATAAAATAGTAGAAGAAAATAAATTAAGAGAAGTGGTTTCAAAAAAGTACCTCTTGAATTTCACCTCATTAAAAGACCATATAAGGACCATGGAATAGTTCATTTAGTGAGAATATTAACACATAAACATGGGGAGAGTGTGATTGAGTTTTTTAGTCATTTTAAGAACTTCATGTCTTTTCTAGAGAAATGGGGCGGTGAGAAGTAGATTTTATTATTATAGTGGTTTTTTATTGTGAAAAAATACTGATTATTTTATATTTAAATCCAACCATAGTTGGGTTTTATTAATTAAAAAATATATATTAATAATTAAGGTTATAGTGGTTTTTCATGGTTGATTAATACATCTACTAAATATTTAATTTTTTTTCTAGTAATTCGAAGCATTTTCCATTTTACATTAACATGTTTAATTATTTTACCCATACTATAGAAAATTGTTTGTTACCACAGTGACTAATTTATAAATAAAATTGAAAATGTACCTAATAAATAATTTTTAACATTGTTCAAAATATTGTGTTCATTTTACCAAATTAAATTCATTGTATAGGAAAATTTATATTTAATTAAAAACCAAAAGACATGATTAAAAATTAGGTGTTTTAGATGTTTATTTTTAGGAAAAAACGATTTTATTTTAACTTTAGGATTAATAATAATAATATTATGAAACTAAATTAATATTTATTGGTATATAATCTATACATTTCATTTAAAAATTAACTAATAGGATTTTTTAATTAAATAAAAATTAGATTCATTATGCATGTTAAAGTAGTTTTCAAGAAAATCGAGTTTAAAACCAAAAAATAATCATTTTCTAAAGTAAAAATTTTTTTTGATTAAATATAATTTAATTGGATGAAATAAAAATATATAATACTTCAATTACATTAAATAAAATTCAAAACATAATTGTTCTTTTAAATTGGATAATTTATTGAAAAGACATGATAATTTTACAAAAATCGGTATATTTCACTATTCACAGAAAAATAAAATATATTCTAAAAAATCCAATATATTCTTCCCAAAGTGAAACATAATATTATAATTAAAAGAATTATTTTTATTTTTTGAAATAAATTTTCAAAATTCTTATAAATAAAAATAATATTCACTAATAAAAAAATGTCAATCTTTTCCGAAAATATATTTTCTGAAAAATAAAATAACTTTTCTAATAAACATTAGTGAATATTTAAACACAATGAATTAATAAATAATAAATTTTTATAGAAATTATATATTTAATAGTGTCATTAATGTTATGCATTCTCTTAAATTTATTGTCTAGGATATAATAGTAACTTTTAAATAATAAAATTCTCTTTTGGTTTGTGATTCACGTCCTTTATCTAATACTCTATCAGAAATAGTCCTTTCTTTTCAAAATATTGTTATTTCATATTATACACCGAAATATAAATATAATATTTTATATTTTTACATGGGATTGAAAACTAGGCGTTTGAAATTTCAAACTACAATTTTTAAATCCCAAATTGTAAAAAAAGTATCAATTCAACACCTTCTTAAAAACAAGGAAAATATAATATAAATGTCAACACAATATTAAGATTATAATTAATGGAATGTGAAAACATCACTATGAAATATATTTATAAAAATAAATTAATTATCAAGAGTGAAATAGAATATTTCTATTATATAGTTAACCATAAAAAATTTTAAATTCTATTATAGGTTAGAAGGAAAATTCTTTAATAGTAAGAAAATTAAATGATTTTTTTTCAAAAAAAATTTCATAAAATTTAGGAGTTATTTTTGTAAATATATTAAGTACACAAATAATCATACCTACTTGATTAGTATAATTTCATCCGTTAATCTATTTCTTCAAAAAACTCTACCTTTCTCTATTCAATGCATATTGAAGTTGAATTTTTCATATTAGAAACATCTGAATAAACTTATATCTATCTAAAAATCCACAAAAATATAAATAACCATTTCACCTCTCTAAATAAATTAATCAAATCCAAAAAAATTAGTAAATTATATTATATTTCAAAAATAGTTATTTTTTATATGCTGAAAAACTAATTTAATCTCTAAAATTTAATATTTATAGCCATTTTTTAACATAGATTATTCACAAAATAAATATCCTTAAAATTCCACATAATATTGTTGACTAAAATTGAAATTCAAAAATTGGAAGGATTTGACCAAATAGTATTCCCTAATCAATTTAACATCAATGTTCTTATAATATAGATCACTCTTATTATCTCTTACCAAAATATAGTTTCACTGATCACATAATATTCAAGATGTAATAATCACTTCTATAAATAAAATGAATCACCATAAATCATATTTGATTATAAGAGATAATTAATCCATTATTTCTCAAATAAAATACCATAGTATTCTATATATCTTAATAATATAACATTCCCATAATATTGAACATTTTCCTGAGTAAAATTAATTACATAGTCACCAGTTCATTTAACTAATCATATGGTTATCTATATAATAAAACATATGTTTCCAAAATAGGAAAGTTCAAAATTGATAAATTAATTTAACGGAAAATAAAAATATCATACTAATTGACACTCCATGTAAGAAAGTGGAATCCAATAAACCCTTGTCACCCTTAAGCTGTGGGTTTAATTCAAATACACTTTTAAGAAGTGATTGGTTGTCCCCCATCCTATTAAATGTCATTTTTTAAAACAATATTAATATAATCGTTATAAAATTCTACATACAATAGTAAAATCTAAAAATATCATTGATATATTTAATTTCCATTAATATCTCATACCTTTCATTTTTTATCTAATAAATCCTGAACCAAAAATTATTTCAAATTCTGGTAACAAAAAATCTAAGAGACATCATATACCTTAAAACACATTTCCTCAAAGAGTAAAGGAATTTTTCATGAAATAATATTTTTTCATATCTTAATTTTTACTTTCACATATACCTCAAACAATTATCAAATCTCAATAAATTTATCCTCATAATTAATAAGTTTTCACCAAATTTTAGAGGTATTTGTTCCATCAAATATATTTTTCCAAAATTTTACAATAAAATTATTACTATAGAAAATACGTAGGTGTTCCATGATTCCCATATTATTTATAAAATTACTCTACATAAAAAATTTGATAAATAAATACGTAAAAACATCCTTAATTCAACATCATTCTTAAACCATTAAACATGCTTCGTATCCTTATGCTTATATATATTATTCCTCCAAATCAGTTTTATGAATTATAACATTATCATTCCTCAGTAACAATTTTTTTTCAAACATATAATAGAAGAAAATAGATCATACCATAAATTTTAATATCATGATCTCATTTATATCCACATTATCTTCAACTTTGATAAATTTAATGGTCATTGACATTATGTAATTTCCCTTTTAGTAATATTTGGTAATTTTTTAATTATAATTAAAATAAAAAATTTCATGGCCTATAAAATTATATGAGGAAAGAAAAGGTAGTAGATAATTCAAAATATCTCTTTTAGGTGATTTAAATACAAAGAAATAGGTTAGAATCATTTGAACAATCTTTTTAATAATAATTATACTCAAATTATCTAGAAGTGATGAGAAGGATTTAAAATATTTCATTCCTCCCATAATTATATATTATCCTCAATCTATAGATAATAAAATCATTAATAAATTAAATTAATTATAACTTTTTAAAATTAAAATTATACATTTAAAGATAATACCTATATAAACTATATAAAATATTAACCTTCCAATCCTTTATACCCAATTTTATTAAAAGTTTAAATCCAATCTCTAAAAAATTTAATCTCGAATAAATTATTTATATTCAACCACTAAAGGGTTAACTCTAAAATTGAACTAATTATTATCCACAACCATGTAAACCAATGATATTTTCTTTAACTATTTGGAAAACCATTCAAGTGAACACCATAATCTCCAATTGTTTCTAAATAATTCTCCAATACCAACTATATGTACCTTGACATAAACAAAAAATATTATTGTTCTTCTAAAACTATCTATTACATTATTTTCCCAATGATATTTTTGGTTTTTACTCTTATAGAATTATTAAAAACACATACAAAAAAACCCATATATTAAAATTTGATACATATAATTATTATACATTTTCCCCCTAAAATAAAGTCTTTAAAAATAAATCATGGTTTCTCTTTCTGAAAATTATTCACAGTTTTCCATTTGATATCACCCTTTTCTTTAATCTTCCTTAAAACCTATGAATTTCATTTAAAAGTGGTATGCAAAAAAATAACAACCAATGGATATATAATTAAATTTATTATTTAATTCTTGAGACACTAATAATCCACAAAACACCACTTTTTATAACCATTCTAGTAAACATAATTTCCCCACATATGTGTTTTGAATTTCTATAAACGGACATATGTGGTTTCATTCAGTAAATATTTAGTGTATGATAGGATAAAATTATATTTTTTATTGAAGATTAACATGACCCTTATGAATATAATAGTACCCTTATAAATATTTATATGACCCTTATGAATATTAACAACAAAAATTAAAGTATAAATAAAATATAGACACCTTATTAATGAAATAGAGTACTTTAGAAATTAATAATTAAGTGTTGGTATTTTTTGTGAGTAATACATATTTAATTAAAATTTAAAAATAATAAATTTATTTAAAAGATAATTTATTTTCATAATTATTATTTGTAATTAAATATTTTTTATCCTCTTATTTTTGAATAATTTAATAAAACCATAGTTAGTTTATCAGTGTATTATAAAATAAGTTTATATTTTAAAAACTCTATTTTTGAGTAAATTATTATATTATTATAAAATTAAATTTCACATATTTAGAAATTTATTTAGATAAAATGGAGTTCATATTTTAATTCTACATGTTGGAAAATATTCTGGGTGAGTTTTTTGGATTTTTCTAAAAAACATGAATTTTTTGTGAATAGTAAAATACGGTAATTTATGGTATAAATAAATTATATGAAAAATGAAACATTGAATGAGTCATCACCGATTTTAGGACACCTAGTTTCAACTAACATGGAATTATTATTTTTATTCACATGAAACAACACTCATTGTTGTATTGAGGAAATATTAAAATGATGAACAAGATATTCAAAAATCACCCCTCTCCTCCACTATAAAATCAACCCTCACTCCCTCTTCTCTTCACTTCTCTCAAGCCTTGTGCCTTTTCTAAATTATAATAAAATAACCTCCCATGCTCCTCCCCACTTACATAAGCCCTTGGCCTCTTCAAATATCTGAATAACCTCCCCTAAAGAGGCTTTCAAGGAATACAAATTCAATTGGTAAATTCCACTTTTCATTTGTTTTATTTTCTTTAATGTTGCTTCCATTTTTTTAATTTACTCACCTTATTTCCAAAAATTGTTATTATAACTTAATTACCATACATTTAATTTAATTTTAGTTTGATGACAGACTATTTATTCCTCATATATAATTTCCCCTCCTCTTATACTATAAATGAAAACACCATTGGAGATGTGTTAATTTATCACATTCCAGGATGATAGGTTTTCAACTTTTGTTACCATATTAAATTGTGGTCATGGAAAAAATTTATGGTTGAACTAGATCATAAAATATTAAATATATCCTATTTAATTTATTTTAATCATTTGGTTGACATGGTATTAATTTATAAAACAAAATGAGTTCATGGGGATTGAAAACCCACAAAATTAAACAAATCGTTTATCTTTTAAATTTTACCTGACAATTCATACTCAACCATACTAACAAAATGAATTATTTGATCATTTTACATTATTTATGAAAACTAATAACCTATAACATAAAATTGGGAAATCAATCTTCAATTTTTATTGACATCCATTCAAAGGAACATATCATTAAAACTAATAAAATGAGAACTCACAAATGATGATATTGATTATTTTAACCCATAAAAATGACCTTCAATGAAGTCAATAAAATTATACAAAATCAAATAATTGTCTAATATGTTCTAAATTATTTTATTAATATGTCTAATTTCATATTCTTGGAACTTATGTTCAAAAAAGGAATATATTCAGACATAC
Source organism: Viscum album (assembly GCA_963277665.1). NCBI lineage: Eukaryota > Viridiplantae > Streptophyta > Magnoliopsida > Santalales > Viscaceae > Viscum > Viscum album. The sequence continues at coordinate 2,086,811,429 of OY728122.1, read as the reverse complement.
AGTATGGGTTTTCTACATGAAACTCCATTCTCTTTTGGGTAAATCATTCTCTCAATTAATCCCTATTAGAATATTATTTATTATTATAAAATCATCATAAATTCTTAATGAAGGTTCTGTATTCATGTAACAATAATATTCCTTCATTATTTTTTGATAAATGTTTTAAAAGGATATTTCAAAAATTTATTTTGAAATACATGCCCGATTAAAGGGAATTTATCCAATTCTTACCTATTTTCATGGGAACTCTATAATATGTTAATATAAACCATTATTTTTCTAAATTATGTCATTTTTTTATGAAAAAACTAAATTAATTCACTTCTATTTCAATACAAATATTTTTCCAAAAGAACTCTTTTTTCCATGTAAAATTATACTTTTCTTCAGAATTACTCATGAGTTTATATAAGCATTTTCATCTATTTCAACCCTTTTTATGATTCATATGTTGAATTAGGATTAATATTTAGGATATCATCCACAATATATTATTTAATCATTTACTATTAATTTGGTAGAGGATGTTCTATCTTGATACTAGTCACCATATTACTCTGAATGCTTAGTGTTTGTGTTTTATGATTGGGGAATGTTATTTACATTTCATATGTTAGTATCAATATAAGTGTATATGTTGGTAATATTTATCCCCATTAATATTTGGAATGAATTTTACATATAATATGATGGGTGGGGCCCTCTATAGCACCTCGATTCATTAATAGGTCTTCTAAGACAAAACAAAATTGAGTTTTGGATGAGGCGTTACCCTAGTATTTTCAGACATCTTAATCAAGGCCTCGACGATATGGTTTAGTTTTATATAATTATGAATTCCCCAATTATATAACAATATATTGATTGTCCATGTGATTATTTGATAATTATAATAACCATGGGCCTATTATTGAGTTATATAATCAATTTTATTCTATCTATATTTTGTTCATGTATATTTTTAAAGGCATCCATTTTTAGTTATTCCTCAGGACTAGTGTGTATGTCTATATTTTCTTCCACTTTATTATTTACCCTTTCTGGAAAACTTATCTCACCAATTTTACATGTTTTATTTTCCCCATGTTGTGAAGAAGTATATTATGAATTAATTTCATGGATATTATAAGATATTATATGGGATTCAAAAGAAGTATATATAATTTATTTTTTTCAAGTCTTAATGTTAATCCTATGTATGTATCATTTTTTCAAATCTACTAAACTATTAGTTAATTCTATATATGAATTCCTTGTTTATATGATAATTTAATAAAATAAGGCTCCAGATAAAGGAAATATGGGCCATTTCCTTACAGTTTGTATTAGATTAAGTTTAATATAAAACAACACAACTAGGTTCAGAAAAAATTAATTAGAGAAAATTACACAAAGATAATCTTTGAGGATAAACATACTATAAAATCCTAGAATTTTGGTAAAGAATAGATTATTTGGATATTTCTAGAAAATCCATGCCAATCACAATACTATAAGTCGAAATTGTTCTACCACATATGCACCTCATAGTTGAAACTCCAACATAGAGTTACTAGCATGACCCATGATATCTAGGTATATGACAATGGGCCTTACTGTTCAACTAGTTTGTCACTCTTGAGGGAAATGTTTAAGATAATTCAATTTTTCTTTAAAAGTAATTATGATAGAATAAAATGTAAATTTTTCCTCAATAAAACCACATTTATGATTTAAAAATTTTCAATGGATATGATTTCACTTTTTGTTATTTATTTTTCAAAGTTGATATTATACATTAGGATTAATAACCTAATATATTTTAGGCTATTATATAGAAATAGTTCATAGTAGATTGAATACAAAATTTATGAATTCATGTATATTATGTAGGAATTTCTTTATGATGCAAGATAATTATGTAATCTCCGGTGTTGTGACTGGTGCTAAGTAACTTTTAATTATATTATGATAGATGACTCATGTTATTAACAATAACACTAACTGTATAGAGAATATGGATCCAAAACATGAAATCTATGTTATACGGCTTTATTAGATAAAATCCTCCATTAATAAACTAGACTATAAACACATTCATATGAGAGTAGTGGATTTTTTATTTAGAGAAGATATTTCTCTCTTTGTTATGTAATGAACAGATAAGGTTGTTATGTTAGTTTATCGTCTATTGGGGATGCAGATCAGCGGTGGTCTTTAGTTCAAAACACAAATGAGGAGGAATAAATATAAAAAAATGGAATAGATGGATTTAAAGGATATATTCATAGAAAAATATTAATCTTATGAAAAACGAGGAGATATAGAAAGGAATTTTATTAATATGATTCCAAAAGTGGATTAGAATGTTAAAAAATATGAGCCTAACTTTACAAGGACCACAATGCATGACACGAACAACATACGTAATCTATGGTTCAATATTGATCGATTATTTAATGGTTTAAAACCATTCCACCGATGGGAAGTAGTCTCCAAATGATTTTGAAAATATCAATATATCATCTCATGTGGTATCAAGATAGAGAAATAATTATCTATGAATTATGTATCTAATGGAAAACAAGAGTAGAAGAGTGTGTTATAGGAATGAATAGATAATAGGAAGAAAAAAATAGGGAGTTTTCCAACAAGTCATACTTGTGGATGAAATCACCCGAGAGGTTGCCTAAAAATTAAAAGTAATATGTTACAAGTGTGATGAATAGGGCCACTAATCTCCTGATTTCATGGGAAAGAAATATGATACCAATGTTCAATGCTATAGTATAAAAAGATTTTACATTATGCAATGGATTTTCCTATGTTTCAAGGAAACATTTCCCAAAAAAGGCCAAGGGAGAACTTACAATTGATAATGTTCAAGGATAGGTGATCATAATTGTTCAGGTTGATGTTACTAATAATATGGTGGCAAGTATATTAATTGTTTCCTCAATCTTAGCCAATGCATTATTTGATTCTGAATATTCTCATTATTTAATATCTGCTCAGTTTCACAAAAAAATGTATATATTTCAAGTTTCATTTAATAAAGGAATTTTCAGTAAAACTCAAAATGGAAATATCATTGAAAAAAATGTTTTATGTTGTTCCCATTATGGAATATGAATGTTCATTACATGATGATTTTATCATTATTCCCTTGATTAACATTGATATAATACTCGATACGGATTTGATTTCAATATATTCTATGAAAATATATTTCATGAATAAAGAAGTTACAATTTTTGAGAACAATATAGAATCCCTTATCTATAGGGAAGAAATATCACCATCTGATTTTAATCTAGATCCACCCTTAGTGGATCAATCAAAATAAATTCTTATGGAGGAAGAGAACTCAATATCTATGGGTGAGGAATGTAGGATGTTCTTATTGTGCAATAATATGTTGATGTGTTTCCAAATGATTTACCTAGTCAAACTCTAGATCAGGAAGTTGAGTTCTCTATTGATTTAATTCCTATTTTAACACCGATATCAATGAATCTTTCTAGAATGGCCACTAAGGAATTAGTATAACAAAAAAAATAACTATAGGAATTGAGTGATTAATAAATTATTTTACCTAGTTTTTCTCCATGGGGAACCCTGTTTGTTATTTAAAGAAGAATGATGGATCGATGGGGTTGTGTATTGACTATAGGGAGATCAATGCTATAATAATAAAGAACAATTATCACCTATACCTCATTGATGATTTATTTTATCAACTTCATGGAGCCCACTATTTTTCAGATATTTAAATTTTATCTAGATATCATTAATTTCTTATAAGGATGATATTGAAAAATCAACATTTCAAACATGGTATGGGAATTAAGAGATTACAGTAATGCCTTTTGTACTAACTAATGCACCCTCACTTTTCTTGGATCTAATAAATCGAGGATTTTAAGGAATATCGTGGGGATTTTTTTTGATATTTATTAATGATACCATGGTATACTAGAAATTATATGAAGATCATGAAAATCACATATAAATTATACTAAAGACTCTGATAAGAAATGAATTATATTGGATGTTTATCAATTGAGAAATTTGGCTTCAACTTTTTTATTTTCTTATCGATATTGTCTCTATAGATGGAATATCTATAGATAATATGAAGAAAAATGTAGTTACAGAATAGAATAAACAAACAAACATAACTGAGGTATATTGTTTTATAGGTTCAATAGGTTATTACAAGTGTTTCAGGGATAAATTTGCAAGATTTTCCAACCTGTTAACCAATCTTACACGTAAATTAGTTAAGATCATATGGACAAAATAATGTGGTGAATGTTTCACAGAATTAATGTGGATATTATTTAATTCCATGATCCTAACACTATAATTGGTAAATGATTGGTTTTTGATATATGTTGATGAATAATATAATGGACTTGGTTGTGTCCTTATGCATAATGATAGAGTTATTGCATATTTATCAAAGCAGATAAAAATTCCTTACCAAAACTATCCAACTCTTGTTCTTGAGTCAGAAAATGAAATTAGTGCTTTGAAGATATAGAGTTACTATCTCTATGGTGAATGATGTGAGATATATATGGATCACAAGAGATTAAAATATACCTTCAATTATAAAAATAACTCAACCTAAGGTAAATGTGGTGGCTCCAGCTACTCAAGGATTATAATTTCTCCACACACTACCACCTAGGAAAGGAAAATAAGGAAGTCGATGATTTGAGTAGGAAAGATCATGAAGTGTTAAAAATTTGAGAATTTACAAGGATACTATGTACATGGATCTAGTGAGAATAGATTTGGGAATTTTTAAAGAAGGTGAAACATCATTACCTTTTAAACTAGTTTTCTAACCATATTTATTAGAAAGAATTAAAAGTTCTAAAAACTAAGATGAGAATCTTAGAAAGAATATTAATGATGTAAATTATGGGAACTTGGTAAAATTTGTGTTTGAAGATGTAATTCTAAAATTTGGGAATATACTATGTGTTCCCTATATACCCGAGCTAAAAAGGGTGTAATTGGATGATTCCCATAACTCTACTTTTCCTGTACACCCTAGTAGCTCTAAATTGTATAGAGGTTTAAAGGAACATTCATGGTGAGAAATCATGAAGTGGAAAATTGATGATTACATATCATGACGTTTAGTTTTTCAACAAGTGAAGGATGAATGACAACATATAAGAGGATTCCACTAATGTTTACCTATTACTACAAGGAAATGGGATGAAATCACCATGGATTTTTTCATCAGATTACCTAAAAATCCATGAATGAAAGATGTAATATTGGTAATTGTGGATCAACTTATGAAATCTGCACATTTCCAATCTATAAGGGAGGTTTTCCAAGGGATCACCTTACATTACTATATATCAATGAAATAATGAGACTTCATGGAGAACCTCTCTAAATTAGGTCTAATATTAATCCACAATTAAAATCAAGATTATAGAAAAGTCATCAGAATGAGTTGGATACTGAGCTTCGTTTGAGTGTAGCTTATCACCCAAAAACTGATGGGAAATCAGAAATTAAGATACAATATTTCAAAGACGTGTTGAGATCATTATCCATTGGTTTTCAGGGTATGTGGGATTAATATTTACCTTTAATGGAGTTTTACTTCAATGATAGTTTCCATTAATTTATTCAAATGGTACCATATAATGTATTGTATAAAAAGAGGTGTCATACTCTATCATTTTAATATAATTTTTGTGATATGAAGTTTGTGGGCCTAGATATTGTGAAGGAAACAATAGGGAAGTTAAAGACTATTCAAACCAATATCAAGGCATCTCAATGTAAGAAAAAGATCTATACTGATAATCGAAGGAAGGAATTGTAATTTCAGGAGGGAGATCACATTTTCTTATAAGTTTCTCCATGGAAGGGTGTTATAATATTTGGGAAGAATGGGAAACACAACCCCATATATATTTTCACTATTAAAATTATAAAGAGAAATATAGATATTGATTTTTGTTTGCAAATTCCTTATATCCTGTCTAAAGTTCACAATGTGTTCCATGTCTCATTATTGAGAAAGTAAATTCCAAACCAAATGCATTTCCTCACATTTGAAGGTATAAATTTGGTACATGAATTATCATAATTTGAATATCCTATCTGGATTTTGGACAAAAAAACATGTGGTGAGGAATCAGATGACACAGTTGGAAAATGTTCTTTGAAAAAATCAAAAAATTTAATAAGCAACATGGGATCAAGAGGATCTTATGATGAAAAACATCCCACATACTTTTTTGAGGCAACATTCGAGAATTTTGATGATGAAATTTTGGTGGGGGGGGGGGGAGAATGTAACACAAAAAGGATTTATAAATAAATTTAATATTTAATGAATGAAACATTGAGTTAAAAAAACCACTTTCTTATAACATATCCATTAAACATAATTTTTTCCACCTCTGTGTTCTTAATTTTGAAAAACCTGACATATACATTTGCATTCAGTAAGATATTTATAGTATAATTGCATCAACTTTCATTTTTTATAGTGAATAGTAACATAGCCTTTATGAATAGTAAAATACCCATAAGAATATTAACTTGACCCTTATAAATTATAACCACACCCATGAATGTATAAATAAAATTTAGACACCATATAAATAAAATGATGTTTTTTAGAAATTAATAATTAAGTGTAGAAATTTTTTTGAGTAAAAAATATTTATTATAATTTGTTATGTAATTATCTTATTTAAAAACAATTATCCTAAAATTTATTACTAAATAAATAAATTTCCATCCTATAATTTTATGATAATTTAATAAGACCTTAGTTAATTTTTTTAGGTATTAAAAAATTAGTTCTTGTTTTAAAAACTGGATTTTTTTTAAAGATGATTTTATTGTAAAATTAAATTACACATATTTTAAAAAATATTTTTAGAAAATGAAGTCCATATTTTTATTGTAAATGTTAAAAAATGGTTAGGGTTAATGTTTTGTAGTTTTATGAAATACTTGAATTTTTTAAATAGTAAAATATGGTAATTTATTGAATAAATACATTATAAGATAATTCCACTTTTTATTGAGTAGTCATTGATGTAAGTAAATTTGGGTTAAAATAAATTAACTTATTACTATTTTGGGTCACAAAAATCACCACTATTGGTTGGGTTGAGGAAAAAATAATGAATAAGATATTCAATAATCTCCCCTCTCTTTAACTATAAAATACACCCCTCACTCCATCTTGCTTTCAATCCTCAAAAGCTTTGTTAGATGCCTAAATTATGATAAAATCTACTAAAATTCTCATACCCATGTACTAAATCCCTTGGTATCTTCAAATTTCCAAATCCAATCCCATATAGAGGCTCTTAGGCAAGAAAAATTCAAGAGGTAGATTCCTCTTTTCATTTCGTTTATTTTCTTTCAAGTTCTTCATTTTCCTTTTCATTCCTCTACTCCGTTCTTAAAAATTTTATGATAACTCTAGAAACTTATATGTATTATAATTTTGTTATTAAAATTGAATAATTCATCATCATACCTTCTTTCCCCTCCTTTTATACACAAAATGAAAACACCATCCAAGATGTGTTAATCTATCAAATTCAAGGACGACGAGTTTTCAACATCTATTATCGTCTTCAATTATGTTGATGAAACTATTTTTATGGTTTAACTAGATCATAATAAATTTTATATAACTTATGTAATGTTCTGGATCCATTTTTTCTCATAGTATTAATTTATGGAAAAAATGAGTTTGTGGTGATCAAAGAACCACCAAATAAATCCAAGTGTTTACTATAAAAAATTTATATTATTAGTCATCGTCAAAAAATTAACCCAATGAATTTTTTGATAATTTAACCTTCTATATGGAAATTATAACATATACAATATATTCTGGGATTCAATTATCATTTTACCTTAAATTCCAAAAAAATGAACCAATCGTGAAAACTAATGGTACGAGAACTCACAAATGATGATATTGAATCTCTTAACCCATAAATATGACCAAAAATGAAATTAATAAAATTATAATAAATAAAATAAATTTATAATATGTTCTTATTTATTTTATTAATATGTATGATTTCATATTCTAGTATATTATTTTGAAGGGAGTAACATATTCAGACGTAAGGTTATGGTTTTTGACCCGAACCACCATTCTCATTGGGTGAAACTTTGTCTATATTAATCCCAATCAAATTATTACTTTTTCTTAGGAACTAATTATAAATTATTTTTGAATGTTATATATTTTAATACCAACTAGTATCCTTTAACTGTAGGTAGAGATACATCTATTAAAAGGATGATTCAAAAATTCTTCCCGAAAAACAAGCCCGATTCGAGTGAATTTTTTGAATTCATTCCTATTTTCAAGGGAACTCTATAATCTGTTTTTAAAAACAATTAATTTTCCAAAATAACACATTTTATTATGAAAAATATAATTTAATTTACTTTGGGTTCTATAAACTTATATTTCAAAAAGAAAACTTATTTTCAAAGTAAATGTGTATTTATCATATGAATTACTCAATGATTTAGATGATTATTTTAAGCTATTTGGAGACACTTGTTGATTCTTATAATCAATTGAGATTAATAATTAATGATATCATCCAACACATATTATTTAATGGTTTATTATTATTTTCATATTTTAGATGAAATCCCGATACAATTATTCATATTGCTCGGAATGGTTAGTATTTATGTTTACTGATTGTGTAATGTTATTTACATTTTAAGTGATAGTTTCAATATGAATTTATATATTTTTTATGTTTATCCCCATTCATATGAGGAATTAATTTGACTTATAATTTTATGTGTGGTTCTCGTTATATGACATTGATGCATCGGTAGGTTTAATGAGACAAAATAGAATTGTGTTTTTTCTATGGCCTTACACTAGTTTTTTCAAATGTCTTGGCCAACGCCTCGATGATATGTTTCATTTGTACAAAATTATGAATTCCCACATTATTAAAATGTATATAAATATTCCATCTGATTATTTGACTAGTATAGTATCCATGGTTATGTTTTATGACATTATTTAATCATTTTTTATTCCTTCTATATTATGCTCAGGTATATTTTTAAAGGCATGAATTTTAAGTTATTCACCATTCCTTCTGTTTGTGAATATTTTTTCTTCTATATATTATTTACCCTTACTAAGAGTCATAGCTCTCCCCTTTCACGTGTTTTTATTTTATAGGGTTGTGATGAAGTAGATTATGAATAACTTTTAATTGAAATCTTGTAGATTATGTTTGATTAAGAATATGTTGATATGTTTTATTTCCTTTCAAGTTGTAATATTGAACTTATTTATTTGTATTGTTTTCCAAAGATAATAAAGTACATGTTCCATTGGGATATGAATTCCTTATTTATCATCAAATTGAATAAAATAAGAAATCATATTTGGGAAACAAGGATCGGGTCCTCAAAAAAACTGGTCAATAAAGAACATAAATAATGTAAACCGTTATTGTAGTTAAAAAATCATAAACTAATTTTAATGAAAAAATATCTATTCACCCTATAAATGGAATTATATTCTCAGAAACGTTCATTATCTTAAATTTTAAAAATATGAGGATTTACATTAAAATCATTATAAAGAATATGAAATACTAGTTGTTATCATATGAAACCATTTTTTATATCAATATTACCTGCGAAGTTACCAATATGTTCAAACTCCAATCATATATACCAAAATTTAATACCTATATAAATTCAATATCCAAAAATATAATTAATCTCTAAGAAATCCATCACCTTAATCCACTAAATAGGTTTCTATGAAATTAAACATATATTTATACCTAAACATGTAATCCCTAGATTATATCTATAACACATAAGAAAGACATACATAAAACAAACTTATCTCCAATGTTATATAAATCAAACTTCCATACCAACTATATGGACCAATACTTAATCAAAACACTTTATTGTTCATTAAATACTATAAATCACTTAATTTTACCCCTGATATTTTACGTATAGAGTCTTATTAAATTATTAATAACACATAAATAGAAAAATGGTATATTATAAGTGGGAACTTATACATTGTATACATTTTTTCAGAAATCAAAGGACTTTATAAATAAATCATTGTTTCTCTTTGTGAAACATATTCCTAGTTTTCCCCTGGATCTCATCATTTTCCTTAATCATACTTAAACCCTATGAAATTATTTTTAAAATTTGGTATGGTAAAAAATTAAAATTATGGTACATAAAAAATGGAAACCATTCTTCCAATAAAAACCCATAAATACATTTTCATGAAAAATTTCCTTTTCATAGTATACAAGGAATAATATTTTTTAAAAATATTATTATATAAATATCTGAAAATTAATATATTTTCATTAAACTAATTATCAAGAATATAAATTAAATGTATTCTAAATTATAAATCACATTCCATATCACTCTTAAACGTGTACTATCCTATATGTTCAAACTCTAACTCCATATTTCTTAATATATTGGAGGATATAACATAACTATTAATCCTTTGTTTACAACAAAACCACCTTTCATTGGTTTATCATATAACCATATATAATTACTTTATCAAATAACCAATCTTCATTGGTTCATCACATAAAAACATTATGGTGTAATATTCCCCACAAATTTCACATAAAAATAAATCATGAATGATTTATTAATAAAAAACTATTTCAAGAATATGAGTATTTCATTTTGAAATCACACATTTTTGGATAACTGTTCATGTACAATGGGAAAAATGCACTTTTGAATTTAGCTTATAAACTTTTCAATTATTCATAAAATATTAAACAAACATGAAAATATTAAATTTTATTCATTCAATATGTATAAATACTTTCTTGTTAAAAATAAACATTATAACCAAATTATTAAACGAATCTCATTTACCTATATCATATCACGGAAGAGATCATTAAGGAAATGAATTGATTATTTGTATCCATTTTAAATCCAAATTAAATTATAGGAAATAAAAAAATATATCCTAATTTCACAAATAATATTATATTGAAAAAATAAAAAATGTATATGTATACCCCAAAAGAATAAAAATTATGTTATGAATTATCTTACACAATATAATCTACCAAAACATATTCAATATAAATGTAGAAATTATCATAAAAAACAGCAAATTATATATAGAAATTAATACTCATGATTTGATAAATCAAAGGGACATATACACACCAAAAAATATAAATAAGTGTTTATTATGGAATATAACTCATAAACGTAAGAGTGTGATGGTAAAACCTTACCTTGTACTTCCCATATGTTTTATCATCATTAAACTCATGTATAATGGGTTTAGAATGACATTGAAGATTCCAAAACTATATTTATATTGATAATACCTTATATTTTTTATATTATAATAACATATGAATCTTTCATTAATAATATTTCATTATTCTTATTGTTTTAGGAGAATTTAATTCAAATTATCAATCCATATAAGTTAAAATACAATTTTTCCGTATTATTGTGGAAAAAGTCATAAAGAACCTCTTTTAGAAAAATAAAAAATAATACGTTCCAAAAAAATTTAAATGTAATCCATGAGTATAAATGACTTTAATTATTCCAAAATTAAGAGAAAAAAATTTCGGGAAATAATTTTATGAAACATTAGCATGGATGAAAAAGTGAGTTTTAAAGGAATTTTAAACGAAAATTACATATAAATTTCATATCCATATAGCGAGAATTAATTAAAATAATATATTATGTGTATTATCTATTAGTACAATTTTATAAATTAAAAATTAAACATAATACAATAAAGAGGCATCCCACCCATTATCATAGCCTATTGTAGTTAATTATGTAGAAGTTAGTCCCAAAAGAATGGAAATTGTGTAATGATTTCCCTTACCAATTTCTAATCAGTCAAATTTCATTCCCCATAAAATAATAATTATAAATTGAGACATTTAATAACATTAATATTTTTATATTTATGGTATTATAGAAAAATTTCAGTATATACACCAGACACACAAAATATGTGGTGAATATGCCATATATCTCAAATAAGAAACAAAAAAGTGAGATGAGAAACACTTACCCCACACATCATTTTGGTAAGAAGTTATCTAACCTACTATATTATTGTTTACTCTTGTTATTAACTTTTTCTATAACAATATTAATATTTATTACATCATATATTATCCTTTTATAATATATCATTACATGTCTGTTAATAATCTCATAGTATTTTAATTGTTTAGTGTGATAACTACAGTGTTTTTAGAGAATTTTTGACGTGTCAACCTTTTTTATTCTGAATTAGATAACGATTTAAAATTACCCATATTTTAAACCATACTATAAATATATTAAATATTAATTATATATATATTTAGAATAAACCATAATATTTTGTGATATTAAATTCAATACATAGTCTATAGAAGTGGTTGGTCATATGTATGCATGAACATTGTGTAAATTTTATTATCCTATTGAAGACATAATTCAATAAAAAAATATGTATATTAGTATTATATTATAATTTTTATGTCATATATGATAATTATTTTTATTAAACCCACCCCTAATACATTCCATTTCAAACATGAGGGTGTCACATAACATTAAAGAGGAGGTAGTCCACACGTCCAAAAACGATTTTATTGTATCCCAAAAAACTGGAATGCATGATGGTAAGAGTTATGTAATAATTATGTATTAATTAATATATTTTTAATGTCATATATAAAATATAAATCCATCATTATTCGCAACCATTAATGGTGGTAGTGGATGAATAGATGGCATCGATTCGTGATCTGGTAGTTTGTCAAACAGACATACAATAATTATTTATCCCATTTGATGTAAGTGTGTCATGTAATAGGTCATTCAAAATAGATTAAAAAAATACTAGTATATTTAAGATAATGAGTTTATTATATAAGAATGATTTAACAATAATTGAATTGTTTGAGAGAGAAAATAATACAAAATTGCTGAGTGAACATTATCACCTCTTCTTTGGAGAACTTATTTTAGATATATTCTTAATGGTTCTATGATTAATATTTCATTGAGTATAGAATAATATTGGTATGTGGAAAGTAAATAGTATAATTTTTAAGGATATTTGAGGAGATTAATAGCCTATAATTCTAAATATGGTTGTGAATGGTGGTATTGTTTCTTGAGGGTAAGTGGGATCAAGTGATTAAATTATGGTTATTTTATAATTTATGCCAACCAATTGAGTTGTAATTACATTAAAGGAATTATATCATCAATAATTTTTTAGGATGATGTCTATGGTGGTGAAATATAATATAAAACCATTTAAAATTGTTTTTTGTTAGGTATTTTATGACATTACATTTAATCATTAATGTTTTTTATTATTTTACCTATACTATGAGGAATCATTATTTTTTACCATATTAACTTTTTTATAAACAAAAATGAAATTGAAATATTTATTCCTTAATACATATTTAAAATATACTTTTACTATAAAAGTAAATTTTAAAAATTAACATTTTTCAATTAAAATATAGGATTTTTCCTTATTTATCAAAAATGAATATTCTCTGAAAACACAAAAAATTATTGCGAATATAATTTTCACCTTCTTATTTCATAAATTATTTTAATTTTGGAAAATAATATTTATAAACGTTTCAATAATTTTTTCTAAAATGGATGTGGCATTAAAATGTAGAAAAATTACCTTTTATAAAAATATAGATTTTTATTCATCAAAATTGGAGTTTTTTTTCTTATCTCAAGCATATGAAACATATATGATTGAATTAAAAACATTTATTGAATATATAACATATAAAAAAAATTATTATCACTATCGATTGAAGAATAATTCAATTATTATCATGAAATTCAATTATGTTTAAAGAAATAGTTTTTTTTATAAAAAACATTCCTTTATGTTCAACAAACTATTATTTTTCATGATAATTAATTGGTTACCAATGAATTAATTTTATAAATATGAGTAAACTATATTTTAATATTTTTTATAATTCCCATTCCTTCATAATATTCTAATGGCCAGGTGATAAGTTTTATAAATTATATTTAAATTTTTTCATGTTTCTTTATGTAATGTTTTTTGTGAAAATTTATCGAATAGATTAATTTTATTAAAAAAATATTGAGTAAAATATTGTGTTTTTATTGTGGAGTTGTTATAAAAAGGTTGTCAATGTCATTGTAAGCTTCTAGTTTGATGTTAATAGTGTTATCAGCAATAGTAGGGGCCACTGGTAATGTTGAGTGGTGGAGCCACTATGGAGATGTTTTGGCTTGAGTGTTCTTTTGTGGGGAACAATTTTTTTTAATGATGATCAATAAGTATAGATAACTCATCCCACATTGAATCATAGGATGGGTTCACTACTATTTTAGTATCAACAAACTACATTTATGAATCATACTCCTACTCAAGGAAAGGTATTGTGACTCCCACATACACTCTAATGGGCCGCATTTCTAGATAGACATAGCCTAAATGCTACTCCCTCGGGCATAAAATACCTTAGGACACTAATGAAGCTTGATACTAACATGGTCTGCCAGCATCGACATATCCTTCCAGTAGACTATGTGACTTGTTTTCCAACATGGGCTAACTATGTTGTGTGTGGAATCTGGTTGAAGTATATCATAATAACAACCACTTTTTCATCAATTTTTTTTTATAATTTTTTTTAAAATTATTATAATTTCAACACAATGGAATAAACCAATGGTGTGAAACATTTCCTTGATATCATCAAAATATATCATAATACGTTTGATTTTTTGTTTATAGATAATTTTACATTATAAGAGGAACTCTTTCTCTCACTATAAATATATGGAAATATAATTTCATTACATATTTTAATTTCATATAGAAAATTTTTCCTTTTTTTTTTCTTAGATTAATTTCCAATCCATCCATTACTCTCAAAAATGAATATCAAAAAATAAAATTAAATACTGGATCACTAAAATTAACTTTTAACATATCATAATACCCATAAATGAGATACAAGGGATTTTTTATATCTTAATAATTTTTTTCAATCCGTTGTAGTTATAAAAAACAATAAAATATTCATAAGTAATCAAATGTTTAAGTGATGCATTATTACCAAAACCACTTCCATAAATCAACATAAAATGTACCATTGATTGCTCAAATTTTGACTATTTCTAAAGGATCACGATCTAATACATTAGAATGAAGGATACTGAATTTACAAAGTGAACATACCATTAAAACCACAAGTAATATAAATTATCTCTCAATAATCACATTCCTTACATGTGAATTATTTCATCATGTAATATCTTAGAACATCATAAAATCATAAACTACCATAAATCCTTATTGAAATCAACCGTACTTCCTTATTCATTCAATAGATTAATTTTTTTTAATATATTTCATAAATACAAAAAATATTTTAATATATTTTAATGATATAATAACATTAATTTTCAACAAATAATTAATTAGTTCCAACATATTAATCACTATCCAATTTATAATATCCATATGAATAATCACATTATCACAAAATTATGATGCCAAAATTAAGATTATTTGAATGGTTATCTTTCGCTCAATTATGTAATTTCTAGGATTTTAAATGTTCCATTGAATCAAATATTATTTATTCCATTCAATACATTCTATCAAATCCTTTTATAAATACTACTACAATAAAATAATAATACATTTCACAATTAATATCATAATAATATAATCAAAAAAAATATTTTAAGAGAAATTCTAAGGATCCAAAAACATAAGCATATTAATCATTCCACTTTGGTTATATCAATATCATATGCTTGAACATGATTCCTTCACTCATTCAATGTTATATTTATTTTGTGGTTTGGTAACTCATTTTTAGAGTGCCCCATCTCCTTATTATGTAATCATTTACTAACATTTTTATCCATCTACAATTTTCATTTTATTATAAGTGACCCTTTTCACTGAACATATAAAAACTAACAACACCTTTACACATTTCCCAGAATGATTATTTCCACAATTACTACATGTGGGAAAATATTTATTTAACTTCTTCCCTATATCAAATATTTTCTTGGCCTTTTCCTTATTCTATTTCATCCCTTTTAATCCCTACGACATTGATAATTAATTCTCTATATTTATGGGACATAAAACTATATCAACAAAGAAAATTTATATTGAGAGATTAGATCCCTTCAAAGACAGATATTAAACTGTTATAATAAATGGTCAATAAGGGACTCCATTTTTTATGTAATATATAGCATGCCTAGAAAACCATTTAAGTATATCTGCACACTCCAAAATAAATTATTCTTCCATTTCCTATAAAAATAAAAATTATCTTAATCTCATATTGGTATTATGGATTTAAATGGTTTTAAAAAATTGTCTCCATAAATATATTATGTTCCCTGAGTTCTATTTCCTATTCCCTGATAGAATTTGGGATCAATATCATTTATTGATCAAAATGTTCATTAGGATAGTACACTATAAGTGTTCACTATTCCTTTTCACTACACCCCAATTCCATTAATATCATCTCAAAAGTCAAATACATTTCTTTTATATAATTGGATTCATAATACCACTAAAAAATTGGGGCCTCTGTCAAATAAATTTATTTATAATAGAATAATATGAAATTAGAATATGATTCTATATCTGAGTAAGGTTATGTGTCATAAAATTATTATTGATCTCTCGTATATCCTTAACATGCTCAATTCAAATACTAGTTATATCAGCTTCCTCAATTCGGAAACCTCAAATTTTTCCCTGGGTATTGATAACTTTATACCTTCTACGTTCCATCTCAAAACAATAGAATACACAAGATTAGCTCATAAGATTATGAATATTGTATAATCGAGAATATTTTGAAATGTTTATCATAAAGTGAAATTTATTTATTGTTAACATCAATATCCTGAAATTCTTTCCCTTGATAATATCATGGTTTTAAAATCCTTTATAATGTTATGAAATAAAAATGTGATTTTGCCAATGTGTAACCCCCCGAGTGTATCAAACCATTTCTATATTAAGGCTTATTTTTTAGTATAATGTAATTATTGAGCCATGCTCAGAATTATTTTTCAGGTTTATTACCCCTAGTTACCTCTATTACAAAACTACAACCACTTGTTGTATCCATAAATGGATATATTTCTAGAGTTGTCATATAATATTTTCCTTAAAAAATTAACATGTACTTTATACTTATAATAAAATTATATCATTTTTTATGGTCCATAATCTACATTTTACTAAATCTAGTTCCAAAGGATTCCACAAATCATTCCCTTATAAAAATGATAACAACTTTGAACCTAGTATCCTAGAGCTAATGCATTACTTTATTACATTATCATGGATTCAATATTACATTCCAAATTTATATATCCATTTATCATTTCTGGAAAACTAAGTACATACCTGATACCTATTTTCCAGTAAGAAAATATAATAAACTATATAAAAAGTAAAATCTCACCATCCTTGAAACTCATTTAAAATATTCATCTTAATATCCTAGTGGAACAAATGGTAACATTAAATTCATAGTTAGGTTTTGGTATAGTGGAATCTGGATAAAAAATAATAATCATTACCACAATGTCAAGGTAGATAACTAAACACTAATTCCATATAAATATCTAGTTAAGGAATAATATAGAAAGTTAAATAATGGAACACACATCAAATTAATTCTATAACTGATATTTAAATTCATCCATAGATAATGTCATGGAAAATATCTCTTATATTAAAATAATAAAAAAATATAAATAAAGGAAATGATTACATTTTTAATGTCCTGTGTACTAGGTACATGAATCTGTAATTTTGAAGACCTTTCGTAAGATGTTTTAATGAATAATTGTTAAAAACCCATCTGATTTGTCCAACAGATTTGTACTATGATCCAGTCGGTGCATCAAGGGGATTTCATTTACCAGTCCCCAACACTTGTCAAACTAGTCCAACTCATTATTCATATATTATATAAATTATTTTACATCATAAAAAATCTTCCTTATTGTTGATAATTTATATATTGTTTTTGAGATAGATTTATCAGTGTTTCTACATTTAGTGAATTAACATTCTTAGAAAAAACCATTTATTAAAATGATAAAAACAAGAAATAGGAAGATAAAACACAATATAATATGGATATTTAAGTTAAATATAATTTTAAATGAAAAATTATTACAATAATTTGATTGTTTTAAGATAATGTTATTAATCACAATAGAAACTGATATTTCAGAATAACTTTGACAACATAGTAGGTTTCATGTCAATCCCCTTGGGTAAGTCGAATTTAACTGAATCAAAAAATTCCATGAATAATAAATAATTCCTCATATTACACGAGAAAACAAAAAAAATATGCACCATAAAAAATTAATTGTTGCATAATCACTAATATATCTAAATAAAATGAAAATGGAGATGAAATCCCTTAACTCACAGTTCATTTTGGTTGAATGTAAATTATCATCCTATATAGAGGATTTAAACATTTTTTTGAATTATTCCATAACCTTATTAATATTTATCATATCATATATTATCCTTTTGTAACATATTATCACCCATTTTTTCATAATATTTCATTATTTTAATCTTTTTGGGTGTTAATTTCCTTATTTTATCATGCATGTTTCATTGTGTATGACTCTATTTTAGAACATATTATATAGTTATATAATCTGAATAATAATAATCAAGACATTATTGATATATTTATACATCAAATATACTTTTTAAACCCAATAATGGGTGATTATTATCAAAATTTATGTACATTAAAATCACATAGATGGTAGGTCCTATGTATGCATTAGTAACCTTTCAATTTTTAAATAATCATTATGGAATGGGGGGAATAATATATTTCCCAAAAATAATGATAAAAATAACAGATATGTCATATTATATATTAATATATTAAAATATATATATATATATATTTATTTAATTATATATCATCATTTTTTTGCAATTAGAAAATATTCACATAGCTCAGCAAAGGTGATAGTCCACACTTATACGTATGATGTTATATTCAATATTTGAGTATAAAGGAAAGAATAATATATATATATATAATCATTAAAAAAATATAAATATTTCTTGAGTATAATATTTATATCATGAAAATAAAATATAATAAATAACATTATTACTCACCACCTTCCATGTATAGTGTTACTGAAAGACAAATCCCCATCGCTTCATGATGCCGTAGTTCACCGTAAACAAGGGAGATGTAATCGTGTCTCCTAAAAAAGGAATGTAATGTGGTATACATGATATAATAATTTTATATGTATTAATATTTCATAAATATCGTAAATATATACTTTATATCAATCATTATACCCATCTATGAGTGGTGAAGATGTAAAAAACGAAATACATCAGTTCATGAGGGTGTTGCCCCCAGTAAACACAAATGATGATTTAATAATCCATTTGATTTAAGTTTTGTGTTTTTTAATTAACTTATTTTAACAACATTAAAATATATTTAATATAATGAGGTTATTATGTTAGCATGGTTTAATGAAAATTTATGGTAGTTGACAAATATGTAAAATGTAGAATCTCATTAAAAACCTAACCTTCTTCATATATCCTCAATTTGTATGTATTATATCCTTCCTAGGATATATTTATTACAAAAATAAATCTTATTAGTTTATTTTAGGGATATCGGGAAGTGATTTGGTCATTGTTTTCTTGATCCAAATAGAATGAGGAGTGTGAAGAAGCGGGGGGTAGTGCATGCACTCATACAGTTGGGGAGTAGTGGCATTCTCCAAAATACTCAATAATAATCCCTATGGGAGGTTTAACTTGCATCATGTGGGTCCAAAACAACGTATTAATGGATTATACAATATAACTCTTCATAAAACACAAAAACTTTAAAAAAATAAATACATTTTTATAAATTTATTTTTTAGTCATTAGAATTTCACAATTTTACCATTTTATGTTTTAAAATAGTAATTATTTTTCTAATCCTGGTAATTTATCCATTTAGAGAAAAAAATTAATGGGACATATAATAAAATAATTACTCAATAATCCTAAATATTATATATAATTAATAAAATAAAAATATCATGTTTGTATGACATTATATTCGATACGAACACATGTAATTCAGAAAAAACCCCTATATTAACCTCGACAACACTAACATGGTTTTTTCCGATTTTGGGGTAAATATGGTCAATATAAATGATAAATTATCATATTAGTGGACCATATTTTATATTTATTAACATTTAAAAGTAACGTGTATGGGGATATTATTTTTATTAATTATATATCATTTAATTAAATATCATTTTTTTATAAAATATCATTAAATATAAATTTTGACATTATTTATTCAATATTAATTTTACAATATCAATAAAATGAAATAATTTGAATATATTATTTCAAATATTCTAATAGAACTATATATTCATCATAGAAGTTAATTTAATACAATTATGCAATCAATTTATCTTACTTTTAATATTTTTAACATAATTTATTTTAGAAAATTAATAAAGAGTAATTACTACATTTTCATTTCATAATAATTTTAAGAATATAATTCATCCCTAAAAAATATAAATTACTATGAAAACAATAAATCATTTTTATTTAAAAAATATTTTGTATATTGGAACCAATGTTATTTTTCCATATCTAAAAGAATTATATTTATTAAATTCAATGATGTTTCCTTTTTTCTTTTTTTCGTTACTAAAATTATTATATATGTTAAATTATGTAAAAGTGTCCATGAATTACATAAAATTTTATAGAAACGTGATAATGTTCAAAATATGGAAATATAATGGGGTTTTTAGAGGGTTTTTATTTTTTAAATCTTATATACTAATTATAACCACCACGTAAACTCATCATTAACAAAATAATTGTAAGTTATATAAATATTATTTACTAATAAATAGGGTAAAAAATTTGTTTAAAATCATCAGATTATATAAATTATTATTATCCCAAATATTTAATCTATTATCATAAATTCAACTCATATAAGTGGTCGAATATAATTTAATATTAATCTTGTAGATGGGACGATAAAGCTGTGTTATAAAGTGAAAATGTTCAAATGGTTATGGTGTTTTAATATCCTTTTTCAATATAAAAATTATTTCAATGATATATATTTTATACATATATAAACCACTAAACTAATATTATATTAAAACCAATTCAAAACATAATTTAACATTATATATTACAGAAATTAAAAGACACCTATCATTTAATATCCAATAAATTTCACTATTCATTAAAAATGAAGCATTTAGTAAAAATATGATAAATTAACCCAAAGATAATTTAGATATTATTATTTTATTAATTATGATTATTTATTCATATATTTATTTATAGTATTTGTAAAAATTAATTCTAAATTTAGTTAACAAAGCACAAATAAACCTTCCTTTTGAAAAAAATGTTTTCCAGAAATATTTTCATTTTTTTTCATTTAATTTTTTTTATTAATAAAAAATATATAATTTGTAACACCCCAAGCTTTCACGATACACTTCTCTTTCAATAATGCAATAGCTTGCATTGTACACAAGTTCGAGATTCTAACACGCCGTGACCAATCAAAGTAGCAGTTATGAATAGTAATACCCACTTTTTGAAATTATATAAATTTAATATTTCAAAATGGACTTCATTTTTGGATTCGGAATATCGAAATTATCCTATGTTGAATTTTTGGTATTTTTCTATGAACTTCTAATTTTTTATGAAAAATGAAAAATACTTAAAAACAACTTTTTTAATAAAAATAATTTATAGTGATAAATTATAATATTGAGTGGTTTTAAAGTATAATTAGAATATATTTTTACCATTTTATCCAATGGTGGTCATTATAATTAATTTCACTTTGAAATTTGACATAAACAATTGTCAATCTTTTGATATATATTGTTTCTTAAAAACACACTATTTGTTGTAACCGTGGTAATTAATTATGAAATTAATTAATGCATCTTATATGTTTGGAATTTTGTAAAATAGATATCATTTTTGAATTCGGAATATCAATTATATCTTAGGGAGAAATTTTGGAATTGCTCTGAAAAACTGCAATTTTTGATGAATAGTGAAACCACTAAGTGGTAGTTGAAAAACTGATTTTTTGTTTAAATGAAACATTACCACTTCTGTGATTTGATTTTCAAAAATCCGACATACATGGTTGTCATTAGGAAGTAACATTTGGTTGAATGGGATTAAAATAATTTTTTGGTGAATAATAACTTTTAAGTTTAATTAATCGCGATTAAAGGTAATTGGTGAAATTTAAGGTAAAAATGATATTATAAAAATATGAAAGTACCTTTACACTTGTCCTACCCCTATTGGATGTGTCATGTCCAACCAAGACAATCCATGGGTCAACTTGGGGACCCCATTGATCCACTTTGGTAGGAAAATGACATAAATAACTTTTATTTAAAGTTAAAATAAATATGTCACAAACATAAGTTGTTTTACTAAAACAATTTTAAAATGGGGTTATACAAGTCATAGTTTTGAATATAAATATTAATTAAAAAGCTAAAAATATTTCATACATCATGATATTTTTTTTATAAATTTTATACATTAAATAAATTAAATTATTTATGACACCATGATGATGCAGCGATTATCTCATTAATTAACGATTTAAATTAAATGAAAAGATAATGTAAAATACAAGGCTTAAACTTGTCAAAAACCTATTGGATGAGTATATTTAAAACCCTTATTACCTTATCCTCAAATTATATAAGTTTGGGACCTTTAAAATCTGAAACTCATTATATAATAAAGTAACATTTCATTACTTTCCAAGAGTGCCCCTCCTCTCCACTTATAAAAGGCCCCCACCACTACCACCTTACTCACACTTTCAAAGCATTTTGTCTCGGCCAAACCCTGCCCAAATACTCTACCAACTTCCCTCCCTTACTCCTAGAAGCCTCAGTTTTGGCATA
Organism: Viscum album; assembly: GCA_963277665.1. Classification (NCBI taxonomy): domain Eukaryota; kingdom Viridiplantae; phylum Streptophyta; class Magnoliopsida; order Santalales; family Viscaceae; genus Viscum; species Viscum album. The sequence goes on along the minus strand of OY728122.1, from coordinate 2,086,788,299 downwards.
ATTCTTCCCAAGGAAGCGTTTGGCTCAAATCAAAAGAGTTACCCGATTTTAAGGTAATGTCTTCTCTTATGTTATTTTGTTTTATTTTGCTTATCCAACCCCCTAAACTCTTTTTATTCATTTCTTTTGTAACAACCCAAGTATCCTCAATATACTAGTATGTTTTTATAAGAATTATTATAGCTACACTTACACATACACACATATAATGGTTAAAGAACATACTGTTTCTGTGGATGGCGAATTTCTGCCTCATGAAACGATGATTGTTCAACACTCATATAACACCTCTAATGGTGGAAATTTTGATGACACTATTTTCATATATGATATATATATTATGTTTATGTTTTCCTTATGCTTCTATATTTCTCATTTGTGGCATACTTTATGATTTCCAATATGGGTAAACGCGATAATTTCATTTTAGGAAGTGCGGACTACCGCCCCCTCAAAGTGATTTGAATTGTTAATGCCATATGTGGGATGTATAAAGGATGAAGTAAATGGTATTATACATTATATTATACTGTAATTATATTTTACGTTTATGTAATTATAACTTCATTCCATTAAATATGAAATAGAAATGAAAGTAGCGTTCATGCGTACGTACGGCTTACCGTCTACATGAACGGTGCATTTCATTTCTTACCTCTAAACGTTATAGAATATTATAAATGCATGTATATACTAGATATATATGAGATATATTATATCAATATCATGAATATAATTCTTTATATAATGGATATACCACCACATGAACAACATGTAATTATAAGAAGTTTATTTTTGACTCAAGTACCAAAGATCGACAAAACGACCGTTATTAACTTAAATAATTACATAATGTTCATAACATGGTAATAAGTGTTATAAAAGGAATAATGAAATTTAAAAAGTTTCTTAATAAGGTAGAGATTAACTCTAGTTTATTATTCAGGGGATCAAAGAACAGCCGAGTGAATTCGGACACGAGGTAAGGGAACTTCTTAACCCAATTTCCATTCTTTGGGTTAATCTCCTATTTTAAAATTATGTCATGATTATGTCCTATCTTGTATTTATACTTTCATTATGTGTACATATAGTGAATACACATAATAGATCTAGTTTATTTAAGAAAATGATATTTGTAAGGGACTTCATCTCAATCTCCATTCATTGAGGCATATTTTGTTTTATACACAAATTTCTTTTATACGGTGTATAAACCCCATTTACTTTTACGTTTATTCAAAAGGAATCTTTTTATACAAAACATTTTACTAAACGAAAAAAAGGAATGTTTTTCTTGTCGTACGTATGCAGCGACAATGACTTCTCCGCCGCCGTGACCATTATTTGAGTTTCGACTTCCTCTACAAGCCATAACTCTTTTTTTAAATGAAAAGTAAATACAAAGTTTTAATTTTATTTTCGTATTGAAAATGGTTTTGATATTTTTTTTATTATATCAATGTGTTGTATTGATATCTTGTGATTGAAATGTGGAAATGTTATGTTTCCTTTATGCATGTTTTATGTGATATTATTGTGTTATGGTTTATGATATGTTTAAACCTATTCATATGAGGATTTCATTGGACTTAATAAGTGACGGGTGGAGCCCGCTATAGCTCCTCGATGCATCAGTAGGTCTCATGAGACAAACTAGTGTCTTGGCACGAGGCTTTGAAAAAATCTTATTTGTGGTCTTGGCATGAGGCCTTGGATACGTGGTTATGATAGTCTGGCATTATGCATTCCATCATTATGAAAGTGGTTATTGATATTGCATGTGATTATTCGACCAGTAGAATATCCATGTGAATAAGTAAATGGAATTATATCATTTTACTTTTTCCATATTATGTTGAAGTTCAAGTTAAAAAGGCTTTTGTTTTAGTTATACATTGCCTTAAATGTTAATGTTTATTTACGAAAGCTTCTGCAATATTGTTATCCTTAATGAGCATCTGAGCTCACCCCTTTCAATGTTTTAATATTCTCCAGGATGTGAAGAAGTATTTTATAAATGACCTACAGGGATAGTCAGAAGAGGATATGAGTGTGGACTATGAATACTTTGTTATTGTAGTTTTTCAATTTATGATGTAATGCAACATTTATGAATGTATGTAGTGTTTCCAAGGCTACTAAACTAATAGGTCTTTCGAGACTTGATCTTTTGTGATCATGAGAATGTTACGCAATAATGGACCGACTCTGGGTAGCTGGGGTCGGGGCATTATAGTTGGTATCAGAGGCAGTTTAGTACTAACCGTGGAAGCTAGATTTAGATAAACTCTGATTAGAGCACATAGCCCAAAGATAGACTTTGAGGATTATTATAGAAGAACTTCGTAGAATTTTGTTGTTGTAGAGATTTTGTGAGTTTTCTGAGAAATACATCCCTGTATGGATACGAGAAGGTAGAGGTGGCTCTGGCACAGATGTACCTAGGGGTAAAACCCAAAAACACAGCTTTGAGCTAGACTCGAACGGGAACTGGTGCACGACAACGGGCCTTGCTGCACTCTTGGTTACGACACTCCCGGGGGATATGCTTAGGATAATTCTAATTTTATTTACAAACCACTATGAAGGGTTATGAGTATATAATTCCTCAAAGAAAACATTTTTATGGATTATATCGATAAATAGTTCAATTTATGTTAAGTATTTTACAAGTATGGAATTATGTATTTTGATTCATAAACTAATCTTGTTTATGCCATTGTTTAGAAATGATGCCTAGTGGAAGGAATGGAAACTGTATCAATGCACTAACTCCGTGTAGGGATTGCCCTCCTGCCCAAGATAATTATTGTGGAGCTGGAGATACAGCTAGTGCTGATCAACTTATTACTATACTGGGACAACTCACTCAGGTTATGAATAATAACCTTACTCGTATGGAGCACCCTGATCCGCAACATGGAGGATCAATGTTAGATCATTTCATGAGGCAACAAAAACCAACATTTAATGGGGGTACAACTCCATTAGTAGCTGAGAAATGGATAAACTCCTTAGAGAAAATATTCCACGCCTTGGGGAGTAGTGAAAGGGAAAAGGTTATCATGGCAGTTTACCGCCTCACTGGAGATGCTGATCAATGGAGGTCATTGATTCAAAATACAAAGGAAGATGACGAAGTATCGAATATGGAATGGAGGGAGTTCAAAGAGATTTTCTTAGAAAAGTACATTCCCCGTGACCATAGAGCAGATATGGAAAGGCAATTTCTGAGTCTAAGGCAGAAGGAGGATGAGAATGTCGCAAAGTATGAGTCTAACTTTACACGGTTAGCGAGGCATGCATCAGATTATATACGTAACCCAATAAGTAAGATTTATCATTTCTTTGATGGGTTAAAACCATTTCTTCTTCAAGCCTTAGTCTCACAATCCTTCCCGTCATACGAAGATATTGTCTCATGTGATATCAAGACAGAAAAGGAATTCTCTAAATCTTATGACAATAAAGTAAAGTAAGAGAAGAAGAGAACGGTGGAACAAGTGACAGATAAAGGGAAAAAGGGAAAGAAGGATTTTCCATTATGCGATAATTGTGGGAAGAATCACCCCGATACCTTCCTAAAAGGAATGGGAGTTTGTTATAAATGTGGAGAAAAAGGTCACCAGGCTCGTGATTGCAAGGGAAAGAAAGAGGCTATCAATGTTGAATGCTACAATTGTAGGGAAATGGGGAATTATGCAAATGAATATCCTAAGCGTTAGGGAAACTTACCTCAGAAAAGGCCAAGGGATCAAGAAAAATCTTATGCTGTTACTAAAGTTGAAGAGGAATAATTAATGTATTGGTGATTTTGGACTTAAGGATTATATTCTGGTTATAAAAATAATGTGATATATATAAGGATTGTACTACAGTACTTGTTGTTATCATTAAGGTTTTAATATGATGAAGGTAATCATATTTTTAGTATGTGACAAAAAGAGAAACTTTAATTTGTTTGGGTAATCTGATGTTACATTTGATTTTGGAATTTAGAGAACTTTTAGAGAAGGTCTGGACAGAGGTATTTTGGATAAATAGAACGGTTGGAATGAATTAAGTTGAACTTTGGATAGTATTGTTTAAGGTTAAAACATTTCTGAAGATTATTTTTGGAATATTATAAAACTATAGTTTTAGGAAAAGGATAACCTGCAGGGTGGGGCATAACCCGTCGCGTCGGACAAAGCTGCAGGAATCGAACCCACAACCATAGTGCGACATGTTATTATTACCTACCACTAGCCTATAGGAAGTCCCTGGTTATTACAAAATAGTTTTCCTAATCTTAATGGTATGTGGTAATATTTGGAACCTTATACAATTAGGATAAATAGAATATTTTTGAGTTCTATTACCATTTGGAGTGAAAGATGGGTTTGTGGTAAATTTTTATTAAAGAATGAAAGTCTACATGACAAATAAGTATATTTCCTTACGTTCTTAGTAAATCTCTTAAATAAATTCATCAACTTTATGAAATGTAACTTAAAACAAAAATGTTGTCGGTTAACTTTTCTAACTGGGGATTCAATGATCGTTTAACCAATCACAAGTTTATGAGTTTCTTATGGTTAACTTTCTCCTAATCCAATTTTCTACAACTCTCCATCAATCCTTTATGGTTTGTTTTTCTTCCATATCCATATTTTCATAGAATCCTAGTATGGGCTATCTTGGGTGACCTTTGTACTTCTCTTTCTTTCTTTTAATGTTATATTCTTATTAACCCCATTTCCAATGTGGGTTTTCCACAAAGGTATTTTCTATTTTCAACCTTTTATTTTTGAATAAAATTTTCAAATTGTGAGGATGCAACTTATTGAAGGAGGGGATAATGTAACACCCCAAGCTTTCACGATACACTTCTCTTTCAATAATGCAATAGCTTGCATTGTATGCAAGTTCGAGATTCTAACACGCCTCGACCAATCAAAGTAGTAGTTATGAATAGTAATACCCAGTTTTTGAAATTAAATAAATTTTATATTTCAAAATGGACTTCATTTTTGGATTCGGAATATCGCAATTAGCCTATGTTGAATTTTTGGTATTTTTCTGAGAACATCCAATTTTTTTATGAATAGTGAAAAATACTTAAAAACATCTTTTTTAATAAAAATAATTTATAGTGATAAATTATAATATTGAGTTGTTTTAAAGTATAATTATAATATATTTTTACCATTTTATCCAATGGTGGTCATTAGAATTAATTTCACTTTGAAATTGGATATAAACAATTGTCAATCTTTTGATATATATTGTTTCTTAAAAACACGCTATTTGTTGTGACAACGAGAATTAATTTTGAAATTAATTAATTCAACTTATATGTTTGGAATTTTGTAAAATAAACATCATTTTTGAAGTCATAATATCAATTATAGCTTAGGGTGAAATTTTGGCATTGTTCTGAAAAACTTCAATTTTTGATGAATAGTGGAACCACTAAGTGGTAGTTAAAATGCTAATTTTTCATTTAAATGAAACATTACCAATTCTGTGATTTGATTTTCAATAATCCGACATACATGGTTTTTATTAGGAATTAAAATGTGGTTCAATGTGATTAAAATAATTTTTTGGTGAATAGTAACTTTTAAGTTTAATTAATCGCGATTAAAGGTAATTAGTGAAATTTAAGGTAAAAATGATATAATAAAAATATGGAAATACATTTACACTTGTCCTACCCCTATTGGATGTGTCATGGACGACCAAGAAAATCCATGCTTTAACTTGGGGACCCCATGGAGCCACTTTGGTAGGAAAATGACATAAATAACTTTTATTTAAAGTTAAAATAAAAATGTCACAAACATAAGTTGTTTTACTAAAAAAAATTTTAAATGGGGTTATACAAGTCATATATTTGACTATAAATATTCATTAGAAAGATAAAAATTTTTCCTACATCATGATATTTGTTTTATAATTTTTATACATTAAATAAATTAAATTATTTATGACACCATGATGATGCAGCGATTAACTCATTAATTAACGATTTAATTAAAATGAAAAGATAATGTAAAATCCAAGGCTTAAAATTGTCAAAAACCTATTGTATGAGTAGATTTAGAAGCCTTATCACCTTATCCTCGAATTATATAAGTGTGGGACCTTTAAAATCCGAAACTCATTATATAATAAAGTAACATTTCATTACATTCTAAGAGTGCCCCTCCTCTCCACTTATAAAAGGCCCCCACCACTACCCCCTTACTCACACTTTCAAAGCCTTTTGGCTCGGCCATCCTCTGCCCAAATACTCTCCCAACTTCCCTCCCTTACTCCTAGAAGCGTAACTTTGGGCAGAATTCTTCCCAAGGAATCCTTTGGCTCAAATAAAAAGAGTTACCCGATTTTAAGGTAATATCTTCTCTTATGTTATTTTGTTTTATTTTGATTATCCAACCCCCTAAACTCTTTTTATTAATTTATTTTGTAACAAAAACAGTATCCTCAATATACTAGGATGTTGTTATAATAATTATTTGAGCTAAAATTACACACACCTACATCTAATGGTTAATGAACATACTGTTTCTGTGGATGGAGAATTTCTGCCTCACGAAATGATGATTGTTCAACACTCATATAACACCTCTAATGGTGGCCATTTTGATGAAAATATTTTCATATATGATATTTATATTATTTTTATGTTTTCCTTATGATTCTTAATTTCTCATTTGTGGCATACTTTATGATTTCCATTATGGGTAAACGCAATAATTTCATTTTAGGAAGTGCGGACTACCGCCCCCTCAAAGTGATTTGAATCGTTAATGCCATATGTAGGATGTATAAAGGATGGAGTAATTGGTATTATACATTATATTATACTGGAATTATATTATACCTTTATATAATTATATCTTCTTTCCATTAAATATGAAATAGAAATGAAAGTAGCATTCATGCGTACGTACGGCTTACCGTCTCCATGAACGGTGCATTTCATTTCTTACCTCTAAATATTATGGAATATTATAAATGCATGTATATACTGGATATATATGAGATATATGATATCAATATCATGAATATAAATCTGGATATAATGGATATAACACCACATGAACAACTTGTAATTATAAGAAGTTTATTTTTGACTCAAGTACCAAAGATAGACAAAATGACCATTATTAACTTAAATAATTACATAATGTTCATGACATGGTAATAAGTGATATAAAATGAATAATGAACTTGAAAAAGGTTCTTAAGAAGGTAGAGATTAACTCTAGTTTATTATTCAGGAGATCAAAGAATGGTTGAGTGAATTCGGACACGAGGTAAGGGAACTTCTTAACCCAATTTCCATTCTTTGGGTTAATCTCCTATTTTAAAATTATGTCATGATTATGTCCTATATTTTATTTATACTTTCTTTTTGTGTATGTATGGTGAATACACATAATAGATCTATTTTATTTAAATAAATTATATTTGTAAGGGACTTCCTCTCAATCTCCATTCATTGAGGCATATTTTGTTTTATACACAAATTTCTTTTATATGGTGTATAAACCCCTTTGACTTTTACATTTATTAAAAAGGAATATTTTTATACAAAGCTTTTTACTAAACGACAAAAAGGAATTTTTTTCTTGTCGTACGTATGCGGCGACAATGACTTCTCTACCACCGTGACCATTATTTGAGTTTCGGATTCCTCTACAAGCCATAACTATTTTCTTAAATGAAAAGTAAATAAAAAGTTTTATTTTTATTTTGGTATTGAAAATGGTTTTGATAATTTTTTTATATCAATGTGTTGTATTGATATCTTGTGATTGAAATGTGGAAATGTTATGTTTCCTTTATGCATGTTTTATGTGATATGATTATGTTATGGTTTATGATATGTTTAAACCTGTTCATATGAGGAATGAATTGGACTTAATAAGTGATGGGTGGAGCCCGCTATAGCTCCTCGATGCACCGGAAGGTCTCATGAGACAAACTACTATCTTGGCATGAGGCCTTGACAAAATCCTATTTGTGGTCTTGGCACAAGGCCTTGGCTACATGGTTATGATAGTCTGGCATTATGCATTCCATCATTATGAAAGTGGTTAATGATATTGCATGTGATTATTCGACCAGTATAATATCCATGTGAAGAAGTAAATGGCATTATCTCATTTTACTTTTGCCATATTATGTTGAAGTTCATGTTTAAAAGGATTTTGTTTTAGTTATACATTTCCTTAAATGTTAATGTTTATTTACGAAAGCTTCTGCAATATTGTTATCCATACTGAGCATCTGAGCTCACCCCTTTCAATGTTTTAATATTTTCCAGGATGTAAAGAATTATTTTATGAATGACCTGCAGAGATAGTTAGAAGAGGATATGAGTGTGGACTATGGAGACTTTGTTATTGTAGTTTTTCACTTTATGATGTAATGCAACATTTATGAATATATCTAGTGATTCCAAGGCTACTAAACTAATCGGTCTTTTGAGATTTGATCTTTTGTGATCATGCCAATGTTACACAATAATGCACTGACTCTGGTTAACTGGGGTCGGGGCGTTACATAATTAATAAACTAAAATTATATATTTTCATATGTTAGTTAATACCTTTCTTATGATCCATTCTAAAGAATATGTGATAATTTTGATACTAAATAAAAATATTAATAATATATTGTTCTTCCGTAAAACCCATCCTTGCATGTAACACACCAAAAACATATTGTTTGTGAATGAATGATGAAATAAATATTATATTTCTTATAATCTACTAAATAAATTTTTATTATTTTATAATTTCATGATGTTACACTACAACCTATTGTGACAGGGGTACATTCCACTTCCTATCTATCATGATCTTAACAGGTCACAACCCTTGGCAGAGTGTCATTAGAAAAGAATATCTCTTGTAACACCTTGCATCATATATTTGATGAAAAAATCATTTCAGCATTATCATACTACAGAGTAAACTACTCATTATAGGGCAATCACTTGACCAAATATAAGTCTCCTAAAATCGTATTCATGATGTAGAAGTTTCTGTGTAATGTACACGTCATGATCATAGGTGTAAAAGGTCATGTTTCTTTTCCCAAATTCCTAGTAATATTCTTCCTATATAATGGTATGGATGTCCATGTACCTTCCCAAGGAATACCTATAAGTCCCCAGCCTTAAACATTAATTAATATTGAGATATTTCATGAATACACATTGATGATCTTTTCATGTTTAGAGTTTTAGATAATTAGATCATAAGTCATGCATTACTCTCCACATTTAAACAAAGTGGTTACATGAAAGATAGTACTCATTTTTCCCATCAACAGAAACATATTTAAAATAAAACAAGGATTATTTCTTGACACTTCCTTGACACTATCATCACATCATGTACCTTTCCATTGACCTGTATAAAACATTTCAAAAACTTAGGATGAGCATAAAAAGCTCAGTAAGGGATATAAAAGTACGAAATGAAAACATTAGTCCATGTATGAAATCATAATTTACTCGTAAAACATAATCACTTTAACTTACCTCATCAAATCATGAATAAATCATAGAAATCATAAGACATAAAGGTAACTTGAGGAATTCATAACATTCTTACATAGGGAGTAACCCTCATGGTTATGTTTGGAATACCCATCACAATATATTCCCTAAATCTCTTCGGAGAAACCTTAGCATTTAACTCCTTCGCATTACCCAATGAATTGGAGAGCTATATTGGGCTCACCTGCCCTTAGTTTATCATGGAACCACCAGTCTTCATAACAATGCCCAAGAACCATAACATAATCTTATCACATAAAACATACGTAAAGGAAACATAAAATTTCCACATTTCAATCACAAGATATCAATACAACACATTGATATAATAAAAACATTATTAACACAATTTTCAATACCAAAATAAAAGAAAAGTAAAACATGGTATTTATTTTTCATTTAAAAAAAAGATATGGCTTGTAGAGGAAGCCGAAACTCAAATAATGGTCACGGTGGCGGAGAAGTCGTTGTCGCCGCATACGTACGACAAAAACATTCCCCTTAGTCGTTTAGTAAAAGGATTCGTATAAAAATATTCCTTTTTAGTAAACGTAAAAGTCAACGGTGTTTATACACCGTATAAAAGAAGGTAGTGTATAAAACAAAATATGCCTCAATGAAAAGAGATTGAGACAAAGTCCCTTACCTCAGGTCCGACTTGACTCGATCATTCTTTAACATCCAGAATAATAAACTTGAGTTAATTTATACTTGGTTATGAACCTTTTTCACATTCATTTTTCCTTTTATATCGCTTATTACCATTTCATGAACATTGTGTAATTATTTAAGTTAATAACGGTCGTTTTAATGATCATTGGTACTTGAGTCAAAAATAAACTCTTTATAATTACAAGTTGTCCATGTAGTAAAATATATATTATCTCAAGAATGATATTCATGATGTAGATGTCATATATATCATATATATCCAGTATATACATGAATTTATAATATTACATAATCATTTAGAGGTAATAAATGAAATGCACCGTTCATGGAGACGGTAAGCCGTATGTACGCAAGAACGCTACTTTCATTTCTATTTCATATTATATGGAATGGAATAATAATGATATAAAGTTATATTATAATTCTAGTATAATATCATATATAATATCATTAACTCCATCCTTTATACCTCCCACATATGGCATTAACGAATCAAATCACTTTGAGGGGGCGGTAGTCTGCACTTCCTAAAATGAAGATATCGCGTTTACCCATAATGGAAACCATAAAGGTATGCCAAAAATGAAAAATATAAAAGCTTAAGGAAAAAATAAAAATATTATATAACATATATAAATATAGTGACATCTTTGTGGCCACCTTTGAAGGTGTTATATGAGTGTTGAACAATCATCGTTTCGTCAGGCAGAAATTCTCCATCCATAGAAACAGTATGTTCTTTAACCATTAGATTTAGGTGTGTGTAAGTTTAGCACGAAACCTTCTTATAAAAACATCATAGTTTATTATGTATACTAGTGTTGTTACAAAATAAATGAATAAAATGAGTTTAGGGGGTTGGAGAAGCAAAATAAAACATAAGAACACAAGAGAAAACACAACCTTTAAAATGGGTAACTCATTTTGATTTGAGCTCAAAGGATTCCTTGGAAAGACTTCTGCCCAAAGTGAGGCTTCTAGGAGTAATAGAGGTATGTGGGGAGACAAAATGGGCAGGGTTTGGCCGATCCAAAATCTTGAGTGGTGTGGGTATGGTTGTAGAGGTGGGGGCCTTTTATAAGAGGAGAGGAGGTGCACTTTTGGAAAGTTATAAAAGGTTACATTATTATGAAATGATTTTATGATTTAAAAGCTCCCAAAATTATATATTTCTAGGATAAGGTGATAAGATTTTTAATTCCACCAATCCAATAGGTTTTTTACATGTGTAGGTATTATATTTTACATTATCTTTTCATTTTATTTAAATCGTTAAATAATGAGGTAATCGCTGCATCATCATGGTGTCATAAATAATTTAATTTATTTAATGTCAAAAAATTATAAAAAAAAATATTGATGTTGGAAATATTTTTATATTTCTATTGAATATTTATAGTAAAAAATAGGACTTGTATAACCCCATTTAAAAATTGTTTTAGTAAAACAACTCATGTTTGTGACATTTTTATTTTAACATTAAATAAAAAGTTATTAATGACATTTTCCTACCAAAGTGGCTCCATGGGGTCCCAAAAATGACCCATGGATTTTCTTGGTCGGCCATGACACATCAAAAAAGTTTAGGACATGTGTCAAGATCATTCCATATAGTTAAAACATTATTTTTACCTTAAATTATACTAATTACCTCTAATCACGACTAAAAACATAAAAGTTACTATTCACTAAAAAATTATTTTAATCCCATTGAACCACATTTTACTTATTAATGACACCCATGTATGACGGATTTTTTAAATTCAAAACATGGAGGTGGTGAAATTTCATTTAAACGAAAAATCAGTTTCTTTAAGTACCACTTAGTGGTTTCACTATTCATCAAAAATTGAAGTTTTTCAGAAAACTACCAAAAATTCACCCTAAGATATATTTGATATTCCGAATTCCAAAATGATGTCTATTTCACATAATTCAAAACATATAAGTTACATTAATTAATTTAATAATAAATTCCCACTGTCAGAACAAGTAGTGTGTTTTTATAAAACAATATATATCAAAAGATTGACACTAGTTTAAGTCCAAATTCAAAATGAAATTAATTCATATGACCACTATTAGATTGAATGGTAAAAATATATTCTAATTTCACTTAAAATACAATTCAAAATATAATCTAATCACATAAATAAATTACATTTAAAAGTGGTTTTGAATTAAAATACAACATTTTTCACTATTCATTTAAAATGAACTTTATCGGAAAAATACCAAAAATTTACACAAATTAGATTTTGAAGTCCCGATTATAAAGAAGAATTTTATTTGGTCCAATATAATGTATAAGAGTAACCAAAACTATATTTAATGACGGTTCTCCATCAAAAGGCGATAAGTGGACCTTTAGTGAAAATTAGAGTATATATGCCTAAAATTGAATTCTTTTCGTATTTTAAGCCTTTATCCTTTATTGGATAAATGTAAAAACATTTAAAAAACATATATAAACATATTTTAGTTATTTCTATTCATTCCTGCCAATACAACGACTACGTGTTAACTACCATTTAAAATAATATTATTTTATTACTAGGGTGCAATTTAAGATTTCAAAAGAAACTCTTTGTCGTGTATCGGGTATGCTATCGAACATAGAAACCCCTTTAAGTAAAACTAATATTTAATTCATAAATATTAATAAATATGAAAATGATTTATTCTTTATTCACCTGGGATTTTACATCCTTCCCCCCTTTTGGGAATTGCGTCCTCGCAATTTTATTCACTTATCAAAATAATTGGGGGTATTTATCCCTCATAGAATTTTCAGATTCCCATGTTACCTCTTAAACCATATGGTTTTTCCACAAAACCTTTACCTGGTGAATTACCTTATTCCACAACACTTGCTCTCTACAGTCAAGAATCTGGACTGGTTTTTCTTCATAGGAGAGATTCGCTTCCAACTGAACTACCTCTGGGCTCAAAACATGAGATGGATCGAGCATATACTTTATCAACATAGAAACATGAAAAACATTGTGTACCTGAGATAAAATCGGAGTTAATGCCACTCGGTAAGAAACTGATCCAACATTCTCCATAATTTCATATGGCCCGATGAACCTTGGACTCAACTTTCCTTTCTTACCAAATCACATCACACTTTTCCACGGTGAAACTTTGAGACAAACTTGATCACCTACCTCGAAAGATAGATCCTTCCTCTGGTAATCCGCATAACTCTTCTACCTGTTCTGTGCTGTTCTCATGTGTTTCTAAATTAGATGAACTTTTTCTTCCAACTCTTCTACCAATTGCGGTCCCATCAACTTCCTTTATCCCACTTCATCCCAGAAAGATGGAGTTCGACACCACTTCCCATATAATGCCTCAAACAGATCTATCTGTATACTGGAATGAAAATTGTTATTATAAGAAAACTCAACCAAAGAAATATGTTGGTCCCAACTTCCATGATAATCCATTGAACAAGCATGTAGCATATCCTCCTAAGTCTAAATTGTTCTTTCTGACTACCCATCTAATTGAGGATAAAAAGCTGTACTAAAATTTAATTTAGTACCCAACGACTTCTGAAGGCCCCTCCAAAAGGTAGAAGTATACCAGGGATCACGATCAGATATAATGGATAGAGGAAATCCATGTAACCTGACTATCTCTTTAAGATACAAATGGGAAAGTTGATCTAGGGAAAAATTATCTCGTATAGAAAGTAAATGAGCATATTTAGTCAAGCGATCAACAATAACCCATATTGCATTATTACCTCGAGGTGTCTTCGGAAATCCCACAACGAAGTCCATGGATATATTCTCCCATTTCCATTATGGTACTGGTGAAGGATGAAGCATCCATTTCGGTAACTTCCACTCTGCTTTAACCTATTGACAAGTCAAACACTTCACAGTAAAATCAGCAATATCCCTTTTCCTTCCGTCCCACCAGTAATACTCCCAATGATCTCTATACATCTTAGTACTGCCTGGATGAACTGAAAACCACGAACTATGAACTTCACATAACAACTCTCTCTTCAACCGTGAATAACACGACACACACAATATCTTCCCAAGTCTCAAAACATAATCATTAGCAATGTTGAATTCAGGCAACATACCCTTCTGAACCAGCTCTACCTTTTTCTACAACTCACTGTCTTGCTTCTGTGCTAGCTTAATTCTGTCTGATAGAGAATATTTCACTGATGCCTGAAACAAAATAGAAGGACATCCTACACCAACAACTGCTATGCGAAATTTCATCAAATCCTTAACCAAAGTATCATGTTCCAAACACAACATTTCTAATGAAGCATTACTTTTTCAACTCAAAGCATTATCCACTTTATTTTCTTTTCCCGGATGATAATGAATTGTACAATCATAATCATTGATTAATTCTAGCCATATCCGATGTCTTAGGTTCAATTCTTTCTGAATGAATATACACTTTAAAATTTTGTGATTAGTATATATTTCACACTTTACACCATACAAATGATGCCTCCAAAATTTTAAAGCGAAAACAAGAGCAGCTAATTCCAAATCATGTGTAGGGTAATTTACCTCATGAGTTTTCAACAGTCGTGAAGCATAAGCAATTACCTGATCATTCTGCATAAGGAAACAACCGAGTCCCTTCAACGAAACATCACTGTATATAACAAACTCACCATTCCTGGAAGGAAGTTCCAAAACTATAGCATTCACCAATCTTTATTTTAGTTCCTGAAAAAAATCATCACATTCTTTTGTCCAGATAAAAATAACACCCTTCTGAGTTAGCTTAGTCATTGGACTAGATAACCATGAAAAATTTCTAACAAACCTTCTGTAATAGCCTGCCAAACCAAGGAAGCTACAAATCTCAGTTACATTTGTGGGTCTTGGCCATTCTTCAACAACCTTTGTTTTTGCAGGATCAACAGTTATCCTATCTTTAGAAACATTATGACCAAGGAATGAAATTTTTTACAACCAAAACTCACACTTTCTGAATTTCCCATAAAATTTCTTTTCTTTTAAGGTTTGCAAAATAAACCTTAAATGTCTTTCATGCTCCTCTTTACTTTTAGAAAACACCAAAATATCATCAATGAAAACAACCACAAACTTATCCAAGAACTCATGGAAAATTCTATTCATAAGGTCCATGAATACAATAGGTGTATTGGTTAACCCAAAAGGAATTACTACAAATTCATAATGGACATATCTAGTATGGAATGCAGTCTTCATTACATCTGCTTCTTTTACTTTCAACTAATGGTACCCCGACCTCAAGTCAATCTTCAAAAAATACTGAGCTCCCTGGAGCTAATCAAAAAAATCATCAATATGAGGCAAATGATACTTGTTTATAACAGTGATATTATTTAAGGCTTTATAATCAATGCAAAGTCTCAATGAACAATCTTTCTTTTTAACAAATAAAACAGGAGGACCCCATGGTGATGTGCTAGGTCGAATGAAACCTTTCTCTAATAAATCTTGTAATTGCTCCTTCAATACTAAAAGTTCAATTTGAGCCATTATATTAGGGGGTTTTGAAATTGGCTTAGCATCAGGAACTAAGTCAACAGTAAACTCAACTTCCCGATCTGGTATTATTCCAGGCAACTCATTAGGAAAAACATCAGGATACTCATTTACCACTGGCACATCATTAATCTGAACAGTTCTTTTGTTTTCAACAATTGTGCAAGGTAACATTCATTTCAATCTTTTACAAGTTTCTCAGCCTCTTGATATGTTATCAACAGTAAGGGTTCATTCTTTTAGACAAACTGAAATTCTTTCTGAAAAGAAACATCTTTAGCTCTACAATCAATCTTAGCATGGTAAATAGAGAGCCAATCCATACCCAGGATAACATCAAACTCTACTAGAGGTAAAAAAATAATGTTTGAAAGTAGGTTCTTTCCACAGATAAGGATAGAAAAATTCTTATAAATTCTTTTTGCCTCAACATTTCCCCAGGTGTTTTTACCACATGTTCAGGAGTCATTTCTTGAGATGGTATTCCCATTTTACTAGAAAAGTTTTCAGAGATAAAAGAATGTGTAGACCCTGAATCAAACAACACACTGGTATAATCTGAAAAATAAACAAAGTACCTGATACCACTTCATTTGATGGCCCATTATCTGCTGAAGTAGTTGCAAAGGATTTCACCACCCCTTTCTGCTTGTAGTCTAACTGCTTCCCATCACTCGAGCTCTTCGTCGGACACTCGTTTGCATAGTGACCCATCTCATTGCACTTAAAACATTTCACTAACTATAAATCAAATCTGGACATACCATCACCTTGATATTTTTTAGTGAAATCACGAGCCTTATGTCCCATCTTACCACATCGGTAGCATTTTCCATAATTTAGAAGACATTCCCCATCATGACTTTTACCACATTTATCACAAACTGGAAACATATTTTTATTACCGTCATACCTTTTTGAATAATTATTTCCTTTCTCCTACCACCTCGGTATCTTCTTCTACTGGTTGTTATAGAACACTTGATCAACAGTAAACTCAATTTCCACCTTCTCAGCACATCGGACAAGATTTTCATAACTTTGGAACTCAAGAGAAGCTAATGAACTTTGATATTTTGGATTTAATCGTGAGTAAAAATGATTGATTTTACTATCAAGGTCTCGGATAAAATTTGGAGCATACAATGCCAATCGAGTGAACCATTCTTCATAGGCAGCCACTGAGTCTTCCTCTTTCCTCAATTCCAGGAATTGTTTTTCCATCCTAAGTAAAACATCCTTAGGAAAATACTTCTCATGAAACATTCCTTTGAATTCATCCCAGTCGAGAGCATCAATCTCATCAACGTCCATAATATTTTTAACCATCGACCACCACTGATCTGCTTCACCCTCTGAACGGTAAATAGCAAGACTAACCTTTTGATTGTCTGAACACCCCATGAAATCGAAAATCTTCTCCAGTGCTTTAATCCACCCTTTAGCTAGCACACAGTCAGATGATCCACTGAATAATGGGGGATGTTTCCTCATGAAAGTTTCCACCACTGACATGTTCCTCTGTGGTTGATCTGGATGATCTCTTGCATGGATACCACCACCATTTATCGCTTGAGTCAACTGCGCCATTACTGAAACAAACTGTTTAGTTCCAATTCCGACCATCTCAGGATGCTGATTCGGAAGGTCATTTCCTTATGTATGCCTTCCTAGCACTGCTTTCCTGTTTCCTCTGCGGAAAACCATTCGGAACAAACATGTCTTAGATGAAGCAACATGGTATTCTTCAAATGCTATGTCATTTAAATTTGACCATAAAAAAATATTTTTGGATAATAATTTAATAATATTCTAACTCCTAATGTTATATAAACCGACCTCGGATACCAACTATAAGGCCCCAAACTTAAACATTACTTAATCTTGAGATATTTCAAAAATACACATTGAGGATCTTTTTAGGTTTAGAGTTTTATAGAATTAGATCATAAATCATGCATTACTCTACACATTTAAACAAAGTGGTTACATAAAAGATAGTACTCATTTTTCCCATCAACGAAATCATATTTAAAATAAAACATGTATTCTTTCATGACACTTCCTTGACACTATCATCACATCATGTACCTTTCCATTGACCTGTGAAAAAAATTTCAAAAACATGGGATGAGCATAAAAAGCTCAGTAAGGGATATAAAATTACGAAATGAAAACATTAGTCCATGTATGAAATCATACTTTACTCATAAAACATAAGCACTTTAACATACCTCATCAAATCATGAATAAATCATAGAAATCATAAGACATAAAGGTAACTTGAGGCATCCATAACATTCTTACATAGAGAGTAACCCTCATGGTTACGTTTGGAATACCCATCATAGTATATTCCCTAAATATCTTCGGAGAAACCTTAACATTTAACTCCTTCGCATTACTCAATTCATTGGAGATCTATATCGGGCTCACCCACCCATAGTTTATCACGGAACCACCCATCTTCATAACAATGCCCAAGAACCATAACATAATCATATCAAATAAAACATACATAAAGGAAACATAAAATTTCCACATTTCAATCAAAATATATCAATACAACAAATTGATATAATAAAAGAATTATGAAATACATTTTCAATACCAAAATAAAAGAAAAGTAAAACACGGTATTTATTTTTCATTTTAAAAAAAGATATGGCTTATAGAGGAAGCCGAAACTCAAATAATGGCCATGACTGAGGAGAAGTCGTTGTCTCCGCATACGTATGACAAAAACATTCCCTTTTATCGTTTAGTAAAATGATTCGTATAAAAATATTCCTTTTGAGTAAATGTAAAAGTCAAAGGAGTTTATACACCGTATAAAAGAAGGTTGTGTATAAAACAAAATATGCCTTAATGAAAGGAGATTGAGACGATGTCCCTCACCTCAGGTCCGACTTGACTCGATCGTTCTTTAATATTCTGAATAATAAACTTGAGTTAATTTCTACTTGCTTAAGAACCTTTTTAAAGTTAATTAATCCTTTTATATCGCTTATTACCATCTCATGAACACTATGTAATTATTTAAGTTAATAACAGTCATTTTATCGATTATTAGTACTTGAGTCAAAAATAAAATCTTTATAATTACAAGTTGTTCATGTAGTCAAATATCCATTATCTCAAGAATTATATTCATGATGTAGATGTCATGTATATCATATATATCCAGTACATACATGCATTTATAATATTAAATTATCAATTAGAGGTAAGAAATGAAATGCACCGTTCATGGAGACGGTAAGCCGTACGTACGCCAGAACGCTACTTTCATTTCTATTTCGTATTATATGTAATGGAATCATAATGATATAAAGTTATATTATAATTACAGTATAATATCATATATAATATTATTAACTCCATCCTTTATAACTCCCACATATGGCATTAACGAATCAAATCACTTTGAGGGGGAGGTAGTCCGCACTTCCTAAAATGAAGATATCGCGTCTACCCATAATGGAAACCATAAAGGAATGCCAAAAATGAAATATACAGGAATTTTAGGAAAACAAAAAAATATATTATATATCATATATAAATATAGTTTCATCTTGATGGCCACCTTTGAAGATGTTATATGAGTATTGAACAATCATTGTTTTGTGAGGCAGAAATTCGCCATCCACAGAAACAGTATGTTCTTTAACCATTAGATGTAGGTTTGTGTAAGTGTAGCATGAAAACGTATTATAACAACATCCTAGTATATTGAGGATACTGGTGTTGTTAGAAAATAAATAAATAAAAAGAGTTTAGGGGGTTGGAGAAGCAAAATAAAACATAAGAACACAAGAGAAAACACTACCTTTAAAACGGGTAACTCTTTTTGATTTGAGCTCAAAGGCATCCTTGGAAAGACTTCTGCCCAAAGTGAGGCTTCTAAGAGTAAAAGAGGGATGTGGGGAGAGAAAATAGACAGGTTTTGGCCGAGCCAAAGGCATGAGAGGTGTGGGTAAGGTGGTAGAGGTGGGGGCCTTTTATAAGAGGAGAGGAGGGTCACTCTTGGAAAGTTATAAAAGGTTACTTTATTATAAAATTATTTTCGGATTTAAAAGCTCCGAAAATTATATATTTCGAGGATAAGGTGCTAATAGTTCGGAAGCCACCCATCCAATAGGTTTTTTACATGTGTATGTCTTCGATTTTACATTATCTTTTAATTTTATTTAAATCGTTAAATAATGAGGTAATCGCCGCATCATCATGGTGTCATAAATAATTTAATTTATTTAATGTATAAAAATTATAAAAAAACTATCCTGATGTATGAAATATTTTTAGATTTATAATTAATATTTATAGTCAAAAATATGACTTGTATAACCCCATTTAAAAATTGTTTTAGTAAAAAACGCATGTTTGTGACATTTTTATTTTAACATTAAATAAAAAGTTATTAATGACATTTTCTTATCAAAGTGGCTCCATGGGGTCCCCAAGTTGACCCATGGATTGTATTTGTAGGCCATGACACATCCAATAAAGGTAGGACATGTGTCAAGGACATTCCATATAATTAAAACCTTATTTTTACCTTAAATTATACTAATTATCTCTAATCGCGATTAAAAACTTAAAAGTTACTATTCATCAAAACATTATTTTAATCCCATTGAACCAAATTTTACTTCTTAATGAAAACCACGTATGTTGGATTTTTTAAATTCAAAACACATACGTGGTAAAATTTCCTTTAAATGAAAAATCAGTTTTTTAAGTACCACTTAGTGGTTTCACTATTCATCAAAATTGAAGTATTTCCGAAAAATACCAAAAATTCACCCTAAGCTATATTTGATATTCCGAATTCAAAAATTATGTCTATTTCACAAAATTCAAAACATATAAGTTACATTAATTAATTTAATAATTAATTCCCATTTTTAGAACAAATAGCGTGTTTTTATGAAACAATATATATCAAAAGATTGACACTAGTTTGAGTCCAAATTCAAAATGAAATTAATTCCAATGACCAATATTGGATTGAATGGTAAAAATATATTCTAATTTCACTTAAAAACAAATTCAAAAGATAATCTAATCATGTAAATAAATTATATTAAAAAGTGGTTTTGAATTAAAATACAACATTTTTCACTATTCATTAAAAAATGAACTTTATCAGAAAAATACCAAAAATTTACAAAAAGTAGATTTTGATGCTCCAATTCTAAAAAAGAATATTATTTGGTAAAATAGAATGTATAAGAGTAACCAAAACTATATTTAATGACGGTTGTCCATCAAAGGCGATAAGTGGACCTTTAGTGAAAATTAGAGTATATATGCCTAAAATTGAATTCTTTTCATATATTATGCCTTTATCCTTTATTGGATAAATTTAAAAACATTTAAAAAACATATATGACCATATTTTAGTTATTTCTATTCATTCCCGCCAATACAACGGCTACGTGTTAACTACCATTTAAAATAATATTATTTTATTACTAGTGTGCAACGTACGATTTCAAAGAAACTCTTTGTTGCGTATCAGGTATTCTATCGAACATAGCAACCCCTTTAAAGTAAAATTAATATTTAATTCGTAAATATTAATAAATATGAAAATTCTTTATTCTTTATTTACCTGGGATGTTACAATATCCTACTAGGGATATGATGTGTCAATTAGCCTGGGGTCCTAGGTGTATGCACTCATCACATATATCTGCTATATAGGAGTTTTCAAATATATTATTGTACCAAACATATAATCTGTGGTATATAACTTTGTCTGAAACCTACTACCACCATGATATTCCATGGAAAATTTCACTTTTACACCCTTTATACCTAATGTGTAATTTTTTTTTCATAAACTATTGTCTAGTCTCTCATTCTTCACATGATCCCAGGATCCCCTATTTGTAAATCAATTCTCAATGTTTACTTACTCAACTATTCCCAAATAAAAGGTAATGGTCCAATAAATCTATTCATGGACTCTAAAAATAGGAAAAATACAACTTTGTTCTTAGTAGTTACATCCATTGTGCCTCACATTGAAGTCTACGGTCTTGATCCATGAGGTCAACACCATTATTCTACATGTCTTCCTAAATCAATAAAAAAATCCATATCCCAAGATTCCTAATGAATTTATTTTGAATATTTCAGTCCAATCATTCACAAATTGTCCTGAAAATTTAAAATCCAAAACTACATGGGCTGTCATTAACTAAAACATAGAAAAGTGGTGGAAACAAAGTCCTCATAACAATTTAATAGTATCATTTTCCAATGAAATTATAAGGCCATATCCATAAACATTACCAAATATTGATTTAAATACTGAATTAACATCATGGATATTTTTATTTTTAGAGTTTTAGATAATTTTTCCACAAATATTACATAACAACTCAAATATTACAAACTAGACCGTTTTACTAACTATCCATTATTACTACAAAATAAAACTCTGTGAATTTATTCACCTTCTTGTTAAAAAAACTTCATTTTTATTTAATTATTCCATCATATTATACATCCTTATATCATTTATAATGCTTTTCAAAAACATGGGATGAGTATAAAAAATATTAATAACGGATTTAAAATAAATAATGAAACTGTTAGTCTGTGATTATTTTAAAAAAATGAATTTTGTCAAAAAATCATAATTTCCACACATAAAACATAAAACTATTAATATAACCCATGAAATCATAATATTCATTAAAAACATAGTAATCTTAAATCATAATTTTACCTTATGACATCCATATTATAATTACATTGTTATTTTCACTACTATATGGGGAGTAACCTTCATGGTCACAATTGGAATCCCCATCATAGTATATTCCCTAAATCTCATAGGAGAAACCTTATCATTTAAATATATTTCATTAACCATTAAATGGAGTTATATAATCGACTCACCCTTAATAATTTTATCATGAAACCACCATTGTACATAATAAACTCCAAATAAACAAATCATAATCCCATCAGATAAATCATGCATAAAGTAAAAAATAACATTTCCATATTTCATTCAGATGATATCATCACTGGATATTTATATAATAAATTAATTATCAAAACCATTTTAAAAATCAAAATACCTGAAAAGTTATTATGGTATTTATTTTTATTTTAGAAAACATTACAGTTTGTAGAGGAAGCCAAATACCCAATTATGGTGACAATGATGGAAAAGTCAGGGTCATCGTATAACATTGAAAAAATTACTTTTGACATTTTCTAAAATTCTTCACATAAAATTATTCCTTTTGAAATACATTTTATGAAATTTATATGTAAAATATGTTGATAATACACCGTATAAAATAAAATGGTGTATCACTTCAAACTATACCTCAATTAAAGGAGTTTGAGATGAAGTCCCTTACCGTGAGTATGAATCATCACATATGATAATTATATTATTGAATAATAAAAAATGTTAAATTATTATTTCATGAGTACATTTTTCAAGATTAGTATTATTTTCATATCACTTGTTTCCAATGTATAAAAATTAAATAATTATTTTAGTTCATATAGTACATTCTGTTGATATTCAGTACTTGAGACCAAAATGAACTTGGTATGATGTCAGTAGTAGAAATTTTCGTAATTCCATCATAACGAGAATAGTATTTATGATATAATAATCACTTTTATACATCAATTTTAATTCTAAATCAACCCATTTAACTATGGAATGAAATATGAATAAAGTTATAATCATAGAGATGAGGGTTATTAGTATTAATGAGTAATGTTTCCATTGTTTTTTATCAATATGGATATAATTTAATTAATATTTTATCTTTATATAGTGTAAATAATAATATTAAAATCATAATAATAATTTAAATATACTTATATATATCATGTAGGAAAATTGGTGAATAAAAACGAGTCACATCACATCTTGGAGTTGGTAGTTCTCACACACGCATGAACAACTTTAACATTTATTGTGTATGGAAATTAAGAGAATAGTTGATATATTATTCAATTATAATGATAAAAATGTCATTAAAATCATATAAAAACATTAGTTCCATCATTATGACGATTCTCGAGAGATGGTAATGAAAAACTAAATATATCCCTTCATGAGGCAGTACTTCATCATACACAAGAATGGAATTTTACTTTCCCATTTGATAAAATTAGACAATTATTTAGGTGAATATATAAACCTAATAACATATCAGTATATTTGGGAAATAAAAGTTATTTTTTCATCCATTATGAAGTAGATTTAATGTATGTGGAAGAAGAAATAAAATTGAAACACTGAATTAAAAACATTACATTTCCTTCAAATGATCACCATTATTAACCCCTTAACGTCTCTAATAAGAGTTTCATTCCTAAAGAATGTGATATTAATGTAGTGAAAGATTATATTTAGATATGTTTTTCAAACATTGTCTTAACAAAAAAGGATATTTAAGTGTACGAAATTGAGAGGAATGAGTGCGTTTTTATTGGAGATCGGAGGGGCACCAGTGGATTTATTAAATGTATTAAATTAATATAATTTAATTTCTATTACAAATT
Organism: Viscum album; assembly: GCA_963277665.1. NCBI lineage: Eukaryota > Viridiplantae > Streptophyta > Magnoliopsida > Santalales > Viscaceae > Viscum > Viscum album. The sequence continues at coordinate 2,086,763,984 of OY728122.1, read as the reverse complement.
GGTCCATGTTGATTTATTTCAAATATAGGTTTCTTATGGGTCATAGTAAATTTCTTTCAATAAAAATTATACACGTTTCGAATTTTTTAATCAATATCTTTAATATTTTAACCCTTTAAACTCTTACCGTTTTATTCAGTAATTTAACTTTTGAGAGTTATCCTAATTATTATAACATGTAAACCGACAATTAAATGGATCATTAATTAATTTTTTTGGATTAAAAATACTCTTTGGTGGAATATTTTATTATTATATATTTTCATTCGTTTAATTAAATATTTAATACTTTAAAATATGAATTATGTTAATATTGACACCATTAATTACATGAATTTTTTGAAAAATAACTAAAAATTGATTCCTTCAAATAAAGTAGTTTATATATTAAATAATATTTCATATCATCTATAAAAATCATGAATTGAATAAAATGGTTCATTTTATATTATTTTTAATTTTATTATTATCATTTATTTGATTCTTCCTTTAATAAATCTATTACTCCATCATCATTGTGTCATAATAAAATTTAATTATTTAATTTCTAAAAATTATAAATAAATTATAATTATGTAGGTAATATATTTATATTACTGAGGACTATATATAGTCTAATATATCACTTTTAATGATCAATAGATAAATTATTTTTGTAATAGGAGTTATGTTTATGACATCTTTCTCTTTAGTTTATATAAAATGCCATAAATGTCATTTTCACTCCCAAGTAGTATCTAATTTCCCTAATTTAAGTCCATCTATTTTAATGTTCAAAAATCAATCATAAATTTATATTAGGACAATTTTTAGTGTAATTTTTTATTATTATAATATTATTTTTACTATTAATTACCCTATTTATCATTAATTATGATCAACAAAATAATACTTACTATTCAAAAAATATTTTGATCCTATTAGATCACATTTTTCAATATGATTTCAAACATTTATGTCCATTTTTTTATATTCTATTAAGTGTCAAAAATAAAAATAAATAAAATTCTCATTGATGGATTGACGAAATAGTTTTTCAATGAAAAAATGTTCAAAAGTTCACATTCCTTTTATATCCAATTTCAATATGAAATCGATTCCAATGACCTAACATGGATTAAATGATAAATATTTAATTTAATTATTCCTTTAATCCAATTAAAATGATAACCTAGCTATAAAAATAAATCATATGAAAAAGCATTGTTGGATTAAAATGCAATATTTTTTACTATTCATTAAAAATGATTATTATCAAGAAAAATACCAAAAATCAACGATATTAATGTTTTATGTCCATAATCAAATGTATAATTCTATTTTTATAATATAAATTATAAAAGTTTCAAAATTTTTATTTTAATTTCTTTTGCCTTAATTGGTGATAAAACCAACTTTTAAAAAACATTAGAGCTTTTTATGCAAAAAACATGACTTATTCTTATATTAAGCCCTTATAATTCATTGGAAGAATCTAAATATATTAAATAATAATTCCTAAAAAATATATTTATTTATATTAATTCTCTCTAATAAAACATCTACGTGATAACTGCCATTTAGAATAACAATATTAATAATATTGTTTTTCTGGAATAACTCAAGCTTTGGTGCAACATATGATACTGAAGAAAGCCATTGTTGAGTGTTGGGTATGATATCGAAAAAATAATCACCCTTACTATTAAATTAATATCAGATTCATACACTCTAATAGATATGATAATGTTTTATTATATAATTATCTAGTATTTTAAATACATCCCCACTTTTGGAAATTGTGTCCTCACAATTTGATTCTCTGATCATATAAGTGGGGGTATTTTCTCCTTCATTCAATTTTTATATATCAATGTTTTTTTCTTAAATAATATTGTTTTTATAGAAAACATAATCATAATTAATCACAATATTCCTCAACACTTTCTCCCTATGGTCAAAATATGAAGTAGTTGTTCCTCATAAGAAAGATTCTCTTCAAACTGAACTACTTCTGGAATCATAACATGGGATGGATCTAACATATAACATCATGACATTAAAACATGAAAAATATTTTTTAATAAGTTTAAAATTAGATTTAAATATACTTTTATAGAAATATACCCATATTTACAATATTTCATTGGGTCCAATGAACTTTGGACTCAGCTTCAACTTCTTACAAAAATACATCACATTTTTTAATGGAGAAACATTGAGAAAGACATGATCATGTATATCGAAATAAATATCACTCATCTAGTTATACTCATAAATATTTTTACTTCTCTAAGCTTTACCCATTTGTTTCTGATCCAAAAAAACATTTATACTGACTCTTCTACTAACTCTTGTCCCATCAACTTCATTTCCACGACATCGTCCCAATAATCATGGAGTTCGCTACTGCTTTTGTAAATACCCTAACCCTAGTTGGTAAAGACAATGCCTTATTTAATTATATTAGAATATAAATAGGGATTATTCATCCCAACAGACCAATTAGTGTAGTATTGTTGGAAAAAACATACATAAATAAGTTCAACATTACAAATTTAAAGGAAAATCAATATATAAATTCTTTTGAAAACATGAAAAAATCTACGATTATCCATGTAGGTCATTCAAAATATAATTTTTCACATCCAAGAAAAAATAATACAGAATAATTTTTGATATTAGATTCTCAGTAAGGGTAAGAGATACACAGTAATATTTGAGATACATAAACATTGGACATGGTTAATAAAAAAATATTCCTTCAGAAATAAACATGAGTATAATATGGAAGGAATAAAGGATGATTAAATAATTCCATAATAAAAAAATCATGGAAAGTAAACTAGTCGAATAGTCTCATTTAATATTAAATAATAGATTCCTAATAAGGCAACTTATAATTAAAGACATATGGATCATATCATCATGGATTCATCCAGGGAAATTATAAAAGATTAAGGTCTCAACTAAAACCATATATGAAAATGTAAATGTCCTCACCCATGTACATATATTTTTTTGTCTCATGAGACCTAAAGATTCATCGAGGGGCTATAGTGGTCCCCATATATCACATACTAAGTGTATTTAATTATTCACATGATTGGGATAAACATAAATTGTGTATATATATGAAATGTAAACATCTTTCCCCAATATGTAAACATAATCACAAACCATTCTAAGTAGTAAGGTTAATATTATCAACAAAGAACATCCATAGTTAGGAATATCATAAACCATTTAATAAAATATTTTTTAGGTTAAAAATAATATATAATCCCAATTAATAAATAAAATTCAATATTTGTGTTTAAATAGCTTAAAATACTCTAGTAAAATCACCATTAAATTTTTTAGAGAAAAATAGTTTTACTTTTCAAAGAATAGTTTTTTTTGGAAAATTTATTTTTTTCATGATTGATTAAATATCACATGTAATGAAAAAGTTGATTATTACATTAATAATGTAGTGATTTTATAAAAATATTGTATTCTTAATATACATTATAAATTATACTCTAAATTTTGTAATAGATCGAGATATCCCCTTCTATATAGTTTTGTTATTTGAGAAGGGAAACTTATAAAACTTTTATTACCATAAACAATATGAAATGATCTGGATATAAATGCTCCAAAAATATTAATAGTATATATAAGATTTACACAACACGAAATAGTCATTATATCAGGGTCATGATAGTGAATGAATAACCTGAAAGAAAAATTGAATGTTCAGGTAGGATCTTGTACCTTATGTCTCAATGAGTACTTCAATTGACTATAACATCTTTTATAATAAAATTAAATCCCTTAATTAAATAATGAAACCCCATTAAACATTTATTTTATTATTTATAATTTTATTATGCTCATTTATGTTCATTTTATGAGTTATATGATAAAATATTTTTGGCTCAGAAGGGTTCATTTCCATTGTTTTTACTAATAATATACTAATAAATGAGTATGGGCGTTCAAGTGGAATGGGTATAATTCTCAAAAATTGAATTTATATGATATTAATGAAAAATTATATTATTAAATTCCTATATAATATTTTTTAAATGGTGTGAGGATGATTTATTTGATAAAATAGTAGTGATAATCATTTAGGTTATTTTGGAATTATTTTGATTATTATGTATGAGTTTATTTTGTGAATTAATATTATGTATATATACATGTTTTATTAAATTAAATAGGTTATAATACATATATTATTTTCTTTTTAAACCATGAAAATGGGTTCATGACCATAATTTTCCTGAATGGCCCGAAGGCCTTCATTTTTATTTCTTTTTTATAACCCACTTTCAAGGGATGATAGGGAACCCTTACAAGGCTCGTAGGATCAGGGATTACAAGGCATGTAGGATTAGGAGATTACATGACCCAAAGGTCTTAGGGGAATTCAACCAGACTATCTACAAGGAACTACCCCTCCCCAGCATCTGCCTCATGATAGTATCTATTTACCTTTTCATGGCCGTCTGGCTTGGCATCTCGTTCATGCAAAGGCTAGTACCGATGGAATAGCCATTACCTCTCATTCTGATAATCCATTTCTTTCTGCTTTGGTGAGTGGACTTGCTCTGAATCCTCTTATGGGGCTGCTCTTTTTTTATTGTGTTTGGGTAAACTGCATGTGTCCTAAAGGCATTGAGGTGGCCCGAGGGCCTTAAAGGGGCCCTGAAATCCCTACTAACCCGATTGCATGGGTGGCCCGAAATCCTTAAGGACTCCAAACCCAATCTGGTGGCCCAAGGTGAATAGTTCCATCTGCTAAAATACCAAATATTACCTACTATAGTAACTGCTACAATACTACTACAGTACATACAAAGTGTACAGTTCTGCTACAATACCTGTACAGTGTACAGTTCTGCTACAGTACCTGTACAGTGTACAATTTTACTATAGTACCCGCACAGTGTACAATACTGCTATATTGCCTGCTACAGTACTGCTAGAGTCCATAAATGTGTCTCTGCCTGGTTTTGGACCAGGGTCTTGTGGATTCACTTAAGGATACCTCATCAACTAGGCTGAGGCTCATGTGCATGACAATAATTTATGGATAAATTGATGAATGGATGTTCATCCTCCTTGATGTATGTAAATTGGCACCTCTCGTAAGATGATTTCATTTTTAAAATAAATGAGAGAGAGAGAGAGTAAGGGGATTGATTGATGATGGATCTTCCATTGACATTATATTATTCTAGTATATATAGGTAAATCAATTTATCATGATCATTTTTAAAGAGTATTTTATTAAAGGATAAGAAAAGAGCAGAAATTGAAAATAAAATTTAAACAAAAAGGTAGAGGGTTTACCCCTTGAATTATCCCTATAAAGAACCTTTTTAGTGATAGGGGTTTTTGTATTTTGGTATGAACAAGAGCGTCTAGATTTTGGAGAGAGACTATGGAAGAGGATTTTTATAGGGCTTTTAAAAGATTCAAGGTATAGATAAGTGAGGATAATAGGGGCGATGGATGGTATTTATAGTAGTGGAGAAGGGTAATTTTTATTTACTTATTCATTTTTTTGTTATTTTGGAACAATAATATGAATATCTAGATAATTATCTTTAAATCCATTAAAATATTTTAATATATTTCAATATTATGTCTTACATCAACCATATATTAACTATGACTCAATAAATCACGCATTTAATATTTTTCATAAATTATCATATATTACTATTCACAAAAAATTCATGTATTTTACAATCAACCCCAAAACTCACCATAATAATTTTTCAATTTTTAGAATTAAAAAATGGACTCCATTTTATCACAATAATATTATAATTTTGTGAAATTTAATTTTTAATTAAAATCATTATTTACAACAAAATAAAATTTCAATTAAAAAAAATTATAACACTATGAAAAATTAACTAATGTGTCCTAAAATTATACTAAAATAATAAGATAATAAAATATTGATTTAAAAATCCATTTTAGGAATTTAATTTTCTTTTAAATAATTTTATTAATTATAAAAATATAATTAAATATTTATAGCACACAAAAATACCAATACATTATTAATAATTTTCAAAATAATAAGTTACTTATACTATGATATAATTATATCATAAATTAACTTTTGAGATGCCTAAATATTATTTATAATTTCCCAGGTGTGGTTACTATTCATTTCTCAGGATTATAATTTACAAGGTTCATATTACTATTTCCTTGTTCATGTTACTATTTCATCTGTATAGGTTCCCTAACTTCTTGAAATAACTTGTATTTAATTAATTACTCAGTAATAATGTTTGAATTGTTTTACATAAGTGATTATATGTGATCTAAACTATATTAAATAAATATAAGAATGAAAATTCCATGATAGAGTTCTTGGTCATTAAAAATTTCAATATAATGCCTCAAATGGTTCCATTTGTATACTGGAATGAGATCTGTTATTATAAAAAATCAACATAAGAAAGATGTTCATCCCAACTTCCCTATTAATACATTGAACAATAATGTAACATATCTACCAAGGTCTAAATTTTTATTTCAACCTTTCCATCTAATTTTGGATGGAATGAGGTTCTAAAATTTAATTCAATACCCAATAACTTCTAAAGTAATTTCCAAAAGATAAAAATGAACCCAAGATCAAGATATGGTATAGTAGAGATAAAAACTACATGTAACCTGACTATCTCTTTAATATATAATAGAGATATTTTATATAGATACAACATATCATGAATGTGAATGAAATGAGAATATTTAGTCAATTAGTCAATTATAACACAAATCGCATTGTCACCTTGATATTTCTTTGGTAATCCCACTTTGAAATCCATCGATATATTTTCCCATTTCCACTATATCTCTAGAGAAGGATTAAGTGTCCCTTTTGGAAACTATTTTTCTTCTTTAACTAGTAGACAAGTCATAACCTTAATAGTAAATTTAGAAATAACCTTTTTCATTCCATCTCACCAGTAATAGTCACAATAATCTCTATACATCGTATTACATCCATGATTAACAGAAAAGAGAGAACAATGAGCTTCACATATAAATTATTTCATCAGTTGTGAATCACAAGTAACACATAATCTCTTCCCAAATGTAAAAACACAATAATTATCAATGATAAATTTAGGAAATATTACCTTTTGATCCATTATACCATTTTCTATAATTCACTATCTTCCTTATGTGCTTTCATAATTCTGTCCAATAGAGATGATTGCATTGGAACCAGAAAGAGAATTGAGGAATTTCCTACACTAACAATATCTGAGACAATTTTCGTCAAATCATTCACCAATGTGTTATGTTCCAAAAATAACACTGTTAAATTTTCTTTCTTTTCTAACTCAATGAATGAATTTTTTTTTCTTTTCACATATAGTAATGAATCATGAAATCATAATCCTAGATTAGTTCCAACCATCTTCTCTATCTCAAGTAAAATTAATCATGAGTTATTATATACTTCAAACATTTATGAAGATTATATATTTCACAATTTACTCTATATAGATGATGCCTCAAAATTTTTAATGAAAAAAAAGAATCTAATTCCAAATCATGTGAAGTGTAATTTTAATCATGTGATTTCAAGGGATGTGAAACATAATAAATTTGAAGGTCTTTTTTAATTATTAAACAACCATGTCCTTTCAATGAATCATCACTATAGATAAACAATTCACTGATTCCATATTTTAATACCAAAAATAGAGCATTCACCAATATTATTTTCATTTCTGTAAAACAATCATCGCATTATTTTTTCTTGATGAATATAAGACCTATTAAATGTAACATAGTCAGTGGTAAAGAAAACCAATAAAATATTCTACAATCCATCGGTAATAGCATACTAAACCACGAAAACTACAATTATTGTTTAAATTTTGGGTTCTTTTCCAATCATTGAAAAAGTTTTTAGCAGTATAAATAGTTATTATATCCATAGAAACAATTTGACCCTTGAATGAAATGGTTTATAACTAAAAATCACACTTTCTAAATATCTCATATATTTTCATTTCCTTTAGGTTTTTCATGACTACCCATAGATGGCATTCATTTTCCAATTTAATATTATAATATTCCAAAATTTAATCAATAAAAAAAACCAAAAACTTATCCAAGAACTCATTGAATATTCAATTCGAAAGATCCGTGAATAAAAAAGGTGAATTAGTTATGTCAAATATGATAACTAAAAAATCATATCGGTCAAACCTTGTATGAAACATAGTTTTTGGAATGTATTTTTTCATTACATTCCACTGATGGTACCTCGACCCCAAGTCAGTCATTGAAAAATATTAATTTCCCTATATTTTATCAAAACATTATCGATACGATGAAAAGTATACTTTTCTTAATAGTGATGTTATTCAAGGCTACATAATCAATTAAAATCCTCAATAAACCATCATTATTTTTTGTCAAACCTGATTGGAGAACCCCATTTTGATGTTCTATGTCGAATGAAACCATTAATTAAAAACTCTTGTAATTTCTTCTTCAACTCCAAAAAGATCAATTTGATCCATTATATATGGGGGGTTTTAAAATCAACTTATAATCAGTAACTAAGTCAAAAATATATTGAACTTCATGATCAAGAACAATACAAGGAAACTCCTTAGGAAAAATAGTAAGATACTCATTTACCATTGGCACATCGTTAATCTTAATAGTTCATTTTTTAATTATATTTGAAATATAATATTCATTTCAATCATTTAATACTTTATCCGCATCCTAATATGTTATCAATGGTAAGAATTAATTTCTGTATAGAAACTTAATATATTTTTAAATGATACTTCATTAGCTATATAGTCAATCTCTGAACATTAAGAAGAAATAAAATCAATACACAAAATAACATCGAACTCTAACTATGGAAATACAAAAATGTTTTCTAGTAAATTAATTCCAAAGATAAGTATTGGGATATTCTGATAATTTCTTTTTTCCTTAACATTTACCCTAGGTTTCTTTACCGTATGTTCTGGATTAATTTATTATGGTGGAATTTCCAATTTACCAGAGTCATTCTATGAAATTTATGACTGTGTTGGCCATGAATCAAATAAAACATTTTCATAATCTTAATAAACAAAAAAATTACCTGATGCAACTTTAATTGACGGCCCAATACTTTCTGAAGTAGTTCCAAAGGATTTTACCCCACCTTTATAATTATTGACGGACTAATTCCTAGTATTTGAGTTCTTTATTAGACACTTGTTTTCATATTGTCCCATCTAATTGCACTTAAATTTTTTTTATGATTGCTAATAATATTTTATCTTAAAACTAAAATTATCTATCCTAGTGTATTTATATGCATTATTTCCTATTTTATGACATTGGAAGCACATATTAAAATTTAAAAGGCATTCTCGAGTGTATTTTATTCACAATTCTCACAACATGTAAACTTAATTTTCTTACCATCATATTTTTTGATGAATTATTCCCATTAACATACCACCTAGACCTCTTATTCTATTGTATGTCAATGGATGCATTATTATCATAAAACTTAATTTCCATATTTTTTTCTCATCGAACAAGTCTTCAATGAAATTTTTACTCCTGAAAAGAAAAATCCCTTCAATAAGTTTTCTTTAGTCCTCTGTAAAAAATGAGATATCTAACTATCATGATCCTGGAAGAAATATAAAGAGTTCCTTTCTAGTTGAGTGAATGTTTTTTAATTTTCATCCACTAATACCTTATCATCCCTCAATTATATGAATTATTATTCTATCAAAAAGTCCAACTGCCTTTGGAAAATATTTCTAATGAAACAAATTCTTATATTCATCGAAATTAAGAGTTTGAATCTCCATATAGTCCATGATATTCTTAACCATCTACCACCATTATTCAAATTCACCATCAAAATGATATAAAACAAGACTATACTTTTTATATTCTGAACATCCCATTACCTAAAAAATCTTTTCCTTTTTTTTAATCAACCATTCAATATGAATATTATCAAATGATCCTGTAAATGATAGAGGATTTTGTCTCCAGAAAATTTCTACTACTGATATGTTCTAATGTGTTTAATATATATGATCTCTTATATCTATACCACTATTATTTATTAGTTAATTCAACAACACTATCATTGTAACAAATAGTTCAGTCTCGATTTCGACCATCTCATGTTACTGATTTAAAAGGTTGTTTTCATTTGAATTCCTTTGTAGTATATCTACAAAGTTTCCTTAGTAAGAAAAAATTATAAATAGACATATCATAGAAAAATAATCATGGTAATCTATAAATTACATATCATTTATATTTTTCTATAATGAAAAAAAATCTGGATATTCTATTAATGATATTTTTACCCTTAAAGTTATATAATCAATCCTTTGATACTAACTATAAGGGCCCAACATTAATATTTACATAATATTGAATTAAACCAAGAATTCAAATGGAGGACATTTTTAGGATTATAGTTTTAGATAATTAGTCCATTATTATTACATAAATACTAAAATATTACAATGTAGGCAATTCTACTTACTATCCATTTTTTCAAAAAATAATTCTTTTTAAACATTACTAATTTTTCTTGAAAAAAACATCATTCATCTTGAATTCTTCCTTTATCTTACACATTCATATACAAATTTGAAAACATTTTCATAACATGGGATGATCATAAAAAAATAAAAAATGGATATAAAATAAGTAATGAAACTGTTAGTCCATGAATATTTTAATCTCATGAATTTTTTTTTCACAAAATCATACTTCTCACTCATAAAACATAAACACATTAAAATACTAAATGAAAACAAAATATTCCAGAAAAACTTCTTAACAATCATAAATCATAAATTTTACTAGTATAATCTATACCTTACTTATATTTTAGGTTTCACTATTACATAAGGAGTATCCTTCATGGTCACAATTGGAATTCCCATTACAGTATATTCCCTAAATCTCATAGAAGAAACCTTATCATATAACACTTTCTCATTATCGAATGAAATGGACAACTTCAATTTTATCACCCACCCTTGTTTTATCATGTAACCACCCATATACATAAGAAATTCCCAAGAACAAAAGCATAAGCACAACACATATATCTAGCATAAAGAAAAAATATCATTTCCAAATTTCATTCAGAAGGTATAATCTTTAGATATTGATATAATTAATAAATTATAAAACCATTCTCAATACCAAAATTCCTGAAAATGGAATATGATATGTATTTTTATTTTTAAAAAAATTACGAGTTCTAGAGGAATCCTACTAGAAAATAATCGTGTTTTTATTGGAAAAGTAATTATCACTGTAAACCTTAAAAACATTAATTTTCTCATTTATTATAGTGCTTCATACAAATAGATTCATTTTAAAATCATTTGAATGAAATTTATATGTATCAAATTTTCATTATACACCATACTAAATAAGGTTGTGTATAACATCAAAATATTCCTCAATGAATACAGATTAAGATGAGTCCCCTTACTGTCTGTTCAACTGATCATATAAAATATTTAGAGTCTTGAAAAATAAAAAAAAAATGATAGTTTATAATTTCTTAAAAACGTTTATAATGATTTAGATTCAATTAATATCACTTATTACCATGTTTTAAAAATTACCTAATTATTTATGATCATATAGGATGTTCTGTTGATATTCGATACTTGAGTCAAAAATGGACTTACGATGATGTCAATTGTCAATGTGGTCCGAAATATATAACCTCTATAATAACATTCATGACATAATTCTTGATTTTATACATCAAATATAATTTTTAATCAAAAAATATATTTAAGGTATTAAAAATAAATAATGTTATAATCATGGAGACAGTAGGCCGTACATACATATGAGTAACGTTTCTATTTTTCATTGATCCTTATGGGAATATGATAATTATTATTTAAAAAATAATAATTATTAATAATATTATTAGGATCATAATAATAAATTAAATATATTTATAAATATATCGTACATTTGATGTGGTGAATAAAAATGATTCACAACGTTTCGTGGAAGTGATTGTTCATATGTACGCATGAACAACATTATCAATTTTATGTTCAGGGAAAGGAAGAACATAATTGATAAATTATTCTACTATAATGATAAATATTTCATTAAAATAAAATAATAATATTAATTCAATTATTATGAAATGTCTTGAGAGACGTTAATGAAAAAAGAACTATATCATTTTGTGAGGCGGTAGTCCGTTGTACACATGAATGAAATGTTCATTTCACATTGGATGAAATTAGAGATTTATTTAGGATATGATATAAACATAATAAAATATTAGTATATTGTGAATAATGGATTTATAAGTTCATCATGGATGAAGGATATTTAATGGAATTTGATGAAGGGATAAAATTGAAACACTTAAATAAAAACAATACCTTTGTTTTGGATTATCACCATTCTTAACAAACTAACACCTCTAATAAGGGTTTTCTACCTAAAATAAGACATCCAAAATGCGGGGACAGATTATAGGAATCTTTTTTGTAGATATAGGCTAAAAAAGGTACTTAAAGTTTATGGAATAGAGAGTGATGGGTATTTTTTATATGAGAGGGGTGGGGCTCCAATGGAATTTTTAAAAGAATTAAATTAATATCAATATATTTTCTATTCCAAATTCGTCAAAGTAGATTTAGTTATAATATAGGATGAATATTTTTCTAAAAACATTCACCCAATAAAAATTATATATGTTTTGGATATTTTTAAATCCTTATATTTTATGTTTTATCCTTTTTAACTATAACCATTTTAGTAAGTAATTTAAATTAGAGATCTAACACAATTTACATAACATGTCAAATGACCAATTAATGAGCCATTAATAACATTTGGAGTCTTACCACACTAGTTTTCCTAATATTGGATTTTGATAACATTTACTTTAATTAATTAAATATTTTATAATTTGAATTATGAATTATTTGACTTTTGATAGTATTTATTACTTGACTTTTTTAAAAAAATAACTACAACATTATTCCCTTGAACAAACTATTTTAAATAATAAATAACATATATAAATCATCCATATAATTCATGTATAGCATGAAATAATTCGTTTATATTTATTTTAAAATTAATAATATCATTTTATTTATTCTTCCTTTTATAAATCTACTAATCCATCATCATTATGTCCTAGTTAAATTTTAATATTTAATTTATAAAAAATATATATGTAAATTATCATGATGTAGGAATTTTTTCTTTTTAATGACTATTTATAGACGAATATATCACTTATATAGACCTATATAAATTTTTTTGAAAATGATCCATGTTTTTTACATCATTTTCTTTACATCAAATAAAATGTCCTAAATTCCATTTTCACACACAAGTTGATTGAAAAGGTCAACATTTAGGACCAATAATTTTCTTTGGCGAAAATAACTAATCCAGTAAAAGTACTACAAGTGTTAGGGTAGTTTTATAAAATTTTAATATTATATTTATCTTTGATTAAAAAATTTACATCAAATAATGGTGAATAAAATACTAATGTTACTCTTTACAAAAAATTATTTTGATCCTATTAGAAAATATTATTCATAATAATTACCAATAATTTTTTCCATTTTTAAAGATCCAATTTATATTAGTTATTTCAATTAATTTAAAAATAAATCACATTGATGGATTTGGGTAATATTCTTTTAGTGTAAAAATGATCAAAAGTTAATAATGTTTTTAAATATGATTTCTATTTTAAATTAATTCAGATGACCTACATTGGATTAGATTTTAATAAATTCATTTAATTTTACTTTAAAACCTACTAAATAGAATAATATAACCATATAAATAAATTAGACAAAAAATCATCTTTTGATTAAAATGAATTATTTTTTACAATTCATTAAAAATAGAATATTATCAAAAAAATTCCCAAATTCGAACAAAGATAATTATGATATCCATAATAAAAAAAGAGTTCAACTTTTTCAAATATAACATAGAATAAAAAAAAATATATTTTAAATTGGTTCGACATCAATATATGGTAAACTACCTTTTAAAAATAATAGAGATTTTTATTCATAAAATTTTATTTCCTCTTACATAAAGCCCATAAAATTTGTTTGATGAATGATAAATATTTAATAAAAATGAATAATAATAATATAGTTAGTTTTGTTAATTCTTGTGAATACAATTACTGGGTGATCACTACTATTTAAAATAATATTATCAAAAATGTATTATTTTTCGATGTTACTCAATATTGAGTGTAACGTAAGATTTCTGAGAAACCTGTTGTTGCGTTCTTGGTGCGCTTTCAGACAATGTGTACCCTTTACAGTAAAATTAACATCATATTTTTAAATGTTAATAGATATGAAAAGTCTTATTATATAATTACCTAGTATGTTACAGAAATCATGGCCAATGATAACCAATTTTATAAAATAAAAGGGGTTGAATTATAGGAACAAGAAAAAATGTAATTTGGTTATAAAAAATGTCAACTAATTTCTAGACACATGTGAAGAATAGATATCAAATAAATAATCATTAAATGAAATCATTTCACAATAATCAAATGAAAGGGTTATAAATCAAAAACTATTGTTATACCTACCTCGTGAATAGATAGATCATGGATAATGACCACATTAAGTAGAAATAAAGGTGAATATCCCACTATGTATGTCATTAATCTCTTGAATCACTCAATCCATCATCTTGGATCCATATTATTTGGTTTTCCAACATCTATGTGTTTCACCATTATTCCACTCTTATCTCAATAGTTTATATGGGTAGCCATATAAATTTTCAATAATGATATGTATATAGATAATATTGGTTTTTGGACATTAAATTTAATAAATAGAAAAATAATTTAATTCATTTACTACATACCCCAAAACATTGACTCTATATAACATTTCACAATGGCTGATTTTGTTTAACTCTTTGGGTAAACTCAACATTTCCAAAATTATAAATGACTTACTTTTTCCATATGAGTTCCCAATCAATGGAAAACTAATTTATTTATATAATATACATGCATGTTCATTGATATGTAAGAACATTTTTAATATAATATCTCTAGTGTGTTGTGACATCCAAATCACTATTCCAACTAATTGAAAATGTATAATCAAATATGTAGAAACATTCAAAGGGTAAAACTATGGAAACTATAGTTGTTATATTCACCCTTCCTTTAGGGATATTCATGCCAAAAAATTGTATGACATAGAAAATAGTAGGGTTATTAATCCCACATATGGATATCATGCTCATCTATGCTCTCTTATATACACCCCTGTTTACAAAGAAAAAGAGCTAACAGATTATAAAATCCATGATGGATCACCTATGATAATTAAAATTTATTCACTAGGTACACTAAGAGGGTGGTTTTGTGCCCAATAATTTTATCACCATAGTTAATAACATGTCTTGGGTCATGTATGTGTCTCCTTAGTTTTGAAACATAGAATATGAAATTCACTTAGAATAATGATTGGATAAATCAATGTTGTAATAAAACTCTCCAACCATCCATATGATCTGGAATATCCAAATTAATGTTTGTTATAACACATTTCCCTGAAAAAATTCATTAAACCCTCTTCTTTGTGAGACTCTCTTGAAAAAATTATCAACCAGCTCAAACAACAATGGATAATAATTTCAATTCATTTAAGGTTTCTATAGACATTGGGTTATTCCCAAATGATCACTAATCACTTGAAACATTTTTATCTTTTCATGCACCAGCTCTAGACCAACATGATATTTTTTCCAATAGTATTTCTGTACAAGGGTAAATTTCATGGATTATTTTATAGTTAATCAAAAGGTTCTATACCAATAAGGGAGTGATAGATATTATTATTGAAAAACTCCACCAAGGGAAATTTATCCTCTCCCCCCAGGTGGAATTCTAATACACAGTCCCTCAATACATACTTCATAACCCATACGGTCTACTATGACAATGCAAATTTCTTGGGGTTAATATATGTTTTTACCCATTAGGGGGTCCCAAAATCCATTAGTAAGACTCTCACCAATTATTATGTAAAAACAACCCCAATGTTGGAAAATAATTTCAGGTGTTCCTCGTGACTCAAGATGATCTTGTACATATAAAACACCCTAAACACTAATCCAAATCATACTCCCAAATAGGAAGAATGAGTAACAACATGGTAATTCAGTTAACAATTACTATGATATAATTTTATCATATCTCTGTCAATGGAAAAACCATCATAATATTGATCAATATTTCACCCCACATCCATTCTATGATATAATTCGAATGATTTAGAATTGGTTGAACCAAATGAACGTCATTTATCTAGTCAAATATGAGTCATTAAGAAAAAAACATTAAAAAAACACTATTTCATACATTCCAACCAAAAATAAAAATTAAGGTATTTTACATTATTGAAATAAGGAAATGTGTAACCTTGAGGGTAGTGTGAATATCCCTGAACACCTCCACATATATTGTTTCATTAACAACTATTTTCCCTAGAAAAGGTTTTTTTTCTTCCCCACCTTCAAAAAATAATTGTATTGCATCTTTGGAGGACATTTGTTCACCTAAAACCACATTTTCAACATCTCCCAATATTTTATATCCTAAATTTTAATGATGATTTGGATTATCCACCATTAATATAAGGTATGATAAACCCCTCTTTGTTACAAAGGTCGTCTATACTGAGGCCCAATACTTTGGCACCTCCTCCACTAAGGGAAAATCTCATTTCATACTGAGGGATTCCAGTACTAGGGTCCCTTTCTATATACTGTAGACTATATCTGATTCATTGAATTTAAAGAAATCCAATAAAATTCCTCTATCTTATTTTTAGGTCTCTTTAGGTAATGGTGTACCCAGGACATGGTTGTTGAGAGTAAAAAATATAATTCTCTCATAGAAGATAATTTCTCCACCTCCTTAAGTTGAATACTTCCAGTTCCAAATCCAATATTTTTGTTTCATACTTCTACTTGTGGAGTATCAAAAACCTAAAAATGTAACTAATTATTTCATATATCAGTATCAAACACAATCACGACCAGTTCCTAAAGCAACATAAATCACTATGCACTCGATGCCCTCATGTGGTAGTCTTAGCATAGTGACATTTTTCAACCTCTTACAAAGCTTCACAAAGGCTCCCTGAAAATGAACAATCATGGAAAACTATATTCTACATAACATCATGATGTATAAATGGGGTGAAATATGGGAAAAGTATATAATTATTCTTTAAAATTACCCAACCAACCCAAGGACCATCCTCAATCCTTACACACTCTAGGGGGTTGTTGAGTGATCACTATATCAATAATTATTAGATCTATATCAATACCATTCTAAGAGATTTCATGTAACAAAAACGTGAACATATCAAATCCAAAATTGACTCATAGAGAAAATGGAATATAATTTTTTTCACTATGCATGTCTTGGAAATTTATCAAATTCCTTATATTCTTCTACTCAGATATAGATTATATGAGAATGTCTTCAATAGTGGTAACTATGAATCTGTCAAAGTGTAGAAGGATGATCTAGTGTATATGTTCCATGACCATAATGGGGGAAATTAGTCATAGTAGAAGGAATAATATGTCACATAAAACTCTTTTCATTCCATAAAAATAATTTTTTTTATATAATCCTCATTAACCCTAATCAACTGTAATCTATACCTATGATTAAAAATTTAGAAACCATCATTCACTATTTAACTGGTATAAAATTCCTTCAATCCACACCAAATTGTAATTTTTATGGATTTTCCCCAGATTATGTGGTGATATTCAACATAAAACCTCAATCCCATTTATGATTCATTAAAAATACTCTGAATATATAAATATTGGAAAGAGTGGGACTAAAAACCATTTCCCAAAAAGGTATATCTAATGTACCCTTAGATATTAAAGATCTATAAGGGAAATCTATTCCTATCAGAAAATATCAGTGTGGTCATATGATAAAAGTTGAAGAAAAACTAAATATTCTACCATAGAGGTATTCTTAAAATATCATTATTAATACATCATTATAATCCAAATCTCTCACTGGAAGACATATGTGTCAATATCCTCCTACACTATATAAATAAATATCTAACTGATGGGTGATATGTTGAGGCTTCAAACTCATGATCCCCTTCCCCTTGATTATAGGATCCATCGTACCCATGAATAAGATTCTCATAACATCGTCATGAAGTCATATGACTCCCTACAAAAATAGATAATCGCAGTATGCACTAAAAACTTCTAATATTTACATATAATTACAACATAACGATTCATCTCAGTGAACGTTATTTCCCATGAGAATATCTCTTAATTTAGTTCCAACACTCCATGCTATCAAATGAGAAATATTGATGATTCTCTCATTAAAGGAACCAATATCCACTTTAAATGGTCCAATAACTGTACTATAAGATATAGCTCTAGAAAATAGATACGGATGTGATAGAATTAATTATTTCTATTTCTACAAGTAATGGATCTAAAGTATATAAGGTGCATGGTAGAAAAATCATGATCATTTAATATCATTTTTTCCACATGATATTATCCCAAATTATATAATTTACTAGTGTATTTGTTTAATTATATATAAGAAATAATATCTTAATGAAATAATATAATCAAATAATATTAAAACATAATAACTTTTCCATAAGTTCCCTTGATCTTATAATACTACCTGAGATACCAAAGGGATATAAAAAAAATCAGTGAGTTATAATCACCGATATATGAATAACCAAATCATATGTTGATGGAAGTAATGAATGTGATTCAAGAAGAATATAAATGTATCATAAACAGGTGAGAATAATAAACAAGAAAAGTCATGAATGATATATGATGATAGAATCAAGGTAATATTGGAATTTCTAAATAACATAAAACATGGAATCATAAGAAAATGAAAATGATAACCATTGATTCATCATAACATAGTGTGAATTGGATAACCTACCATAAACCATACATGGTATTTTATGAACATAAAACATTACCCAATAAATTATTGGTACGTATACATAGTGCCCTACCTGTTAGATTCATATCATGTACACGAATTTATATTCCATATAGATCCTAAAAAATATGAATTTATTTTATAAAATTTAATCCCATGATTATAGAGTATAAATGTACATTATAAATTATGGATTGATATAATTAGTTTATTAAACTAGAGTATAATTGTGGATGGGTATTCAAAAAATAAATGTTAGGCATAGAAATTCATGAGATAATTTTAGTCACCCAGTGAGTGCACATAACAGTTAATAAAAAGGATTAATGAAAGTGAATGTATTTTTATTAGTACACAGATTTCTTAGGGTTAGTAATGTTATTTTTAAAAACCCTTTAAAATTTATAAATATAAAATAAAATAAAATAATATAAATAATGTACTTATATATGGATAATGAAAAGAAAATTCATTACCATATAAGGGGGATTCTAAATGTTTCATTGGATATTATTAAAAGAATAGAAAATCTGTTGTAGGACATTAGAGAGGTATAGGTTGAGTAAATTAATGTTTAGTAGATTTTTAGTGTAGAGGTATTGGTGGATGGTGGGATTTTTAAAACCACATATAAGGGAATTCGTTATTAATTTCTAAAAATTGTTTTATACTCTATATGGTAAAATAATATTAAAAAACATATAATGGTTTATTGAATAGTGGGGTTGATTCTAACTTAAAATAAGGAAATGAAAAGAATATATTAAAATAATATCATTTTTTATGTATAAGCGAGTCATTTACAAAAAGAATTGATTTTACAATCTTATAATAAAATATATATTTTCCTATATTATTTAATGGTTTATAAAAATTATCATATAACAAAAAAACACCTTTTATTGAAGGAAAAATATATATTTTATCTTTCATGAATTTTCTAGAATTTATTAAAACACTATTGAGCTATTATGAATTCAAAATAAAGACCATATATTTACAAAACAATTAATTTTTACCCAAAAATTAAATTATCATGGAAATTTATGAAAAATTAAAAAAAATTTAAAATTCTATAATTTCAAAATATGGATTTTTTAAATGATATTAATTTTATCCAAATAATTTCTTAAAATATTTATCTTTCACATTTAAATAAAATCCAATATTTACTATAAATTTTGATTATTTACAAGAAAATAAACATTATGAACCTTATAAAAATCCCAATTCATTTCCAAAAATTATATTTTTTTTAAATAAATATTACATAGTATGAATATTTAATTAAAATAAAATTTATTTTAAAATTTTATCGATTTATAAAAAATCGCAACGTGATTGATACTACAAATTTCTCAAAATTTAAATTTGAGATTCTTCATATCGAAATAAAAATATTATCAAACTTATTATTTACATATATATATATGAATAATTAAAGAAAAATGGGAACATAATTTCTTTATTTTATTAAAAAGAAATTTTGAAAATTCACAATAGTAGGGTCTTGATACATAACACCTTATTACCCTAGTGTCCAGCCTAACAGAATGGGGTGCAGTGGTGGTATAATCTTTTCATGGTTTGATGAACTATATTTTTGTAATGATGAAGATAATATTGATCTTCTACAATAATGGGATTCAACTATGTTTTAGATTTTTAATCTCATCGTAGGAATTTTTTTGGGAAAATCCCAATGATGCAATCTCCCATGAAAGCCACAATAAATGTCCTTTATAGGGTATGTCCTTATTTTCTGAGGCTATTTATATTTCCATTTAGATAAAATTGAATTTTTCAATACCCATAATATACCAATCCCAATGGTTGTATAGTTGATATATTAACAAATTTTATCATGAATAATGGATTATTGTATAGCAAATGATATATTTCATAAAATTATAAAATAAATAATATAGTGCAAGTTCCTTCCTTAACTATATTTAATAATGAATAATTTATTAATTTAAATGGGGATTCCATTTATAAAAAATTGTGTGACTAAATTCTTCTAAATTTTATAAATTTCACATAAACATTTTCTTGTTTTAAAAATATAATAGATGTAGGAACATTAATTCCATCACCATTTATGGTTTCTGGGTTTATTCCATGGACATGTTGTTCCACAATAGTATATTTAGATGGCTATTTTCCTTATTTTTTAGTATTTTATCTCTATGATATATGATCTTTATTGGAAAATACTCAACGAAATGATCATTTTCTAATGGTTCCACCTACAGATTCGATATAAGTGATGGTTCTGGTATGTATTAATTGAAGTGGGATACATGGAAAACATCATGTACAAGAGAAAACATTTATGGGAGTTCTATTTTATAGGACACATCTTCAATGTGACCGTAGATCTGAAAGTGGTTGAGGTATTTAGGAATGAAACTTACCTACTTCAAAAACAAGATGAAATTCTTCCACAGTGATATTTGAATGATATCATATTCACAGACCTCAATCATTAGTTATCATCGGTGATTTATTTTCGTATCTTTTTTTAATTCACACGAACTAAGTTCCCAATGTCGGTGGGTTATTTAATAATTTGAAATAAGTTTAAAATATATTACATTCCCTGGATTATAGTTTATTAGTATTCACGAGACAATATATATTTCATTTCAATTATAAAAAATAAATGTATAAATTATCATTTCCAAAAGATATCCAACATTAACCATAGAATTACAAATCAATACATGGGGAAATGTGGATACATAGAAATATAAGAGATATTAGAATGTCATAAAAGGAAAAAATACCATAGAAGATAATAAATGATAAATGTGTAAGAGGGAAAATCTAGATTAAAAATGAAGTCTTAAAAACGAATAAATAATTGTAATCTAATATATTAGGAAACATTTTTAGCCACATATATTGAAAAAATAATATAGATATTTCAATTTCATAGTTTAATACATCATTATCCTATCTTATCATCATTTTTATAATTTATTATACATTAATTTTATGGACATATCCATTACCCAATAATTGTTTTCCCATGAGACTTACCAATTCACTTAGGGGATATCTAATTCTAGTTTCTACCCATCACATAAAATTTGTATAAATTCACTCACATAAAAATGGATATAATCCTTAAAATTCATAATGTTCAAGGTTAAAAAACAATGAAATATGTGGCACATTTTCCCAATGGAACTTATTATAAATTCTCATTTTATATGGAAAAATAGATTACATAGGTCAGAATTATATTTCCACCATCAATAAATTCATAATAATGTCTATGTGAATTCATTCAAAACACATATTTCATAAATATAAATTCAATTACATTAAAAAGTACCACTAATAAGTGAGTTATATGAAATAAAACCTCAATTGTAATTATCCACATTAGGGATTTTGAATTTTTCTATAAAATTAAATTTGAAATTGTACATGGTCGAAGAAACTCATGCACTATACACCAACATATAACATATATGGGTTTTTATAAAAATGTGATAATTATTCAAAGATTATCTATCAAGAGTGTCCAACACGGTTTACAGTAAGGGCCCATTTACCATGAACCCAGATCTTGACCAGGATATACCCAAACAAATATATTTGGGGATATTAGATCAAGATTATTCTAATCCAAACCCCCATCTACTTGTAGTATCCAAATAGATATGTATTTTATATTTAAATCACAAACATTTATCATAACCCAAACATAATATTTCTATGACTATTATGATGATTAAAAAATGTAATAATATCATAATTGTTAATATTGTGAGTGAAATGAATGATCACATGGAATATTTGACTATATAATGGTATATAAAAGGAAATAAACACAATAATGTGACAAAAAAATTTATTAAAAAATATGACAAAGGAAATGAATATGGTAATGTTAAGAGATGGAAAATCATCACTTACTTCGAAATATTAATGGCAAAGAACAATTGAATAATATATGGTGTTTGGGTAACTAACCATGAAAATAGTTCAATTTGAAGACATTTATATGGATACGTATCATGTAATCAAATTCAATTTAAATTTAAAAGATATTTAGGATAGGTAAATAATAATAGGAATTAATGAGTGAGAATTATTAAACCATCCCTTTCATGAGATGCTTATATTTTAACTAATTCCTTGATCCAATAAAACATTTATTTTCAGGAGGGTGACCCTAGGGATATAACAAATAGAGATAAATTGTTAGGGAACAAGGAATATGGTGTGTACAAATGAGTGGAGGGGTGACTATTGACAATTATAGTGAGTTGAATTTCATCATATAATCAATTAATTATTTCACTCTTTCACTCTTTATTAATCTTCCATTCAATCTATTATGCTATAATACCACCCTAAATTCCCCAATAGTGTATAGTGCAAATTTTTTTAAAATAAAACTTTATTGAAAAAAATGAGTAGTTATTACATTATTATCATTTTATTTATATTATATTTTCCATATTTTTCTGTATACAACAATTTTTAAAGACTCTTTTTATTTTATTATTAATGTAAAAATTTCACCCATTTAAATTTTGACATCCTGATTCCAAATATTTAATCAATTTTATCAAATTTTTTCTCAAATTAAAAACTTTGTGTATTTTATTTCATGTTTATTATTTCAATAAAAATAATTTATTAAAGATAACATTATATTAATTACATAAAAAAGTTAAACTATAACACGACACCATCCCATGATAAATAAATTCTAATCCGGCGATAATATACCCTATGGTTATAGTGTGAAATGGTGGTACATTAATGGTGTACTTTCGCCAACTTTTAAATGTTTATTTTCCCTAATCACTTGATCATTAGCCATAGACTATTGCACTCTAACATCAGTTGTTGGAGTTCTTCATACACTTATTAAAGGGCTATCCCCAGTTATGCTACCTCATTATTATCTTTTTTAAATGAAGTTCATATTGTATGATCTTATTAATCAAATAAATGTTTACTCTCTACAATGATATTTAAGATTCATCATTACCCCTAATACAGAACAATAATAATGGTTTGTTTCTAATAGATATTACACTAACAATCATAATGCATTATAGTAATAATGAAAAATGGTTATAATTACAAATGGTCATATTAATCCTTATATATTAATTCTAGTTTCTAAATCCCTTTATACCATTCATTATGTTTATACTCCATGAACGTATCAATTTTTGGTGTCCTCTTATTAATTTAAAACATTTGAATATAATTTTTATTATTTATTAAGAATGATTCATCAATGTACAATGTTATAATGTTACATAACATTATTTCATTCATTATGGTACTAGTTTTATCTTCTTTTATAAATTAAATTACTTAGGGATTTTTGTATCAATATAATTTTAACAATTAGAATCAAATAAAATGTTTATTTTGAAATATTATTGGAATAAAATAATTATTTAATTCTATAGAATGTAGAAACCTTAATTTTTCAAATAATACTTTGAAATATTTTAAAATAATATTCAAGTTATAGGCGTTGAGATGACATGTGATTCCATGGCCTGGGGTGCCTGGATTAATTTTATAAAAATATTAAGTGTTTTTATACTACGCATGTATCATAAGTGGGATACCACATAATTGGTAGCTCAGATAAGAAATCTAAGGCCATAGTTGGGCCCAGAACACGGTGTTTACGCTAGGCACGATAAAAAATGAGTTAGTGTGGGACGTTCTAACCCCTCTCTTATTGGTGGTGTGTTAAATGAGTCAATTAAAATTTTAATTTATTAATTATATAACTCAAACCCAAATAACTCAGGATGAGGGCTCAGATGAGAAATATGAGACCACTATTGGGTTCAAAACGTAGGTTTTACCCTTGTTAGGGTATAACCTTTTTTGGAATCAGGAGATAAGATTATGTGCCATCAAGGATGAATAATTATGTAAATAAATAAATATTTTTTTTAATATTTGATTAATATCCTAGAACTAATTTATGAGTATAAATTCATATTTTAGGGACTGGGCCTCATAACCATTTTTCTAATGACAACTCCCCTTCCTCTTCCTCTCCTCTCCTCTCCTTATCATTGGCAAACAAAGAATGAAAAATAATAATGAAGAGACTTTAGAACTAGGTGGATTGAAGTTCCACGAGCACAATGGATCCCAACAAACATGATATTCATCAACAAAAAGAGATCTAATCTATGTAGGACATGAAATTATCATCTTACATATTGGATTAAATGATTGGGCATGTTGAATCGTGTTTAATTCCCTTGTGCCTTTAAATTCAAACATTGCATGAGCCCATTTACCTATGTTCATATTGTTTAATTTATTTTCTAATGCTGGTTTCCCAACCAAGTTTTCTAACCAATAAAAATTTGTTAGAAATGTACAAGAAACTGGTTTTTGGTTCCGTTTTCACCTTTTTCTTAATGTCTTTGGGGAGTAATCTATTTCGATCCTGATTCGATAATTCTTGGTGGACACAAGTTTGATTGGGTGCCTTGATTCGGGATAATTTTTTGCAATGAAAAAGGAATTGTGGGCCAGATTGGCAAAGCATAGATCATGACCCGAGGATCATTGATTTGTGATTTTTTAAATGATTAAAGTTATAACAAATAGTTAATGGCTCACTAAAGGTATGACATGCCTATACGTTGTGAGTAAGGTGATGTGGCCAATAGATTGTGCAGGTGGGTCAAGTGGGAGTGCATTAGAGCCGCGAAGCTGTCAGCCGTGTTCTGGGGTGGAAACAAGAAATAGAGCTTTGACGGTTAAGATAGGTAAAGACTGCAGATGTGGGCTCTTAGAAGCATTTTCATGTGGAAGTCGGTGTGGGGGGAGTTGGCGCAATAGGGTGTTTGAGTGAGATCTTTTATGGTACAATAGACTCTATTAATGGAAAACATATATGAAAGGAGGTTGGAGGCGGAAAATACGATTGACCGAATGGTGATGACCATGTGAAGAGGGCATGATGGGAGAGGTGGAATCACTAATTAGTGACAAAAAAAATAAATAATTAATGAGAAAGAAAAAGAAAAACAATAATAATTATATTTTTATTATAATAATAACAATAATTATTATTATTATTTAAACCTTAGTAACTCCCTTGTGCTATGTCTGATTGAGATACTGCTTGTGGTGTCATGTCCTCATTAATGAAAATTACATTCTAATACCACTTTAGATAATTTTTTCATTTGAATCGTGACCTGGGCCCATGAAATACCTGAGAAATAATATATTTAATATTAATATTTAAGCTTGGACCCTCCATAATTTATGTCTGTTATGTCCAATTGACGTGTCGTCAGTGGTGTTATGATATTGATATCGAGGTAGTTCTTTTGACACAAATTTTAGATATTTTTGTTGAGAAAATGGTGTGGTCCCCATGAGACCTGGTTCATACGTGTTGTAGTGAAACACATATTTTCACTGGGTATTGACTTTGGATGAATGTGTAGTCCATTTCATGTGTTTTTTCACATGGATCATAATGGTGTGATCCATCTTGTTCTTCGGATCCTTCTTTGAGATATCATTGATTGTGGAAACATTAATGGAATATGGGTGGATGAACCTTCTCATGCGGTTTAATGGAATCCACAGCTTAGTACAACACTAACTCTTGTGAGAGTGAAGAAGTTATGGTTTACAAAACATGCATTTCTCTTGACATGTTGTGTACGACCTTCCCATATAAGGTGACCCATGTAAAGGCACACACAACCATGTAATGAGCACATAGACACATCATTGTCCCATATAAACACCCAAGGTAGACCAGCACATTGCGTATGAAAAAGTACACGGGCACAAAATCTGAGTACACAAACACAACCAGATAACACGACTTGGCCCATAGAAAACCATGACATGTAGTGAAAACCCACACATGGCTTGTACCCATAAATGGGATGGAACCCTTTTCCATTGAGAGACACCACCAGGTGGAAAATAGCGTACATACTCCATATGATTCCCCTCACATGAGATGTACTTTGAAGCACTTTCAGAGCGATCATCAATCCTCCATATCTATTTTGTTTGAACATAGTGTTTGGACTGGGAAAATCCTATCATTAGTGTTTTTATTTGTAGAAAATTATAGTTCCATCAGGAATGGATTTTGATATTATATGTGGATTTTCCAGATTGGCACCTTCATAAATGACACTCGATGATGGTAGTGTATAGACTATCTCACCAGAGAATTATCGGTTTACCCTCCAGCTGGCCTGGGAAGTGGTTTTCCCAGATGATACTTCCGGGATTACCCACTAGTTGGGATCAGAAGTGGTGTTCCCCAATTATCCTTCATGGTTTACTATCCATCAGGGCTAGGTAATGGTGTTTCCGTGATGATGGTCTAAAGCTTACCCTCCAATGGGGATGGGTAATGGCATTTCCATAATTATGATTCTGAGCTTACCATCTAACATGGATGGGTAGTGGTGTTCCTTGAAGATCATTACATGTAACCCTCTAGTGGTGTCCCTTTTTGAAGACTAGATAAGTACCCTTTTCAAATAATCCCAGTGGCATTTATCTATTTAACATTCCGAAGGACTCATATGTAATGGGGGTTCTTTCCCTACTGAGACACATCCTTTTAATGTGATGCAAAATTGTATGGGCGAATTCGTGCCACCCAATGTGGCTAGTAACAAGGGGTGGTGATTTGAGGCCCTTTTACTTGTGCCTCCTAGGTTGATGTGATGAGATGAAGGACACATAATATGGGTTTTACCTTAGAAATGATTGTTAGTCACTTTCTTATGTTGAGGTGTGAGATAGAGATCCCCTTACCATCTCATTTGGGATTATTTGAATGAGCATTAATATCTATATATCCTGTTTTATTACCCTCTTCTTGGTTCTTGGTTACCCTCTTTCTAGGTATGGAGAATACATGTGGAGTATTCCATGTGCACCCATCTTTAGCTTCTCTTGGATGGATGGATCTACTCTCTAGTTATAGGTAGTGAAGACTCCATGTGGAGTTAACCTCATCACCATCCCAAGATTCTAATGTTAGGATGTGTCTAAATTAACTATTATTAAGTTTAGTTTTACTCTTTCCAATAACTCTTTTTGTGAATTTTTCTCTCTACTTAATTCTTTTAGTATACCTATTAATACTCCACCTTCACCTTTTCATGGAATCATACTAGTTATTTATATACTCACCCCAATTTGGGATTCTCCCAACACTTGTCCAGTCTTTTGCAGATGAAAAATAGTTCAATCATTATTTTTGGTGATCTTAGGGATATGGGTTGTGTGTACTGCGCACGGTGGTCTTTGTTGGGATACAGGAGTGGGGCTCTCGATGATTACTCTATTTCACTTTCCTTCAATTTGGCAAAGGATTCTTGTATGGTTATCTATTTTTCCACTTTTCATTCCAGTTGACACATTTTTACACCTATACTATCTTGAGGTTCATGATTGTTAACATTAATTTAAAATAGTTTCACATTTTTATACTTTCCCATGAACTTTCATATTGAGTGGGTTGTGTGCGTGTGTACATGTTTTAGGAGAAGGCCTCCCTGAGTTTAGTGTTTCCTTCGACGGTTATCACCAACCCCTAGCATATGGAGGTGTGTTTTGGCACAGTTGTGGCTTGATCCTTGGCTTGGGTTGTGTCCTAAAAATGTGGTATAAGATAAAGTTCAATCCATGGGATGAATTTCATATGATTTCCTGTAAAATTATTGGTAGGGTTTAGGGAAAAAAATTTGATGTGTATCGAGAGTGTCTCTCATCCCAGGGAGTTTGGTGATGGTACAGGCAGCCAACATATCAATTCATCAGGACCCTATTTACCCAATTGTCTTCCTAACACCCTAAGACACTTGTTGTAGGTAACAATGGTACGTGAATCATATAGGATTAAGTCTTTGACTATCCTTCTGGAGTTATCTCCTGAATTTTGTATATATATATATATATGCTCCTCCGACCATGGTACTCCTTGATTAAATTCAGGATGTATCCGATATGTAAGCCTACTCGAACAGAAGCTCTGGTTCATGTTGATGATTCCCTGAGCAACAAGACCTCAGTTCTGGACCCATCATGATACCCCTTTACTCTAGGTTGGTGGGTAGAATCACCGCTACCTATTGAGAACCAGGAATCCCCATAAGAGCTCGTTGAGGATGTGTGCATGTTGAGTGCACTTCGTGAGTTACAACATTAGATACTGGTGAGGATACAAGGTTACCCAGACACATAGGTAGAAGAGGATTAGTTAGAGTTAGTGTACTACCACATCGGACTTGTGTAGACACTGGTAGATCAGATAGTGGCTTTGGATGTCATCCTATTCTACAGATTAGCTGGGAATCGGTGGAGGTTGGTTACTTAGGTATATGATGTGTCAAAACACTCGTGGGATGACTTCCAATAGATATTTATAGAGAAGTACTACCCATCTAGCATATGAATCATTCTAATTCACAATCTCCTTCAGTTTCAGTGGGGAGGGATGATGATGACTAATTGCATGACTAGGTTCATAGACCTTGCAGGCTAGTCTCTAGACATGATCTATAATAGCAACTTTTGAGCATGGATGTTCATGTTGGGACTCTAAAGAGAGATTCATGCCATCATATTACAATTTTTCATCCCTTCCACTGCAAAGGTGATGGTGTTGGCATTGGTGAAAGAGATAATTCTTTCAGAGGAACACCATACAGATGGATGTGGTAGTGAGAACAATAGAGATGATACATATATCATAGCTGGAAAATGCCAATAAAAAAAATTCTTTATGTAGGAGGCCACCCCATAATCAATCTCATGAACACAGTCATATAAGTCCAAGGCAGCATAGAGTACGGGGACAACCTAGGTAGGTCTGGTGTTGTGCGTGTGATGGCATAGGTCACATGGTACAAGACTGCCCAACCAGAAGTGTTGAGGACATCAGGAAGTTCACAAGAGGAGATAGAGGTGGGGGATGATGTTTATAAGTCATTACACAAAAACCAAGTGGCCAAAGTCATTCTCAATAATCTTACAACTGGATCCATGAACAACCGTAGGCTTTGGATTTCTACAATCCTACAGAGCATGAAAGTATAAGAGGTTCTCCTTGAATCTTTTCTACTTTTACAGTATAACATGTTTTTCATTGTATGAAGAGATCATTTCTCCTAGTTCCATTCTTGAGGCTTTATCTAGGTGACATAGCCTTTCAATGAAACAATTTTTTTTTGTTTTAAAACTGAGTTTCGAATGAAAGAAGAGTAGTGGTTTAGTCCCTCTAAGAAGTTCGTTCGGGGAATTGTAGTGTGAAGCAGTTTTGGAAAAGGTTCTGGAAATGTGGGGGGATTTTTTCTACTTGACCTCCTTTTCCATGGAATGCCACTCGTGTGTATGATGTAGTTCCCATTTGGGGATACTCTCTTACCATGTTGGGTAAAGACACCTGGGGTATTTCACATGCTTTTCTTGTTTTTCCTCTAGCGGTTGGATGAGTTCATTCACCTTCCATATTTGTTCGTAATTTGTATTCTGAACATCAATCCTTAAGGCAATAGTTATAAAGTATTGGTCGAGGTTATGAAGACCCCATGTACAAAACTACACAACCAACAATCCAGTGTTAAATCCTCACTCGTCATGTTTGTATGTGGTTCTCGGTTGTGAATCATACTTTGGGATATCTTGTGTGGCCTGATATCCTTGGGCGTTTCACCATCTGGATATTTTAAGGAGGGAATCAAGAGACCATGTTCTAGTGAAAAAAATTATTCCAGTTGTGATGTGGGATGTAGAGATTCATCCAGGGAGTAAAAATATCCACTGATACGAATAAGTTTATTCTAGACTATGTATGGAGATGATGAGGGTTCCTAGCACATTGTCTAACCCCAAATACTTAAATTGGGCACACTACATCTTCGACATGTATCAACTGAGGAGATACTTGTGTGTTCCTACTTATGTCATCAACTAAATAAAACCTTATAAGGGTGGACCATCGCTTCGGTCGATATGCTTTGACAGCAAGAAAACATATAGGTTTCCTTGGATATGGATGAGCGAGGGGTCGGATTTGTTTTGTTAGTCTTTTTTGTGTTTTTCTTTTTGGGGAAGAAAAAAATGAAGATTAGAATTATTTAGTTACCCAGTTATTTCCTAGTAAGAATTTAAAATATTACCAAATATTATTCCTAACCTAGGAACTGAGACGAAGTGTGATTCCAAGGTGTACTGTGCCTGAAATTAATTTTATAAAAATATTTATTGTTTTTATACTACCCATCTGTCAGAAATATGATATCTATTAAATAGATGCTCGAATCAGAAATATGAGGCCACATTTGGGTCTGAAACGTCATTTTTAACCTTGGTGAAAACAAAAATTAGTCAGTAAGGGACGTTCATACCCCTCGCTCATTGTTGGTGTCCTAATTGGATTAATTAAATTATTAATTTATTCATTTAGTAGATCCAACAGGAACAACTGATGGATGGTGGATAAGATCAAAAATATGATACTGCCGTTGAGTTCAGAATTTAATTTTTATGCTAGAAAGGATATAAACTTTGTCTACATTGGGAGTTCGGCTTATGTTCCCTTATGGATGAATAATTACATAATTAATTAATTACTTGTTTAATTATTTGATTAATATCCAAAACCAAATTTATGAGTTTATATTCATATTTTAAGAATTTCTCCACATAAATTTTTTTTCAATGAAGGTTCATCTTCCTCTTCCTCTCCTCTCCTCTCCCTCTCATGGAAAATGTCAAAAAACAAAGAACAATGAATAGACATCAGAACCAGGCGAATTGAACCATGAAAAGTACAACAGATCACAATGAACGTGACCTTAATTATTGACAATGGAGAAAATCCTATAAGGACCTGTCATTAGTTTTTTGTGCCATTAATTAAAATATAGTTCATGTTGAATCTTTTTTCACTCAATTGTGCCTTTGAATTCAAACATTTCATGAGCCCATGTACCGAAGATGATATTGTTTAATCTATTTTTTATTATTGTCGACCCAACCTAGATAACTGGAAAAGAATTCTTTGTCGGCGATGTTCAAGACATTGGATTTTTGTGCCTTTATCCTCTTTTTATTAGTGTCTTCACTAAGGAATCCCTTTGGATCCCGATTCGATAATTGTTGGAAAGCCTGAGTTCCATCGGGAGCCCAGATTCGGGACAGATTCATGCAACAACAATTGAATCTAGAGCAGAGAACTGATATTCATAGATCGTGACCAAAGGATTGAAAATCTGTGATTGTATTTATATTTGGAGTTATAATGAAGGATATATTTCTTGATAAAGGGAAAACATGACCATTTGAATCATGTAAGATGATGTGGTTGATGGCTAGAGCCAACTGGTCTAGCGGGTGTGCAACAGACCAGTTACGTGATCAGGTGTGGTCTGGGGTGGCCATGGATATGGAGGAGTGATGACTGAGTTTGGTAGAGACCACAAGCGCATGCCATTTGGAATAGTCATGTGGGGAAGTCGATGCTGTAGGAGCCGACTCAATAGGGAATTTCTATGAGAGCATTGAAGGAACGACATAGTTCGATAAGGGCTTGCAGAGCTGGCATGATGCTAGAAGTGGTGATGATGGTCAACTGAAGGGTTGCATCTCGGGGGGTGAAGGTGAATTGGACGAGTGAAGGGAGCATGATAGGGGTGGTGGAAATCCTAAGGGGTGACAAAAAATTAAAAAATTGAAAATGAAAATAATAATAATAATAATAATAATAATAATAATAATAATAATAATGTTATTAATTTAAACCCTCGAAACTCCTCCATGTTGGGTCTGACCGTGAGAATGTCAGCCATAACATGATCTCGTTGATTATACATCCATTATAAAACTGCTTTAGATAATATTTTCTCTAACCCACGACCTGGGCCCATGAAATTCCTGATAAATAATAGATTTAATATTATTATTAATGATTTAACCCACCATAATTTCTGCCTACTACATCTAATATATGTGTTGTCAGTGGCATTATGATCCTGATATTGAGGAAATTCTATTGAATTTTTTATATATATTTATGTTGGGATTGAGGTGAGGGCCCCATAAGGCCCCATTTTCTTGTGTTGTGGTGGAACATAGTTTTTCACTGGGTATATGTTTTGGACGAATGAGTAGTACATCTCATATGATTTTTCACAAGGATCGCAAATGTGTGTTCTGTATTGACATGCAGATCAATTTTTGTGATTTCCTCGATTATTTAATCATTAATGGAATATATGTGGAAGACCCTTTCCATCCAGTTGTAGGGAATCCACAGATTAGGATGACACCTGATTATGTGATAGTGAATAAGTTAAGGTTGAAATGGCGTTTAGTTCTCTTGATATGATTTGTACTACATTCCCATGTAAGGCGACCAGTGTGAAGGAACACACGACCATGTGCAGAGCCCACAGACATAGTATGGTCACATAGACAACACCTCATATGGGCCATCACACCGTGGAAGTAAAAGTACACTGAAATGGTGTCTGAGTACATTTACACGGCCAACCGACATAGCTCGGCCCTCAGAAAAGAAGGACACATCATGTAGTCCCCACACATGGTGTGTACCCCTACATGGGATGGAACACATGGTTGGCCAATGAAATGGCTAGGCAGCAAAGTGAGGCCATGCACTGTCTAATTCCCCTTACATGTCGTGTACATTGATACTCTTTCTGAGTGATTGTCAAAACTCTATAAATATTTTGTTTAAACTTGGATTTCATCCCAAGAAATGACTATCTAGTGTTTTTTCATGTATAACGTGATTGTTCAATAAGGAGTGTATTTTTAGATATGATGTGGATGTTTTGGGCTGCCATGTGCTTATACGACACCCAATGACAACAGTGAATAGTATGGCTCAAAAGAGCTGTACTAGTATTACCCTATAGTTGGGGTAGAAAGTGGTTTTCCTTGATGATCCTTTTAGCTTTACCCTCCATAATTGATGAAAAGTGGAGTTCCCCAATGATCCTTTAGGTATTACAATCTATAAGGAATGTTTAGTGGAGTTTCCCCCATGATGGTTCTGGGATCACCCTCTAATAGGAATTGGTAGTGGCAGTTCCCTGATGACGGTTTGGGGCATACCCTCTAGCAGGGATGGGTAGTGGAGTTCCTCGAAAATCATTCTGAGTGACCCTCCAACGAGGATGGAATTTCTTGTTCTCAATGAATACCAGATAATGACACTTTTCTGAGTATCACAATGATGAGGAGCGGGTTGACGTACATAAGGTATCATAAGAAAGTATGGTTATTTCCCCACTAAGACGTTTCCTTGTGACACAACACAAAACCATGTGGGTGAGTCAATTCATCCCAATGAAGATTGTATCGAGGTGTGGTGATTTGAACCACTTTAACTGGTTCCTTCTAGGAAGATGTGACCAGATTCATGGACACCAAATACAGTTTTTAAACATGAAATGATAGCTGCTAAAATTCATAGAAAGATCTATGAGATGGAGATCTCCTTACCCTCTCATTTGGGTTAATTTTACTGAGCATGTATATCAATTTATCATATTTGTAGTACCCACTCCTTGGGTCTTGGTTACCCTTCTTATAGAAGACGTGAAGACGCGCGGGGTATGCCACATGATTTATGTGTTTTTGTTATCATGGTTGGATGGTTTTACACTCTGGTTATAGGTAGTAAAGTTTCCATGAGGATTTCACATCATCATTGTCTCGAGTTACTTGTGTTAGGATGAGTCTACATTAACTATTGTTGGGTTGAGATATACTATTTCCATTCACTCTTGGTGTACCATGTTAACTCTATTGTTTTTGTTCAGTGTATCTCTTACTACTCCCCCATAACCTTTTCAGGGTGACCTACTAGGTATGAAAAACTCACGTCTACATGGTCTTCACCCAATTAGTATTGAGCCTTTTTCAGATGACCGATAGGTAGATCATTATTTCAGAGGAGCTTATGGATAGGGGCTATGTGGACATTGTATGGTGGTTGTTGATGGGCTATATGAGGGGGTATCTTAGGAGTTACTCTTTATTAGTTTCTTTCATGTTGGGATATGCTTTTTTGATTGGGTGCGTCTTTTATCCGTTTTCTTTCTAGTTGAAATGTATGTATCCGTTTACTCTCTAGAGTTTTATGCATGCTTACTTTACATTAAAAATTTTTCAAATTTTTATACTTTTCCCCTACAATTTCACTTTGAGGTGGTTGTGTGCATGTTTATATGTTTTAGTCCAAGGCCTCCCCTATTTTAGATGTTACTGTATCCCTTGTCGCCACCCCCTTGCCTATGGAGGCAATCTTAGGGTAGTTACAGCTAGAGCCCTGGATTGGGTCGAGTTGTGACATATAATCTTCTATATTAAAATATATCTATTAACATTTTATAGATTTTGTATGAAATTGAATTATATTAAGCATAAATATCCTCTCATGGGAAAAATATGGTCTCGTAAACTTCTTTTCATGAACATAGCATGTTTGAGTTAGAGACATCTTCCCATTCATCACCTAAAAATGAGTCATTTGAATGACAGAATTGAATTTTTCATTATATGAGAATTAAACTAGGGAAAATTGTGATCCAAACATCCAAGGAAATTCATTGAACATTATCTCATAATATCATCTTGAGTTTGAATAGTTCACATAGACTAACTATATGTATGAGTGGTATCAGAAGTAATAAAACACAATGTTATATCCAATCCTTACTATATAATTCTCCGTAAAATTGAGTTATATTGAGGGTCTCAAAATTATAAAATAAATATTTTTACTACATTACATCTTAGAACTTATTTTATGTATATATTAGTGAGTTAGTTAAAAGAGAAATGTTTTTTGATATAAATGAATTGTGTGGACATTATCAGATGACCAACTACTAGCCAGATAGATTTATTGTCATTTGATGTCTAGGAGAGTCCTATGACGAAATCCACTGATAATTTTTCACATTTACATTGTAGTAATGAAAACGGTTTCATCATTCCTATTGAATTATATCATTTAGACTTGACATGTTGTCATACTATACATTGAGGTATAAATTTTACATTATCCCCCTTAAAGTTATTACACCAGATGTTATTTTAATATATCTATACATATAAATGATTGATAGATGAATATAAAAGGATGACATGTAAAAATTATTAAATTTTTGTCTATTTATATCTGGTTAAGATGAGACACAATTCTAGTATCTATATCATATAAAACCATCCTTATCAAAGATGAAATTCATTATATTCACCAATTTTTAATATCTCCTCATCATTTTTAGGACTCTAATATCCTTTCATGGATAGATGGTTGAGATGTTATTCAACAAATAAAGCTTAAATTTCGTTTTATGATTACCATTTCCATATATTTCCATTATAATAATATTAAATATCATTCAATCCGCATTTGGGTTAGGGTTTTGGAACGCTTTTTTACTTAGATCATCGTCTACAATATTGTAACACTCACAATATTTGAATGTATATTTATCTTAAATATGTTTAATATATTTATTTGTGCCACACCCTGAAATTACTGAATGTATCATTTTAATTTTAAACACTTTGATATATTATAAATCATGAAACAACTAGGTTAAATATACAATAAAATATTATTATGTGATCATTATAACATAGTTTTAGAATCTATGGTATGAACAAGACTAAATCTCTTATAATAACATGGTTTACACATGTATATATATTTAATATAACCTCACAATTTGAAAGGAGCATACAAAAAAGAATAAATCACTTACAAAAATATGGTTTACACATGTATATATAGTGAATTTGATGGTCACCAAATATTTATAAATGAAAATAAAAACTATTTTGAAAATAAAAGGAAATTTTTTGTTTAAAAACAATTTGAATGTGCACAATTTTGTTTTGGGCCATTAAAAAATTACAATTTTCGATTATGTTAATGAAAATATGAATTAATATTTAAAATTTATCATTCCACATTAAAACAAT
The DNA here is from genome assembly GCA_963277665.1 of Viscum album. NCBI lineage: Eukaryota > Viridiplantae > Streptophyta > Magnoliopsida > Santalales > Viscaceae > Viscum > Viscum album. The sequence continues at coordinate 2,086,726,879 of OY728122.1, read as the reverse complement.
GTTTTTTTAGATATGGCTTAAAAATAAATCAACTTTTACACAAAAAGTTATTTTTTGTAAAGGTAGTACTTGAGCATTTTGACAGAACATTAAATTTGAAAGTAAATTTTTAATATTTAATAAATTAATTGTGAAAAAATAAAATTATTTTCAATATTATAATGTAAAAATTTTTTTAGGAAGAATATTTTTTATTTTTTAGGAATACAAATTTTCTATGGAATAGTGAAAAATACTGCATTTTATTTGAAAACTGATATTCCATCTAAATAAATTATACTGTTAAATTATATGGCAAATTTGTTTTAAATTGACCTTATATCAGTTATACATATATTAATCCAATTTATGTCATTAAAATTATATTTATTTAAAATTAATATATAACGACCTAGTAAGCATTTAAACATATAAAATTTTAAAACCTCTTTTCTCCACAAATCTATGAGTTTAATGATAAATTAATTTGATTCATTTATGTGATAATAATTTTGAAAAATAGACTAAATAGTTGGAATTATAAGGTCAAAATTTATTAAATAAGTCCCTTTTATTTATTAATTTAATGAATAGTAGTCTTGGTCATTTTTTATTACCACAATAAAGTGTAAATTAGGTAATATATGATAGAAATAAATGGAAAATAACTAATCAATTATGGTAAATTTTTCAAAAATATTATTGAATTATCCCAATTTGTCAAAAATAAATTATTGTTTGGTTATATGACCTTTTATTTCCATTTGGATGAGGATGTTATAATTATTATATTTTATTTAAAAAATGTCAAACTTATCATACTAATATTTTTATTAATTATAACATTTTTAATATTGAGTAATATATAAGATAAATTCAAATATAAAAACTATTTTACATTATAAAATAGTTATATTTATCATAGTAATTTATTTTTTATTTTTAGTGAAAAAAATTAACTTAAAGTTTTGAACAATATTGATGTAGTGATTATTTTATTGATGAATATATCAATTAAATGATAATAGAAAAACTAAAATATATATTATAATATATATATAATTTCATCCATAAGTTTTATTGATTACTTCGACATGTTAGAGATGTATTAATGTAGGTTTTTATAAGAAATATATTTTTTATTTACATTTCTAAAATTAAAAGTAATGAATAGTGTAAAAGTTTACATTAATGGTTTTTTAAAATATAATATTTTTTTTGGATAAAGTTAAAAATTTCATCTAGAATTCATTTATGGTTAATATTTCATTTAATAGTAAAATTTTTGAGTTTCATGGAGTAATTATCCATATCTTCAAGTTATGTGTTAAAGGGATAAATTATATTTTAAACCAAAGAGTTAAGGTTATGAATATGACCAAACATTGTCTAAAAGGTAATTTATGTGAGGATTAAGAGACATAATAATAATTTAATCTAGGTAAATTATTTTTGATAAATTTTAAATTTTAAATTTATTTATTTTAATTTAATATTTTGAAAGCTTCCTAAACTACCTCACACCTCAATTAAAAAAGGTTCCCTACTCCTTCAGTTATTTACTCCACATTTATCATTATATATTGACTAAAACAAACCGATGTATCTTATAAACAAAAATATAGTTGTTTTACAGGTCTTAACATCCCAAAATCCCAACCCCTGGTCTTTTATGAAGAGATATAAACCACATCCACCGGAGAAGAGGTTATCCTTTTTACCAAGACATTCATGTCCATTTCTTCTTCTACTTAATTTCAATGTGTTTAAAAAAAATAAAACTAATAACTAGATTATCATATATATATATATATATATTATTTTAATATGATTATGGGATATCATATTCCAGATTCTATCAGTCCTATGAAAAATGAAAGAACAACATGTGCATGTGTAAGACCTATTGTCTCCTCCCTATAGTGTAATTGGTTTTTCATCACCAACCTTCATGGATTGCTATAATTATGGAAAAAATGTATATATATTATAATTTTTACATGATATTGATTATGTAATAATTAATATACAATCCACTTCTATACACATTCACCATTATGGAAATTATAGTTACATGTGCATATGTATGACCTACCATCACTACAATGTAATGCAATTCAGTTTTTCATTTTATCCATTAATTAATGATTATGAAAATGAATATAATGTATAAATATGTTATATGAAATTAATATAATTATATTGATGGATGAAATATATCTTTTACACATGAATCGACACTTAAATGATAGAAAAAGAAAAAGAAAATGAATTAGATAACACATGACTCAATGGTAGCAACGAATCCCTCTTAATTAATGATTATGATATGGTAATTTATAATGTCATAAATATAGTTATAAAATAAATTATTGACATAAATTATATCATTATAGAAAATTTTAATGAACATTTATTGAGAGTAATGGGCTAGGTAAGAATTTCTCACCTCATGTTTCCTGTTGTTAAATATATGTCACATTAAAAACTTTTTCCCTTTGTGTGGTGTATATTATTCCATTAGATATATTATATCAGCAATATATTATAATTTTATTATTCTACATATTTATTTTATGTTATTGTTTTCATGGGGAATAGAATTCAACTTATTACAAAGTGTTAACTATTTATTTCACTATCCCATCATTATTAGGAATTCATTCTTTTTATTTGTCCACAGGGTAATATTCATATACATGTACATGATTTATAAAAATTTAAAATATTGTATATATATCCTTATTTGATTTTTTAATATCATTTATACTCATGTTATACTTTTTAAAAAATTATTTGAATGTAATATTTTGGTGTCCTCTAAACATGGTTCATTGAGACTTTTTCAATAAAATATTGTAGGAATGTGTTTTAAACTAAAACTATGTGATATAATATTCCCTATGTCATAATTAAATAATTATTATAAGCTTCCTTTACAATATTTCACAGTTATTTTCAAATATTATTTTTTCTTTTCTAATAATGTGGAATTTTAAACTTAAGTGATTTCAAATGAGAAAAAGGGATTTTTTCTCAAAAAAATCCAATACTATCTTTAAGATATTTTAATCCATATAATAATTTTTTGTTATATATAATATTAATTTTATAATTTAATGATACCATTCATCATGTTTTTGGTGATGATTAATGAATTTTTTAACTTGGGAAGTGTGAATATTTCGTATGACTAGTTATTTCAATACATACAGTTATTGTTTATTAATATAAAGAATTAATTGTACTTTTATGTTATTATAAGGGCCTTATATATCCCCTTAATGCATTGGTAGATCTCATGAGACAATTGTGACTGGGTTTCATCCTAGGCGTTTCCCATTTATAATATTATTGGCATAAAACATGGACGTTGTAAGATTCGTGGAACAAATCCCAAACAATATGTTTCAGAGGTACAAAATTAGGAATTAAATCATTATTAATTCAGTTATTTATATTCCATGATATTATTAAATTAGTATAATATCCATTATCTGCTTTAATTCACATGTGATTATTTATATTTAGTCATTTGATCATAATTTTTTATGTTATATTATTCTCATTTTACTAATTAAATGACATGTGTTTCACTTATTTTACTGTTCCCTATAATATATGATTTATTTATTAGTTGAGTTCATTGTATGCTTAACCTAACTAGGCATATGATATTACCAATTCCTTATGATTTAATTTTCCTCTGGTTTCCAAAATTATATTGTGATTGATATATAGGGTTACAAAATGGGGGAATAATTGAATTATCAAAGAAATTAATTCTGTATTTTATGCTTTAGATTATAATGGGAATTTAATGTGTGAATATGGTTCACAAAGACTACTAATTTATTCTATAATTTGGGATTATATTCAATTTAGGTTATTCTAATGTAATTAGGAAACCATAAAATATATTCTACTAGGGTCAAGGACATTACAATTAGTATTAAATTAATTTTAGTATAATCCAAGGGAATTATATTTAAGAAGGAAGATATTAGAGAAAAATATCCGAGGAAAAAATTAGGAAATATATCCAAATTAACCAATTTTATTATTTAGGGTTTATATATACCTATTTTATCAATTCAAGTTATATGATTCACTAGTTAAAAGATTATAAATTATGATTCATAATTTAATAATGTAATATATTGTATTTATTTTTTATAAATATATCCTAGTTAATGGAATGGAAGGCATATAAATTAATATAAGGATTTTCCACCAAGGAATGATAAGGAAGCCAGATATGGAGCTGTAGCTGGAGATAACCAACTTATACCACTACTGGGACATCTAATTTTGTTTATGAGTAATAACCTTACTCGTATGGAGAATCATAGTACATAATGAAGTGTAGAAATATTAGAAAACATTTTGTGAATACAAACTCCATTGTATTATTGTAATACAAATAATTTTATATTTGAGAAATAGATAAGATCCTTAGAAAATATATTTCTCCACATGGGATCTAATAAATTGGAGAGGATTGCCCTGAAATTTTATCATCTCTTTAGAGATGTTTTTCCATAGTGGTCATTGATTCAAATGAAAAAAGTGGATGAAGAAATATAAAACATGGAATTGAATGATTTTAAGGATATATTCTTGGAAAAATATTTCGCTCATGAACTATGAGCTGATATGAAGAAATATTTACTGAGCTAGTGATAAAACGAGGAATATAATTTTCCTTTGTATAAAGGTGACTATAATAAATTTCTCGGGCATGATAAAAACTATATACAAAAGCTAAAGAGTTATAATGTTCATTTATATGGTGTTTTGTTATAATTATTTCAATGACAACTTGTATCCCAATCATTCTCACAATATGAAGATATAATCTCATGTAAAATTAATATAACGAATGAATTATCCATTTAGTACTAATTTAAGATAATGAATTAGTTGAAGAGTATGGCGGTGTAGGAGATGAATAAAAGGAATAAGGAAATGGAGTATGTTATAATATTTGACACTTGTGGAAGGAAACTCCAAGATATGTTCTTAAAAAGAAAAAGATATTGTCTAAAGTGTTTAGAAAAAGGCTACTAGTATCATAGTAATAAATAAAGTAATTAAATTTCAAATGAGAAATGATTACAATATAAGTTTATGGGGAACTATTAAAATGAATTCTCAAATAATCAAGGAAATATAAATCAGAATGATTAAAGGGATCAAGGTCAACCATATTTTTATAAAATATTTCAATTGAATTAAATAAATAATTTTTAAAATTAATAAAAATCAGAAGATATATAAGGATTTTTTGCAGTGCTTCTTCTTTAAGTATTTGGAAGCATTCATGTATTCATTAAGGTTTATGGTGATAAAGGAATTAATATATTTGGAATGTGACAATAAGTGCTACATTATGTAATTTTCAGAATCTATTGTGATGTTAATTTTTGAAATTTATTTACCTTTCATATATGATTTTGGTCTTGGAATAGGTATGGATGTATTTTTTATGGGTCATATAGTACTACTTTTATGGAATGGATTATACTGAACATTTCATATTATTATTTGATGTTAAAGTATGATTTATCATATTGAATTAACTTTGAAATGTAGCTATATTTTCTATAATATATATTGGATTAATGAATGAAATTAGGAACATTTCATTCGTTAAATATTATTTAGGTATAACAAAATATCTTGAATATCGATTTCCTGGTGTAATAAATGTAGTGGAAATATATCAAATAAAAACAAAATGGTGATATTTTTATTATGACATGGAAATAATCATGAAACATTATTTTATATTTTTATTATATAGATATTAAAATAATCCGTCAAATCTAGGAAAATTATTTTATAATACAAAATATATATGTTTGGATTTATTTTTGAGAAATGAATTGTGTTTTAATTTACCACTAATTTACGGTTTCTAAAATTAAACTTATAATAACAATTTTCTCTATTAATCTCAATTTGATATTGATAGTTGAATTTCATTTCTATGTCCAATATCTCAATTACTTCTAATTTTTCCCAATTTGAAATAAAAATTTGGTTGTGACCTTTTTATATCTCTTTCCCTCTTATTAAAAGGATGTTTTTATTAACCCAACATACGATGTTGGATATCCATAAATGAATATTCGAGTATCATAATTTTTTTGAAACGTAATATAAGTAGTTGATAGTCTTAAATTTATTGAATGTGGGGATAATATAAAACCACAATATTTTATAGTACACCTATTATTAAATTAAATATCATTGATATCATTCATTGCACACAATTCCCAACATAATAGAAATAAAATAAATTTTTATGTGATCGTTATCAACTCGAAATTATAATGGTGGGAATGAAAAATATTAACTATATAACGAAATCATGATTTAAAAAGCTATATATAATGAATTAATCGGTGCCGAATTAAATTTTAAATGATAATATAATCATTTTTGAAAATAATAGGAAATATTTTCTTGAAAAACAATTTAAAAGAAGAAAGGTGTGTTTTATGAAAATAAACACATTAATAATAATTGAGTATACTATTTGAAACTATTTATTATATATTGAATAGAATTCTTGAAATTTAACCTCTGTGTTTTTTATACATGACATAAAAACAAATCATCTTTTACCCATAAAAAGTTATATTTGTTTGAAGGCATTTTTTCCACTTATTGATAGTGAAATTGTTTAAAACAAAATTTTGAGAATTTTAGAAATTATATTAAATTAAATTTATTATATTTTGTAAATAATAATTTAAAAATAACATCAGTTTGATTTTATTTATTTTTCTGAAAATATGTATTTTAAGGTGAATAATGAAATATGATGCATTTTAATTTAAAATCAAATTTTCATAAAAAGAATTTATTATTTTAAATAATGGTATAAATTTGTTTTAAAGTAATAATATATCCACAATACATTTATTTATCAAATTTTGGACTTTGAATCATTTTGATAGTGAATTTGGAAATAAAAACAAAGTAAACATTTGGCCATTTTCACTTTAAAAACATAAATTCTCACCATTTCTATGGGATTAAAGGTAAATTAATTTTATTAATTTATGTGTTTTGAATTTAGAAAAATGAATTATAAATTTGTAATAATAGGGTTAAATTTAGTAGATATTTCAATTTTATTTTTAAAAAATATAAATTGTAACCAATGAATTTTTTATTTCCACTATTATGGGTTAATTGGGTAGGTAAAAAATAAAAATATAAGGATGAGAAAATGACCCTAAAACATTATAAAATGTTATTAGATGATATAATTTCTTTTATTTTCAAATATAGTTGGGTTATATAACCATATATGTACATTTTTAAAAGGATATAATATTTATGACATTTTATTTAATGAAAAATGTATCCCATCAGACTAATATTTTAAATAAATATAAAAAATTTAATATGGTGTAATCTAGAATGGTTATTTGTTTGAAAATATTATTTATAAATCTAATTTATACTATTTATAAAAGTAGTAATTTATAATTTTTATTAATAAATAATAATTTTCTTAAATATTTTCACAACAGTTATGTAGTAATTATTTTATTAATGAAAATATAAAATAAATGATATTAAATATATTAATGTAAATTTATTTATATAAAATTAATTAAGTAAATTAAATTTCTATGTGATCATAATGAGTTAGTTAGTTATTAAAATATTTGGTTAATATATATATTGTTTCATAAATATTCTTAACCATCAAAGTATTGAATAGTGTCAAGTTGAACATTGATGATATTTTGAAATAAATAATATTTTATTAATTGAAATAAAAATAATTAAAATATGAAATTCTTAAAAAGAATTGGGATAATGTAAAATTTTCATTAATATTTTTTTTGTATTATTTTGTCATTTTATACTAACAATATTGACCCTCAAAGTGTAAAAATCGTTTTTGTCACTATAAGAGTTAAAGGGTATTAAAAGGGATAAAACCAAATTTCAAGGGTAGTAATTTGACCTAAAAATGTATCAAAATTATTTTATCATATTATTTAGACTGATAATAAATTATATTCTAAATTATTCATTCTTAATTTCTTTAAAATTGGAAATTAATTTATATTAATTTAACATTTTGTGAGGTTCCAAATGTACCCCTAACCTCAATAATAAAGGGGAACCTACACATCAATTATTCACAGCCCATTGAGTCTTATAGATTGACCAAAAAGTAACCATTTCTCTTATCCAAATCCTTACCTGATTTACGGAGTTCTGGTTCACCCAAAAAATATTATCAATTCATCCATTAAGAACATATTCAATGAATGTTGGTAGAATAATTAGTAATCCTTTTTAACAACTCATTCATGTACATTTATTCATATATTTATTCATCGGGGTTTTTTCCATCATAAAATAAAAAATAATATTTTAACTATAATATTATTTTTTTATGGGACAAACATATTCCACATTTCAACCATCCTATAAAAATTGAAAGCATCCCACATGCGTGTGTACAACTAACTATCTCCGTGATATGGTGTAGTTTTTTCATCACCACATAACTTGGATGTGTATAATGATATAAATAATATATATATATGATTATTAGGAAATTATATAATTCTAGAAAATTTATATATCATCCACTTCATTTGACATTCACCACTACAGAAATTATATCGTCACTCATGTGTATGTATGGCCTACCATCTCCATGATGTGATGCGATGCATTTTACATTTTTGCCATTAGAGAATGACTATGAAAATATATAAAATTAATACATATGGTATTTATGACCCTAATATAAATTTATTTATTTTCGAACAATATCATTTAAATATGAACCAATACTTATATGAAAAACCATTCATATAAAATTAATTAGGGAACACTCAACACAATGGTAGTAGAAAAAAATTATAAAAAAATGAGTATAAGAGGATCATATTAGAAATAAAAATTATAGTTGTACTGTACGTTAATTACATACTTTAAACACTTATATATGAGGTTAATTCATGTACAATTAAAGGAATTAAGTAGGTAGCTCATCTAAATTTTCCTTCCATTAGACATATGTCATATTTACCACTCTTCCCTTTTGTGTGCTGTATATTATCTTCATTGATATATTATTTCCTAAATATATTTTTTCATGGTATCCAAAATTTCATTTGATGTTCTTTATTCATGGAGAATATTATTCATGTGATTACAAAAGGGTAAGGATTTATTTCACAATCTCATTATTATTCGGAATTGTCTCTATTTAAGTCACCATAGTGTAATATTTATCGACTATGTCAATGTTTTCCAAGAAAAGTTTTCTGAAAAGTTTTCATTATCAACATACTAGTTTTAAAAATAATATTCACAAATTTTTTAATTTTTTAAAAATTGGTTCAATGGAATATGATTTTTTTTTTCTAAAAAATTTTCCTTCATACATCTCTAAAAAAAATCAGAAAAGAATGTTTTCTCAACATATACAGGGAAAAAAAATTTCCCTCCATCATAATACCTTAATAATTTTAGGTTTACATTATAAGTTTACATAGTTATTTTCATGTAACATATTTTCTTTACTAATTGTTTGGAGTATTAAGAATAAAATATTTTCATTATTAAAATTGGTATTTTATTCAAGAAATATTTTAATAATATCATTATTGTATTTTCATGCACATCATAATTATTTGTTAAATATTTTGTTAACATTTTACTCTAATGTTACAATTAATCATATTATTTATGAAGGTAAATGATCTGTTTTAATGGGGGGGGGGTGTTTTTATTCTATTTTACCTATTATTGCAATGTATACAATTATTATTTTTTCATGTCAGAAATATATTGGAGTTATTAACTGACGGGTGGGACCAACAATTTCTGTGACAATATGTATTATAACACAATTTAGACTAGGTTTTGGAAAATGCCTTACCAATTTATTATATTCAAGGAATGAAACCTTTTTGTTTTTATATTTAGGATACAAATCATCGATAATATGTTTTTATGTCCATCATTATTAATTCCATAATTATAACTTTGGTTATTGATATATCAAGAGATTATTTGATTAGTAAAATATCAATTGTAAAGATTCATTATCAGGTGATTATTTATGTAGAAACATTAGATCATTATTTACTCATGTCATTTTTATCAATTTATTTATTAAATGACATGCGATTCCATCGTTTTATACTTCCATATTGATTATGTATTATTTACTCATAGAATATATTGTACACATATACTTACTGATCTTCTATGTGCACCTGTTTCTTATGTTTTATTTTTTCCTATTTTTTCAATTTGAATATTATGTAAGATATGTCAGGTTACACAAAGGGGGAATAATGGAATTCTCAATGATATTTTTTATATGTTTTAAAATTTGAAAATATAATGTTAATTTTATATATTAATCTTGTTTAACAATATTACTAAACTACTAAGATCATCAGTATGCGATTTCATATATAATATATTAATGTAAATAAGTCACCACAAACTCTGGGGTACTATGGTCGGGGTATTTACAATTGGAATCAAAGAAAATTGAGTAAAAAAATAGGGATTTAGACGTATGGAAGTAGATAATATAAATGGAATCATAAGATAAGATTATAATATATATGCAAATTAATATAGATTTTCATTTAGATATTTCATATACCTGAATATTTAATTCATGCTAAGTAGTTCACTAGTTATAAGATTTTACATTCTTTTTAATTATTTTATGATCTTTTCTAGTGTATTATATTTTTAATGAAATTGAATGTAGATTAAGTAATAGAAATCATATCAATGTATGTAGGGATTTACCTCTTACGATGTACAATGAAGCTGGAGCTGCAGCTGCAGTTAGAGATTTAGCTAGAGTTGACCAACATAAAACAATACATGGACATATGACTCAAGTTACATGTAATAACCTCACTCGTATAGAGAAACATTGTCTATATTGTGGTTTAACAATGTTCGACCACTTCATGTGAAAATAAAATCTATATTTCATTTGGAATTAAAATCCATTTGTAGTTGAGAAATATATATCATTCTTATAAAATTTGATTGTCTATTTGGGATATAATAAATTTGAGATGGTTTTCGTAGTATTTTATCATCTATAAATAGATATAAATGAAAATTGTTTATTAATTCAAAACACTACATTGGATGAGGAAATAGAAAACACATAATTAAAGGATTTTGAGAAAATTTTATTGGAAAAAATTTCCCTTGTGAATTGTGAGATAGTATATGGAGATAATTCATGACTTATAGAAAGAAAGGAAGATAATATTCCTATATATGAATTAAAAAGTATCAATTTATCATGTAATGATGAAAGCTACATACATAACCCAAATAATATTAGAGATGGTTTTTATGTTGGGTTGAATCAATTCCTCCAAAGAGCATTGGTCTACCAAAAATTGTCATCATACCAAGATACAACCTCAAGTGAAACAAAGATAGAGAAATAATTATATACGTGTATGACATTAAGGAAATGAAAGATAAGAAGGGAAAGATGTTGCATGATATATATAATGTGTGTAACATAATAATGTATTTTCTAACATGGGATATTTTCTAAAGGAAACATCAAGGTACATTCTTAAAAGGAAATGTAGTTTGTTATAAGTGATGGGGAAAACCTGACCATGCTCATTTTTTCTTGGAAAATAATGTATATTTCGATGTGAAATTATCTCATTGTATGTATATGGGGATCTATTGAAATTACTACCCAAATAGTTAAGAAATGTGACTGATAACATTAAAATATATGAAGTCCATGATAATGTTTATAATAAATTCAAAGTGGAATAATAAATTTATTCATTTTTCTACTTATTAGAATAATGAGACGTATAGGGATTGTATTGCAGTACATATTTTATAAGAATCATACAACATGTATATTTCTGTTAAGATTCACGGTGATAAATTTATTAACATATGTGTTATGGGACAATAATATATAAATTATGTATTTTTTGGAATATAATGTTATGTTGATTTTGGATGTTTAGTGATGTTCCTTATATTTTTCTTCTATTATATTTTAGGAATATGTGTTTTTTATTGTAGAGAAGGTTCCTAGTTATGGAATGGATTTTGTTTAAATTTGGAAACTACTATTATAGGTTAAAGTATTTTTTTCACAAAGGATTACATATAAAACCCAGTTTGATTTTGATAAATAGTTATTGGCTAAATGAATGACATGATTAAATTATTATTCTTTAAAAGTTTTTCAGGTATGAAAAGATCATCTTAAATACCCATTTCCTTAAGTAATAAATGAATTGGAAATTCTTCAATGCATAATGAAATTATGATGTTATGGTTATAAAATGGAAATTAATAATTTATGTTTAATTATCTCCTTCCTATAATGATTTTAAAATAATTAATCCAATCTAGGAAAATGTCTTTATAATAAAATTTTATTCCATTACGTTATTTTTTGACAAATCAATTATATTTTAATGGAACATATATTTTTGGTTGTTTAATGGTTGAAATTCAAATAACCAAGCTCTCTATCACACACCATATGATATTTAAAGTTATTTTTGATATCCATGTACATGTTTTCAATTACCACTAATTTTTACATATTTAAAAGCTTAATTTTCCAGTGACGTTTATGTTTCTCTTTTTCTCTTATTAATAAAATTTATTATTAACCCCACCTACAATATGAGTTTCCCACAAACGAATATTAATGTGTCAAACTAGTATTTTATGATATTTAAAATTAAGGGGATAAAACATATTCTTGGTGGGAAGAATGTGACACCCAAACATTATACAATACACTACTTTTTACATTTAATCTTTTTGATAGATTACATTGCATGAAACACCCAACATAAATGAACAATAACATACTATTATTTGATCAATATAAAATATCTATTAAAATAGAGTTTATATAATAGATAATATAACAAATTAAAAATTGTTTAATAATTTATATATAATCAAATATTTGGTGACAAATTAATTAAAATTTAAAATAAAATCTTATTTGAAAATAGAAGGAAATATTTTCTTGAAATACAATATTAATGCAGAGAACTATGTTTTATACCAATAAAAATATTATTCATAGATGATAATATTAAATATAACTATATATAAAAACTAAATAAATATTTTAAAATTGAATTTTCATATTTTCTTTACATTAATTAAAAATTAATCCATTTTTTCGCATACAAACTATATTTTTTTAAAAGGCAGTTTTTCTATTTTTAGAATTCCCATATTATTTAAAACAACATTCATGACACATTTTTAAATTATATTTGAAAAAATAAACTATAATTATAAAATATTATTATCATTATTAGAATGGGCAGAATATTCAATAATTTTCAAAAAATATTTATTTTCCAGTAAATAGTGAGTTGTATTAGATTTTATTTGAAAAATGATGTTCATCTGAAGAATTAATAATGTAATATTATATTTTAAATTTTATATAATGTATAATTAAACCCATTATACATAAATTAATTCAAATTAAGCTTTTTTATCATTTATATTTATAACTTTTATTTAATATATTAATAAATATTTGTCCATTTTGACTTTAAAAACCAACTTTCTCTCCCATTATATGATATTTATTTTACATTAATTTTGTCCAAATATGATATTTGAATATTAAAATATCTTTTTAATTTTCGTAATAATACAATTAAAATCTATTAAATTTTTTTATTTTATTTTTGGACCATATGAATAGTGACCATGGTATTTGAGATTACCATGATTACAAGTATGTATTGTAAATTAGGTTAATAATAATATGGAAAGGAATATGAAACGACCCTAACACTATATCAAATATTATTGTATGAACAAATTTCGTCCATAATCAATTAAAGTTATGTAATATTTCCATTTCTTACTATTTTGATGTGGATATTATATTTATAATATTTTATTTATAGAAAAGTCTAACTTGTCACACTATTTGTTTTAACAAATATAACATTTTCATATGGTCTTGTTCAAAAGTTATCATTTTATAGAAATATTATTTTAAAATATAATAGAATCCTCTTTATCACTTTAATTATTTTTATTTGAAGTGTAAAATTAATAACTTCAAATAATTTCACAACACTATTACAATAATTATTTTATTAATTAATATGTCATATTAAAGATATAAAAATGAAAAAATAAATATAATTTTATATAATTAATAAAATAAATTAACTAAGTAGATTAAATAAACTTGGTATTGATGTATTAAATTAGTTTTTTCAATGATATTTTTTTGATTCATATTTTTTAAATTCAATGTATGGAATAGTGTTAAAATTGTCATTACTAATATTTTAAAATAAATAATAATTTATTAAATGAAATAATATTATTAAAAATATTAAATTATTCAAAATTATTTGGATAATGTTTTATATTTCATTCCAAAATAATTTATGGTTCTTTTAGAATTTTATTGTAACAATATTGACCTTCAAATTGTAAAAACATGTGTTGTCACTATTAGAATTAAAGTGGTTAAAAAGGGTTAAAATAGAATGATTATGGTATTAATATGACATAAATTTGTATAAAATTTATTTTATGACTGTATTGTTACACATCATTTTTTATATTTTAAATAAACCATTTTGGATCCATTTCAAATTGAAAATTATTATATATTAATTTAATATATAGATTGTTTCCGAAAGTGTATCTCACATCAAATTATTAAAGAGAAGATTCAGATAACTTATTCACACCACATTGAGGCATTAATCTAAACTAAATCCTATTATTTTCTCTTATCATAATTCTTATACAATTTCTATAGGTCGTGGTCTCCCAAAATAACAAACCAAATATCCTTTAAGAAGAGATCTAATGGAATTCTTCCAAAGAAGAGGTAATCGATTTTTACCAACACATTCAAGATCATTTCTTCATATATATCACTTCCATGTTTTGTTTCCATCCTTATATAATACATCCAATATCATCAATTTTTTGATATTTTATTATGATTATGGTATAACCATTTTTTACCATTTATCCATCCTATATAAAATTAAAGCACCGTGCGTGCATATGTAAGAATTACGAACTCTATGTTGTGGTGTAATTAGTTTTTCATCACCAATTTTTATGGTTGTGTTTAGTAATGGAAATAATGTATATATATATATATATGATAATTATTACATCATATTTATTCTATTAAAATTAATATATCATCCAATTCATTAACATTTCACCATTAACGGAATGATATTGTCGCTCATGTGTACGTACAACCTACCTTTTCCATGATGTGATGCGATTAAGTTTACATTTAATAAATTAAGTAATTATAATCGAAATTTATATAATTTAAAAATATGATATGCATTATGTCAGAACCCATATCTTCATTTTAAGTATGGATCTTGATTTCAGGTGTTTTTTTGAGAAAAAAATTAGAGAATTTGAAAATTTTGTAAGTACATGTCATGTACATATGACTATAGGTTGTGTATCCATTTACCACTTACATCTACTTCTAGGGCATGTAATAGTCGAGACATGGCCATGTGGGGTTACATGGAAGACCACTATTGTATGGGTCTAATTGATACAAACCCACGACATGTTCATTAATAGTTCACATCGTGTACTTTTTCCATTAATTTACTTGTCAGACTGAGGTTGCATCTTACTCTCATATTCATCTTCTTCTAGACGTGCCTCATAACAGAGAATAAAATATCATATATTCTTCTATGAGCCACATATCCATCATCTATTCTCCAAATAAAACACTATTTATTGTATTGGAATCTCCTCGGTGAGTTTTTCATTCCTCTAGAGGATCTTCTCCTAATTCCTCTTCATTCGCGAGTTATTCTAGGTTGAATGTATTTAATGTTTTTATAGATCCACGATTTTCTAGGCTTATTCAAGGGCTAGAGTTCGATATTGTTCTTCGTACAATGTCGAGGTTGGTGGTTTGTTGACTTTCGTTGTTGGTATTTGAGTTTATAAACCAATGTGACAATTACCCATGTTTTGGGTATTTCTACTTAAGGAAATTTAACCATGTTTTATATACCTTATATTGATTATTAGATTAAGGGGTTCTTGTTGAGGTATTACGTGAAATTTCATGTTTTGGGAACACCCCATGTGTGAATTTCCTTGATATAATTTTTAGGGTTGTTTGGTCCAAGATTCTTATGAGGTAGACATTGTTTCCATGCCTTGCTCAATAGGATGGAACTGATTACCTATTTATGCTTGTTAAATTCTTGTGATATGAATTGGATTTGTTTAGCCCTGTAGTAGTTGAGATTAATTTTGGATTCTTGATATCATGTATGAATGTTTTAATTTCACAGGGCTATGAGAATATGGTGTAGTTAGACAGCATGGGGTATTGACGCTGAGTGTTTTTAGGGTGTCTTTTATATTTCATGCTATGAGACCACAGGGGGGATTTATGTTGAGTGGTTCCTCAGTGTTCCTATTGTTTACATTATGAGGCCACATGGGGAATTGACGTTCAGTACTTCCTACAAGAGTCAGTATTTGTTGTGAAAAGATAATTTGGTGAATTGATGGTGAGTGCTTATATAGAGTGTTTTCTCCTTTTTATTACATTACATGGACATATGGGTTAGATTGTGTGAGCTACCCGGAGGGTTAAAATGAATATTGAATGTTTGTGATATATCTGCAAATCCAAAGCACATGCTTGGATACAGTCATATTAAGTAGTATTTTGAGAAACCAATTGCAATACATGCAGGATTAAATGATGAACATTAAATCCTAATGAATGTAAATGGAATTGTAGGATTTTTTACATTTGTGTACTCAATGTTCTTTGCTACATTTCCATTATTACTTTATATATATTCTCACTGATAGTTAGGAACAAATTTGGCCTAGTTTTCCAACTGGGATTCGCCTCATACCCTATTTGGGTCACGTTTTTTGACCCAAACAGTTTATAGGGGTTCAGGTGTAGATAAGGGAAATAACCCTCCTTCCCCAAGTAAATGATTGGATGGTTGGATATGGATAACATAAGACCATGCTTAGGCTTCCGATGATGATGGTGTTTTCTTGTTTTCTTTGTACATGGTTCAGTTATATTTCCATTACATTATCTTTTTTAGATGATTTCCCAGAGATATATGACATTCATCATATATATATGTTCTCTAGTTGTTATTTACTTTCAATCATCCACTATTTACTTGTTGTATGGTATTTTTATTCTACTTCTATTAATTATTTTTTATCCTATTGAGCATACACTAACAATGAAGTAATAGTTTCCCACAATATCAAAAAAAAGTCCCTCGCTATTAGTCAGATGCCTCGGACATTCGGAGGAATGTGATTGAGGCCATGTGACCAACATGGTATGGGGAACCTTTGGGTGGCACCTGAAACAGGGATGTTACAATGTGGTATTAGAGCTATTTCTTTTATACATTAACTTATTATTTGGATCCTATAGATAGGGATATGAGGGAATATGTAGTTTTTAGTAAGCTATGCCTAGAAATAGCTAACCTGTGTATAGGGAAAATCCATGATACCTTGAGTGTTGTGACTTTTTCTTATTTTGAAATTATTATAGTTGATTTGGTTCCACCATTGGATGACTCACTTGTTTTGTTTGATTATCGTTGATATTATTGAGGTTATATTTTTGTTTCAACCAAATGAGATGAGGGTATTCAATCTCCAGCATAATATAGGCACATGATAGGGATCACATGTCATGCATTCTTATCATGCCATTTAAGGTGGATTCCTGATTGCATGTTGTAGTAAGAGATGTTGTGCTAGATATGCATATTCTATGATATATGCCTTGATTGAATATGATCTATTTTATATGGTATTTGGATATGTAATGTTTAATTTTGATAGACACCAAAATTCGGTCCCTAAGGTGTTATGGGCCCTCTTGGATATGAATTTGGTGGATCATGTTTGAAGTTTAATTGAATTTTTTCTTATTATGATGTGAATAAGGATTCCAAACCTTGATTTAGGGGAGTGTGGACTCTCACGGGTCTAAATTTTTCATTCCATAGAAAATATGTTTTTCATTTTTAAGGGTTCCAGAGGAGTTTTAGAGGCCTACTGAATTGAAACCCAAACAACATGGCGTGTGGTCATATGAACACATGCCTTGTGTTCTTCTATTTTGGAAGAAACAACTTTTCTTTAGTACACACCGTGTACCATATGTACATTTTGTGTATTATTTAACACTCTAACTGACTACATGATAAGAGACATGGGGAAGGGAAATCATTGGTGGAACACACAGTGTACTAAAAGTGAACACCCTATTGTAAATATTATGTGTCCATCAGTTTGACTAATTTCAAAAGTGGATGAATTTTAGGTTGTAATTCCATTTCACATTATTGTACTCCAGGTAGATTCGACCATGTCTCTAACCTTGTGAATAATGACACCAGTGCTTAGAACATAAGAAGTTCATGTCGTGTTTTGTGTAAACATGTCGTGTAGTGTTACACAGGAGAGAACCGTGTGGTTTAGTCATGTAGAGGTACCTGGGTAAGAGGGAAACAATTCTTGTGCATGTTGTGTATTAGTAATAAAATGTCATGTGTAAGGGTGTAACATGACTAGTTTTGGAAGAGGTACACTCTATGTTAAAATATTAAGTGGACAAACTGTGTTTGGGTCATACAAACCGTATATCCATTTTTTGAAAAACATTAATGATTTATTTCTATTGTTCCTTTCATTCGCTTCAAAGTTTCAGTCCTTCATAATATTGAACTGAGCTGTCCCCTTGACCATGAAGAGTCATTTCACTGAGACATACTCTAGTTGTACACCAGATACAGGGAAACAATCAGACATTGGAAATGGTAGATCATTGACTACCATAATACCCTCCCATCATTAAAGTCATGGAACAAGATGTTATACCACACACAGGAGTTGATGTACATTTTCAAAAAGGATTCATGTTGTTTATATAGACCTACCAGGGAGAACAACATCCTACCCCACATATGGAAGAGTTGTTGCAGTTTTTTAGCAGCAACATCCTCCCACTTACTAAGGGGGTGGATGACCTCAAGCAGTAGAGTCACTGTATGAATCCATGTTTCATGTCAATGAGAATATTATGACACCTCTTGAGATGAGGTTGAATCTCGCAACCTACATTCATCGAGATTATTCCAAGAGACTGTGGGATGTTATATAATAGTTGGAATTCCAATCAGTTAGGGATTGATATGTGTTCCAGTAGAACTTCTATGAATTTTTATTCCCATAGAACCATAAGTTCGATCGAGCCTGAAAGTTCATGGGTATAGAATAGGGAAATCTTTAATCAAAGAGTATTCTACTCACTTCAGCGAGTTGCAGTCCTTCTCACCCATTCTAGGGGGTGAAGAGGTATTTCTGGTTAGAAAGTTTTAGGATGGCCTCAGACATAAAATTGAATCCCAGGTGAATGTCATCAGATTGACATCCATATCTTCTATAGTCAGTAGGCACTGATCACCAAGCGTAATTTGAGGGAGTCTGGAACTATGAGCCAGTGGGTTCAGTATCTAGAGTTGGTACTCCTCTAACTGATAGTAGGAAGCACATCAGGGATTCATGAATGGAGATCCAATTTGACGAGACACTTCATCAGGTATCTAGGTGGTATTCTAGAAGTGTGGGAATAGTGGGTATATGAGACCATAGTGCCCGGGAGACCCAGTGGACTACCAATATTGTGGAAATATAGGGAATCTTCAGCATTTTTTCTAGATTTTGTCTCAAGAAACTAGTGATAGGGTTCCACTATTACTCCATGTTTAGAAGAAGGACCACAATTTCTTATCAGTTAGGGGATTATAGTTCATCCTACCTTTCAGTTCGAGGAGGAGGTCATGGTTGTGGTGCCCAGAAGGAATTTTTCTATTGAAAGTAGGGTGGATCAGTTCAGGTTAGTTTGGCAGTGTCACATGGCCATCGTACAAGTCCGAATTTTGCATTGGAGCAGACCCAATGGGTATAGGAACTCGAACCCTCTATAGTTATAGTTACGATTATAGTTCCCTCAGTTTTAGCTTCTACACTTTGTGATACTGGGGGATCCAATAGTTTCATATCTATTGCAGTCATTGAGATCCTTGGGCTTTTTATATTTATTTCTGGTAATGTTATGATGCTAGACACTCCATTGGGAATTAGGACGGCAGGTGTATGTCAGTTAAGGAGTTCCCAATTGAGGTTGGTGAGTGTCACTTCTTGTGACCTTTCTGTCTAAGAGATGACGGGCTATGACTCAATTCAAGGAATGGACTAGATAGTTCCATTCCAGTTTTTGTTGATTTCTATTGTTGTAGGGTGTGTTTCACCTCACTATATGGAATATTATTTCAACATAACGGAAAATTTGATGTCTAGGAGAGCAGAGCTTTACCCGATCATCACGGGTTGAGAGGTGTAACAACCCAGATTTCAAGACCGTATCTGGATGATCAGAAGACATCACAAAGGGACTTTCCATTAGTGTTCTATAGTTTTTGGGATGTATTTCAAGAAGAATTTTTTGGATTAACTCTAGAGAAAGAGGTATACATTTCTTTTAATCTTCTTCCAGGGGCATCACCATTTTCCTTACCTCTTTTTAGGATGGTTACACCAATGTTGCAGTAGCTCGTGAAGAAGTTGAAGGAGATACAAGAAAAGGGTTTCATCTTAGCAAGTACTACTCTACGGGGTTTGTTTGTACTATTTTCAAAAAAGGTTTATGGTACCCTTAGACTTTATATGAATTATCAGAAGTTGAACCAGTTGAGTGTTATGAACTGATATACCTTACCAAGGATTTATGATCTCTTCGATCAACTTCGTGGATCCTGAGGGTTCTTCCAGATTGACATGAGATCCGGTTATCATCAGTTGTGTGTTATATAATTATATATAAATCTTACAACCATTTAGTGTAGGTATGTTCTATAAAAGAATCTGGTTATGTCGATCGATATCACGAACACGCCTGTAGTTTTTATGGCACAAATGAACTAAGTGTTCCATCAATACATGGACTCTATTGTGATGGTTTTTATAGAAGATATTTTAAGAACTATGTTTTTGATATAAAGGACTTTGGAATCTTCTTTATGTTATTGCAGATCAGCGCCTTCATACGGCGTACGATTCTGAGTCCTAGTGTGGTTATAATTAAATTTAAAGTGCGTTCACACTGGGCATGCCAAATAAATGGAATAACTCTTAAACGGTTTCTCAGCTGGGAAAATCGAGGGCACCGTTGAGTCCAGAGCATGCCGTTTACCCTAGTAGGGGTGTAATTTTTCTGGGCGCGGGCCTCCTGTGAAAAATTGCACCAGGGGAATTTTAGTAATTAAGTGGTTTCAGAAGATAAATTAAATAACTCTTGAATGAGAACTCGGATTGAAAATATGAGACCACCATTGAGTTAGCAATGTAGTGTTTTACCTAAGCAAAACGTAAAATGAGAGGGTGTGAGAGTTTTGCATACCATGACTTTTGGCGGATGTTGTTACACAGTTTAGCATTAACCTAATTACATGGATATAAATAGGTGGTTATAGATTATTGATTTGGGGTTGCCTCCTAAACCACCCACCAGACGAAGCTCTCTCCCTTTTGGCGGATCAATGAAAAGCCTTCAATGATGCTTTGGAAGGCGTGTTTTTCATCATCAAGTGATACAATCCTGAGGTAGGACCTTTGATTATTTATTTATGCTTTCCCCACCCCATGTTTTGTTCTTTTTAAATTTGTTGATTTAGTTTACAACTCCATCACACATATTATAGTTTGAATATAGAAACATGTTTAATTAATTTCCCCTTTGGTATATTTGAATCTGTGAAATCATCTTCCTAATATTGGAACCTTTTCTCCATCTGTTTCATGTAT
Source organism: Viscum album (assembly GCA_963277665.1). Taxonomy (NCBI): domain Eukaryota; kingdom Viridiplantae; phylum Streptophyta; class Magnoliopsida; order Santalales; family Viscaceae; genus Viscum; species Viscum album. The sequence continues at coordinate 2,086,704,934 of OY728122.1, read as the reverse complement.
ATTATACATGCGTTCCTTTTTGGTGTGTGCATTATTTGATGCTATGTCAAACCCAAGTGAAAAAAATAAATCCTTTTGGTGTAGCACCGGTCGATCATGGGGAAGGGGTGTGCGGCTTTGGTAAGTCATGGCAGTGAGCCAAGGTGGCTGGGGGCGGAGGCCGGCAGACGAAGAGGGTAGATCCGAGATCAATGGGTTTAGATCTGTGGTTGTGGTCGGGTGAGCAGGAGCCAGCAGGAACACATCAGAACGGAGGAGCAGAGACAGTAGGCTATGTGCCGAACAGGGACAACAGCGACCATGTGTCGTAGGAGCAGGCCGGTGGTCGGTGTAGTGGAGGTGGCTAGAAGAAGCTGGTGCGTACAACAGTGGCTGAATTGTGGGGTGACAATTGTAGTAGGTTGGATGGGCGTTGCCAGGTGACGACGGGTGTGTGTCAGAATGGTGCAGTGGAGTGGCCAGGTGGGGCCAGCAGGGTTGTGAACGAAGGTCATAGATGACTCAGTCAGAGACCCACAGAGTGGGTCTGTGTTTGGCGGGAGAAAGATGAGAATATAGGTTATATTGGAGAGAGCGAGAATAATTAATGAAATAAAATAAATATAAAAGAAATATAAAAAATAATTGGAAATTGGGGGAGGGTCTTGACCCGCATGAGAGTTAAAGTGGGGGAGGTACATACGCCCCGATTTATTTTATTATTTTTTATTGATTTAAAATAATAATAATAATAATAATAATAAATATTATTATTGTTATTTTGGATACTAATTATTACTTCATCCATAAATATCTCATACGGTGGTTGTTTGACGCACCGTGAAGGGCGTTGTGACCATGGAGTAAGGGAGAACATTATGAGATAACTTTTCGGGGTTTAAACCAAAGATAAGGCATGATCCCCATGAGGGTAGGTGAACGCACGATGCGACGAACACAACTTTTTCTTTGGGTTCCCATTACCGGTGAATGAGTAGTTGTTTCTGGGTGTTTTTCCGAGATCATTGAAGTGGTGTAATCCGCCCGCTTAAATTCAAGATGGTGGTTTGGGCCCATGAGGGCCATGTTGGGAGTTGATAATGAATTTTATCTTATTCACCGGGTGTCTGTTTTGGACAGGAAAATAGTTAATATTTTGTACTTTTTCGAGAGGATCGGAATGGTGCGATCTGATCATTGTGCTTCGAGACCAGGATGCAGGTCCCACGAAGCACCACTCGTGTGCGGTACGGAGAAATTCTTATTTTTCTATAGACATCCGTTCTATGAAATTAATCAGTCAATTTGATGTGTTGTTCCAAGAGCATCGCCATGTCGCATTTTGCCCGAACTTTTTCAGGATGGTGGTGTGGGTCCCACCCAGGCTGGCTATGGTGAGTATTACCTATTTCACCGGGTGTCTATTTTGGGTGATTGAGTTTTCAATACTGTCTGTTTTTTCGAGGGGATCGTAGTGGTGTGATCTGTTTGTTTAGTTTCGGGATCTCATTGTAGGACCCACACGGGATGGAAACAATAAATAGTACCATATTCACCGGTTGACTGTTCGGGCGAGTAAATGGTCTATCTCGCGAGTTATTACAGGAGGAATGTAATGGTGTGATCCATTTGGGCATGAGGAGACTCATTTGAGATCTTATTAAATGTGGAAACCTGAAAGGGAGTTGGATGGAGGTCTCTTTCATGCACTCTGAACCAATGCACAATAGCGATGTTGGTAACACCCGGTGATGTCGGTTGCGGTGCTGAGTTATTGGAACAATTCTGGGTATACCCTCTAGTAGGGCTGGGCATTGGGTCACCTGACGACTCTTTAGGGTCTACCCTCCAGTAGGGCTAGGTAGTGGGTCACCCGACAACTTATTACAGGTCTACGCTCCAGCAGATACTGGGCAGTGGGTCGCCTGTCGACTTCTTCCAGGTCTACCCTTTAGCAGAGACTAGGCAGTGGGCCGCCTGTTGAATTCTTCCACGTCTATCCTCTAGAAGAGATTGAGCAATGGGTTGTATGTAGACTTATTCCAAGTCAACCCTTAAGTAGGGCTGGCCAGTGGGTTTCATGTCAACCTCATAGGGTCTACCCTCCAGCAGAGACTGGGCAGTGGGTCACCCAACGACCTCTTAGGGTCTAACCTCCAGCAGAGACTGGGCAGTGGGTTAACCGATGACTTATTAGGGTCTACCCTCCAGCAGAGACTGGGCACTGGGTTACATGAATACTTCTTAGGGTTTAAACTCAAGTAGAGATTGGGAATTGGGCTACCCAATGACTTCTTAGGGTTTACCCTCCAGCAGAGACTGGGTAGTGGGTTACCTGATGACTTTTTAGGGTTTACCCTCTAGAAGAGACTGGGCAGTGGGTTACCTGATGACTTATTTCAGACTCAGTCCTTTATACTATGCTAGTCTTTGGCTTTTCTTTGTTACTACTAGAGCAGGACCCTTGGTTGTATAGGTCAGTGATGTGACAACTTTGACCATGAGAAGACCTCTTGATTGTGTGATAGTGATGAGGTATGGTTAGACTTTCCCCATAACTCCCAAGAACGTAGAGAGCTTTCCCCACAGAGATGCGTCTTTGTGACGTAACTTAAAACTGTGAGGGTGAGTCAGTGCCACCCAAAGTGAATAGTATCGAGATGTGGGGATTTGATCCCCCTGACTTGCAGTTCGGGGTAGATGGGTAGGATGCTGATCATCAATGGTGTTTACTTCTGGGACTGTTGGCTACTCACTTTCTTGGGTTGATCTATGGGATAGAGATCCCATTATGTTCTTGTTTGGGTTTCTTGATTGAGCATATGCATATGTATATACCTTGTTCCAGTACCCACTCCTTGGGCTTGGTTACTCTCCTTCCAGGAGAGGTGAAGACACGCGGGGTATGCCACTTGCTTTCTGTGTCTATCTTCTCATGGTTGGATGAGTCTACTCTCCTACTATAGGTTACGAAGGTTCGACAAGAAGTTCCTCTTTTCATTGTTTCTATCTATTGGTGTTTGGACGAGTCTACTTCCTTTCTCTTGTTGGGTTGGGCTGGACTCTTTACTATTACTCTTCTGCACTCTCTGTTGTACTCCTTCACTTTTCCTTGTTTGATCAACTACTCATCTCTTCATTACCTCCTTTTTTTTCTACCTTGAACCTTCGGGGAATCCTACTGAGTATTTTCATACTCACCACTGCTTGGGCTTTTCCCACACATGGTGTTCCCTTGCAGATGACTGACAGGTTGGTCGTGACGTTAGAGGTGCTTAGGGGTTCGAGAGCTTGGACTGCATGTGGTGGTCGTAGTTGGGATCCAGGGTTGGGACTCTCCCAGCTGTTTTACTTTTGATTACATGTTTCCAGGTTGTGGCACTTTACTCGTTGGGCAAGTGGTTTTCCCCTTTTCTTTTCAGTTTACCTTCAGCACTTGTTTGGTACTGTTTAGAGGTCGATGCACTTTGTGGTTTATTTATAGTAGTCGGTACTGTACTTTTCTTTTTTACTCTGTAGTTTTACATTGAGTGGGTTGCCTGTGTGTGTATAGGTACTCAGAAAAAGGCCTCTCCGAGTTGTTTAGCCTTCGGTGCTTGTCACGAGCCCCTGGCCTATAGAGGCGGGCTTGGGGTAGTTGCGGGTTGAGCCCGGGTAGGGTCGGGTCGTGAAAAAGTGGTATCAAAGGTTTTCGGTTCCTTGAGAAATTTTTCGGACGTCAATAAAAAGGCATTGGTTGGGATCTAGGGAAACAGTTTCGACATTTCTCGAGAGTGGCACTCAGGCCAGGGAGTCCAGTGATGGTGTGACAACTGACGTATCCATTCACTAGGTCCCTGACAACCCGATTGTCAGCTCGACATGCTGAGACAATTGTTGCAGGGAAAATTGGTTTGGGAATCACAAAGAATTGAGTGTTTTAATATCCATCATGAGTAATCTCTTTTTTTTCACTGTTATATACATATATGCTCATCTGATCGTGGCACTCCTTGATAACATTCAGCATGTCTCCGCGAAGACAACCAACCAAGAAACCCGCTTTGGTTCGTAACTACGACTCTATGAGTGACGAGGTCTCAGTCCAGGACCCATTATGTGAGACCCTTTCTCCAGGTGGGCCAGTAGCAGCACCCCCACCTGGTGAGAAGCAGGCAGCTCCCACAGAGTAGAATGAGCTTGAGCGTAGGTTGAGCGCACTCTGTGAGTTCCACCAGTAGAGACTGCTAAGGTTAAGCAGTGAGCCAGACCCTCAGGTAGTATAGGTTTAGCTTGGGATAGTGGTTCACATCTTCAGGCTTGTATAGACGCTGGTAGATCATAGGGTGGCTTTGGCAGATAGCCTTTTCTATAGAGTAGTGGGTCGTTGGTGGAGTCTGGTGACTCAGTTACTCAGTGAGTCATCGCTTTCATGGAATGACTTTCAGCTGCTGTTTCGTGAAGAGTTTTACACCTCCTTCTTATGCTCCATTCGGATCCAGGAGCCCCTACATTTTCAGCAGGGATGGATGATGGTGACTGAGTACGTGGTTTGGTTTGCGAAACGTGAACGTTTTTACCCGGACTTGGTCCATGATGGTAACTGCTGAGCGCAGAAGTTCGAGAAAGGTCTTCGCAGAGAGATCCATGCCATTATAGTACCCTTGTGAATTTACACATATGCCGAGGTTCTAGATCATGCGTTGGTGGCAGAGAGATTCCTGTCACGCTCTACAGTTGGTGGTGGCAGTAGGCAAGATGGAGCTGAGACGTCTGCCGCAGCTAGCGGGCACTAGCAGACAGAACCTCGAAGTAGGTGGCATTCTGATAACCGGACTCAGGAGCGTAGTCGTACACCACATTGGTGTAGGAGGGCACCAGTGCATCCCAGAGAGAGTCGGTTTTATGCTTTCGATGAGCGAGGTCACTTGGTATGGGACATCCCAACCAGGCACGCTGAGAAGATCGGGCAGGCAGGAGGTGCACCACTGCGGTAGAGGCAGCGCCATGATCTGAGTAGTAGCCAGAGAGGTGGTGCTAGCAGAGGTGCGGGGGGAGTTGGTAGTGGGGGACGCCTTTACGAGTTATTTCCATCAACACTAGGTGGTCCACATCAGGCTTTGAGAGCTTACAGTTGGGACCAAAGACAACTGCGAGCTTTGGATGTCTAATATCTGATAGAGCATGAGATGATTCTTTACGGATCTTCTACATTTTTTAGTAGAATTTTTAGACTCTATGTGTGAAATGATTTTTGTCCCTACTCCTTCCTTGAGTAGTTACCAGGGTGATTTAGGGCATTAGTGTAACCCTGTGTTAGTAGAGTAGAGGGTGTGGGAAATTTTCATTAGTCGATGGTGTCGATTACTTCGCCTTTTGAGGGTGTAAGAGAGTCTTGGTTGTGAGACATCAAATGTGAAACCTTGTGTGACCAGATATCGTTGTGTGTTTCACCATATAGATATTCTAAAGGGTGGAATCACCGGGCTTTGTCCCAGGTCCAAGCGGTGACTCCAGTCGCAGCGTGTCACGTAGAAGTTCGAACCGGGAGGTGAGCTACCCCTGAGGGACTTCAGGCCATTTGAGACCGTGCGAAGGGATGGAGAGGTTGTCTACCACCTTTCCCTAAGCCTTAGGCTGGTTTGGGTGCCTAACATTGCCCATGTTACATACCTGAGGAGATGTGTGCATGCTCATATGCACGTCATCGGTAAGGGCAGACCCCACGTTAACGGATCAAATCCTTTTGTCCATGTGTGGTGACGTAGAACTATGCATGAGTTTCTCTGGGTAAGAGAGATCCAGGTGTGGTCTTAGTACCCTTAGTTGTTTCCCTACATTTGCTTTTCAAGGATGAAATTCTTGAAGGAGGGAATGATTTAAGAACTCGGTTATTTCTATAAAAGACTTTGGAATTTTATTGATGTTATTCCAGAACAACTCCTTTAGACGGTGTACGATTCCGAGCCCTGGTGTGGCCAGAATTCAATTTTAATTGCGTTCACACTGGACACACAAAATAAATGGAATAACTCCTAAAAGGTTGCTCAGATGGGAACAACAAGGGCATCGTTGAGTCCGGAGCAATACCGTTTATCCTAGGAGGGGTGTAATTTTTGCGGGAGTGGGCCTCTTGTGAAAAATGGCACCAGGGGCATTTTCATAATTAAGTGGTTTCAGATGTTAAATTAAATAACTCTTGAACAGGAACTCAGATTAAAAATCATAGATCACTGTTGAGTTCACAATGTAGTGTTTTACCTATGCGCTCTGTAAAATGAGAGGGAGCCAGAGTTTTGCATACCGTGACTTTTGGAGGGTGTTGTTACACAATTTAGCATTAACCTAATTACATGGATATAAATATGTCCTTATAGATTCTTGATTTCGGGTTTCCTTCTAAACCACCCACCACATGAATCCCTCTCCCTTTTGGCGGATGAACGGCGAGCCTTCAATGATGCTTTGGCGGGCTTGTTTTTCATCGTTAAGGGATCCAATCATGAGGTATGACCTTTGATTAATTCTTTCTGCTCTCCCCAACCCTTCTTTCGTTCTTTGTAAATTTGTTGATTTAGTTTATGACTCCATCGCACATCTTATATTTTGAATTCAAAAACATGTTAAATTAATTTCCCCTTTTGTATATTTGAATCTTTGAAATCATCATCTTGATATTGGAGCCTTTTTGCCATCCGTTTTGCGTATATTATACATGTGTTTCTTTTTGGTGTGTGCGTTTTTTGGTGCTATGTCCAACCCATGTGAAAAAAAATAAATCCTTTCGGTGTAGCACCGGTCGAGCTTGGGGAAGGGGTGTGCAGTTTTGGTATGATGCAGCGATGAGCGAAGGTGGATGGGGGTAGAGGCAGGTAGACCAAGAGGGTAGATCTGAGATCTAAGGGTGTAGATCTGCAGTTGTGGTGGGGTGAGCAGGAGCTGGTGGGCATGCATCAGAACGGCGGAGCAGAGACGATAGGTTGTGTGCCGAACCAGGATAGCGGTGGCCATGTGTCATGGGAGAAGGTCGACGGTCGGTGGAGCGGAGGTGGCCAGAAGGCGTTGGCACATATAGTAGTGGCTGAATGGCGGGGTGACAATGGCAGTAGGCTTGATCAGCATGACTGGGTAATGACGAGCGTGTGTCAGAATGGTGTAGTGGAGTGGCAAGGAGAGGCCGGCGGGGTTGTGAATGGAGGACACAGATGACTCAAGAGAAGACCCATAGAGAGGGTCTGTGTTTGATGGGAGAAAGATGAGAATATAGGTTAGATTGGAGAGATGGAGAATGATCAATGAAAAAAATAAATAAAAAAGAAATATAAAAAAAGAATTGGAAATTGGGGGAGGGTCTTGACCCGCGTGAGAGTTAAAGTGGGGGAGGCCCATGCACCCCACCTTATTTAATTTTTTTGATTGATTTAAAATAATAATAATAAGAATAAAAATAAAAATAATATTAATAAATATTATTATTATTATTTTGGATACCAATTATTAGTTCGTCCATAAATATCTCATAAGGTGTCTGTTTGAAGCGCCGTCAAGGGCGTTGTAACCATGGAGTAAGGGAGAACATTATGAGATAACATTTGGGGGTTTAAATCGAAGATAAGGTGTGGGCCCCATGAGTTTTGGTGCACACATGATGCGACGAACACAAATGTTTTTTAGGGTGCCCATTACAGGTGAACGAGTAGTCATTTCAGGGTGTTTTTCAGAGAGCATTGCAGTGGTGCAATCTGCCTGCTTAAATTCAAGACGGTGGTGTGGGCCCCATGAGGGTCGTGTTGGCAGTTGATGGTGAATTTTATCTTCTTCACTAGGTGTCCATTTTGGACAAGCAAATAGTAAATATATTGTAATTTTTTGAGAGGATTGCAATGGTGCGATCCGTTCGTAGCACTTAGGGACCGGGATGCGGGTCCCATAAAGCGTCACTCGTGTGCGGTACAACGAAATACATAATTTTCTCCGGAAATCCGTTACGTGAAAGTAAGAATTCAATTTGATGTGATTTTCTGAGAGCATCGTGATGGCTCAGTTCGCGCGTCCTTTTTTGGGATCGTGGTGTGGGTCCCACCCGGACTGGCTACGAGGAATATTACCTTTTTCACTGGGTGTCCATTTTGGGAAATTGATTAGTCAATCCTGTGAGTTTTTTCGAGGGGATCATAGTTGTGTGATCTATTTGTTCAGTTTTGGGGTTTGGTGTGGGCCCTGCACGGGCTGGCTATAGTGAATAATACCATATTCATTGTTTGACCGTTCGGGCGTGTAAATTGTATATCTCGTGATTTTTTTCGCGAGTATTTCACCGGTGAGATCCGTTTGGGCATGAGGAGCCTAGTTTGAGATCTTATTAAATGTGGAAACATGAAATGGTGTTGGATGGAGGTCCCTTTGATGCACTCTTAACCAAAGGACGGTAGCGATATTGGTAACCCCCGGTGATGTCAGTTACGGTGCTGAGTTATCAGACCAATTCCGGGTTTACCCTCCAGTGGGGCTGGGTAGTGGGTCACCTGATGACTCTAGGGTTTACCCTTCAGTAGGGCTGGGTAGTAGGTCACCTGACTACTTATTCCAGGTCTACCCTCCAGCAGAGACTAGGCAGTTGGTCGCCTGTCGACTTCTTCCAGGTCTTCCCTCCAGCGGAGACTGGGCAGTGGGTCGCCTGTCGACTTCTTCCAGGTCTACACTTCTGCAGAGACTGTGCAGTGGATCACTTATCGACTTATTCCAGGTCTATCCTCTAGCAGGGCTGGGAAGTGGGTCGCCTGTCAACCTCTTAGGGTCTACCCTCCAGCAAAGACAGGGCAGTGGGTCACCTAACGACCTGTTAGGGTCTACCCTCCAAAAGAGACTAGGTAGTGGGTTAACCGATGAATTATTAGGGTCTACCCTCCTAGAGATACTGGGAAGTGGGTTACCTGATGTCTTCTTAGGGTTTACCATCCAACAACGACTGGACAGTGGGTTACTCGATGACTTCTAAGGGTTTACCCTCTAGCAGAGGCTGGGCAGTGGGTTACCCGATGACTTCATAGGGTTTATCCTCTAGAAGAGACTAGAAAGTGGGTTACCTGATGAATTCTTTCAGATTTAGTCCTTTATAGTAGGCTAGTCTGTGGTTTTTCTCCCGGACTACCGGAGCGGGACAGTTGGTTTTACGAGTCAGTGATGTGAAAACTTTTACATTGAGCAGACCTCTTGACTATGGGATAGTGACGAGGTGTGGTTGGACTTTACCTAGAACTCTCAAACACATGGGGTGCTTTCCCCACCGAGATGCGTCCTTGTGAAGCGAACTAGAACTGTTCGGGTGAGTCAATGACATCCAAATCGGATAGTGTTGAGGTGCGGTGATTTGAACACCTTGACTTGTAGTTAGAGGTAGATGGGTAGGATGCTGGGCATCGATGGTGTTTACTTCTGGGACTGTTGGCTACTCACTTTCTTGGGCTGAGCTACGGGACAAAGATCCCCATATGATCTTGATCGAGTTTCTTTATTGAGCATATGGATATGTATATACCTTGTTCCAGTACCCACTCCTTGGGCTTAGTTACTCTCCATCAAGGAGAGGTGAAGACGCGGGGGGTATGCCACATGCTTTCCGTGTCTAGATTCTCAGGGTTAGACGAGTCAACTCTCATAGTATAGGTAGTGATGGTTTTGATGAGAAGTTCATCTTCTCACCATTTCTAGCTCCATGTGTTTGGATGATCCTACTTCCATTCTCTTGTTGGGTTGGGCTAGACTCTCTACTGTTACTCTTCTGCACTCTCTATTGTACTCCTTTAATTTTCCCTGTTTGATCTACTTCTCACCTCTTTAGTACCTCCTTTGTTACTCCCTCGAGCCTTCGGGGAATCCTACTGAGTATTTTCATACTCACCCCTACTTGGGCTTTGCCCACACTTGGTTTTCCCTTGTAGACGACAGACAGGTTGGTCGTGACGTTAGAGGAGCTTAGGAGTTCCGGATCTTGGACTGCATGTTGTGGTCGTAGTCGGGTTCCTCGTGTGGGACTCTCCTAGCTGTTTTACTTTTGTTTAACTATTTTCGGTTTGTGTCACTTTACTGGTTGGGCGCGTGTTTTTCCCCTTTTCTTTTCAGTTTACCTTCAGCACTTATTTTTTACTATTTAGTGGTCGATGAACTTTGTTATTTATTTATTGCAGTTGGTACTGTACTTTTCTTCTTTACTCTGCACTTCTGCATTGTGTGGGACGCATGTGTGTGTACAAGAACTCAGACAAAGTCCTCCCCAAGTTGTTTTTCCTTTGGCGCTTATCGCCAGCCCCTGGCCTATGGAGGTGGGCTTGGGGTAGTTGCGGCTCGAGCCCGAGTAGGGTCGGGTCATGATAGATATCTTGGTGTACTCTCATTGTAACACCCCAGCTAAATAAAGAATATGACATTTTCATATTTATCCATATTTTTGAATAAAATATTAATAATACTTTAAAGGGAATTCTATGCTCGAGGGCGTACCCAATACGCAACAACTAGTTTCTTTGAAATCTTAGGTTGCACTCTAATAACAAAATAATAATATTTTAAAAGGTAGTTAACGCCAAGTATTTGTAATGGAAAATATGAACGGAACTAACTACAAAATGATTATATATGTTTTTCAATTTTTTTTACTTTTATCCAATAAATGTTGGAGGCTTAAAATGCAAATGAATCCAATTTTAAGCATAAATATTCTAATATACTTTAAAAGGTCGATTAACCACCTTTTGATGGATAACCCTTTTTAAATATACTTTTTGAAAATTTTATATGTTGTATTTTACAAAATAAAATCCTTATTTGGAATCTGGACATCAAAATTTACTTTGTGTAAAATTTTGTTATTTTTCCGATAAAGATCATTTTTATTGAAAATGTTGCATTTTAATTCAAAACCTCATTTTAATATGATTTATTTATATGGATAGATTATATTTTTAATTTATATTAGAGTGTATTTAGAATATATTTTTACCATTTAATCTAATGTTTGTCATTGGAATTAATTTCACCTTGAAATTGAACTTAAACTAGTGTCAATCTTTTAATAAATATTGTTTCTTAAAAAAACGCTATTTGTTTTGACAGCGGGAATTAATTATTAAATTAATTAATGCAACATATATGTTTTGAATTTTATAAAATAGACATTATTTTTGAATTCGGAATATAAAATATATCTTAGGGTGAATTTTTGGTATTTTTCTGAAAAACATCATTTTTTGATGAATAGTGAAACCTCTAAGTGGTAGTTTAAAAACCAATTTTTCGTTTAAATGAAACTTTACCACTTCTGTGATTTGAATTTCAAAAATACGACATACATGGTTTTCATTAAGATGTAAAATTTTGTTCAATGGGATTAAAATAATTTTTTGGTGAATAGTAACTTTTAATTTTTTAATCGCGATTAGAGGTAATTAGTGTAATTTAAGGTAAAAATAATGTTTTAATAATATGAAATGATATAGAAACATATCCTACCCTCATTGTATGTGTTATTTCTGACCAAGACAATCCATGGGTCAACTTGGGTACCCCATGGAGCCACTTTGGTTGGTAAATGACATAAATAAATTTTTATTTTAAGTTAAAATAAAAATGTCACAAGCATGAGTTGTTTTACTAAAACAATTTTTAAATGGGGTTATACAAGTAATATTTTTGACTAGAAATATTAATTAGAATAAAAAAAATATTTACTACATCATGATATTTTTTATATATAATTTTTATCCATTAAATAAATTAAATTATTTATGACATCATGATGATGCAGCGATTACCTCATTAATAAAGAATTTAAATAAAATAAAACGATAATGATAAAACTATATCTTACACTTGTAAAAGACCCATTGGATGAGTATATTTCGAATTACTAACACCTTATCCTCGAAATACATCAATGTGGGACATTTAAAATCCGAAACACATTTGAAAATAAAGTAACATTTTGTAACTTTCCAAGAGTGCCCTCCTCTCCACTTATAGAAGGCCCCCACCTCTACCACCTTACCCACACCTATCAAGCCTTTTGCTCAGCCAAACCTGGCCCATTTTGTCTCTCCACATCCCTCTCTTACTCATATAATCATCACTTTGGGCAGAAGGCTTCCCAAGGAAGCCTTTGAGCTCCAATCAAAGAGAGATACCTGATTTTAAGGTAATGTCTTCACTTTTGTTCTTTTGTTTTATTTTGCTTCTCCAACACCCTAAACTCTTTTTATTAATTTATTTTGTAACAAATACAGTATCATAAATATACTAGGTTGTTGTTATAAGAAGGATTCGAGCTACACTTACACACACCTACATCTAATGGCTAATGAACATACTGTTTCTGTGGATGGTGAATTTATGCCTCACGAAACGATGATTGGTCAATATTTTTTTAACACCATCAAAGGTGGCCATTAATATGTCAATATATTTATATATGATATATAATATGTTTATTTTTTACTTAATATTATGTATTTTTTATTTATGGCATAACTTTATGGTTTCCATTATGGTTAAACGCGATATCTTCATTTTAGGAAGTGCGGACTACCGCCCCCTCAAAGTGATTTGATTCGTTAATACCATATGTGGTATGTATAAAGGATAGATTTAATGATATTATATATGATACCATACTGGAATTATAATACTATTATGTATCATTATGTTTTAATTCCATTAAATAAGAAATAGAAATGGAAGTAGCGTTCATGCGTACGTGCGGCTTACCGTCTCCATGAACGGTGCATTTCATTTCTTACCTCTAAATGTTATGTAATATTATAAATGAATGTATATAATGGATATATATTATATATATGATATCTAAATAATGAATATAATTCTGGATATAATATATATTTTACCACATAAACAACTTGTAATTATAAAGAGTTTATTTTTGACTCAACTAGCAATGATCTACAAAACGGCCATTATTAACTTAAATAATTACATAGTGTTCATAGCATGGTAGTAAGTGATATAAAAGGAACAATTAACTTGAAAAAGGTTCTTAATAAGTTATAAATTAACTCAAGTTTATTATTCAGGAGGTTAAAGAACGATCGAGTCAAGTCAGACCCGAGGTAAGGGATCCTACCTCTCTCTTTCTTTTTAAGTACACTCTTTTATGTAATTCCTTTTAAGCTCATCATTCTTATGATTGGGATGTTATTTTATATTACTCTTACTGTACTTTTTATGTTCATTTGGTGAGAGTCCCTATTTTATCTCATAAATCCATTTTGGAAGTTTTAATTGGTGCCGTTAGGCTGCCGAAATTTTGTAAGGGGATTTTTATCTCACTTTGGGTTTTTGTGAGATTCATGCTACAATTGCCAATATTTCCTTTTGAGTGGTTTATTTAATTTACATTATTCTACTATTTGTATAACATAATTTCGTTTATGAGTATTTACATCAATGTTGTATAGTCCTTCTTTCCTGGGGTGTACGTTTCGAAAGTTACCCAAATCGGTAAGGGAACCTTTCACCCTCCTCTTTTTAAAAGACATCTTTTGTTATGTCTTTTAATTTTCATCTTATTATGTGGGGAAATGTTCTTAGATATCCTTATTGCCATATATTTTATGTCCAAGAGATGAGATACCCTATATCTCTCTCATCAACTCTTTTTTTAAAATTTGATGTGACGCCGTTAGGCTGTCAAGGGAACTTGTTAACCCAATTTTGATTTCTTTGGGTTCAACATGTAGTTATTGAATATGTCATCCTTTGAATATGTTTGAATGACCTTTTATTATTTTACACTTAATATCCACTTATATTGGGTGTATTTATATTTTTCTCACATAATTTTGGGATTGATTTATCCATAATTTAAGGATACCATCTTTATAATGGATTTCATCTCAATTTACATTTCCAATGAGACTTCATTGTTGTTATGCACCAATTCACTCTTATATGGTGTATATACTGTCCTTTGGAATATCATATAAGGAATCCCTTTATTCTCATGATATTATAAAGTTTTAATTAAAATTTATTCCTCAATTATTGTATTCAAGTGTCTCTCATTTTGTTAAAAACCCTTTAACTAAAATATCGTTTTAAATGTTTTAATGATTTAATATTATAAATATTTCTCATTAATATCCTTGTTTTCAAAATGGTTTTAAGGATTTATATATATGGATATTAATGGTTTAAAATGTTAAATGCTTTAATGTGGTATGGGACTTCGTCTCAATCTCCTTTCATTGAGGCATATTATGTTTTATACACAACTTTCTTTTATACGATGTATAAACCCCTTTGACTTTTACGTTTATCCAAAAAAATATTTTTATACGAAGCGTTTTACTAAATGATAAAAGGGAATTTTTTTGTCGTACGTATGCGGCGACAATGACTTCTCCACCGTCGTGACCATTATTTGAATTTCGGCTTCCTCTACAAGCCAAACCTTTTTTTAAATGAAAAATAAATACCATGTTTTACTTTTATTTTATTTGGGTATTGAAAATGGTTTTCATAATGTTTTTATATCAATGTGTTGTATTGATATCTTGTGATTGAAAAGTGGAAATGTTATGTTTCCTTTATGCATGTTTTATGTGATACGATTATGTTATGGTTCTTGGGAATTATTATGAAGACGGGTGGTTCCGTGATAAACTATGGGCGGGTGAGCCCGATATAGCTCTCCAATGCATTGGGTAACGCAATGGGGTTAAACGTTGAGGTTTCTACGAAGAGATTTAGGGAATATACTGTGATGGGTATTCCAAACGTAACCAAGAGGGTTACTCTCTACGTAAGAATTTTATGAATGCCTCAAGTTACCTTAATGTATTATGATTTCTTTGATTTATTCGTGATTTTATGAGGTTTGTTAAAGTGCTTTTGTTTTATGGGTAAAGTATGATTTCATTCTTATGTATATTGTACTTGTGTTTCCTTTCCATACTTTCTATAACCCTTACTGAGCTTTTTATTCTCATCCCATGTTTTTGAAATGTTTTTCACAGGTCAAGGGAATGGTACATGATATGATGTTAGTGTCAAGGAAGTGTCAAGAAAGAATCCATGTTTTATTTTAAATATGTTTCTGTTGATGGGAAAAATGAATACAATCTTTTATGTAACCACTTTGTTTAAATGTGGAATGTAATGCAAGTTTTATGATCTAATTCTCTAAAACCCTAAACCTGAAAAGATCCTCAATGTGTAATCTTGTAATAACTCAAGATTAAGTAAGGTTTATGGATGGGGCCTTATAGTTGGTATCAGAGGTCGGTTTAGATAACTTTAGAGTTTAGAGTGTTGTTTAAGAAAAAGTGAAAAGTTGTGTATAAGCACAATGGTTAGTATCTTAGATGGAGTCATCATTTTTTTTGAAGTTAGAATGAGTTTGAGATAACTTGGATAAGTATATCTTGGTGTTTATCTTCCTCTTTTTTATTTGATGATTTTACTGATATACTCACACTGACCTTTTTGGTTTTAGTAAATGGCTGGATCTAGCAAGCACCAAAGTAGCATTGTATTTGAAGAAAACTATGACGGTTTTTTGAAAGAACAACTAAATGATATGGGAGCTGCAATTAGAACTCTTGTGGTTATCCTAAACCAACTATCTAGAGTCATGATTGACCACCTGAACCATAGTGATTTTTATAAGGCATCCTATATGCGAGAAACAAATCTGTACTGAAGTTCAGGTAATAATCATAAAGGTAAGTATGTTCAAATACCTATGTGTCAAATATGTGGAAAGAAACACATAGGAAAATGTTTCCAAGGGACATAAAGATGCTATAGATGTGGAAATGAAGGTCATAAAGCAAGAACCTTCCATGGAAAAAGGAAGCATCTGGTTGACTCTAGGAAAGGGAAAGAAGCACTTTCTGAAGGATCAATTGAATGTTTTAAATGTGGTGTGTATGTTCATTATGAAAACACATGTCCTATGAAGATGTTTCGGGAATGGGGTCACCAAGATCATACAAATATTCATTTACCAATACCTAATGACATTCTGATTGAGGATGAAGAAACTGAAAATGAATAATGAAAGGTATGAAATGTTTCTAAACATATGTTTTCCTATTATTGGAATATTTGGATATGATTCATGATTTTTTTGTAGGATAGAAGTATTTCAGAATATGTTGAAAAGGAATGGCTAATGTATCATGAAGAATATTGAATGAGTAAGAAGTCATCATATAAGGGATTCAAGAGTTATGGTAGATTTTAGGATTGTGAAATTCTTAGATGTATTAAGTCTCTTTTGATGATGGGGTTACATTAGAAGACTTTTTATAGTAACCCTGATGTTTTATATACAAAAATTTTATTCAAGGAATAATTATCCTTTATTTTGTGGATATAGTTATAAAGAACCATTTGGGATTATATGATCCTTTAATTTGAGGCAATTAATGGTTAATACATTTTGGGTTGCAGAATGGAAGTTACCAGATAACCTTTGTGGTTAAAATATATTATGGTTATTTTTGATGAATTTATCTATTTTTGAGGAATGTTATAAAATTATATAGTTTTTGAAAAGGGACAACACGCAGACCGTGTGACAATCCATCGTGCCGGACTAAGCTACATGAATCGAACCCACAACCAAATTGCAACTGGTATTTATCACCTACCACTGGACTATGTGAAGTCCCTGGTTAGTTTGAATGATTCTTTTTAGTTAGATGGTTTTATAAATTAAGAGTAAGTTGATTTTTTTGGTTATCAATGGAAATGATTATCCAATCATGTAGGATATGTGATTAGGTTAATTAATTTTCAGTATGAGACTGTAAGAGTAATTGATGTTATTTTGAAGAAAAATGTTAAAATTTATCTTAGGAGACTATGTGATTAAATACTTCAGAGAATTGGGTTTCAATCATAGTTTGGTTTACTTTGTATGATTTTATGGATAGATGTTTATTGAATGGTCTTTGTTGAACTTTGGGTTTTAGTTTTCGTTAAGGTCTAAAGGCGTGGGAAGTATATAGTTCACTTTTGTGGATTAGGTGATTCTCTAGAAGTTGATTATAGCTCTCTTATTGTGAACAAGTCATCCTAAATACTCGTCTTTTGGAGAAAATATGAGTTCGTGTAAGAAATCTAATAAAAGTTGAAAGTCAACATGACAATTAAGAATGCTTCCTTATGTTTTAGTTAATATCATAAATAAATTCCTCAATGAAAAGTAACTTAAAACAAAAATGTTGTCTATTAATTTTTCCTACAGGGGAATCCAATACTGTTTAACCCATCACAAGTTTGTGATTTTCTTGTTGTTAACTTTCTCCTAGACATGTTTACTATCACTATCCATCAAAACATGACCCTTTTTTCCCTCCATATCCATATTTTCATACTTGGAATCCTAGTATGGGTTAACTCGGGTGACATTTGTACTTTTATCCCATACTTTTAATGTGATAGTTTTACTGACTCTTGTTCCAATGTGGGATTTTTAATGAATCTTCCAAGCCCAATTTTAAAATTGCGAGGACACAATTCCCAAAAGGGGGGAAGGATGTAACACCCCAGGTAAATAAAGAATATGAAATTTTCATATTTATCCATATTTTTGAATAATATATTAATAATACTTTAAAGGGAATGATATGCTCGAGCGCGTACCCAATATGCAACAACGATTTTCTTTGAAATCTTACGTTGCAATCTAATAATAAAATAATATTATTTTAAAAGGTAGTGAACGCCTAGACTTTGTAATGGAGGAAATGAACGGAACTAACTAAAAAATTATTATATATGTTTGTCATATATTTTTACTTTTATCCAATAAATGTTGGAGGCTTAAAATGCGAATGAATCCAATTTTAAGCATAAACCTTTTAATATTCTTTAAAAGGTCGATTAACTGCATTTTGATGGAGAACCCTTTTTAAATATACTTTTGACAATTTTAGATTTTGTATTTGAAAAAATAAAATCCTTATTTAGAATCTGGACATCAAAATTTACTTTGTGTAAAATTTTGTTATTTTTCCAATAAAGATCATTTTTATTGAAAATGTTGCCTTTTCATTAAAAACCTCCTTTTAGCCTAATTTATTTATATGGATAGATTATATTTTTAATTTATATTAGAGTGTATTTAGAATATATTTTTACCATTTAATCTAATGGTGTTCATTGGAATTAATTTCACTTTGAAATTGGACTTCAATTAGTGTCAATCTTTTAATAGATATTGTTTCTTAAAAACACGCTATTTGTTTTGAAAACGGGAATTAATTATTAAATTAATTAATGAAACATATATATTTTTAATTTTGTAAAATAGAAATCATTTTTGAATTCGGAATATCAAATATAGCTTAGGGTGAATTTTTGGTATTTTTCTGAAAAACATCAATTTTTTATGAATAGTGAAACAACTAAGTGGTAGTTTAAAAATTGATTTTTCGTTTAAATAAAACATTACCACTTCTATGATTTGAATTTCAAAAATACTACATACATGGTTGTCATTAAGATGTAAAATGTGGTTCAATGGGATTAAAATAATTTTTTGGGTGAATAGTAACTTTTATGTTTTAAATCGCGATTAGAGGTAATTAGTGTAATTTAAGGTAAAAATAATGTTTTCATAACATAAAATGACCTAGACACATATCCTACCCTCATTTTATGTGTCATGTCCGACCATGAAAATCCATGGGTCAACTTGGGGACCCCATGGAGCCACCTTGGTTGGAAAATGACATAAATAACATTTTATTAAGTTAAAATAAAAATGTCACAAGCATGAGCTATTTTACTAAAACAATTTTTAAATGGGGTTTTACAAGTAATATTTTTGACTATAAATATTCATTATAAAGATAAAAATATTTCCTACAGCATGATATTTTTTTTATATAATTTTTAGAACTTAAATAAATTAAATTATTTATGACATCATGATGATGCAGCGATTACCTCATTAATAAAGGATTTAAATAAAATGAAAATATAATGTTAAAAACATAACTTAAACTTGTAAAATACCTATTGGATTATTATATTTCTAACCCTTACCACCTTATCCTCTAGATAAATAAATGTGGGACCTTTAAAATCCGAAACTCATTTGAAAATAAAGTAACATTTCGTAACTTTACAAGAGTGCCCCTCCTCTCCTCTTATAAAAGGCCCCCAACTCTACCACCTTACCCACACCTCTCAAGCCTTTGGCTCGGCCAACCCCTGCTCATTTTGTCTCTCCACATCCCTCTATTACTCGTAGAAGCCACACTTTGGGCATAAGTCTTCCCAAGGAAGCCTTTCAGCTCAAATCAAAGAGAGATACCTGATTTTAAGGTAATGTCTTCACTTTTGTTCTTTTGTTTTATTTTTCTTCTCCAACCCCATATAATCTTTTTATTAATTTATTTTGTAACAAATAAATTATATTAAATATACTGGGATGTTGTTATAAGAAAGATTAGAGATACACTTACAGACACCTACATCTAATGGTTAATGAACATACTGTTTCTGTGGATGGTGAATTTCTGCCTCACGAAACGATGATTGTTCAATATTCTTATAACACCCTCAAAGGTGGCCATTAAGATGTCACTATATTTATATATGATATATAATATGTTTATGTATTACTTAATCTTCTGTATTTTTCATTTGTGGCATACCTTTATGGTTACCATTATGGTTAAACGCGATATCTTCATTTTAGGAAGTGCGGACTACCTCCCCCTCAAAGTGATTTGATTCGTTAATACAATATGTGGTACATATAAATGATAGATTTAATGATATTATATATTATAACACACTGTAATTATAATACTATTATGTATCATTATGTTTTAACTCCATTAAATAAGAAATAGAAATGGAAGTAGCGTTCATACGTACGTACAGCTTACCGTCTCCATGAACGGTGCATTTCATTTCATACCTCTAAATGTTATGTAATATTATAAATGCATATATATATATAATGGATATATATGATATATATGATATCTACATAATTAATATAATTCTGGATATAATATATATTTTACCACATGAACAACTTGTAATTATAATGAGTTTATTTTTGACTCAAGTAGCAATGATCTACAAAATGACCATTATTAACTTAAATAATTACATTGTGTTCATAGCATGGTAGTAAGTGATATAAAAGAAATAATGAACATGAAAAAGGTTCTTGAGAAATTATAAATTAACTCAAGCTTATTATTCAGGAGGTTAAAGAACGATCGAGTCAAGTCGGACCCGAGGTAAGGGATTTTACCTCTCTCTTTCTTTTTAAGTACACTCTTTTATGTCATTCCATTTATGCTTACCTTTATTATGATTGGGATGTTATTTTATATTAATATTAATTTAATTTTTATGTTCATTTGGTGAGAGACCCTATTTTCTCTCATAAATCCATTTTGGATGTTTTAATTGGTGCCGTTAGGCTGCCAAAATTTTGTAAGGGGCTTTTTATCTCACTTTGTGTTTTCGTGGGATTCATGATACATTTTCCAATATTTCCTTTTGAGTGGTGTATGTACTGTCAATTATTATACTCTTTGTGTAACATAATTTAGTTTATGTGCATTTACATCAATGTTGTATAGTCCTTATTTCATGGGGTGTACGTTTCGAATGTTACCCAAATCGGTAAGGGAACCTTTCACCCTCCTCTTTTTAAAAGACTTCTTTTGTTATGTATTTTAATTTTCATATTATTATATGTGGATATGTTCTTATATATCCTTATTTCAATAAATTTTATTTCCAAGAGATGGGATACCCTTTATCTCTCTCATCAACTCTTTTTCTAAAATTTGATGTGACGCTGTTAAGTTGTCAAGGGAACTTCTTAACCCAATTTCGATTTCTTTCGGTTCAACATGTAGTTATTTAATATGTCATCCTTTGAATATGTGTGAATGGACTTTTATTATTTTACACTTAATATCCACTTATATTGGGTTTATTTATATTTGTCGCACATAATTATGAGATTTATTTATCATTAATTTAAGGATACCATCTTTATAATGGATTTAATCTCAATTTACATTTCCATTGAGAATTCATTGTTGTTATGCACCAATTCACTCTTATATGGTGTATATACTATCCTTTGGAATATTATATCATGAATACATTTATTCTCATGATATTATAATGTTTTTATTAAATGTTATTCCTCAATTATTGTATTCAAGTGTCTCTCATTTTGTTAAAAACACTTTAATTAAAATATTGTTTTAAATGTTTTAATGATTTAATCTTATAAATATTTATCATTAATATACATGTTTCAAAATGATTTTAAGGATTTATTTATATGGATATTAATGGTTTAAAATGTTAAAAGCTTCAATTTGGTATGGGACATCGTCCCAATCTCCTTTCATTGAGACATATTATGTTTTATACACAACTTTCTTTTATATGGTGTATAAACCCCTTTGACTTTTACGTTTATCCAAAAGGAATCATTTTCTATGAAGCGTTTTACTAAATGAGAAAAGGAAATGTTTTTGTTGCACGTATGCAGCGACAACTACTTCTCCGCCACCGTGACCATTATTTTAATTTTGGCTTCCACTATAAGCCATACCTTTTTTTAAATGAAAAATAAATACCATTTTTTACTTTTATTTTATTTGGGTATTGAAAATGGTTTTCATAATGTTTTTATATTAATGTATTGTATTGATATATTGTGATTGAAAAGTGGAAATGTTATGTTTCCTTTATGCATGTTTTATGTGATATGATTATGTTATGGTTCTTGGACATTATTATGAAGACGGGTGGTTCCGTGATAATCTTAGGGCGAGTGATCCTGATATAGCTCTCCAATGCATTGGGTAACGTGAAGGAGTTAAACGTTGAGGTTCTCCAAAGATATTTATGGAATATACTGTGATGAGTATTCCAAATGTAACCAATAGAGTTACTCCCTACGTAAGAATGTTATAAATGCCTCAAGTTACCTTTACGTCTAATGATTTCTTTGATTTATTCATGAATTTATGATGTATGTTAATGTGCTTATGTTTTATGGGTAAAGTATGATTTCATTATTATGTATATATGTACTCATTTTTCCTTTCCAAATTTTTTATAACCCTTACTAAGCTTTTTATGCTCATCCCATGTTTTTGAAATGTTTTTCACAGGTCAAGGGAATGGTACATGATATGATGTTAGTGTCAAGGAAGTGTCAAGAATGAATCCATGTTTTATTTTAAATATGTTTCCGTTGATGGGAAAAAATAATACTATCTTTTATGTAACCACATTGTTTAAATGTGAAATTTAATGCAAGTTTTATGATCTAATTCTCTAAAACTCTAAACCTGAAAAGATCCTCAATGTGTAATCTTCTAATAACTCAAGATTAAGTAAGGTTTAAGGCTGGGGCCTTATACTCATAGTCTACATGACTATTCCACACATATTCAGATTATTTTGAGTAAAATAAGGGAGAATAGGTTATATGATATGCTCTAAAAAATACACTTTTGGATGGACTAGATTCACTTCTTTGGTCATGTTATCTCAAAGACCAGAGTATCTACAGACCCAGAGAATGTGAGAGTGGGGGTTTTTAGGGAGCATATATGGAATGTCTTTGAGGTATGTAGTTTTCTAGGGCTATCAGGTTACTGAAAAAGTTTTATATAGGGATTTTCATGCTTAGATGCTCCACTGACAGGCCTGACTAAGAAGGGTGTGAAGTACTCATTGTCAGATTATTGTGATTCTACCATTCCAGATCTTAAGGGAAGTAATACATTAGCACTGATAATAGTTTTTTTAGTGTCGGGAAAGAGTTACACCATTTATTATGATGCATCAGTTATCAGGCTTGGATCAGTGCTTATGCAGGGGGATGGATTCTTGTCTACGAGTCTCAGTAGTTGAGGCCACATGAATGTAATTACCTGAAACATGATGCCGAAATAGCTAAAATTGTTCCTTCCTTGATTTTTAGGAGACATTACCATCAAGAAGGTCATTTTTTGTTGTACTCTAACATCAAAATATTCAAGTATATCTTTACGTAGCGTGACTTGAATTTCAGAAAACGAAGGTCGGTTGAGTACCTTAAGTCCTTTGACATTGAGATAGCTTACACACTCGGTAAAGGAAACACAATTTATGATCCATTGAGCATGAGGACTGAGGTATTGGTAGCTCAATAATCCAACAGTGAGTGACAACTCATGGATCTATTGTTTGAAAAGCATCTGGATGTACATTACAGAAAGAGAAAGATGTTTCATTCTTCTATAGCTATTACCTCTACTCTACTTAGTCGAGTGGAAATGATGTTTCTATTAGATTCTAAAGGCCTAGTCCTATGAGTGGATGTGTTAGGAGAGGAACCTAATACTGGTTGGACCATAAGAAAGGATGATGTATTGTTCTTTTATAGACATGTATGGGTGTTAGTAGGAATACGTGAGGAGCTGATGTGATAATTTCATACTTCATATTAGGCAGTTCATCCTGGTGTCACCAAGATGTATCGATATTTCCATCATCTGTATTGGTGGCTAGGTATGAAGAGGTATGTATCTATTTTTTTATGAGATACTACACATGCCATTTGGTGAAGGAGAAGCACCAGTGACCAGCCGGGCTTCTACAGTAGTTACCAATTTTCGAGTGGTAGTGGAATGATGTTACGATGGAATTTTTGATAGGTTTACCGAGGTTACCTCACAAGAATGATGCATTTAGGATTTCCATTGAAAGAATCACAAAAAATGCAATATTTTAACCGACCAAGGATAATTTTAGTTCCGATGATCACATAATTGTGTACATCCATGAGGTTGTATGTTTTCATGGGCATCTTCACACTATCCCATCAGATAGGGCTTCTTGCTTTACTTCATATTTCTGGAAAGGGCTATAGAATGATTTGGGTACACAAGTACTTATGAGTATAGATTACCATCCCCAGAGAGATGTCTAGTAAGAGCACATGATTTAGGTGATGGAGGAAATGCTTTGAGCATGCGTACAAAAGTTTAGTGTTTCTTTTGACTAGCACATACCTCTGGTGGAGGTTTCCTGCAATAATTGTTTTAGGAAACTATTATGATGTCACATTATGAGGATTTGTATGGTAGGCCATGACGATAACTGCTATGTTGGATGGAGGATATATAGGAAGATATGATGGGACCTCATCTTGTCTAGGAGACCACAGATCTAGTGGAGTTTATTTAGAAGAAGATTCATACTGCATAGTAATGGAAAAAGTCTTATGATGATCAAAGGAGAACACCTATCGAGTTCGATGTTGGATATCAGGTTCTCCAAAACGTCACACCAAGGCTTGGAAACAAGAGGGTTAGGAGATATGGAAAGCATTCACCGAGATACATTGGTCTGTTTGAGGTTTTGGAGAGAGTTGTGTCAGTTTCATATTGGTTTTAGTTACCTCAGTTGTACTGAGCTATGAACAATGTCTTCCATGTTTCCCAACTATATTTTTAATTTTCAAACATGTCTTGTGTTTTTCAACCCTAGGAGATTGTGTTGGAGGTGGATGCATCATTCCAGGAGAATCCTATCCCAATTGTGGATCACAGTACGAAGGTTCTATGTGGCTGGTCTATTCATCTGGTATGGGTGCTATGGAAGAAGAGGCGAGGACAAGATGATACTAGGGAGAGGGAGGCTGACATTCGATCCCTGTGGCCATAGTTTCATGATGTTTCTTCCATTCCACCATCGGAAGGGAAATTCGGGGATGAATTTATTTAAGATGGTTTGTTTGTAAGAACCATCATATTCATTTCCAGAATGGATCTTGATTTCGGTTATTTTTTAGAAGAAGTGGATAATTTTGAAATTTTCTAAGTACACTCTGTGTACATCTAGGTACATTCCTTGTACCCGGTTACCTTGTACAACTATGTCTTGGGATTTCAATAACCAAGACATGGCTGTATGGGGTGTCATAGAAGACCACTAATGTTAGGGTCCAATTGAGGTAAACACACATCGTGTTCATTAATATTACACATTGTATACTTTTTCTTTTAATTGACTAGTCGGATCTAGGTCACTTCTAACCCTTAAATTCATCTTCTTCTAGTTGTTCCTTCTATTAGAGAAAACACAATCCCCAATTATTCACTGATCCATTGATCTATTATATGTTCTCTGAATTAAACACCATCAGTTGTGTTGGAATTGACCAGGTGACTTATTCCTTATTTGAAAGCCTCTCCTCTTGTTTCCTCTTCTTTCATGAGTTATTCAAGGTTGATCATTTTTGACATTTTTTTAGTTATATGAAGTTATAGGCTGATTCATTGACAGGAGTTAGAGAGTCTTCTTCATACGATAGTGTGGTAGGTGGTTTTTTTTCGTTTTTTTTCATTAATTTTATATACCAATGTTCCAATTACCCATGTTTTAGGGATTTCAAGTTATGGAAATGAACCCCTATTTTAAATGCATTAGATAGATTGTTGGATTAAGGGTTTTTTGTGTTATTATGTAAAATTTTATGTTTATGGAATACCCCATGGGTGGATTTCCATGTTTGAATGGTTGGGGCTGTTTGGTCCAGTTTTCCAATTAGGTGGACTTTATTTCATTTCCTTTCGTGATAGGATGGAATTGATTGTCTTTTTCAGCTTGTTAAATGTTTTTGATTTGCATTTATTTTTTTCCATGCAGTTATTAGCATTACTTTGGGATTCTTGATATCATATATGCATGATTAAATTTCATTGGGATATAAGAACCTTGTTCCATTAGACCACATGGGGAATTAATGTTGAGTGATACCTCAGATAGTCTGTTATATTTCACGAAATCAGACCACAGGGAGGATTTATGGTGGGTGCAACCTCATAGTGTATGTAGTTAACATTTATGAGACCACATGGGAATTGAAATTGAGTTATCCCCCATAGAATTTTTAGATATCATGTAAATTCCATAGGGGTAATTGAATATGAATTCTTCCTTAGAGTGTCTTCAGTTTTTTATTACTTTACTTGGCCAGAGGGGTTAGACTATGTGATTTACCCAGAGGGTTTAAATTAATATTGAATGTTTGTGATGCGTTTTCCAAGCCAACAAAAAAGACTGCATACATTCCTATTAGGTAATCTTATGAGATTCCATTATTGATACTTGATAAAATTATAACCATTAAATTATAATGAATTTAAATGGAAACTATAAGATTGTTTACTTTTGTGTACTGCTAGTACTTTGCTGCATTCCCATTATTACCTACTATTTATACTCACGGACGGTTAGGAATAGATCTTCTAGAAGTTTCCTATTTGGATTCCCCTAACACACTATTTGTGTCTTATTTTTTGACCCAAACTGATTATATGATTGCAAGTGTTGATTAGAAAAAGAGCACTTATTCCATAGGTACATGATTTACTGGTTGGAGCTAGAGAGAATAAGACCGAGCATAGGTTTAAGATGATGTAGGAGTTTTACTATTTTCATTGTACTTGGTTATATTGTATTTCCATCATATTTTCTTGATTGGATTCCTTCCAAGACATATGTTACATTCATCATTTATATATGTGCTCCAGTTGTTATATACTTTCAGCCTTCCAATGTTTACTTGTTGTATTGTATTTTTCTTCTACTACTCCTTATTATTTGTTTTTCCATCGTGCATGCTCTAACAAAGAGGTAATAGTTTCCCCACATTCACACCCATGTCCCTTGCTGCTAGCCTACACCCTCTGACATTCTGGGAAATGTGCTTGAGGACATGTGAACAACTCGATACAAGGAACCTTTGAACAGCACCTGGAACCGAGATATTACACATGACCTGAAAATCATTTTAGAAATGACCGATTAATTTCCATTGTAAATAAATAAAGGCTGACATGAGAAAACAAGAAACGGAAAATGAATTTGTTAAGGATGAAAACAAGGGTAATAAATAAATATTATAAACAAATTGGTATACCAGGGATTATATATGAAAAGACAAATAGAGTTATATTATGAATTCAAATCCATATTTAATACATTATTCTAGTGGTTAATGAATTTTCAAATAAAGGAATGTATAAGGTAAGAGTTTCATATCTCAATTTTAATTTTGGGATATATTTGTCATATTCACCATTTTTTTAGATTGTGTTCTATATATTCATCCCATTGAAATATTATATAATGAATATATTTATCTTAGTGGTATCTATTGTTTCATTTAAATTTATTTAATTTAGGGGGAATATTATTTTTTGATTACCAATTGGAAAACAATAATTTTACAATCTCATGATTATTTGGGATTTTTTGTTTAAGTCTCTGTTGGGTAATATTTCAATTCCACGAAAATGAATTTTTAAAATATTTAAAAAATATGTTAGATCCACTAGGTTAGATACACTAAGAAGGGGGGGGGGGGGGGGTGAATCAGGGTATGACAGATTAAAACAACTACCCATATTAATCGTGTCTCACTGTTAAGCAAGACCCTCTTCTCTCTCTTTCTTGCAACAAAGTATGAACAGAAACTAAAGCATGCACAGGACAAAACGATTTTTACTTGGTACCCCCTCACTGGGCTATGTCCAAGGAGAATACACAGGCAATGTGACAATGTACCAAATCCACTAAAAGAAGACTGCTATTTATATTGTTTGGGAGAGATCACTTCTATACCGAGGCTCACAACCTTTAAAAAGTTTAGGGTCAGCTTACAACTTTCCCTATGGTCACTCCCTATCTCTCTCTCTGGCTCACTTCTAGTAGAGGGGATAACGTTCTTCCTCTTCCTTTTATCAGTACTCTAGAAAGGATCCACTCACCATTTATAGAATTATAGGTCACTTCATTATGACTAATGAATACATCCTCTGCTGTATGTGGATGCTCTGTTGAATTCCAACTTTCACCCGTAGATGAATCTCACTTTGCACAGATGACATTGGGAAATATTCTAGCTTTCACGCACCCTGGAATCACTACAATGAATCAACCTTACCTGGCTCCATTCTCTAACCTGGTACGCATGTTATAACTGTCATGTAGGTCCAAATCAACCACTTGCACGACACAAGCTTCTGCAACTCCAAACATGCGTGACTCACACACTTTAGTGCCCACACTAATATTGGTTTGAAATCATCAACTGTCACAATTCTTCAAAATCTGGCGCACAAGTCCACCTCAACCACTTGCGCTACACCTCCTTCTTCAACTAAAAACTTGGGTGACTCACTTCCTTTCTCGCCCAAACCACTTTAGGCGTGCAAAAATCACCTGGTGTGCAACTTATACTTGTGTGACCACACACCACTTGCGTGACCACCACACTTGCCCGACATGAGCTCCTATTTTTCTAACTATTGAACTCTTCACCGAATGAGTAGAGGTCGACCTATATTTATAGACATTTGCACAACCTCTACGATGACGCACATGTCTCCCCTTGGGGCATAAGTTTCAGTTTGCAAGTCTCTGCTGCACAAGTCAGTTGAGCGAACAACCCTAAAACTTGGGCGCCCCTTTTCCCTTTGCCATATTTTAAAGTTCTTATCTTGAAAAAAATATTTTGCACAAGTTTCTTCTCCTTCAATTCAATGAAACTCAAGTCCCTTTTCCAAAACTACTTTCCTCCATTTGTTGATTTTCAGGCCCAAAAAATTGGCAACACTAGGAAATGGCAACACCTTGTATCTTCTCTTTTTGTACCGATTCCCGATCATCCATTGCATTTCCAAAATTCATTAATCAAACATGGATCACTAACCACGGACCATGAACTCGACATGCCACCATGAAATCCCATTTTCCAACAAACTTGTTCGTCGTTGTTTTCTTTGTCAACAATCACAACACAGATGTCCGCATTGTCAACAAACACAATCACCTCAAAAATGATTCAATGGTGCCTTGAGGGATTTTTTCCCAACAAAAATAATTTTTTATCCTACTCTGATTGTTTAAATTCACTCACACTCATATTTTAATTTTCAAAAATGTTTTGAAAGATATATTTTTTCCTTTTATATACAATATTCTTTGATATTTTTATAACACAATAGAAATGTTATTTTTTAACATATATGTCATGATAGACTTTTACCACCACCATAACATATTAATTGTTTTAAAATTACCTTAAAATCTAATAGGGTTATTTTCATAGATTTTTTTATTTTATAATGGTGTGGAGTTGTAAAAATAATTACTTATCGATACCCATGAAATGTTTTAATAACCTATTTAATTTTTTTTATATAAAAATTCTTTGTTAATTATCATATTAATGATGTACCATAATGATACCATTATTTATATTTATTTGGATGGTTTATGATTAGTTTAAAAAATAAATGTTTTGATATTTTTTGTGAAAATTCATTCAAATATAAGGAATTATTATTTACTCATGTTAGGAATGCATTGGACATAGTAAGTGACGTGGGATTCCTATTATATCTCCGTGATATGCTTGTATGTAGCAAGAAAATATCTAGTAAATGTTTTGGCCCTAGAATTATCCATTTATAAGATTATTCACATGAATAATTAATGTTAGAATATTCTTATAATGAAGCCTTGAAATATGTTTGAGATATCTAAAATTACACATTCCATTATTATGAATTCAGTTATTGATATTCAAAATTATTATTTGATTATTAGAATACTCATGGTTATATTTCAATAATATATTAATATTTATATGTAAATATTTTATCATCATTTATTTATTCCATATTATTCTCAATATATTCATTAAATGGATGTGTTTTCATTTTTTTTTACAGTTTATACTGTTAATTTATTATTTAATCATGGATCCCTTTGTTTTTCTATGCTTACTGGGCATCTGATCTCACGGTATACATAGTTTTAATTTTTACAAGGCTTTCAGGATGTATATTATGATTGAAATGAAGAGTTATATAAAGTGGTATAATGAAATTCTCAATTAAATTATTTTTTTATTATGTATTAAAATTTAATTAGAATCTCAATTATGAATCTAGTTTAAAAATACTACGAAACTATTCTGTCCTTTGGGAGTGATTACTTATATATTATTCCAATTTAATAATGTAACCATCGAATCAAGGCTACTAGGGTATATTTTTTTTACATTTTTAGATTTTGGTGCACATTACCTAGGGATTTTAAAAGAAGAACATTATGTTTGATTATCTATAGAACACATATGAGTAATCCTAAACGAGTAGTGATACAATATTTATATATAACCATTATAACATAGCTTTTGATTTTAAGGGTATGAATTTGAGTAATAAAATTTGGAAATATATATAGATAATTCAAAATAAATAAAAATTAATGGAAAAAGACTTACTAAATAATCAGTCAAATTATTAGAAATGTCAATTTATTCTTTCTAATCTAGATTCTTACACAAAAACTATTTAATTTTGAATATTAGGATAGGAATTATAATTAATTTTAAAAAAATATTTTTTTTAAAAATATAATCATTTATGAACTCGAAATAACATAATTATATTGTCAATACATTTTGAGATTTTTCAAAAGAGGTGGATTTTTTCTGTGAATGGTGAAAAAATGTGAATTTTTAAATATTTCTATATCACTTAGTATATTATTTAATTGAAAAGTATAATTATTATTATAATATTATTTAAATTAAAAACAAGTATTAAAGAGTTTATAAAAACTAATTAGTTTCATTTGATCATATATATACACATTTTTTCTATAATTTATTTTTAGTCTTAAAACACAATTTCTTAATATTGTTTTTAAATTAAAAATGTTCCAATAATTTTATTTAACAAAATTAAATATAATTAGGAACTATTTAAATAAATTTATGGATTATATTAATAAATAAAATAACATAAATTAATAGAATTTTGATCACTGGTCATATACCTAATGTAAGATCATCATATACAGTGAAACAACATTTCATGAAAACCTATTTTCTACATGATTTGCAAGATTATTTTTAAATTAATATTTAAAACATATCAAAGTAGAATTTTTAAAAATGGCTTCCATATATTCATATTTTTCATTATTATTATATAACCTAGTAATGATGATTTTTTATCATAACTATTCGTAATGGAAGTAACTTTTATTTACTATAGTAAATGTTAAAATAGTGTTTTCCACGACACATGCGTCATTATAAAATTTAATTTTACACAAACATAATTTTTATTTTATAAATTATGATTCATTTTTAATATTATTTGTTCAAAAATATTAAATAAGTATTCACAAATTTTATTCTCAAATGGAAAATTACCAAGGTTAAATAAACTAATTACAGAGGTGAAAAATAAAATAATAAATGTAATAAAACATAGAGGATACTAATAAAAATGTATAAATAATATTTAGTTTTTATGAATTTCTATATGTTTATATATTAACCACTTTTAGAAAATATTATTTTTTAACTTTGGAGGAATTTGGGGTGAGTGTGAGTTCTCGTTACAGAATATTTTGTGTATTTACAAAAATTCAAATCAATTATAAATAATCTTTCTCTCCCATAATGTTTTCACACATCTCAATCCATTTAAATCAACCTTACACTATTAAAATATCTCCTTTATATACATATATATATATATTCAATATTAATGTTATTCACATAATTATAACCATAGGTTCCTTATCATGTGATCTAATAGTGTTCTTTTAAGCGTGTGTAATTGTCTCCAATAAGCTCTCTCTTATAAATTATTTTTCCCACATTCAATTATGTATTAATTTATATGATATTAAATAACTACTATAAAACATAATATTAGATGTTATTATATTTATTATATAATATTTTACAATCACCTCCTCCTTCAAATGAGAAAAAATCAATCACTCATGTGGACGATGAACAACTACTTTAAGATCCTATGTAATTTGTTTTCTATCACCGACTCACATGAATAGTCCAAAAAATATAAAACATGATTATATATATTACATATGAGATGATATTAATAATTTAATATTAACATATGGTGCACTTCCTTACCATTCAACCATTAAAGAATGATAATGTCGCGCATCTGTCTGTACAACTTACAATCTCCACAAAGTGATGTGACACATTTTCCATGTCAAAAATTTCTGAATGGTATTTAAAATGAATCAAATAATAAAATATTATATTTAGAAAATTAATATTTTTCTAGATATGATTAAACTATATCAAATATAGAATAACCCAAAACATTGATGAAAAACATACCTGAGAAAACAATGCAATTAACACCCAAAATAGTAAAAAATTTAAATGAGCATTAATGAACAATTTGTATGATATTAAATTAGTATAATTGATGAAATTATAAAAAAATATGTTTCTATAAAAAATTAATATCATTCTAAAAGAATTATAAATCTGGTTAAAAAACATTAAACAGGAAGGAAGCCTATGTGAAGATACATTATCTCAATTTTCTTTCCTTGAGGCATGTTGAAATGTTATCCTCATAATTTCTTCATATGGTGTATGTTATCAACCTTTTACATATAATAAAATAAAAACTAGTCCATTAATGGTATTTTCTGGTTTATTTTAAATTATTTCATCAATGTGGATTCTAATTTCTAATTAACACGTGGTAAGGAATTTCATAACTCAATTCCATTTCATTAGGCGACATTACTTCTTCATTATATTTAATATTCAAATAATAAATTTAAATAAAATTTTATTATATTATTTTTTATTTATAATTAATTTATTTTGATTTTTATTTGATACAAAAAAATATATTCATTTAATAATTATCACTTAAACATTACGATTATTGTATGGGTTACTCATCATATATTGTTTTCTTTGGAAAAATAATCATATTCAACAAGTATCATACTTTTTAAGTGTATGTAATAGACCTTTTATTTTTTTCTATGAATATATTTATATTCATTTTATTTAATTTTTTCGTTTATGTATTGTATTTTATGAGGCTTAAAATAAAAAATTCACCATAGTGGTAACTGATTTCTGTTTCAATATCATTTTAATAGATATATATTATATGTGAATTTAAAATTATGGAAATTTTTGGGTTATTATCTAAACAAACCCTTTCATTTTCTTCTTCAATTGTTACTTTTTCTGTTTAAAAAATTGAATGATTTTCCAATACATTTTACTTCCAATTATTGAGAAAATATTTTTGATAAAATTTTAATTTTTTTTCACTCCTTGGTCATTAAACATTTTTATTCCAAATAATATTTTTCTCAAAATTATTACATAATATTATTTTACTCGAATTGTTTAATTTCATGTTTAACCATAATTTAATTTTTATTTTTTCTAAATACAATATTACTATCATTTACCAAACATTTTATTTTTTGAAGTTATTTATAAAAACGTAAACAGAATCATTTATTTTAACATGATATTATAGAAATGAACCTTTAGGATTTTATGTCCTATCATTTCTGTGAAGGAATATTTAAAACATTAAATGGCTAATTTCTAATAAATGTTTCTCTAATATCATTGAAATTTATATTTTTTGGTGGTTATTTTCAATGTAAAAGTTTATTTTCATCAATAATGTTTTTAAATATATTGGATATGTTTTAATGATACTATCCTTATTATTTCTCGAGATGGTTTAAAATCAGTTTAATCATGCAATATATTATTATTCACTTTTTAAATTTTTGTAATCATTAGCTTTCAATTGAAAATTTTCAAATTCATGAGATCATTGGAAATTACATATCCCCTAAATTTAAACATTTTTTACCATGGATATTATTATTTTATAAAAAATTAAATCATTTCTACATATAGTGTTTTTCATTGAAAGTTAATTAATTGAATAATGAAATATTTATATTCCATATTTTCTATTCAATTTGTACATTTATTGATAAGGTATATTATTCATCAATAAAATTCATCCATTGGTAAATGTGTAATTTATTGACCTATTAAAGATATACGGGGATAAGAATTTCATTTCCACTTGATTCAAAAATATTCTTATGAGTTGAATCATTAAGATTTAATTATATAGGATATTATACATAAATTTGAAACATCATTTGAACTGTTTTGACTGTATATATACTATGATATCAGATATCATGCTGTACAATAAAAAACATTTCCTACATTAAGTATTTACTGACTATTATCAATGAAATTATTGTATTCATAATATACAAGGATACACATTGTGCCCAAATTATTGATTAAATTATATTTTGGTATAGTTATTTTACTTTTTATAATGATTATACCATATATAATCATAATAATCTTTTTTTAAATAAATTTGGTTTAAAATAAATATTACTGAGCATCTAATCATATCATTATTTTGTTTCTCAACCCCATGATATTAACAAATAATCATTGAGTGAGTTTAAATGTGAAAATTTGTTACTTTTAAATTTTTATATTTAAAGTTTTCTAATGTAATTTGAGACGCATGTATGTTCTATATTACCAAGACTACTGAACTATTTAGTCCTTTTACATATATCACTTCTATCTTATGCCAATGTAATCATGTTACCACTGAATCTGGGCTACCAGGTTTTGGGTCATTAAAGTTTTTATAAAATAACTTATAGTATAAACATTATGAACTAGATTTTGAATAACATAGAGTAGGGAACAGAATAATATGATAAAAATTGTAGACAGTTATATAAGAAGAATAAAAGGTAATTTATGGGTACATAATATTGTTTTCCTCAAAATACCACCCTATCTGGATACCACATATAGACATTGTTCATGAAACATTGTTCCTTGGTGTAATAATTGTTCAAATGGTGTATTGGGATTTTACTCCCACATAACATGTTGAATGATAATGGGAATTAATATAAACATCATTTTACACTCCCAATGGATATTCTTGGGATTCTTCACATTTCCATTTCTATTAATAATGAATGATTTTAATTCGTGATGAATATAAATGAACTAGGATAATTGAAATGAATCTTATATTAAAAATATTTTTTAATGATTTATATATCATATAAAATATTATATTATTTTTCCAATATGCTTATTATTGATCACACTCTACTTTTTGGATTTAGAAAATAGATTGAACTTGAAGTAATCATTATAACATTAAAAAGTGAGGAAAATGTAGTTATTATGATCCTCCTATGGGATGAGCACATGAGCCTCAACCTAGTTAGTGAGGTCTCTCTAAGTGAACCCAAGAGACCCAGTTTCAAAAATAATAAGAGGCATAATTATGAGTACTATAGCATCACTGTAGCAGGTACTGTAGTAATACTGTGTAGTACGTTAGTAGATATTGTAGCAGTTACTGTAGTAGGTATTGTTTGGTACTGTTGTTACAAGAACTATTCAATGTGGGCCATTAGTTTGGGCATGGAGTTCATAAGGCATTCAGGACACCCATGCCTTCAGGTTAGTAAGGCTTTCAGGCAACCATTATGGCCTTCAAGCCATCTCCAGGACTTCAGGCCACCTCAAGGCCATCATGGCCACCTGATATGCAGATTCCCAGATAGATTATACAAGGAACCAACTTCACAGAAGTATTCAAGAGCATGTCACATTCACCAGAGCAGGGGTAATAAAATTTAGAAGAATGAGAGGGTATCATATTACCATCGGTATCAGGCATGTGCATCACTAAACAAGACAGCTAGTGAAACAGCCATGCAAAGGTGGAAAGATGGTCATGATATAGATGCCGAGGAGGGGCGGTCTCAAGTTGTAATAGTATGTATGATTTCCTTAATACCTAAAGGTCTTGAAATGTCTCCTGGCTTATGGGAATTGTAATCTCTAAGCCTACCTTCCATGTAAGGGTTCCCCCTCATCCCTATAAATGTGGTTATAAAAAATCGATAAAAAGGAAGGCCTTCGTTCTAATCAAGAAAGGCGATGATAATTAGATTAATGGTTTAATTTTTATCCCAAATCAGTTATCATGATATATTGTTACAGACCTATACTATAATAAACTCTCAGACTCCCCAAAGAAGGTAAGGATTTTGTTTTCTTGGAGATTTAGTGTTCTATACCTTATAGGAAATGTGTCTTGATTTTATTCATGTTAGAAATGTAAAATTAAAAACACAAGATAATTTCTCTACGAAACAAGATTTTTTATGTGTGGATAATAAGGGAATATATTGAAAAAAATCAAAACAATTGAGTATTTAATTGTATATAAATATTTCTATCATTGGAATCCATTAATAGGTCACTTCCATGAATATGAAACATGGAAATTCACTAATTCAATTACCATTTAGAAACTCCTAACCCAAAGAATAATCAATATTGATGTAAAAATATTTCACTATTTTTTAATTTGTATTAATAAATTAAATTGTATAATTATTTTTATCAATGTTATTATTGTTATAATAATCCTATGAAATTTAAGGATTGCAATAATTTTTTGATAATGTATTTCTTCATTTACGATTAACTCCAAAATTAATTATATGATCATGGGTTTATATGTTTTAAGGATGATCATATGTAGAATATATTAAACATGCATTTTTTTGGTTTTATGTAATTGAATATTAGTTATATTAAGGATATATTCTGAGAAATTTATGGTACCATTACCAATTTTTTAGTATATGAAAAAATTATTCATGTAAATAATATTTTACATTTTTGGAAATAACATTTAATGTATTGGTACACTTTAAAATTTTTATTATATTCTAAGATGATGTAATTATAGGTCGACAAGATTGGGATAAGTTTAATGAAATTTTTTACATATTTTATTTCAAAATGTAAAAAATATTTATAGGTCAAAATCCATCACATCGGTTGAAGATATAGGGTGTGAACGCAAAAAAATTGATTCCACATGTTTAGGGATTACCACTTCCCTATGTGATGTTCTATATAATATGACCTTTTTACATTATATCATTTTAATTATAAATATTAATTTTGAACTTGTAGTGATTATATTGATTATTAATTGTAATGTTTTCATATTTGATAAGGCGTGATAGTTATGTTTGTTTCAGAAAATACCAATGGAGAGTATGAATGAGTTTTCAGAATTTCCTGGATCATACAATTCATTAAGTGATAATTTCAGTGCTTCAAAAATAAAATATCATTTTGGATATTAATTTTATATATAAATAGTTGATGATGAAATTTATCAAAGAACAACCAATGGTTTAAATTGGAATTTATATATATAGAGATATCATATTAGTATATTTCCAAATATTTGTAGAGAATAAAATAATTACTAACCATTTGTAAAAACATCATAAAAATTTATTATTATTAAATTCAAATCTAATGAATTAATTTTTTTAATAAATCATAATATATTTATGGAATTTAAGCCTTTAACTATCCATTGACTATTTAAATTATTATGATCAATGATCTCTGTCACTCTCCATAATTTTTTATGCTTTTCTTTTATGAACACATACCTTTTTACCACCAAATTTATCAAAAAAGGAATCCTAGTTACGTTTTTTATATATCACTGTAGTAATTCCTTTTAAATATAATCAATATACTATTTTTAACACTTTTTACAATTTGGGTTTTGATCACGGAAATTTTTAAAATTTCAAACCCTTGATTTCCATGATCAACATCTAATTGTGAGGAAGCAATTTAAAAAGGGTTGGGAGAGTGAAGCTCCCTATTATTTTTATGTATCATTATTTTTAATATGTTTAAACCATTTCTATATTTTTATACAAGAATCCCAAAGATATTAATATAATAACATTATATTCAATATCATATACGATATGAAACATCTAACATAAACAAACTGTGAAATAATATTTAAATATAAACATTTCAAACTACAAATTTATTTAGGAGGTATCAACAGGAATAAAAAAATTATATAATATATATAGATAGTTTTTATTCAACACAATTATATATAAAAATTCTTTGTAAATAATATCTCATATATTTAGTAGTGTACTTTTATTCAACAAAATACATATTCTTCAAAAAATTGTTTCTTCAGAATTTTATGTTTTTATATAAAATATATTTATAAATAAATTGAAAATTATAACTATATAAAAGTATCATTTTTAACTCATAATATCAAAAGTATCATAGTGAGAATATATTTCATTTCTATGAAAATGTTTATTTTTTAGTGAATAGTGGTAAACAAAAATTTACTAAATATTATTATGGATTTTCAATAAATAAATTAATTTAAAACAACCAAAATGGTAGGAATTTTATTTAAAATTATAAAAGTGTTATTTAGATATTTTTATAATAATTAATTACTTTTGAATCACCCTTATTCATAATTTTTTTATGTTTATTCTTTCGTGTAAACACTACTTTTTTTATAAACTGTTTTAAATGTATAATGTTACTTATGTTAATTAATTAAACTAAATACGAAAATTTTAATATTAAAATTTTATATTTATATTATTCATCTAAATTTTTGAATTTAAATTAATATGATTATGATCACTGAACATATAGTTAATGTAATATTATCTTATTCATGAATGATTCATTTCCTGATAAATATTTTCTCGATGCAATTTCTGAATTAATTTTATATTTTTTCTCTCCTCATATATAAGTTGAATATGAAAAAATGAATTAGAAATATGTAATAATACTAAAAAATATTATTCTATATTTACAATTTTAATTTCTTTTCATAACTGTTACTAATGAAAGTATTTTTTAATGCTATTATGGTTCAAATGTGGTCTTGTATGTGATACGATATTATATTAAAATTAATCTTCCATACACATATATTTTTTATTTAATAATGTGGGTATCATATTTATAGTCATTGGATCCATATTTTCAATTTATTATAAATTCATATTAGTCTTAATGGTATGTTACCTAGTTTAAATAAATTTCATACCAAGGTAAAAAATAAAATAGTAATAATATGAGAACATTAAAGATAATGAAGAAAATGTTTAAATTATATATATATATATATATATATATTATTTTGATATTTTTCTCAACCTTATAATCCAAAAAATATATTATCTATCTATAATGGAGAAATATGGTGTAATATTTCACTTCCGATTATTGAATAGTTTGGATTATTTTAAAACATTTTACTCTAACTCAATAATAAAAGGGAACTCCTACCCCTCACATAATCAAACATATGAAGCCATTTCCCTCAACAGAACCCTAAAAAAATATCTACCAAAAAACCTTTTACACATTCTACTAATATTGGTATTCTGAATATTCCAACCCTAAGGTACATAAAAATATATCATAAGGAGGTTATTTTAAACAATGGTAATTGTCTTCATTATTCTCAATCTTTTTTAATTATTGTTCTTCCACCTTCAATTATTAAATAACATGAAAAATATCAAAACATAAATATCTCACATATAATGATATTTTATAATTTTTATGTAATAATATATATCTATCTTCTCCCCCATCAAATAGTAAACTAATCTATCGCTCCTCTATATAATGAACTACCACCTCTTTATAAGATTTAATTTAATCCATTATCAAATCACATATATATACTTAATGATAGAAATAATGAATATATAAAATAGATAATAAATGATATAAGTTATTAATTAACTATAATTCATCCAGTTAATATCAATTTCACCCATTAAGGGAATGATATCATTTATCTTGTGAACATCCATCATACTGTATCCACTAAGAGATGTGCCCCATTTTCCATGTCCAAAACTCAATAATGGATTTAAAATTTATTAAATTAGGTAAATATTATATTTATAATATTAATAGAAATATTGATATGATGATACTATATCATATAACCAAGAACTACATCATTCATGAAAAATGATTCATGAGAGAAAAAGGTAAATAACACAAAATAATAATAATAAATTATTAATGAACATGTGATAAGTTGTTCGTAGATGATTATATATGATTTTATAGAAATAATTATGGTTATTTTATAAATTAAAAACTTTTTTAAAACCATTATAACATTATTTAATGCACATTAAAACCAAATGATGCATATGGTAAAGGATTGTGTCTCAATTTCCTTTTATTGAGGCATATTTCAATATGATGCTCCTAATTTCTTCATATGGTTTATATAATTCATCATTTTAATGTAATATCGAGAATCCATCATAATTCTGGTTATTTTATGTTATAATATGAATATTTTTATCCATAGGAAATTGATATGAACATTACAACGTAATATGTAATTTCATAAATCAGTTTATGTTCTTTGGCTTATATTTCATAATAATTTTATTATTATTATAAGAATATAAATGAAGAGATTTTTTATTATATCATGTTGAATTTTAAATTTTTATGTGGATATAAATTTGATTTACTCAATCTTTTTATTTATTATTTTTCATATCAACATTATCATCATTGTAGGGGTTTCTCATCTAAAATTATATTATTAGGAAATATTTAATGTGTACATCTATAGTCTTTTATGATTTATATCCACTAACCTTGTTATTGGTTATAAAATTAATCTTTTTAAAATAATTTTATTTAATGATTCAAAAGTTTTTATTACATTCATTGGGCATAAAATGAAATTGTTTAAAATTTGTAATGATTCATTTGTTTCATTCTAATTTTGATTAGATTTTCTATACTTTATTTTCCATTCAACTGCATAATATAATACATATCTAATAAAACCATTTTATTTTATTAATCTATAGTTATGACTGGTATTATCATGTAATAGTATCATTTTCTTCTATATGGTACTTAAAAGGATTATTATTATGTTTTTAATAATATTACACATCATTTTTCTCTTCAATCAAAAATAATATATTCTAAAAAATACATGAATTCTAAAAATATTTTTAGAAAACAATTTTACAAAGATTTTTAAACATAATTTTACAAATAATTTCTTTTTTGAAAAAATATAATGTAGTAATACATTAATGTTCCAAACATGGTACCTTATAATTTTTTATAAAAATGTTTACGAATTAATTTTAATCACAATAATCCTAGAAAAACAATTATGTTATCATTACATCTAATTTCACTGAATAATCCTCTAAACATTTACCAGTAATTTCAAAGATAATTTTTCTGTAACATTCTACAAATTCATTTTTTCTAAAAGTGACTTCTAATGTTTCAAGGGTATTTTCCTAAATAATTATTAAATAATATTATATTTTTGTAAATTACATTATAATGATTCGTTATCTATGTGTTATTTTTTTTGAAAAGTGATATTATTAATGTCCTCTTCATATTTAATTTGGTAATGATTAAACATAAATTTAAATATTGTCATTCTTATCATCAATGAAAATTAAATTTATCATATTTATCTATTTTATTTATCATGGATAAGATTAATGTATACACCAAATATCATATCTAAAATGGTGTTCTAAAATTTAACAAGTATTCTCCCCCACACAATTGTATGAGATCTAAATTTTGATGACTATCTAGAAGAGTATAATATTTTCATTCATTGTAAAAATAAAATAGATAACCATAAAAATATATGTAAAGGGAAAGGTTATAAGAGTTGAAAAAATTATCTAATGGCTTACTTTTTCCCTCAAACCCTTCATTTGTCCTTTAATTGATTTTGACCAGGTGAATAACTTCCAAAATTATATAATTAAATCCTTAATGCTAATGTTCAGACCTCTACTTCATTAGCATATTAGGATGAAAACCGGAAACCTCAATTTCCATGTATGAGAATCCAATTTGAGGTGCATCATAATTGTGAAATTTTCACATACAGTAACTTAAAATTTTGTTAGAAGAAGAAAAATAAAATAGAATATTTTATCATGGGAAGGAAAAATAAGAAAGGTTACCAAATAAACTATAGGATAACATGAAAATGGATATTTCAAAATCACATAATGTTTTCTAAAATATATAAAACATTGAAATGAATATATATTACTTCTAATACATAAAGACAATTAAGGTTTTTCTAAAATATTTGATTAAAATATAATTGAACCAAAAAATAATAATATGTCGAAGATGTATTATTAAAACTAGGAAATTGATTAATGATTCTACTCAAAAAATATACTAAAAATATATGAAGATGTACATGAAAACAAGGTACTCTATTTTCCAACAGCAGTGATGCACATTATTTTGACTACTTAATATAATCGGCTTCATTCGCTGCACATTATATTAACTACTTAACATAACATAATGTGGTTCTCTGGATATTACATTATCTTATAATGTAATGTTAATAAGGGGATAGATTGTTAGGATTCAGTAAATGTGTTCATCATCCAATAGAGAATGAAACTCACTTATTCGACAGGGTTGAAATCTCCATTACCATTTATGGGATTTAGGGGTTCTTCATTTGAACAAAGGGAATGAAATAAAATCTATATATATGATCTATCAAATGTTTTACAGAATCAGAAATAATAAGAAAAAATATCATAAATAATTTAAACCTGAAGTGATGTTTGATCCTTCCTTGACTCTTCATTGCACATTGGATTAAGATTTCATAAGCTACAAATGAATGTCTCATGTAATCACCAAAAGTAATGGATAAC
Source organism: Viscum album (assembly GCA_963277665.1). Classification (NCBI taxonomy): domain Eukaryota; kingdom Viridiplantae; phylum Streptophyta; class Magnoliopsida; order Santalales; family Viscaceae; genus Viscum; species Viscum album. The sequence continues at coordinate 2,086,662,376 of OY728122.1, read as the reverse complement.
TAGAAGATGTAGGAACTTATCCTAAACATTTGGTATCCGTTTATTATTTCATATGAATCATATAGATAACTTCCATGTTTATACAAAACAATATATAGTGGGATCAATATAATATAAGAGAATAAAAATTACTAGTAATGATTGGAAAAATATATCCATATCAAATACATATATTTTATTCAACATACTTATGATAATAGAAACAAAAATATAGCTGAAAAAATATTAATAGTGAACATATTAATATTGAGTAAAATATAATGATTGTGAATAGAAACCTAGATATAGTGGTGTCAATGTCAATTGTATTAGACTTTTATTTTTGAATACATTATCAATTAGTTTTGTAGTGAAAATAGATTGTGTATTGATTATGTTCAAAGGTAAAATATATATATAAATGAATATTAAGATCATGGTGTACATGACTTGTGGGTTTATTAATAGGATGTTAAAAAAGTTGAACTCCCAATAATTGTTTCTAATTTTATCTGTATTATATAAAGATTCCTTATCATTTACATGGATTAAAATAATTCAAATAGCAGAATCAATAGAAATTTCAATAATGGATATTGAAAATATTACTTCTAAATCCAATACAGATATTTGTAAAAAATAAAAAATAATCTAATCCATTGTTTTTAACTGATTTGGTCTTTTTTATGAAAATGGATAATAAATAGAATGCAACATTCATTTTCTAGAAGTATAAACCACATTGTGGTGTATATTTATTTTTAATTTCATGCATTAATTAAACCAGGAAAAAATGTCATCAGTAGATTAAATACAACAAGATTTTAAATTTTTTGATGTAAAATCAATGAATCTGACTCAAATATTTCCTTATGGAAAGGTAAATTTTTGTATGATACTAAATTGAAATATATGAACAAAGCAGTTATGAACATTTTATATATAAAAATTTTATGTAATGGAATTTTAACTTGAAATATTTTACTTAATATAATTTAATGAAAAAAATATGGAAATGGATCTTACAGAATCACATAAATGGTACTAAATTTGAAATATAGATAATACATAATAATAATTAAAATCATTTATTATTTCATGAAGTTTAATTTGGGTAGAACCCTATAAAAATGGGAACATTAGCCTTTTAGTGGACACAATAAAATCACACTATATGGTCATTGTGAAATGACTTGGTTTTCTTAAAATGAAAAACCAAACCCTATTATATTAATTTCATATAGAATCTAATTAAAAAACATGAAATTTGTTGAGGATTAATTTCCATTCAATTATCTTGATTATGATTTATTTTTTAATCCAATATTGATTATTGGTATTGACTCAAAATATTTCATAACAATTTGATAGCGAATTCAGTCCAAATAATATATAAATCAAAGATAGAAAAAACTATAAAACCAGAATATTTCTAGAAAATTTCCAATCTTCAAAAATTATTATCTCGTGAAAAAATAATAAATAATACTACTAAAAAAAATTAGATATGCATTGAATAATCATAATCATTTATCTCAAGATAGCGACTTTTCATGTGTTGCTTTAGATGAGATATATTTCTAAGACTCACAACTCATCCCCCAAATTCTTGTGTTTTCCCTTTATTATCATCCATAAGTTAAAATGGATGAACAAAAAAACAATCTAAACACATAAAAAACATTATGTTTGGTTAACATAATTTTAATATGAAAAAACAATTCAATTAGTGAATAAGAAAATCAACAGAGATGAAATTAAACTAAGTAATTTAAAGTCCACATAAAAAACGATTCTACACTTATAGATCATAAAAAGTATAATGATTTTAAACCATGTATATATAGAATAAATTTGATAATTAAAAAAATTGGTCAATGTGAAAAATATATCATGTTGTTAATAATTGTTATAAATTAATACAGAAAAATATCATGCATTGAGAATTTTATCAAATCATATCCCAAAATGAAATTTCTAGAAAGAGAGGGCCAGAAACACCAACAACATAGAGGGAATATGATTGTAAATAGTATATGGGTAATTTTTATGCACAATAGTTATTACAATTCCCTAAAAATTTAATAACATTTAAAAAATTGTATGCTAGTGATGAGATAATAAAAAATACATAACGATTTTGCAAAAATAATAATTCACAATTGAAATGGAATTGAATCAACTGATGAGGATAGAACATGTGAATAATGATAATCCTATTAAGGGATCTATATCTATACTCATCTCCAAAAATAAAAATTATTAACATTGTGGGACCACACTATGGAAAAATACCCATTATTTTTATGAGTGAAACAATTGTATTAGGGTTGAATGAATAAGATGTTAAATGTGGGAAGTTATAATAAATATAGTAAATGTAAAAAAATAATTCATATAGGAATGTTCTATTCATTTCAATAAATATATCCTCTAAAAAAATACATTACACACTAATAGAGAAATATGAACATAAATACATCCCTATAATAACATATCTGAACTAGAAAAAATAGTAGTTAATTGGGAAAATGAGGGTCAATAATTTAAAGGTAATACATAATAAAATGGGTGATGTTTTATTATTTTTAATAAGTCTAAATACAATATAGTTATGTTTGATAAATTTCAATAATTCTTATCAATATATAAATGATCACACATAAACTAAAAATAAATCTAGCTCGGCTGTGATAGTATTGAAAAGTAAAAAAAAATGAAATTTGTGAAGGACCTGAAAAAATGGAATATTAATTTAATGGTGGGATCGTCACGTGATATTGGATGAAATATTTGAGAATAAATTAAATTTTTGGTGTTTTTAAGAAAATGAAACTTATTCGAATTAATAAGGTTATACCACCAAGACTCCAAGATGAAACGATTTAGTCTAGGTGTAGAGAGGGGAAGGAATTGATAATAATAAATATATTATTATTATTTTTCAAAAAAGAATGTGATATATTCAAACTCAGTGATAATACAAAAAATAAGGAAATTAATACATACCTACAGAAATACATCAAAACAGATAAAAATATGTCATTTATTAAGACAATAAATTGAAACAGAAATATCGTAACATATATAATTTGGAGTGGAAATGGTTCAGGAATAAAAGAATCTATACTCAGTAGTAAAAATTAGAGAGTCTGTGAATCATTTCGGTTCTGATGTTTCATGTTCTAACATGATTATGTGGTTTTTTAGTGTAGAAAATAAATTTTAATCGATACACCAACAGAAAAAATCTAAAGGAAATTTGAAAAAATAGTACAATCATCATCCAGAAAAATCCTACCACGTGATATGAAGAAGTGGTGGGTCACATAGTGCCTATAATGTGGTGATACTGTAGAGACATCATACACTGAGTCTAAGATGTGGGTATCCTAGAGGGGGAGGTGTATGAGGAGGCGGGTAGCCAAAAGGTAGAGGTAGGAATCCCGAAGATGTATGGAAATGTAGAGATAGAGGTGGATGTTGGTATCTGAAAGGTTTATGTGTGTAGCTGGATGGAAGAGTCTGATATTTATAGGCGGAAAAGGATTTACATTGGGAGGAGGGTCAGTAATAAGGATCATGGTGGTAGCTAGTAGGAAAGTAGAGGGAGATGTGGGTAGCTGAAAGGTGAATTAAGGTAGTCAGATGGTAGGGGCGGTTAGGTGGAAGGCGAAGTCAGGTAGTCAAATAGATATAGGGTTGGAAAGAGTTGGAATCTAGAATTTTAGGTGGGGGAAGGAAATTATTGGAAGAGAATAGGGGGTATGGTTTTGATGAAGCATCTGAAGGGATGAGAAATTTGATTCTTTGGACTGGAAAACTGGGAAGGAGATGTTTAGTAAGAAGAAATAAAGGCTATGATGAGGCACACAAATTACTATAAGTAAAAAAATTTATTTTATCGATTGGATTTATATTGATATTTCATATTATTTATTCATTATGGAAAATTATTTGTAATTAATATTTTTTATGAATAAAATCATTCAATCAAAATATGAAGAATGCATTGGGAATACATTGACATGTGCAACTCAGAATTATATATCCCCCCAAAGAATTTGTGGTTTCAATTGGGTAGGTAATAGTAATTAATTATTATGGATTTAACCATAGTCTTAACCCTTCTTCCAAATGGTATTAACATTATTTATTACAATATTTCTATTATCATGAATTCCAAAATTATGTATATCCTTCATCAAGAGTTCATTTGTATTGATCCATTATATTATTTTATTTAGATTACCAAAATATGCATTTTTTTCACAACTTATAAATTAAATGGTTTTTTTGTTCTGTTATTTATATTTCAATATTTATTATTCATTATCTAATAATGATACTCATGTTATTGAATAAATTAAATTTCTGTTTAGAAGTTTACCTTTATATATTGATTATGCCTTTTTTATTTTATTTAATTATTCATGATATTTTTTCTTTCATTTTATAACTTTTGCTGATCATATGGGGTCACCATTATTTGGTTTCCCTATCTAAGGATATAAATAAGGAATAATTGATTAATTACAATGATGCATTTTTTATACATTCCCCACATTTTATTTCATGTTTTAAAGTGTAATGTGAGATTCATTTATATATCTAGATTTCCAGAAATTTTAAACCATTAGGTCCTTTGGGATATAATTGATTTCATCTTATGCCAATGTAACCAAGTTATAATTAAATCTGGACTACTAGTGTAGGGTTCATTATATATTTTTAGAATATATGGATTGTAATGGATTGGAAAATCATAATTCTTGATCACATATACCTAACATTAATTTATCATATTGATCTCCTTTTGTGATAATATATACATGTGGCATTTATGGTCTGTATATATGTTATCGTTTTTCACTTTGAAATAGTGGTTCTAAATAATTAACTAAAAGATTACTATAGACCATTCTATATCATCGTTTATGTAGTTTTATTCGTAAATATTTAATTGAGTGGAGACATATGATCTTACATTAAAATCATTCATGAATACATATTACAAAAAAATGATGCATAATTGTAAATTACCAATCCATTAAAATTTTTGGTATTTTGGGAACAGGTTTCATTATTGGAAACCGCATTCACTACTTAATATTATTGTTTCATTCATTTTTTTACAACATTAATTCTATTATGAGGTAGCTAGGATAGGGAACTTCAGATTATCTATATGTTTCTCACAAATTGGAAATAATACCTAGCTAATCCATGGATACTATAGATCTCCATCAATGATGATAGTCATATTAATCTGTAAATTTCATCTATTATCAATGTATTCACATATATTCAATTACTGCTGATAATATTCTCCATGAATTTAAATTTCTCTATCCAAAACGCCCATTTATTATATTTCTCATAAATGTTTTCATTTCGGAATGTCAGTAAGACACCATTCAAATTCTCCTCCTATTCCCCCATTCTTTTGGAGTAGATTAGAGTATAGTATGAAAACATTAAATTGAAATTATCAAGGTAAACACTTAATTATACACTAACTATGTCCATGATGGAACATAGTACATTATTAAGACCATTTAGAATCACTATAAACTCTTTCTGCATTTACACTGTACAAAAATAATCTTGGTGACATCCTCATTCTTCATCATTACATGATAAAATCCCATGAAAAGGTGAAATATAATGAAGTAATAGGATCCATGTAACTAATTGAAAATATCTTCATTATATTATGGGAGAAACATTTTATTAATTGTGTTGTTTTACTGCTCATGATAATCAAAGAATAGGCTCATCGAACCATCCTTTTTCCTGATGAAAATAATAGGAAAACTCCAGGTTGAAGTAAGTGGATATTAAATCCCATTATCTTGAATGTCATGTAGTTTATTCATTATGTCTTCATGTCTAAAAATAGACAATCAATATGGTTACATTGATATTATCAAGTCATCATGTATTATTTTTATTTGAATCGCAACCTCTTAGCTTGGAGGATAACCAGAATATTCTTCAAAAAACACATAAGTGTATTCCCCCATAATGAGAATTTCATCAAAGAATAAATTTTACTAAAAAATTTCATATATTTTATAAACATTTTCACATTATGAAATAATTTACTTCCCCGTTATGATCATTTTATAGATATTTTCTATCCTCACTACACCTAAATACAATCAGTGGGAAATTTGTGATATGAATGGTGATTTCTTTATCTAAAAAATGTATGTTGGAATTATATAATGAATAAAGACTATGAAGAACTATGATTTTCATACTTATATATTATGTCTATTTAGATGATTATTCCTTATATGACAATACTATCCATTCCAAAACCATAATACATTTTATTGCATTTGGAGATTAGATGTACAATATTACTATCTTATAAAAGATCATAGAATTATCCCAAAAAAATATTCATATATATTAATCCTCTTAGGTATACCACTCCAAAACCATTCTATATCACAGGTGGAAGGAAACATAAGAAACAGTGGGATCAGATGAACTGTATGGGAGATAATAGGAGATTCCAATCTAGGATCATATGAAAGAATAAGATAGGAATAATATTATGTAATCATTAACATAACTTATGATGTTCATTTACTAACTATCATAGATCATAAACATGTATTATATTATATACATTATCATTTATGAAAACATGGACAATAAGGAAAATAAATCATCATATATTAATAATGATGCATAAGATATTGACATTAAAATATGGAAGCATCATAATTTTAGATTCCAATTAATATTTCATGGTTAACTACCTATTCCCTCAACATAGTGGATCAATACACACTTTTCCCTATATATGATATGGAAGCACATATTTTCAATAGTGAATAATGCCCATGTACATGGTTCCCATTTTCATTAATGGATATATAATGTTTTACCAAATGAATTATATAGATATATATGTCCCACCATTCACATAATGAAAATTATTCATATGTGTTTTATAAGAACAAAATTAATTTACTATATTAGATCTCATGAAAAGAAACATGTTTTAGAAACATTTCATCTTTTTATAACCCATGGAAATGTAACAAGATTCATAAAAATCAAGCCATCATAAACATAAAAAATAATGAGAAATATTAAGGATGGAATCATTTATAATATTCCTATTAACTAATATGTTACATAAAATAATATTTTTCATAAATGTAAAATTATTTCTTAAAGATCCCCTGAAATAATTCTAAACGAAAATATATTTCCCATTTGGAATAATTTTTTTAGAAATTTTCATAATTAAAAAGTAAATCATTTTATTAGAAAAAACCAAGACTGGTTTTATAGGAATTTTAAAACTATAATGTATTATTGATGTTTGGATTATATACTGACAATATATACATTAAAAACCATTCATTCAATATATTTCGTGGCAAGGTGACAATGTTTTCTGTATGGAAAATGATAAAAATTATTAATCTCAAGCAATTTGGAAAAAATTAGAAAAATGTGAAAATGAACTAAAATAATTATATACGAATGTAATTTTTTAAAAAACATATTTTTAATACTTGTACATGGAATATAAATATTACATGGTTGGGGCATAATCATAAATAATCTAGAATTATAATTAGATTGTGAAAAAAATCATTCCTCAAGTATTTTCATTCTTTGTTTATGTTCAATAATCATATATTATACATAAGGATTTATTATAAATTTATTCCATAAAATAATTATTTCCTAACATGTACTATTTATTTACAACATCCTATCACACATTTTTTTATAATTTTCATGCAAAGTCATTGTTCGATGTGATAAATCCTTTATTTTCAAAGAATACTTTAGTTTGTAAATCTAGTTCCTTTTACATTAATATTGGTATCATCATTTACTGAATGATATTAATAGTATAACAATAATATTTTATAATTATATACATATTTATAATTATTCATAGTTTTTATTGATATAATATGGAATTACACCATTTGTGGAGAAGATAAGCCGTACTTAAAATGAACACTATTTAAATTTTTCATTAATAAAAAAATAAAAGAAAACTAATGATATATATTTTATGAATAATTATGATATAATATATAAAATATAAAATAAGTAAACCTATCATAACACCCTTATATAAAATATAATGATGATTAAATTTACTGTGTCCCAAAATGGAGTGGGTAAATTATTTGTATTCCTAAGCGACACCTTTAATTATTTTTTGATGTAAAAGTGGGTGTATAATTAATTTTTTATATTAAAAATAAAATTTCAACATATTTTGGACAATGATGTTATAATTATATTAACACTATTATAAATTTAAGGAGGTAATAGTGGTTATAAAAAGAATGTGATCGATTTGAGTAATTTCCACTTCTTCAAAACTCATTCTTTTGTTCTCCACTAAAGGCTGTAGGGTAAGAATTTTGAGAATAAAAACATCTCTATAATATTTCTATGGATATTTATAATATAAATTTCCATGTGACTGTCAATCTTGATGGATCAATGTTGAGTGATTAAGTGAGTGACTATGGACCATTTATAATTGATATGGGGGAACTTTTTGAATTTCAAATTATATTAATTTATAACAAAATATTTTTCATTTATAATACCTCCAAATTAACATTTATTCCTATATAATACATTTTAATATTTTACTCGTAAAAACCATTAGATTTTAGTCATTTTTTGGTTTTATTGTATGCTTTATCATTTTAGTTAACTCTTACTTAACCTATTATAATTTTAACTACTATAACACCACTTTCAATATTAAAATGGAAGAATTTTTACTTATATTCTATTAGTTTGAACATAAATTTATAATTCTTAAAATTTTGGACCATATAATAATCAGTTTTTTAAATTATTTTTAGTAATTTTAAATAATTTAATTGAATATTATTCCCACAATATATAATTACTGTCAATTCTGATACAACTCCCTACATTGAAATTTAAAAGTATCCAGACAACATGAACATTTTTGAAAAACAATTTTATTATGTCTATATAATGTCAAATTCATCTATATAATTCATGAAAAGCCATATATGTATATATATATATATGAAATTAGGTATATTTTAATATTTTAAATATCATGTATTTTATTTTTCTATTAATTGAATAATTACTATATCAGCATTGTGTTGGTTTATAGAGTATTTATTTAATTACAAGAAAATTATAAATCAATAAAAATTATTTAGATAAATATATTATATTTAAATATAAATCTTTTAGTAAACCATATCTTCTGAATAACACCGTAGTAAAATTGTTTTAGTTATAAAAAACATGAATGTGACATTTTTTACTTTTCATTAATTTTTTTAAAACCCATCATAATATCAACCAAGTGGCTCCAAAGTTTGTAAATTCGACCCATGGAAGAAAATGTCCAATATTTATTTATCCATCAAACATGGGTAGAGTTTTAGGTTAATTTTATTGTCCCTATCAAGATACTATTACCCTTAATTAATTAATTTACCATTACCATAATTACAAAATTTACTATGGTTAATATTTATATTCACAAAAAATAAAACTAAAATATTTAATAAATTTTAATAATTGTTTCCAAATATGAAATTAATTTTTCATAAATTAAAAACCAAGATTATTATAAATTTTCTTAAATTAATACACAAAAATTCCATTGAAAATTTGTTTTTTGAAAAAAAACTCTTTTAAAATATGAAACATTTCTATACTAAATTCTAGTATAAAATAAACATCAATACCCATAAATTGATTATTAAAAATCCAAACAAAATAATTATTATTTAAAACAAATAAAAACATATTTCTACCTATGAAAAACTATAAAATATAATATGGATTGAAAAAAATCATGTTCTCGCTATTTCATGAAAAATAAATTATTCTAGAGAAATCTCAAAGAAAATTCATATAATTTTGAAATGATTATTTCGAAATTGAAATAGTTTTTTTCAAATTAATTTTCTATAATTTATATATATTAATATTCACCTATAAATAGAATAAAAAACCATTTTCAATGAAATAATTTTTTTAATGAAAAAAATAATTTCGCAAAAAATTCTGTGATTATTTTATAAGAATATAAAAATAAATTATTATTGATCTGTATAATTAAATTTATTTCAAAAAATATTTATACTTATTTATTATTTTAAAATTAAGGGATATGTTATAATGGAGATATAACATTTTAAATTTGTGATTCGTTTTGTCAAGACATGCTATTATGTGTAATGGAATCAATCAAAAAATGAATTTTTTAAAAAATATCATTCAAAAAAATATAGGTGTGTTAAATTTAACACTCTTAAAAAAATTCCATTATATTAAATCACTTGAATACAATAAGATGAGGATACATCATCTTCATAACATCTTTTTTTCCCACATAGTTTCCACAAATTTTTTTTTCCGTAGAAACAAAAAATAGGTTGCTGGTTTGCCTTCAAATTGATTTCCCCATAAAATCATGAATCTATACCAATTATTATTAATAATAAATATCATGAACCATCATTATAACCTATGAGTTTATAAAATTTGAAGGTTTGGGTATGTATTTCTTTAGAAGAGATGCATGAAACAAATCATGATCATAATAGATATTTAGTGGCAGTTCCAAATGGATATAATTATCATGATATAATAATTTATTTCAATGTTACCTATATACATATGTTTTAGTTTTCACTTATTTATTACAAAAGTAAATTCATTGATTAACTTTATTAGTAGAATCAAATTATATATTTCATCATAATATTTGATTTGTTTTTGTGTTATCTATATGTGAAGTTTAATAACTCTAACATTATCTTCAATCTCATAAAACTACTCAATTACCAAAATATTTATTTATGAAAAATAATTAAATTAAATGGGATGTCTACACTTAAATAAAAAATAGGTTTCATAAGGATCCATCTAAATTCCCTAGTTAATGAAATTATTACAAGATTACTCAATTAAAGAGTGGTGTTGATCCAAATCACCATTGAAATCCTCATAACAATATTTTAGTATATCCTCTAGAGTTTAAAATTTCATCTTATAATATCCATCTACTTAAGGATGATACAAAGTATTGAAACTCATAAATGTATCAAGAGTTTACTGGGGACTTTAAAAAAACATTGAGTGAATCTTTAGAACTAAATCATATAAAAATTAATATTTTAATCCATGAAACATTATCAATTCCATAATATATATTCTTTTCATAAGATCCAACTAGAAATATTATTTGGTTTAATAGTGAAAATTTAATAAGGTGATTAACTACAACACCTAATTAAATCTATATATAATATAATATGAACTATAAAGGTTACCAATACATTTAATAATATTTCTACAAAGTAAAGAATCTTTCCTCCTTGAATATCATTGTCACATAAACAAATACAAAGGGTTGTATTTACATAAATGCCTCTTAAAATATCCATAATCATGATAAACTCGCATCACATAAAAACATTGAAAGTGGTGTCTCTGCATTAACAAAAGATGGCATCCATAGCTCTTATATTAATTCTACCTTGATACATGCATGCTTCCAAATGTTAATTCACCATTTATTCATTATATAAGTTCATATATTATTCAAAATATTGTTTCATTTGAATCTTAGGTTCATTCTCTTATCGATAAAATATGAAATTTGATTTCATTATTCAATAATCCATGTAAATGGAGACAATCACAAGTAATTTCACTAAATGTAGAATAATAATATTTTCATTCAAATCATTCAAAAAAGAAAAAATGAAACACAAAAATAAGGAATGGAGAATAATAATTACCTAATTTTCATGATTCAATTTATCAATTGTGATTAACGAATATTCCCCTTTTTTATTTTCTCATTATAGTGTTTTTGTATCTTATCATCCATATTATCCAGTGATCTTGGGAATTTATTCTAATAATTCCCCAATGTCTTGCACTTGAATCATAATCATTTTGGTGGTGTATTAGTTGGTCTCGTATCATACATTTCAATTATTAGTATATTAATCATATTGATCATGATGGAGCCTCTCTGTCTCTCTCTATGAAAAAAATGGTGCACCTGGATGATGTCTTTGTACACAGGATTATATGGCAATTCAAAAAAACCATAAGTCTGTACGATCATGGTTTATCATATTTTAGGTTTCTTGATATACATTGTAGATGAGGATTTTGTTAGGGAAACCCTCCTTGATGATGATCTCCCTTTACCAAAAATCAATATTGTTAAACATGGGGATACCAGAAATCAACAGGTGAAGAGAAAAAGGTAGTGGATGGAGTAACATGGGATGAACATTCCCTTGGATAACAATAAGGATTTTTCAATGTTTGAGGGTCAGTATCAATCAATAATTTTTATCACAACATTTTATTCTAACACTTATCAAAATGTGTGTACATAAATTGTAGAACATGTTTTAGTTTTTGAAAAAAAAATATATTAATTTTTACTATATTAATTAGGTTTTTCCATTAATGAGATTTATGACCCTCCTTTCCTCATTTAAAGTACATACTAGTTCCATTAAAACATTTCCCTTAATGTTTCATCCTACATTTTAGACATATATAAGATTGGAATTTATTTTCACCATATGATTTATTTGAGTATTCATGAGGAATGATCTTTATTATCATAAAAACACTAAATAGATTATGGGAATCTACAATTTTCATTTCAACTTTGAGTTTACATCTATTTATTTATTCATAGCTGCTTAAGTATCTTATATCTAATTCCATTCAGAGTCATAGTTTTACACCACAAAAAATCAATACATTTTTCCTTGAGGGATGATTATTAATAATAACAAATAATTTTCTATACATGTAAATTTTTCCATAAAGGTACCAATAGATTGATCATAATTTTTTCATCTCAACATATTCCTTCTTTAATATTGTGCATAAAATATGATGAATTCCCTTAATGAAGAATATCCCCTTAAAATCATATCATTCTCTGAATTTTATATCTTCCAATAGCCTCATATTCTATATAATATTCCACCAGTTAATTTCATTGCATTAAAGATTATAAATTACTAGGGAAACATTTTCATGTCCAGATAATAGATGAATAGAAAATAATTTCTCAGTGGTGTTGATTCATTTTTAAGCCTCTAGTTGATCAGAAGTCCTAATAAAATAATGTTGATGTTTCCTCATGGAAGATTCACTAGTATGTTTCTCCATACAATCTTCATTTGGAAACCCAACATGATTCATATCCTAAGAATTTTTTCGGATTATAGCTTCCAGATTCTGCATAACATCTCCCTTAAATTTTGGATGCTTAGGAGGAAAATCATTTTATTGTTTGTGAGACTTAGCATTATAATAGTTCATTTGGGTTCTATTTAATAAATAAATCCAAAAAAAATAGCCTGAAAAACAGAAATCATATTGGATAGCATCGTAATTTGAAAAAATACATTATAAAATGTCTTAATTATGACACATTATTTTATGAAACCTTAGGTTTTCCCATGTTAATTCATGATCCTAATCCATTATTTTGGATTGAATCATATATATATCCATATCCATAAAGATTTCAAAAAAAAACCCTAATCGTATTCTCCAATGATTTTCTAAACCGTAATCTAATACCTACTATTTCATGTTGGGATTCTCATAAACAGATATTATATATACTTAAATGATTATTATGTATATAAAAATACTATCTGTCCAAAACCATAATGGTTTAGAGTATTTGATGATTAGATATAAAATATTCTTATTTTATTAATGATATTCAAATTCTAATATTAATATCATCCAACCTAGCACTTATGTTTGGAATACACTAAAGATTAAACCTTACAAATATGGATTTGTTTTCGATAATGTGACCCATATTTTTTCACTAGGATATAAAAACATCTAAAGGAAACATTGGGTCACCAATATACCCAAGGTCAATTTTAGGTTTACTGTTTCTGAAAATGAGAATAAACAAAGAAACATTCACTTATAAAAATAGAATCATAAAATTTTACATTATCTCACATTTTACCAAGAATATTTTCTTTTAAAAAAGGCAATACATATCATCCTTGTGGAACCCTTTTAGATATAATTCATCTGAAATTTTTATTCATATCACGTGGAAAAAAAATATAATAAAATGGGGAAGTTCTATGATCAGTAAGGGTAAACATTAGATATTTAAATCGATGATCATGTGAATGAATAAGACATAAATATAGTTATTTGATCATGAACATAAATTTTGATGATCATGCCAATATTTTTCAAGGTCATAAACATGATTCATGGAATAAAAACTATCATTTCCTAAAACATGGACCATATATTGTTAAATCATCATTGATCAAGGATGAACCAAATGCTCACGTTATTAAATTTTGGAACAATCATAAATATATAAAACCATTCCATATGAAAGGATAACTACAATTAACATAAAAATGTTAGATAATGACACACCTTTTTCTTATAGTGAATAAAGATGCACCTATTTCCCATAGTGGATCATGCCCATTGACTTTTTTTGCATCATTATCTCTTGAGGTAAAAACTATTAAACAATTATTTGTATAGATACATATATCTCGTCAATAATATAATTAAAACCATACATATGAGTTCCAAAATATCAATAATCATTCATCATATCAGATCCCATGAAAATAAACTGCTTTTATAATCATTTAATCATTACATAAATTAAGTATATATAATAGGTTTCATAAACATTTTACAAAATATCATTTCTATTTTGAGATTTTTTTCTAAAAACCCATGAAATTTAAAAGGAAGTAATTATCATTGGAAAGAAAATTTTAATATTTCAAATGATTCTTCATATAATTAAGGTTTCATGGTGGAAGGAAAATCCATTCATGATAATGTAAAAAGTCATTATTCTATATTATTTTTTATAAAAGTCACCAAAGTACCCTATTTCGAACATTAACAAAACATTCATTTTAATAAATTTTTCAAAAAATTAAAACACTTGTAAAATTGAATTAAAAAAATTATAGGGGAATATTTAAATTTTTTTGAAAAAATGGATATGAAGGAGAAATAATCCATAGTGGAGACTTAATCATTACTACTCTAAAATTATGAAGAAATTGTGAAATGAAAACATAAATCACATCCATACTTTCATCATTCATGTAGAATCCTACTAGATAATGAATAAAAATATAATATATTATTTATAATTAACATTAATGTAAAATTACCTTTCATTTTTTAGTTATAACAACTTCTCACAGATTTATTATTAGTGTTTTATTAAAATAACTTCACTGGTAGATAACAATATTGTTTCCCAATCATGTTTATGTTTGTTAGTCATTATTTATACACAATGATCATGGTATAAAATTTAAAAAATTATTAATCATTTTATAAAAATAATTTTTAATAATTATATAAATTTGTAAAATTATTCATTGATCATAGAGATAGAAAAATTCATTACACTGTTGAAAGATATGGTAGTCTAAACATATGCATGAATGTTGTTATCATTTTTAGATTGATAGAGTTAATTAAATGTATATAATAATAAAAATTTAATGAATAATTAGTATATCATATATAAAATATATATTCATTCAAACTATCATATTACCCATCAATTAAATATGTTAAAGGAAAAAATCAATGTATTGCTTTGTGGAGACAAAAAGTCGTATATACCCACAAGTGATAATTTCCATTATTGTTTTATGGAAAATTGTTTTTATAGTTGTGGTCTAATAATTGTAATAATATTTCATTATATTTATGATACTAAATTAAATATTTTTTATAAACATTATAGATTTTAATAAGGTAATAAATAGTAGAAAAACAAGGATATTGGAAAGAGTGGTTTCCACTTCTTCGAAGCGTCTCCTTTATATCTCCTATAAGGAACTATGGTTGACCTTCTAAAAAGGAAAACAACTCAAGAATTTGTCTAGGGAAGTTGATAATATGAATTGGAAGTTTATAGTCTATCTAGAAGGCTCAATGTGGTGTAATGTACTGAGGATAAAACTTCCCTCTTAGAATTTAAGTGAGCAGATATTTTGGAAACTCTCAAATGAATAATTAATAATAAATTAGTGCTCCTTAAAATCACACCAAATAGTCATGTATTTGAATAAAAAATAATAAAATATTTCAATCAAATCAACCAGTTTATTAAGGACTTTTTTTTTTAAATAATTATAAACATTGTCATTTTCATTAACTCTTATTTATCATATTTTAAATTTAACTATGACAACAATATTTTCAAAATTAAAAAGTTGTGTTTTTTTCATATCTAATGTTAATTGGAACATTAATAGAATATTAATGATGTTTTAAAACATAACATAATCACTTTGTATTTTCAATTGTTTTATAATTTTTAATTAATTTAAAATTTTTTAATCCCATAATGTACCATTATTTTCAATTTTGGTACTATTAAATATATTGACATCCAAAAATATCAATAAAATAAGTAAAATTAGAAACAATATATATTATATTATATCCATAAAATATCAATTCAATGTATATAATTTTTCTATAAAAATAAATATATCAAAATATATTACTTTTAAAATATGCTATATATTTTACTAGATTTTTCACTTTATGGAATCATTGATAACACAACATTGTATAGGAATTTTGAGTATTATTTTACATCCTAAAAATTCTAAATAAATTACCATGATGAAGAAGAACATTTTATATTACCAAATATTATTTATAATTGAACATATCCTCTAGATTACCTGAATATGAATATTTTATAATTATAAAAAACATGATTGTGACACATTTGACTTCTCCATTAAAAGATACATAATAATGGTGAAAATATCATCCATGTGTCCCCAAAAGGTCATAAAATAGACCCTTATATGATAATGGTTTCAATAATTTATCTAATAAAACTTGGGAAATGTTTTGGGTAATTTTATAGTCCACGACATATTATTTTTATCCTTAACTTCTTAATAATCCCTTTATTGTGTTAACAAAATTTAACATGGTTATTAGTCCTATTAATATAAACTAAAAGTGGAATTGTTAATAAATATTAACTTATTGATTTCATATATGAAATCAATTTTTAAAAATTAAAATCACATAATTTTAATAATGTAATTTAGATTAATATAAAAAAACCCAACGAAAAACAAAATTTTTTAGAGTTATAAACATTTTAATTATAAACATTTTTAATACACAATTCATGTGTAAAATCGAAATAAAAAAGAATAAATAGATAATATTATATCAGAATAAAAAAATAATTAAATTTTATCAAGAAAAAATTAACTTCTAAATAAAGAAAAATAAATTATTATTTTTAATAAAAATCAGTATATTTCACTTTTACTTGAAAAATGAATGGTTAAAGAAAATTCAAAAATATAATTTTTAGATAACTTTGAAATACTGAATTAAGAAATTATATTCATTTATTAAAATAAATTTTTTATAACTACTATAAAGTAATAATGAATAATAAAATTAAGGAAATTAATTGTTTGAAAGTTGTTTTTGAAGAATTAAATGACATTATGAAAAACATTATGTTATTTTTTTTAAAATAAATTAGCAATGAATTTTTATTATGTTGGATCCTTATATTTGTTTCCTAAACTATTAATTCCAATTCATTCCTGTCAATTTAACATCTGGTTTATAATGAACATAATTTATTTTAATAATGTTTTTATCATCTAAACATGATGTTTCATGCTACAAAATTTATAAATGAAATAAAATAATTTAATAAAATAATTCATAAATATATTCGGGTTTTACATTAATCCATACTAATAATTTCATTTATTTTTTGTAAAATGAGCACCACAATGTTTTACAATAATTTTACCCTAAAAATATTTAAAATGGAAAATTTATATATCTGTGATAATATAATTTCCCCATTTGACGTTTTCACAAATAGTTCCACATCATTTCTTAATCATATTTTTTAAATTTATAATAAAACTAAAATATGTGAAATAATTAACAGAATCGTAAGGAAATAGTATATTCACTATAATTTAATGAATAACTACTATACATATCACCTCATCATTTTTTGAATCCACCTCATCAATTTTTATTTCATGAGATTTACTTTATCTCTAGGCCTTGGAGGATATTATTGATGATTATCAATTACAACCCTGGGATTAGACAACTATTTTTCATAGTTTCCATCACACTGAAAGATTAAATGTTATAAATTATGATGAGGGTCAACTAGTGTAATCCTTTATTCCTTAATATTAGGTTGATTTTTGTCTAATAATTCTCTATATATGTTCCCTTTTTTCAAGTAACTAATGAATTTTACTCCCTTAAGGAATTATCGATAATCATCTTGCCAACATTGGGAAAAGTGGAATGTTGCATTTTTTTTCTACCATTGGATTTTAACATCACTCAAACAGAATGGAATTTCATCCCCTAATTCCTATCTCATGATCCTTTATATTCAATAATATCCATTTTGAGATTGAGGTAACATTGAAATATGACTTTATTATAGTCAAAGACTTAAATTTCCAAACATAATTATAGATTTGAATTTATCAAACTAATGAATCTATCAAATTTACTTTTGTGGTCAACAAAGTTTTCAAAGCCCTATCATGAATTAATGGTGACTTTTTCCTCAATAACAATTGGATTATTTATTCATATTATCGATTCTACGGAAAAATATCTTCAATTATACTCATATAGTTTAAGAGATATTTTATCATAAAAAATTAGGGAATTATTTCCACTACATCACTGTGATCTCATATTTTGTAATCTTATTTATTTATCACCATACAATATTGATAACATTTTCCCTCTATATGAAAATAAACCCTCGTGAATTATATTACCCATATCATCAAGGGATGAAATGATTCTATTCAATAGATATTATTCATAGTTCGGTGATTAAGGTTTCAGAGGATCCACAAAACATTAGAGTCCTTTATCACATAAGGACTAAATTGAATCATTATCATTCTTAAGGGGAATTTTATTTTCCCAATCACTCATGTTTCTAATTTTTTTTACAATTGTGTAATAAGATTCTTTATGACATTAAATCATTCTCTTATAGGATTGGTATTGTCATTGTGGTGGTCATTTCATTTCCAATCACATTCATTTTGGACTCGGTTACTTCTATATACATCCATTGAATAATAAAAAGGTAAAATATTTATGATAAATTTTAAAAAAATTAAAAAAATAAAGGTAAACTGTGAACATTAAAGGCTAACTCGTAAATGAAATTGAATATCTAACTTTTTAATTTCTATTTTCCATCTTTGTTATCCATGGTTATTTTTTATAATAAAATTTCATTGAAATTTATATCATTTATAATTAATCGTAAGGATCTCATGATTTTACCAAATAATATACCTCAAGAGTGTCAAAGTTGGTGTACATTAATGAATCTTTATCATGAATTAGGAGAGAATTGAGTCAATAACAATTTCACCCTTTTCAATGTTGTTACCCTTAAGCATATTAGTACCAGATCCATATCCACTTATAGTGTCAATATATGGTTTTCATTACAAAGAAAACACTTAGTATATAAATTATTAATGGTAATATATATGAGGAATATCATGGTAACATAAAATAGTGGGAATCAAAAACACAAATGTCAAAAAACAATATATGGTGATATCATGAAGGAAATATTTGAATATGGAAACAACATAAAACAAGACATTATAAGAATAAAACCAAGATAGACTACATGAAATCATTTTTTAGTTTTATTTGGATAACCAACCATACACTATACATAGTATATCATGAGAAATATCATCACACATTGCATTGGAGTGATATATAATTTTGTTCCCACCCATCACATTCATTCCATATATATGAATTTGTCTAAAAAATAGAACAAACTACATAAAAATATATTTCACAATACAAAATTCCACTATTACGGAGTATAAAATTACCCAATCAATTAATGATATGTACATATAGGTGAATACCATTTTGTGAAAAATGGGGATTGGTATTCACAATATAAATTTCAGTTAAGGAAAATCATTGCTTAATTTCATAACCACACCAGGCGTACAAAAAATATTATATAAGTTTTTAATTTGTTCAATAGATGTATCTCATTACATAGAAATAATATGGGTTGTAAAAGAGTGCACAAAAAGGAATTAAAACAAGAAATTTTTTGAATAAAAGGCATAGTAGAAATAATTATAAAAAATAAAGGGGAATGAAATTTTATCCCTTATATTGAGAGGGTACTTATAAAATCAAGAATGGAAATTCATGAAATAATGGGAATGATATAGGGTGGATTTGGGAGGGAAAATTAGTGGTATATCATGAAAAATTGGTTTTGAGTGAAGAGGATGTGGTGGTTGTGTAAGAACTACTTTTTTATATGAGGTAAAACCCCTATAATGTTTAGTTTTAATCATTGGAATAATCTTAAAATGAATGAATATTTAGGTTAAGAAGGATTATGGTGAGTTTAGTTATTTATTGGAATTTAGAACCCTAAACGGTATAATAAACCCCTAGGGCTTTATGGGTAGTGGTAACCATGACATTGAGCATGAAAAATATCTCTTAACAACACTTGACTATTTAGAGGGAAAAGTATGACACATGGTTTCCCCTACCATTGTTCCTTGGGCTTCAAAACCATGTAGTTGGATTTAAATTTTTACAATAGGTAAATACCATTTTTTGTGCATAGAATCTCAAAATCTGTGTCCTAACTGTGTGGGGACCCTCTTTAGACACTAGGAGGCCCATGGTTTACACATGATTTTGATAGCTGTGGGATGCTATATTTTACAATAAAATTTACAAATTTCTTGTTTATGTATTTTAAATTACCTCCTCCTAAATAGTCATTTTATAAAACAAGGGAGGCCTTCATCATCATTTTGAAGCCCCTTAATCCCTCCATGCTAGGTTCCTCGACATCTTAGTTGTCTGAACTACAATTTGATCTATGTTTGTCATGTTGGATGAGTGATGATAAATCTTAATTCATATAGTTCCTATCATATATTTTATTCCTATAGACAAATTTATTATGTGTAGGCTCTTATGCCATATTTTTGGTAATTAATTTTTTTATTCTTATCTAGACCAAACCAAACTCTAATACTAGAAAAGTTATCTTATGCATGAATATGTTAGGTTGTCTAGTTCTTATCTATAAATGTTTAGATGATTAATAATTTATTGAATCATGACTCAAATTGTTTTCTATGTGAATTGACATAAATTTTATCCAGCATAAATTGATTGACTTAATAAATAACCTTATGTGCCTTTTAGTTCCCCTTCACTAATCACCACATCAAGAGGTATGCTAATGAAATTTCTATTGAGGATATAAATAACTAAAATAAAAAACTATAATCTAAATGATTTTGGAATGACATTTAAATTGTGAAATCATAAATGAAAAAGGGTAATTTTAGTGCCTATGAATGACTAACACAATTATTAATTTATGATTAATTGAATGGGTGTGAGTGGTATTACCATGTCTCCCAATTAAATTGAAAAAAAACTATGACCTTGTAATTATTCAATATTATTGAGTTATTATTTTTTAGTTGGATAAGATTACCTCCAATGATTTCATATCACTATTAATGTTTTGGGATGATGGTCCTCATTAATTATGATAAATTTCCATGATCACCCTTATCCATGTTATATATATGGGAATGGAGTCCCTTATTTATAAATTTTTTATGAGCATGTAGTCCCTTTATAAATGTAATGTAGGAATGGAAACCATTAATAAATGTGATTTGGGTATAGTGAACCTTTATAAATGTGATATGAGAATTTATAACCCTAACAAATCTTATACGGTAATGGATACCCAATAATGTTATACTATGTATGATGACCCTTATAGTATAATTCATGGGCATGAGGACCCTTATGATGATTCATGGTCATATAGACTTTATTTAGTATGAAATCAGGAATCTATTCCTTATGATTATGATATTTGGAATGACAAACCTTACTAAAATTTTACTAGGCATGGTGGCCCTTAATACTAATTTATTGGGAATTGCTTCCTATGATACTTGGGATAATCATGCTATATCTTATTGATTTCTGATTCAATCCTCGAGTCCATACTATTTTAAGAAGGCATATATATAGTTTTTTAAATCAATACATATACAGTCCATATATGTTAATACATATGGTTACCTATTCAATGATTATCCGTCTTAGCCCAAACATCTATCATTATCCTAGTTTCCATCTAGAACTAAAGCTCACCCATTATAATTTTATCTAAACCCATTGATTATTAAATAAATTGAACCATGTTATATATACGGACATGAAAATTACACAATATTGGTGGTGGAATAATGAGTTTATCACAAATCATATTCGGGCCACTAGTGGTACCCGACAAGAATATATTCATGAAGGTATTGATAAGGTGAAGCATACACTAATGGATGTGGGCCTTTTTATGTGGCTTGGGATTGGGTAATAGTAGAAAAAAATCAGGATAGAGCATGGTATTATTAGATAGATTTATTCCATTTTATTCCTTTTGTCTATCATGTTAATTATTGACTATCTACTTCTATGTATACATGTTTTCAATATTTTGCAATGACATGACTTCATCAACTTTTTTATCTGATTTAGAATACTGATTTTGGATATAATTTTGGGGTTGGATGTTTTTATATGGTTATTATATCTTTTCCATTTTTATATGATTACTTTATTTTCTAATTATTACACAATTATGCTATGGTATCCAAAGTATATAGTCTCGCTATAGATTAAACCTAGGCCCACGATGTTTTTCAAAAACCATTGGTGTATGTGGGGGTTCACATGGGTCCTTTTGGCCCACCAATTTAGGGAACCTATATGTGAAACCTGGGATGGGATTTCACATTGTGTTATTAGAAAATATTTCTTTTCATTTGTATTATTGTTTTCGAATATTATAATAGATTTTAAGAATATATCAAGGTTTTGTAATGACCTATTTTTGGGAGTAGCAAAGCCACATATAAGGAAACTATAAATTACTTATGATGGAACATGATGTTTAATATTCTTCCTATTTTTCATTTTTTTTATTCCACCATTGGAAGAAACACATGAATTTTGATGTTATAATTTCTCTAAATGAATATTTTATTTTAGAATTTCCATATTATATGATTGAATTCTATATCAATAATCATTTTAGGCACCTGCTAGAAGTTAAATTTCATGCTTTATGACATTCCTTCTTGGATGAGTTTCTTCATTTAATGATCTTATTGAATCTACCTTCTGTGATAAAAATACAACTATGATAAAAAATCCTAAAGGAACATGATAAGTAAATTATTACTATTAAATTGATTCCAAACCTCGATTTATGGTGTGTGCTGGCCCATATGAATTTGACGATTTGATCCATATTGTAATAATATTTATGAAAAATTAATATATAAATGAGAAATTAATTGAATTAAAACTATGACTAAAAATGAAATGGTCACCATAAAAAAGGGATTCTAATTATAGTTTAATGGGTGTTTTCCCATATAAATAACAATTGAGACTCCATATACTGAGATCCAGATAGTACATAATATAAATTCAGCCAAACCTGGCCTTATTAGTGGAAAGTATATAGTAAATCTTGAGTTCTATATGTGATCCTATCACTATGATCTGGCTCTATGAAATGGTTGATGGGTGACACACATATATAAGAATTATTTTACATATCATAGTCAAATTGATATGATTTTATCACAATTTAATCATGTGTGAGGCATGTTCTTGGAATTTTTTGAGCAATGACACCATTTCTTCCTTCATTCATCCCCTAATAGTGTAGTGAAGAATGCGCTCTAGATGTGGTGTTCCCTAATACTACAGTGATGTATAAATCAGTGACGCCAAAGGAACATATTCTAATTATTAATGAGTTTTGGGATGCCTAGATTCGAGGACTTTTACTGTGAATTATGTATACTATACATGGAAATTCATACTCTTACCTTATTATGGAACATCTTATGAGGGAGTTTCAATAGCAACATCCAAAACATTTTAAGGCGATGGTGTCCACATAGTATTGTTATGGATTGAGAGGGTTATTTCGATATGCAATAATTTTGGGAGACCTCATGAGATGAGGGTGATGCTTTCTACTAATAATCACTGTAGATACTCCAAACACTGGTGGGATATTCTGAATCAAGAAGGTGTGTATCAGTATGTGAGTTGGATATATTTTGAGTCATGATTATATGAATATATCATCCCAATGACCCTAATGGCTTATCATAACTAGGAATTAATGACCCTAGTATATGTTTCTATGAAATGCATGGACTATTTATATTATTTTACTATGATTCATCAATTTATCCCCATATATACTATAGATGAGACATGGAAAGAGTGAATATTATAGGATGGCCTTAGGCATCCTGTTTGTTCTCACAGAAATGTTTTCTTATTAACTACCATATCTAATATAGTGAACCAATAACATATCAACTAGTGGACAGATAAAGAAGTAGATGGTGTGAGCTAGGGTGGTTCAAAACTGAGACATGGTAGTGGTTAAAATAGTGCTAGGAAGTGAAACTTTGAGACTACTTTTGGGATAAGTATCAACCACATGACACCATCTGTTAGTTCTATGGGTTTCCACTAATGTGGAAAATCCTAGGCATAATAAACCCTAGAGTCCTAGTGACCTTGATGAGTGAAAATAATGATATATATTGTGGAATATTTAGTGTTTCTAAAATTACTTATCATCTATACTGGGTTAGAATGGATCCTTATTAGTTCGGCCTTTAAGAGAAGAATTAGTAGCACCTTATGAGGAAGGTTGATAGTGTACTACAGGTCATACTGACAGGGGAGGCATTCTCAATCATGGTATCAAAGAATCTTATATATAGTGTAACACCCCAAGCTTCCATGATACGCTTCTCTTTGAATAATGCAGTAGCACGTGTTGTACGCAAATTCGATTTCTAACACACACCACAACCAATCAAACTAGCCGTTATGAAAAATAATACCCACTTTTTGAAATTTTATCAATTTTATCATTCAAAATGGTCTTCATTTTTTGATTCAGAATATTGAAATTAGCCTAGGGTGAATTTTTGGTATTTTTCTCAAAATTTTCAATTTCTGATGAATGGTGACAAACAATGTGTTATTGGTTAAACCCGACTTTTTATTTAAATAATTCTTTATTTTATTTATTTTAGGTCAAAATAAATACGTAATACCTATATAAGTTCAATGCAATTAATTAGAGTCAATTTATAATAATTTTATACATATAAAAATATTATTGAACTTTTCACCGTCTTTTACCCATCTCCGAGGAGAATTTAAAAATTCACATTAAACTTAATTTTACCGCTTATATGAGTGTAATTTAGAAAATCCAAGAGACATGGTTAATATCAAGGAGTAAAATGTGGTCCAATAAGGAAAAAATAATTTTTGGTGAATTGTAACTTTTGACTTTTATTTACCGCAGTTAAAGGTAAATAGGGTAATTCAAGATAAATGTATAATATAATAATACTAAATTCCCTTAAAACTTGTCCTAATCTTATTGGATGAGTCATGGACGAACATTGGCATCCTTGGGTCGATTTTGGGACCCCATGGAGCAACTTGAGAGTGATAATGACTCTTTAAGTTAATTAATTTAATGTAAAGACAAAAATGACACAAACAAAGATCTATTAGTAAATTAATTTTTACATGGGGTTATATAAGTTATATTTTCATCTATAAGTATTAATTGTAAAGCTAAAAGTCTTTCCTACATCATGGTTTTTTTATATTTTCTTAGGCATCAAATAAATTAGGTTATTTATGATATAATTATGATGCAGTAATTACCTTATTAATGAAATATTAAAATAATTGATATTATAAATACACAAATAAATATAATATGAAACTTTTAATGAATTCCACAAATTTTATTGGTTATTATGACATGTTAGTATTTATTAAGTAATTTTTTTTGAATTAATAATGTTATTAAGACTTTAAAAAAATAAATTATTAAATAGTGTCAAAATTGACATAAAGGAGTTTTTAAAACAAATATTATATTATTAATAGATATAATATTCCTAAAAATATAAGGATCAGAAAAAGGACTTATATGATGATAGTTATGTCATTAATGAACCACTTGGGGTTCTCTTGGTAGTTTATAGTAATTTTATTAACTATATAATATAAAAATACAAAGAGACATGGTAAATGTCAAACTATTTAACTAAGAGTTAAATCTAAAAGATAAGGTTACTATAGTGACTCAAACTTGTATAAAATCTATTTGTTGAGTGATTTTCGACCCTTACCCACATTAGAATTTTTATAATCCACTTTGGAGCCATTAGAAACCGAATATGAATTTATAAAAAATTAATACTTTATGTTTTTTCTAAAGAGCCCCTCCTCCCCCTTATAAAAAGACACAACTTCGAACCAATTCCTCACACCTCTCAAGCCTTTTGTCTCATCACACATCTGCCCAATTAAGTTCACTACATCCCTATCCTCTTCCTAGCAGCCTTCTGTTAGGCATAAGGCACTTCAAGAGTCCTTTTTGGTTCAAACCAAAGGGAGTTACCCAAATTAAAGGTAACGATTTCTCTTAGCTTACATTATTTTATTTAACTTCTCCAATCCCTAAAATATTCTTATTATTTTATTTTATAACAAAACCAGTTTCCTAAATATACTAGGATACTTTTATGTGAAGTATTTGAACTACACATACACACACCTCCATCTAATGGGTGAAGAATATAATGTTTCTGTGGATGGAAACCAAACGCCTCATGAAACGATGATTGTTCAATTATATTTTACCACCTCTCATGGTGGCCATTATGATGGAACTATAATTAAATATGATATTAATGATATTTATTTTATAAATAAGCTTCTGTAATTCCATTTTATAGCATACCATTATTCGTTTCATTTTGTATATACATATGATAACTTCATTTGAGGAAGTACGGACTACCGCCCCCTCAAAGTGATATGACTAGTTAATACCATACATGGAATGTATAAAGGTTGGTGTTAATGAAAATAAGTAAGAAATTTAAGATATTATATTATACTGGAATAATAATATACCTATGTATCATTTTTTTTTTGATTCCTTTTAAAATAAAAAATGAAATGGAAGTAGTGTTCGTGCGTACGTACGGATTTCCGTCTCCACGAATGCAATGAGATTTATTTCCCCATCATATTCATTCAAGAATAATTCTTTTCGATGATTAAATGTAATGTTTACGGACTTGATATCATTTTGGATATGAATAATATATAACCTATCCATAAAAAACACGGATTACGTAATGAATCATATAAAGGAAAATGAAACAGTTAACACCCAAAACGACGATAATACTAAAATATTATTAACAAAGCAATATTAAAAGATCATATATTATATCATATTTATGTATATGATTATTTTATAATTTAATAAAAATGATTTAAATATTATACAGGAGGTTAACCTACACTCTATCAAGGAAAAGTACAAGGTAAGGGGTTTTCATCTCACTCCTTATCCCGGTGAGATTCTACCATATTTCCACTATTACCTTTTGTGTGGTGTATGTACTTCCCATAATTGTATTCTTTGTGTAATACACTTTAATTTATGTGTATTTACATATTCATTTTATGATACCTCTTTCATTGGGTGTATTTTTCGTATGTTTCCAAATTGATAAGGGTTTATTTCACAATCTCTTCATTATCTGAGGTAGTTTATATGTAATTATCTACTGGGAACTCTTTATCATCCACATCTGTGTTTCTTAAAAATGTATTTCAAAACATTCTTACTATTTTAGAGAATATGGGTTAAAGTCATGTATACCCTTGTTTTACTTTTTTAAGATGTTTATAAAAGAATATTTCTATCGTTTTCCAAACAAGGTCCTTTTTAACGTTTTCGACAAAATTAATGTATGAATGCTTTTTAACTTATACGGAGGGTGCGGCTATTTTATACCGTTATAAACTAGTTGAATCTTCCCTTACAATCTAATAAGATTATTTTCAAAGAAAATGATTTATTTTATAATTATGTGACTCTTAAATGATTTCAAAATAGAAAGAGATATTTCTCTAAAAAGGGTTTTGATTTCATCTATGTCTACATCCTTTGAGGGATTTTAAGTTTCTTTGGAGTTAATTTATTATGATACAAAACATCCATATTATATTGATGGTTTTGTGATATTTTTGACCATGGATGTGCTATTTTTACACCATTCATGATTTATGGATAAATTATTGACATTATGTATTCTAGTTTTAATACGAATGTTTATGATATGTGTAAAAGTTTTCATATGAGGAATGTATTGGACTTGGTAAGTGACTGGTGGAGCCCGCTATAGCTCTTCAATGCATCGATAGGTCTCATGAGACAAACTAGTTTCTTGGTACGAGGCCTTGACAAAATCTTATTTGTAATTTTGGCACGAGGCCTTGGCTACGTGGTTATGATTGTCTGGCATTTTTCATTCCATCATTATAAAAGTGGTTATTTATATTTCATGTGATTACTTGATTAGTAGAATTTTTTTTAAAGGTCAAAGCACAATATATAAAATAAAAAGGTTACAAGAGATGAAAAGATGAGATTTTTTTACAATCTCTATCGAAAAGATAAGATAAATCGGCTGGAAGAGTGTCAAACCTAGTCATGCTTTGATGGACTCCTTTGTTAGAAAGAGAATCAGCAATAGCATTTGCCTCACGGTAGGCATGAGTAGCAATGTAATCAATCCCATGGAGAGTCTTCAAGTAATTCATCCAGCATGTAGTGAGAGGCTAGGCCAGATGAATGATGCCATTCCAGATTGCATGAATGATGTTGGTAGAATCACTTTCAATCTAAAGCTTTCTCCATCCTTTTTGAAGCGCAAAGTCAACAACGTGAATGAATCCAAGAATTTCCACCTCCAGAGATGAAGAGTGACCACATACAACATAGAAGCAACCCTGACATTGGACAGTTGAGTCTTTGAAGATAGCACCACAACTGGAAGGTCCTAGATTGCCTTTAGAAGCACCATCAACGTTCACTTTGATCCATCCCGGTATCAACGATTTCCAGAAAACATCAAAGGATCGTTTGGGTGCAGGGTAGATTCCAGGAACATAGTGATGACAAAGTATCTCAAAGTCACCAACTGAGTTGTTGCAACAGTCTTTTTGAATTGAGGCAGCTTCATGGATAACAATAAGAATCCGAGAAAAGGATTTTGTTTTAGTTATACATTACCTTAAATGCTTATGCTTATTTATTAATGTTTTCAATGTATTTATATCCTTACTGAGCATCTGAGCTCACCTTTTTATATTTTTTATTTTCCACAGGATTCCAAGAAGTGTATTGTGATTGATAAGAAGGGTTAAGAAAAGGGAATAATGCCATTCCTAAAGGATTATTTATGTTGTTTTGTTTGATAAAAAGTGTAATATAACATTTATGTATATAATCTATTTTCCAAGACTGTTAAACCGATCAATCCTTCAGGACTTGATTCCTTGTAATAATGCCAATGTATTAAAAAAATGCACCAACTCAGGGTAACTAGGGTCGGGGCGTTACAGTTGGTATCAGAGGAAGTTTAGAAATAACCTTGGAAGCTAGATTTAGATGAACTCTGATTAAAGAACATAGACCTAAGATAAATTTTGAGGATTGGTATAGAAGAAATTCCTAGAATTTTGTAAATTTAGAGATTTTCTGAGTTTTCCAAACAAATACATCCATGTCTGGATAAGAGTAGGTAGAGGAGGATCTAGCACACATGTACCTAGGGGTAAAACCCAAAAACACCGCTATGAGCTAGACTCGAATGGGAACTGGTGCATGACAACATGCCTTGCTGCACTCTTGGTTACGACACTCCATGGGGATATACTTAGGATAATTATCATTTTCTTTAAAAATCATTATGAAGGGTTTATGAGTATATATTTACTCAATGAAAACATCTTTATGGTTATGGATTATATCCATAAAACGTTTAATTTACATTATGTATTTTACAAGTTTGGAATTATTCATTACAATTCATAAACTGACCTAGTTTATGCCATTGTATAGATATGGCGCCTAGTAGAAGGAATGCGAACTCCAGTAATACGTATGATACAAAGAGTAAGAAGGATCATATCATTAATGGTCTTAAGATAGAATTTATAAGGGAGATATTCTCCCATATATTATCATCATTTGAAAAAATAATATCATTTGTTGATAAGATAAGTAAATATTTCTCGGAGTCCTATGGATTCAAAGGGATGACAAAGAAGAAAAAGATGGTATAGATAAGGAAAGATAAAGGGAATAAGGTAAAGAAGGATTTTCCCATATGTGATAACTATGTAAAGAATCACCTTGGAAAATTCTTGAAGGGAATGGGATTATGTTATATGTGTGGAGAAAAATGACACCACATTCATGATTGTGAGGGTAAGAAAAATGTTTCAAATGTAAAATGCTTCATCTGCAAGGAGTGGGTACACTACACGAATCAATGTTCAAATCATCAGAGTATGCCCCAAATGATGCTATTGGATAATAATAAAGTTATAATACTACCACAAATGAAGAATAATAACTAGTTTTCTTATGTTCTTATTAAAGAATTATTTCATTTGAGTGTTGTATCAACGATGTACTGGTTATATGAATTATGTAGATAAATAAAGATTGTACTAAAGTACTATTTCATTGAGGATTTGAGATTATATGGTACGATGAAATGTGACTCAACATCAAGTTAATTTAAAAAAAATACATGCTTAAATGAAAGGTAATACTTAATGTGGTCTTGATACTGAGGTAGTAATTTTGTAATAAGGGATTGTTGATTTGGATAAATTATATCAGATATTCTTGACTTCCTTGGAACTTGTTAATAGTTTTTTTATTTCATTATTGTTGGAATATTCAAAATTTTTGGATATAAGGAATATATCTAGTATTCTATAATGAATAAGGGAGCATGAATGTAATCAATGAAGGTTTTATGGTAATTAAGGATGTTACCATGTTTTAAAATAATACATGATGAAGGTGTTCACATGTTATTACATGGAAAAAAGGATCTTCATTGTGTTTAATCTCCTTATAAATTTTGGACTGTGATTTTGGATAGAATTATTTTGGATAAGTATAAAGGTTTGAATGAATTAAGTGTGAAAGGTTATTTTTTGGATTTTTATAAAAGAAAAACATGCGGACCATGTGACAACCCATCACGTCGGACAAATCTACGTGAATAGAACCCACAACCATAGTGCAATTGTGATTTATCTCCTACCACTAGACTACGTGGAGTTCCTGTATGGTATAATGTTGTTTCTTTTTTTATAAAGTTTCCGATATGTGAATTATAAATTCATTATATTTGGAACCCTATACAATTAATTTTGAGATGTATTATGTTTTAGAATGAAGGAATAGGTTTTGGTAGAAATTCATTAATGGATAAAACTCTAATTATAAATTAAGTATATCTCCTTAAGATCTTATCCAATCTCAGAAATAAATTCCTCAACATTAAGAAAAGGAACTTAGCACAAAAACGTTGTCCAAGATGGTACCATAGATCATCACAAATTTATGGCTTTGTGATAGTTGGCATTTTCATAGCCATGTTCTCTACAACTCTCTATAAGATATTAATGGTTAGATTTCTCTTCCATATCCATGTTTTCCTACATGAAACCCTAGTATGTGTTATTTTAGGTAACCTTCGTACTTAACACTCATCATTTTAAATAAAGGCCTCATTAATCAATTTTTTGATGTGCGATATCAACTAAGATATTTTGAAATGTCAACCCTATGTTTCCAATACCAAGAATAAATTGCGAGGAAGCAATTTATTGAAGTAGGGGAGAATGTAACACCCCAATCTTCCACGGTACGCTTCTCTTTGAATAATATTGTAGCGTGTGTTGTATGCAACATCAAGTTCTAACACACACCCCAACCAATCAAACTAGCCGTTATGAATATTAATACCCACTTTTTGATATTTTATAAATATTATCTTTCAAAATGGACTTCATTTTTGGATTTGGAATATTGAAATTATCTTATGGTGAATTTTTGGTATTTTTCTAAAAACTTTCGATTTTTTATGAATAGTGAAAAACAATGAGTTATTGGTTAAAACCGACTCTTTATATAAATAATTATATATTTTATTCATTTTAGGTCAAAATAAATACATAATACCTATATAATTTCAATGTAATTCATTGGAGTCAGTTTATAATAATTTTAGACATATAAAAATTTTATTGAACTTTTCACCGTCTTTTACCCATCTATTAGGAGAATTTTCAAATTCACATAAAACATAATTTTACCGCTTCTGTGAGTGAAATTTTGAAAATACGAGGGACACGGTTAATATCAAGGAGTAAAATGTGGTTCAATAAGATAAAAATAATTTCTTGTGAATAGTAACTTTTTACTTTTATTTACCACGGTTAAAGGTAAATAGGGTAAATCAAGATAAAAATTATATTATAATAATACAAAATTTCCATAACACTTTTCCTAACCTTATTGGATAAGTCATGGACGACCATGGTCATCCTTGGGTCTATTTGGGGACCCCATGGAGCCACTTGAGTGTGATAATGACTCTTTAGATAAATTAATTTAATGTAAAGACAAAAATGACACAAACAAATAGCGTTTAGTAAATTAATTTTTACATGAGGTTATGTAAGTTATATTTTCGACTATAAGTATTCACTAGAAAGATAAAACGATTTCCTATATCATGTTATTTTTTATAATTTTTAGATATCAAATAAATTAGGATTTTTATGATATAATTATGATACAGTAATTACCTTATTAATGAAATATTAACATAATTGATATTATAAATACCCAAATAAATATAATTTGAGACTTTTAATGAATTCAACGAATTTTATTGGGTATTATGACATTTTAGGATTGATGAAATAATTTTATTTCTAATTAATAAAGTTATTAAGTCCTTAACAAAAATAAATTATTAAATAGTGTCGTAATTGACAAAAAGGAGTTTTTAAAACAAATATTATATTATTAATTGATATAATATTTCGAAAATTATATGGTTTGGCCAAAGGACATATATAATTATATGTATGTAATTAATGAACCACTTGGGGTTCTCTTGGTAGTTTATAGTAATTTTATTATCTATATAATATAAAAATACAAAGAGACATGGTAAAAGTCAAACTATTTAACTAAGAGTCAAAATCTAAAAGATAAGGTTACTATAGTGACCCAAACCTATCTAAAATCTATTATTTGAGTGGTTTTTGAAAAATCCCAACCTTAGACTTTGAATAATACTCTTTTTAGCTATTATAAACCGAATATGAATTTATTATAAATTAATTCTTAATGTTTTTCCTAAAGAGCCCCTCCCCCTGCCCCCTTATAAAAGGACACCACTTCTATCCAATTCCTGACACCTATAAAGACTTTTTTTCTCATCCAAGCTCTACCAAATTAAGCTCCCTACATCCCTTTCCTCCTCTTAGAGGTCTTAACTTAGGAAAATGTCACTTAAAGAGTCCTTTTTGGATCAAACCAAAGGGTGTTACCCAAATTAAAAGTAACGATTTCTCTTAGCTTCTTTTCTTTTATTTTACTTCTCCAACCCCTAAAATCTTCTTATTATTTTATTTTGTAACAAAAAAAATATAAAAAATATACTTGGATATTTTTATGAGATTTATTCGAACTACACTTACACACACCTCAATCTAATGGGTGAAGAATATAGTTTTTCAGTGGATGGAAACCACACGCCTCATGAAACAATGATTGTTCAATTATCTCTTACCACCTCTCATGGTGGACATTATGATGGAACTATAATTAAATATTATATTAAATATATTTATTATATATATAAGCTTCTTCAATTCCATTTTATAGTATACCATTATTCGTTTCATGTTGTATATATATACGATAATTTTATTTGAGGAAGTGCGGACTACTGCCCCCTCAAAGTGATATGACTCGTTCATAACATACATGGAACTTATAAAAGATGATGTTAATTAAAACAAGTAATGCATATAAGATATTATATTATACTGGAATAATAATATACCTATGTATCATTTGGTTTTGATTCCACTTAAAATGAAAAATGAAATAGAAGTAGCATTCGTGCGTACGTACGGATTACCGTCTCCACGAACGCGATGCGATTCATCTCACCATAATATCCATTCAAGAATAATTCTCGTTTGATGATTAAAAGTAATGTTTATGTAAATGATATCATTCTGGATATGAATATTATACAACCTATCCATAAAAAACACGGCTTACGTAATGAACCATATAAAGGAAAACGAATCAGTTAACACCCAAAACGACGATAATACTAAAATATTATTAACAAAGAAATATTAAAAGATAATATATGATATCATATTTATGTATATGATTCTTTTATAAGTGAATAAAAATGATTTAACTATTATACAGGAGGTTAAATTGCACTCTATCAAGGAAAAGTACAAGGTAAGGGGATTTCATCTCACTCCTTATTCCCGTGAGATTCTACCGTATTGACACTATTACCTTTTGTGTGGTATATGTACTGCCCATAATTGTATTATTTGTGTAATAAACGTTAATTTATGTGTATTTACATATTCATTGTTTCATACCTCTTTCATGGGGTGTATGTTCCGTATGTTACCAAATTGGTAAGAGTTTATTTCACAATCTCTTCATTATCCGAGGTTATTTATATGTAATTATCTACTAGGACCTCTTTATCATCCACATCCATGTTTCTTAAAAATGTATTTCAAAAAATTCTTACTATTTTATAGAATATGGTTTAAAGTCATTTAATCCCTTGGTTTACTTTTTATAAGAATCTTATAAAATAATCTTTCTGTCGTTTTCCAAACAAGGTCATTTTTAACCATTTCGACAAAATTAAGGTAAGAATGTTTTTTAACTTATACGGTGGGTGCGACTATTTTATACCATTATAAACTCATCAAAGATTCCCTTACAAGCATATAAGAATATTTTCAAAGTAAATGTTTTTTTATAATTATGTGACTCTTAAATGATTTCAAAATAGAAAGTGATATTTCTCTAAAAATGGTTTTGATTTCATCTATTTCAACATACTTTGATGGATTTTAAGTTTATTTGGAGTTGATTTATTATGATACAAAACATTCAAATTATATTGAAGTTATTGTGATATGTTTAACTGTGGATGTTCTATTTTTACACCATTCATGATTTATTGTTAAATTATTGACATTTCGTATGCTAGTTTTAATACGAATGTTTATGATATGTTTAAACCTTTTCATATGAGGAATGTACTGGACTTAGTAAGTGACGGGTGGAGCCCGCTATAGCTCTTCGATGCATCGATAGGTCTCATGAGACAAAATAGTGTATTGGCACAAGCCCTTGACAAAATCTTATTTGTAGTCTTGGCACGGGGCCTTGGCTGCGTGGTTACGATAGTCTGGAATTATGCATTCCATCATTATAGAAGTGGTTATTGATATTGCATGGGATTATTCGATTAGTAATATATCCATGTGAATATTTAAATGGAATTATTTCATTTTATTTTTTCCATATTATGCTGAAGTTCATGTTTAAAAGGCTTTTGTTTTAGTTATAAATTGCCTTAAATGTTTATGTTTATTTATGAATGTTTCTGTTGTATTTTTATCTTTACTGAGCATCTGATCTCACCCCTTTCAATGTTTTATTTTTCTCAGGATTCCAAGAAGTGTATTGTGATTGATATGCAGGGTTAAGCCAAGGGAATAATGGCATACATAAAGGATTATTTATGTTGTTTTGTTTGTTATAAATTATAATGTAACATTCATTTATGTAATCTATTTTCCAAGACTGCTAAACCGATCGGTCCTTCAGGACTTGATTCCTTATAATAATCCCAATGTAATAAAATAATGCACCGACTTTGGGTAACTGGGATCGAGGAGATACATATAGAACCTACATAGAAGAACTGATCCTAATTTTCATGGTGCAATAAAGGTCTATTGATCATGATAGGATTATTTATTACCGCAAATACTAGAAGATTATGGAACTAAGTGTTCTATTGTTTTAGGTGATGTTATAGTATCTTAAATTGTTGCATCAATATTATTTGATATTGGTGAATATCAATATTTTTTCTCTATTTCAATAATGATAATCCTTGGACTTTATAGTGAGTACTCCTAAAGTGTTATGAAACTTGACACCACTATGTGATTAGGATCATAAATTGCATGATAATGTATGGACTATCATCTTAAGGAAAGAATCCATCATTTCATTTGGGACTCCTTTTCCTTGAGAGAATGGGATTCATTACCATTATTGATATGCACATTTTTGTTCCCTGTCATGCCCATGTTATGTTTTGTCATTAGAAGATTTTTTTACATCACCAAATTATTACACTTATATTTAGAAGAGACAGTGGGATTTCTATGTGGGTAGTTCTAGACTAGAGTATTGTGTGATAGGTGCACTGACCGCGAATATTTCTATCCTTTACTTGAATGATCAAGGGTTATATTGGTCTGAATTATCTCATTTGTTCAATCAATTTAGGGATTTTTTCTCCAATGAAATATCTAGGCTACCTCATATTATGGAGTTATATTTTACAATCAAACAGGTTCCAATAGTAGAACTGGTATATATTCCACCTTACCTGATGAATACTATAGATTTGTAAGAGCTTTTGAGGCATCTAGAATATTTTGAGGACTATAGTTTTATACGACCTAGTGCTTCTCTTTGTAGATCATCTGACCTTTTCTCCAAGAAGATTGAAATGGACCTAAATCTTTTTGTGGATTACCAGATGTTTGAATCAGATTACACTGAATAACTAGCATCTCGTACCTCATATAAATGATCTCATTGTGGGTCATATAGAAGTTAGGGTATTATTGAATATTGAACTAATATTTGGTAATAATCTTGTTCCATTTAGGCCATAAAATTTTCTATAAATGACCTTTTATAGTTGTTTTGTTTTATATGAGTATCTCATTATAGTTTTTAGCGTTATTAAAAATAATAACATCATTATGGATTAGATTAATAGGTTTTATCATTCCCATATAAATTACATTTTCATGGACTTCGTAGATGAAATGTTGACATATTATCATACTCAGAGTGACCATGTCATTCATCTTGATATAATTTTAAATACTCAATGAGGGAAACTATTGTATGATAATATTCGTAAATGTCACTTATAGATCATAATAGTTCGATTCCTCGGTTATATTATCTTAGATGCATGAGTTTCAATTAATCCAAATAAAGTTATAGTCGTAGTTACCTTATTGTATCCTAAGAACATCATTGATCAAGGGAGTTTCATGAGGTAGCAGGTTATTACTGGAATTTTATACTGGATCTCTCACTCGTAGTAGAACCTCCAATGGACTTGACTAAGATGTTTGTGATGATTATATGTTTAGAATCCTATGTGACATCCTCTCAGGAGTTTAAATTTATATTTAATTCCTCAATGATCAATATTATTCCATTTCCAGGAGAAGTTATATAGTATATTTTGTTGGATTTGGTAGTAAGAAAGTAATAGTTTTGATTCTAGAATATTGATTCCTTGGGAATGGGTCATAGAAGTAGATTCCACTTGAGTGTAATTACGTGAAACACAATTTTGTGTTGGATGTTGTTTTCACAAAATGTGTTGTGTGAGGAATTATCTACTAAGATATCATTTTTTGGGGGTTTACCAACCAATAATTCCTGAATAATATTTTGATGAAATGTGACATGAATCTCAAGAATTGAATATGGGTTTAATACCTATTGTAATTTGACATAGATCATTCATATATTCTTGTAAAAGGTAATGTTGTAGAAAATTTTCTAAGTAAGAGGAATATGAATAATATAGTGCAGGAGGCTAGTAATGAGTGTAATCTTGTGGATTTTATTTCTAATATGCACATATTGTTGAAAGACTAACTGTTTAAGTCTCTTATATCATCCCTATCAATGACCTCATTACATTAGAAGAAATAAAAGTTGAGGTAGTTTTCAGTTCCATAAGGATTTTCCCTCTGAGATAGTATTTCATGTGAGGACAAGCCGCTAAATGATTCTATAAATGATGAATATATACTATGTTTACATGGGTGTATCAGGGTTCCCATAGATATGAGAGAGAAAATAATGAAATAGTAACATGATTCTCATTTGGTGTTTCACCCAATTATCTCCAAGATATATCATGATATGTGTTG
The DNA here is from genome assembly GCA_963277665.1 of Viscum album. Taxonomy (NCBI): domain Eukaryota; kingdom Viridiplantae; phylum Streptophyta; class Magnoliopsida; order Santalales; family Viscaceae; genus Viscum; species Viscum album. Next base: position 2,086,623,913 of record OY728122.1, on the reverse strand, counting down.
ACAATATTGGTGGAAAAGGATGAGACAATAGATAGAAGGGTTTATCACTTGGTTTTCTAATATTTCTTTGGTTAAAGACGAGAATGAGTCACATGTTGGATTTTTAAAGCTTTTTATGACACCTAAATAGAAATTTTAAGCCGTGGATTTGGATTTTTAATCATCTTACTAAGGTTTCTTCGAAGTAGTAACATAATTTGGCTATTATTGGTCTGACTTACTAATGTATCCCGGTTCCTTCCTATCTAGGAGACATTATCATTTAATGATATATGAATATTTTTTATCTATGAGATTATATAAATGCATATTTTACCTTGTAATATAGTTTTATAAAGTTTTTCACATTTAACATTGAGGTTCTAGATGGGGTTATATAGATATATGGTTATATACGTTCTTTTGAGAACAAAATTTCACACTTAGATAGATTTTGCTTGAAAACAAAGTATACATATGTTAGAGGACATGCTTTGAGATGTCTTTCATGAGTTTGGTAGTTCATAGTTAAAAAACATTCATCTCTTTGAGTTCACCTACAATAATATCTATTAGGAAATGATTCAGATGGCTCTTTATGAGGCCCTATAAAGTAGGTCTTATCCTTCAACCCTATGATCGTTTGAGGTAGGAGATGCATCACTATTTTGTTCTTCTATCATTCTATAGACATTGTAAATGGATCATATTTATCTATAAATTGATGTGTAAAAGTCATTCTAGATAGAAATTTTATCTTGATCGCCTTTGATGACCCAAATAGTTCGTAGTGGGAGATCATGTTTTCTTATGAGTGCCACTTAGACATAGGCATAGACAGATACATAGGCAAGGGAAGATTTGGACCCATTATGTCTTGCATAATAACATCTTGGAGAGATTTGGGTTTATAGACTACCAGATACTATTACCTCATCTATAGCATGCAAGTCACAACATCATCCATGTTTCACTTCATCACCATTACATTGCTGAATTGTCCAACACTGTTGATCATGAGGATGTGGAGTCAATTTCTCATGCATTTTTAAGGATTATACCATATGAATCATAAAGTGGAAAAAATTGTCTCTATGATATTGTAATTTTCCTATATTATGGGTGCTTTTGTATAATGATCATGTACCTGTAGATAAATTGGGGCAGGAGGCCGACGTACATGCTCATTGGCGAAAGTTATTCTCATACATTTTTTACAACCCATTTAAAGGAAATATAAGGATGAATTGGTTTAATGGGAGAATAAAGCAATAAACTGGTTTTTATATGAGCTAAATATCCATTAATTTTAGTTTGTTATATTTTTTTGAACTAAAATGGATACGTAATGAGGATAAAAATGATTCAGGGAGTGTCAGTGGCTACATAGATTCATAGAGCCTACATTGGTGGAAGAAACCACTAGGATGCATGTTTAGTAAAAAATCATTATTCCTATCTTTCATGATTTCTCCTAACCATGAAGCATGTTTCAAAGGGAAAATCCTGGCACACATTATTTTCTACCCTTGTTCCTAGTGTCTCAGACTCATGTGATTGGGCTGTAGTTTATTACATATCCATACAACATAGTTGGTGCACAATTTCTCAAATCATGTGGAATAACTATGTGAGGTAACACCATAGATAGTATATGGTATATTGTTGGTGCATTGTTTGGCTAATCATCCATCCAAACAATGTGTCCTTGTATGATTTGGGAAAATTCACCATTTTTTCTTTTAATTTATTTTAACTAAAAAAACACTTAATTCATCATTCTAGTGGACATCAGAGTCCTTCATACTCTAATGAAATATCCACAAGAACATCACGCTAGGTTTTTCAATATCTTAACTTTTCAGACATTAAATTGATATTAGATCAACCTTTTGGATGCATGGGGGTTATATATTCATTTACATTTCCCCATTAATCATATGTGTTCCTCATGGTGTAGTCATTTTATTACAGGCTATTATGCCCAACTTTTAGGAAATTCATCATTTTTGATGTTTTATCTTGATCTATACAAAACCAATGGCCAATACTAGTTGATATTTGATATAAATTCATAAGTTTAGTGTCCCATTTCTTATCACTCAATGTAGAAATTTTTTATATTATATGTTGTCATTACACACACTGGTTTGACAATGAGTTTCCCCTAAATTTAGTCCACCATAAATTTGTTGCCTAAATAGAGAACTTATGAACTAATTATTCCCCCTTCACTTATAACCACCCCTTAAGCTGGGCCAATCAAATTGATATTGGGGATATAAATGAATAAATGGACATCCCATCATTTAAATGTTGTTGGAATGATACCCAACTTTTGATCTCATAAATTAAATGGATAATTTTCGTGTTATAGCGTGACTAACAGAGTTATCAATTTAAGATGAATTAAATTGGTTTCATTTTTATTACCATGTCATATAATTTAATTGAATAATTGTTATTTCTTTATTATTATTAAAAATCTCTGAGTTATGAATTGTCATTTAGCATGTATTTCATCCAATTATTTCTTATCACTGTTGATGTATGTGCTTGATGCCCATTGTTAATTTTGGTAAATATGTATGGAATAACATATCCTGGTTATACATATGTTCTTGGGGACCCTTCATTATTAATGTAATATGGGAAAGGATACCCATTAAAGTTTGTTAGAAGGGAATGGAGACCCCTATTAAATTTTATATGCACCTTGTGACCAAATTAGGTGATATTGTGCATGATGACCCAACTGATATGATACATGGGAATGAGGACCCTTAGATTGATACATGGGAATGGTGACCCTTATTACACTGACAATGCGAATGGAGTCCCTATAATTATGATACGTGCATGGTGACACATACTAGTATAACACTAGGAATCGAAACACTTACAATTGTTATACATGGCCTCACAATTCTATATTCTTATGATACTCATGCTACATCTTATGGATATAAGAGTTACACATCAAAACAATTCTAGAGGGAGTATAAACATATATGGTGGTTGAAAACACTATCTATACTTTATATATATATATACATATGGTAACATTTTTTGAAACTATTCGGCTTCTGTCGAACTAGGTAATGTTAACATGGAATACTTTTTAAACTATATCTAAGCCTTTTAAAATTATCCTAATAGATTTTCATTATTTTCTACAAACATCCATATAATATGAATTCATGGTAAATTTATAGATGCTATTTTCTCTATCCTAAAATGTTTATCTCACACCCTATTCGAGGCACCGATGGTACCATGTCAGACTAAATTCATTTAATTGCAATTAAGGGGAATCATCCAATTATGGATGCATGAATTTTTTCATGGCATAGTATGGGATAATAGTAGTATATTACACTAATGCATCATGGGATGAAATGACATAATTTTCCTTATTTTTTCTTTTTCTATACCATACACTATATTGACTTCTTATCGACATGTATATATGATTTCCCAATTTTTAGATACATGAAATCATCATTTTTTATATGATTATGATTAATAATTTTTATTATAATTTTATTCTTTGATGTTTTAATGTGCTTCCACTTTCATTTAAAATATTTATATGTTTTCTCTATTCATCTTTTCACTATACATTAATGCTACTTTGGATAGAGGTCATTTTCTCCCTATGGACACACCCTAGGCCCTCGCCGCTGGTCATTAGCCCCTAGCGTACTGGGAGGTGCACTAGAGGTTATGTGTCCCACCAGTTTAAGACACCTAAATGTGGAAACTGGTTCATTATGTCATAGGTTGTGTGGGTTTTTATCGAAAAAGTGACTGTAATTGTTTATTAAATTTGTAAAATTAGGTTTTTGAATCTATAAAATAAAATAATCGAAACCACAAATAGTCCAGGGTTTTTCCTAATAGTATCTACCAATGTGTATTGGTTCTCAAAATTTCATAGGTCTGGGAAATTTATATATTATTATAATATGATTTTTTTGGAACTAAGTTATGTTTATAAAGAATTGATTTTAAAATTTTAAAATATTGAATTTCTATTGGTGGATTTGTTAATGGATTATAAAACACATCAAGCGAGATCAAAAAAATATTTTAATGAGAAAATATACATTTGGGGTTGGATTCATATTACATGATTTATCATATAGATTTTGGGTTATTATTGTCTAAGAATAAAATTCATATATTTTTAATGTATTTTATATTTACCAAAAATTTCAACTATCTCATAAAAAATATTAGAAATTCACTATTCAATAATTTCAATGTGATGATTTAGAAAAGAATATTCACTATCTGAAATTTTTTCCTAAATATATGAATAATCACTTTTAATGAAAAACAATATTTATAGAAATTTCTACTTTTAAAAACACTAACAATGTTCTAAACATTTTTAAAATTACAATTGACTTAATTAAAAAATGTTATCATTTATTTAAAAATAAATTTTATTTATTAAGAATATTTTATTAAAATTTATTATATTTAGAAAATTCATGATTTTATCAACATGTGTAACATAATTGAATGTATATATTTACGAAAAATAAAAATAAAAAATATTCATATAATAATATAATTTTAATAAAAATTATATTTTTCATCACACATATTCATATATATAAATTATTAATTAAAATTGGATAAATATAATATTTATTTTAGAGAAAATAAAATATAAAAATTTACACTACTAGGGTCTAGATACATACTCTTAGTAAATTATATAATGTACTGTAGGATGTGTGTTGGATGTTGGTACATTCATAGCATGTTTTCTAGAAAATGGTCCGGGTTGTGATTTTGATAAGATGTAAATTTTCTTGAAAAAGGGTTTTCTCATTTTTTATATATTGAATCTGAGCATGCAAATAGACATGGTGAAATTTTAGTGATGCCAACTCATTCCAAATATCAAATAATTATCTTTATAGGGTATGATCTTACAAGTCGGTAGTGATGCCAACTCCTTCCAAAGTTGTGATAATGATCCTTATAGTGTATGATCCTACTGGTCAAGGCCATATCATCATCAATTTATGTCAATTAGATTTTATCATAATAATTAATACAATAGTCCGAACATCATGATAAAATGGATATATTATCATTAGTAATAATTCTTAATGATAATTTAAATCCTAATGTATGTATATTAAAATTGAAGAAATTTACCAAATTAGTGATTCTATTTTCATACCTACATTCCATATTTTGAAATTAAATAATTTATCATATAATTTAATTTATAAATATTTGGGTAGTTACACATGTTAGCCCTCAAATAATCCCATGATAACCCTTATCATTTCCACCCATAGCCACTAACACCCCCCAACTGCAAACCCTCCAAGCATGACATGAACACCCGGTGTTGGTGGTAATAGTATGTAGTAACCTAGTCCACTTCCAAGAGAGCCTACCTATGGGGATTTTTCTTCTCCTCTATTATAAATACCTCTATATGATATTTCATGACCCTTATTAAGAGATCCATGATCTCGATATTGTAGCTTATGTAGTGGTCCTTCCTCTTTCTGTCAATCATCTCTAGCACGCCAGGTATGCAATCATGATCCATGGGACATTTCCATTTAGTAGAATTGGATTTAACATATCCAAGATAAATGGACCATCAATGTAAATAATTCCTTATACATCCATGTTTCTAAATATGGGTAGGGATATAACTCCTATGTCAAGACCTTGATAGATGGTACCTATGCATATGTCTTACAACAACATTTTCCAATATCTACTCAAGCGGCCCGAACTCCCCCGAATAGAACTTTTAATATCACCCTAGACATCCCAAAAAATATAGTATATGGTGGATTGAATATGGATAACATACTATATTAAATGTATCCATGAAATAATTTCAAAAAATTCCACTCCTAGAAGATTACATCTCACCTCGTACATAGAGAGTGGAATATGAGGTTATTAAACATAAAAAATGCATAGAAACTATCTTATATCTATATCGCATATCAATAAACTCCAATATCCATATAGAGTGGAATATCAATGTATAATACTCATTGATGTAAAATGATTGAATATTTATCAATGAGAGTGTCACGTCACCATGGGTTTTAGTGATCAAACCCCTAGTCCACCATACATCTCCAGGAAGAGGAATGATTGCAAGCACTACCATATACATATTTAGGGTTTATATAATATATAAGAATTGATCCACTACATCATGAAAATCCTTATCATAATAGGGGATCAATATTATAATGATATTTGGATAGTCTTTATATTTTGATCTTGTGTATTATTTTTTTCCTTCACACATCATCATCTATACCTGCTAGATTTATTGACTACCAACCATATTATCTATCATCCACCCAAACCATTATATGTGGATCCACATGGTACACATCACATGGGAATACTTTTATTTTCTCACATTGTAGGACCACATCATGAATTGGCCCCTACATAGAATCCTTATAATGCAACATTCATCATTATGACCCTATATCAATAACCTTTCTTACTATCATCAAAGACACATTTTAGAAGGTAACAAAATATACTATTGAAATATAAGAATATATTGGGGGTTAATATAATAAGGAAAGTAAATTTATATTACCCAATAAAATATGATGTATGAACCATTGTATTCCATACAATATATTCCCCAATATAATGATTTTAAAACAAAGGTAGTCAGGGCATTAGAGAATGACTACATTGAACACCACAACATCACTAGGTTTCATGACTTGAGACCTAACTCGAGACACTCCAACATAATTCCCATGGTTTCCAATCATATTATCCCAATATATTAGTATATGAAAAACTGATTCTAGGAATAAACTTATCTAATACCACTCTATCAAAACATGACAAACTAAGACACCGCATGGGATATTAATAAGTCAATTGTGACACAAAAATCTGATATATAATATTATTATGGATATAGTATAAACCCAAGCAGTAATATCACTAAAAGGGAATGATTATCCTAATATAAAAGTACCCACAGACATGGCTATATGAAACATTATAGAGATATAAAATAACTGATATATCAAGAGAGTAAAAAATTCATGAAATAAAATATAAGAAGTACATCATATTGATGATATATATTATAAATGGTATAAAGATAAAAACAAATAAAACACTAAAATGGAGCTAACCACCTAAAAACAACTAAAAAAGTGGAAAACTAGAGAGTTTATGCCTCATAATCATCGTTAATGAACACCAAACATGGTCATTGACTCAAATAAAGCATATTCTTCCACAATTAACGGTCCAGTAAATTCTGTTCCACTATGCTTATTTTCTTCATACGGAATGACATGTTTGGGAATAACCCATACAAGGGTTAATAGAAACAAACTCCAAAGTATTCCATAAAAATAGATATGGTATCCATATAATAGAAGTGTATAGTCCATATGTAATCATGGTGGGAAAAGAAATAGAATAAAAATTATTATAATCTGGAAACCCGATTCTTATATTGGGAGATGTATCAATCTCTACAACTATCTATGGATAATGACGAGTCTTCCTTATTATTTTTTACCCTCCAATATAATTCGGTGTGCTACATAAAACTCATAGTATTCAGAGTATACAACCCTTTACATGCTACTGTACTCCACAACTAAGGGATAATTACCTACAATAGAGGATTCACTACCAAAAGGATCTTTATGGTCGGCTGTATTACTCCGTATATTGGGGACTCATTCCATATATAGTGTGGGGGTGTACCAACTCAACCTATATAGAGTTTATGTTGGAACCACATCTTTTTTCAGTAAATGAGTACCGACCCCAACATAATTCTCATGATAAAATCGGATCACATTCATCCACATAACATCACTAGAAAAATTATATTGCTCATGAAACCTTACATCGTATCTATGATTCAAAAATAAATTCCATCATTACACCCTATGTGGAAAAACTCTAATGATGTGTTACTTGAGAGAGAAAACCCATTTCCTAAAGAAAGAGATATACATGGTATATGGTTTTAGGAAACAATGTGACATGTATGTAGGGGAAAATTTTTGGGGAGTATTCCGAAAGGATTTGGTGTATTCTACCATGGAAAAGTTTAAACCTTCTATTTTCCTCCACATAGTGTGTCCTTATGGGGACATGACATACGCGTTCAACTATGAAATTTTGTGTGTGATATTTAAACATGGATAAGATATCCATGGATAAGGACATGGTACATGCGCATTAACACCTGGTGTGTGATAATTAACATGATGAAAAAATTACTAACATGAGAGTTATAGGAACATGACATGTGTTCCTATGGAGTACATGGCATGTAATTAGAATTTTCAAAAATATTGTAGTCAGGACTGTCAGTATTAAATGGTTTTATATGTAACATATTCCCACAAATATTCTCATTGTTTTATTCACCTAAATTCACCAACATCATTGGTGATGTTCTCAATCATCAATTCACCACATCTGATGGTCGGAAAAGTATACAATTATATCTCGAGTGGTGTCCATCGTGACTCTAGTTTATGTTTGGGGTCCCTACCCCAGAATACCATATCATAATTCTATAAATTCCTATTGATAAATCTTAAATCTATAGATCCCTTGGTCATTCATTAATATTTCCTAATTGATTTGTCCAATGAATCTTAAAATGGTCTGATAATGTCGAATCACAATCAACATGGGAAGAAAACTATAAACCTAAATAATAGTGGTTGGAAAATGTAAAAATAAAAAATAAGTATTATTTTTATATGATTATATCCAATTACATGATGAAAATTTGAGAAAAAATGGCAGTGAATAATGGATATAACATAAAAATACAATTTGTTTCAATGACACCAAATAATTTCTTGGCAAAGCTGAATTATGGAAGTCGATGTGATAATGATGTTTTGTGATTAATTATCATCAATCGAATTAAATAGGATGAGACCCAAAATAGTAATGAGACCAACCATGAGAATGGATAGATATTTAATGATGAAAACATTCACTATTTATAATTTTAGCAATATAACAGTATTACTCATTTATCTCATGAATCATTGAATAATTCATCAACAATTTATGTTACTGAGTATTTCAATGTCCACAGGGTTCTACGTTTTTCCACACTAAACTCTCAAGGTTATTCCACTGACCCTAGATATTTTACATAAAAACATATTAATATAGAATATATATTATTTCTCTTATTGAATAAAATAAATAAATTAATCCATTAGTTTATTTAATAGAAATGAAAATGTATTACTTCCATTTAGCATCCATCACAGGCCAACATAATGTCATGCTTAGTGTAAAACCCACATTTTGGAAGAAAAAGTGGTCTAAAATTTTATATATAAGGACAAAATCAATAGGAAATCCATTTATTCTGCAACAAAGTGTGTTTGAGATTTAATATAGATTAATTTTTTAATAGATTAATTCTTGTGTCCCTCGACACCCAAAGCAATACAACAACTACAAGAACAACCCCAAATATATATATATATATATATATATGTATATTAGAAACACCCATATATGGACTCTAATGTTATTTAATGTAATAATAAAATATATTTATTATATTAATAAAATATTAGTAATAAATTAATTATTAATTGAAAGGAAATAGTAATTAAAAATAAAAAACAAGTTACAAGGATTTTTTTATTATGGACAAATTTTCACTATATTTTTTTATATTAATTGAATTAATAATAAAATTATTGAAACTAAAAAAGGTAAAATGAAAATAATCTTGGATTATAAATTATAATATATTCTTAATATGAATTTTTAGGATTTTCTAAAAATGATTATTTTTAAATGAATAATAAAAAATACCATTTAAAAAATAACATTCATTCTGTTAAAATATTTTTTTTTGATTTTGTATCCCAAAATAATGAGGTATTATTTTTAGATATAACATACATATATGAATTTATAATTCATATAACATCATGTTTATTTTTTGATTCAATTTTTTGAATAAATAACTAGTATTTTCCAAAAAAATCTTTTTAATGCATTATAAATTGTTCATTATATGTATTTTTTATCATTATTTTACTTTGACTCAAATTAAGTGGTTGGAATATTTTGATTCATTATATCAAAAGTATCTAAAAATTCCAGAAATATTTTTAAATAATGATTATTCCATTAAATTTTTATCTTAGTTAGCATTGTAAAAGTAAAAATGGATAACATTAAAAACTAATGGGTAAATGGATTAAAATGTTATAAAATTTCTATAATTGAGTAGTTGAAGAGTTTATCAATATTTTATAATATTTACAACATTATATCCAAATTTTAGATCCATGTGACATGTTTAGAATTTTCTCACTTTATATAATATTGAAATGTTTATAAAAATTCTATTATTGACACATATAAAATTGGCATATCACCACCAATTCAAAGTACTGAAAGATATGTTTTCCTTAAGAAATACTAAATATTTTACATATAATATAATATAGTCTCACTCTCTTAATATTATTTCTAAAATTTAAAGACTTATGCCATCAATTTCCTCAAGATCTTTTGAAGAAATCTCAATTTTCCCAAAGTGAATAATAATTATTTCTTAAATTATTTCTTTTATCTTTCTATTCAAAAATTATATTCTTAAAATACCAATGTAATAAAAATATCATTAATTATATAATTAATTTTATTACTTTATTAAAACAATAATTAATCATATTTTCTCTTCCTGGTTATGGAAAATGATATTATTATGTGTCTATTATGTTAAATATGGCCTCAATGAGGCAATTTTTTTCCATACCCACAAATATATGACTATTATGATATTTTAATTTAATAAATATAATTTATCTATTAATATTTTGATATTTATACATCAATAATCTATATAACTCTTCACCCTATTTTAATGAAAAATTAGACGATCTTCCATGTGTACATGTGGACCACACCTCCATGAAACAACTGGTTTACATTATTTTAATAAACACATTAAATGAAAAAAATGAGGATTAAATTTCAGGATAAAAATAATTTATATGATATAATTTTGGTTTTGTTATGGAATAATTTATAACTAGAGAACGATGGCATAAAATAAAAATTATTGAATATTCATTAGTTTAAAATAAGATAACTAAGAGGAAAATGATCTATTCTTTATATGTAATGTAATTATAAAGAAAATAATCTAATTATACTTTTTAATATAATAGCATATCACCCTAATAAACTATATATGAGAATTATGATTCTTGTATAATGGTATTATAAATAAACCAACTCAAAATCACCCATTAATCATGGTAGGTTAATGTTTGGACCGACTTGACAACATAGTAGAATAATACTATTATTTTTTATAAAAATTAACTGTGAGAAAAAATTTATTATTATAATATGATATAAGTTGGTATAATTTTTTCATTCAATTAAACTTATATAAAAAATTATCTCACTTTTCAAGAATTGTTTTTCATAATATAGAATCATAAAAATATGATCATCTCAAATTTAATTTTTATGTATTAACACAAAAAATACAATGGAATTAAATCATAACTCTATAAATAAAAATTGATCTTATTTTATAATACCATATATGATGTAATAGTTATTTAATTATAAAAAATATTCCAACACCTCTTTTTTGAAACTTGTATAACTTGACATTTATTTTATACACCCGATATTAAAATTTGGATAAATTAAACTAATATTTATATGTATATAATGATTGAAAATAGTGAGTAAAAATGGATATATTTATGAATAATTTTATTTGAAACGAATTTAATTAATATAATTAACTTATTCATAATTTTTCAACATTTGTAGAATTAATAAGGAATGAGGTAAGGATTTTTTTTATATAATTCCACTCATTAATATGTGTTTAGTATTAATCACATAAATTTAAATTTATGGGATATTAAATTATAATATTAGACATAGCCTATTTTATTATATTTTAATCATAGTATTTAAATTTCAATTACATGGCCTCTATTTTAGGGGCATGCGATTAATGTTTTACTCAATTCATTAGTGATTTTTTGGTCTCATTTCTTATTCGTTGAGAAATGATACTTTTCAGGCATCATGTTTTAGTTTTTTTTTCTGATTTCCATTGATTTAATATCCCAATAATATTCACTACATTGTTTTCATGTATGTCATGGTTTAATCTAAATCAAATCATATATTTTCATTAAAAATATTTTGAATGAAATGATATCGAGTTGTAATAGTTTTTGGTTACATAATTTCCACTCATTGAATTATGATAATTCAATGTAATTTATGTCATATAAGTTTGGTATATTCTTAATATTCATTTTTTTATGTGTCATTATCACATTTTTTACATTTTTATTATATAAACCCTCTTTTTAATTATTTAATGTTTCATGGATTATGTTTCTCTTTAGCGATATTAATAAAAAAATCTCCTTTCAATAACATATAATACTTGAACTTGTCAATTTTTTCTCCACTCTTGGGTTCTCCCACCATTATATTTTATTATGTGGTTTTATATAATTATATTTCAGAAAATTATTTTTCAATATAATCTAATGTTTTATTTGTATCCAAACAATTTATTTTTTAAAACATGTTATTTTAGTGTTAAATGAATTTGAATTCACCCTTAAATATGATACCTATGATGTTTTATCACCCCTTGTTTTTATAAATTATTATTATATGAATAAATGAAAAACAATTTTCTTTTATTTATCATTAAACCATCTTATGTTTTATTTATACAAAAAAACAATTTCTGAATGGGATGCACAATAAATTTAGATTTTTGTTCTTGTATAACTATTTTTTTAATTTTTATGAAATAATGTTTTTAGATTTGGTTATACCCAACACTCTTCTCATCTTCCATTACACACAAAAACATGTTAAAATGAAATAAGTATATATTTTAAAATTAGGGTAGGTATCACCTGACCATTGAAATGGTTTTATGTAAGGGATTTTTTAAATTAAGAAAATTGGGTTTATCAATGATTAAGAAATTAATTCTTTGGAAACTAATTAATTATAAATGAATTTATTTTATATCTTTAAAATAACAAAATTCATTTTAAAAAAAAGTCTCCATGAGTGATCATCTATTTCCTTAAATAAATTTCAAAACCAATTTTCATGATTAATTTTGTCAAAATAAATATATTTTAATCATTAAACTATTTAATATTCAACTTATGTGGTTCATTAGAAAATTATTAGAATAAATCCAATTTTACATATAACAAGTTTTTTTTCTTAACGGACATTTTTAAACATTTTAATGGAGAAATTCAATTATATTAAATTTTTGACAATATTATAAATTATATTTGAAAACAATAAAATAATTTTTTTAAATTGGACCATCCTGATTATCTTAGGGTGAATTGAATTTTTTTATAAAATATTATTTTTCATGTAGGGTAGTGAAAAATAATGAATTTTAAATGAAAATTCATTTTGTCTAATTTTTTTTATAAAGATAAATTTAATTTTAAAATAGTTTTAAATTATAATTACTTAAATTATACATAAATAAATAAAATTTAGTTCATTGTAATCAATTTTAAATTGAAATGGTATATAAAAACATATTAAACATTTTTACTTTAAAACGTGTTTTCTCATCTGATATACATGATTAATTTTAAATTAATTTCATCAACTTTTGGGATTATAATTTTAGAAATGGGATTAAAATTTTATAATAATAATAATTTATAATATTAAATAAGGTATGAAATATATTTTACAAAAAAATATTTGTGAAAATAGTTAAAATTAATCATAGCGATTATTAGAAAAATGAATCAACCAAGGGGATAAACATTATTTATATTGGTAAAATGACCAAGAGACTTGTAAAAAATAAATTATAATTCCTAAGTTAGACTATATCAACTTTTTAACATATTTTTTTCATTATTGGAGACACAAGTGGTAAGTGATATCTCTCAATAGTGTTTATCTTTTGGTATTTACATGTTTTCCACTCACCTCCCTTATAAAAGTAAACCACATCTCCCCTATCATCGGACCTCTCTATACCCTTGGTTCATCAAATACTTACAAATATTATTCCCAAAAATAATAAATTAATAATATAATCCATTATTTGTTCATAAATATTCCTAATGAAGTCATTTGGTGAAAAATAAAAGGATACTCATGAAGAATAGGTAATGTTCATCAATGAATGTTTTTTTATTTCTTCCTCAAGAACATTTAATTATTTTTTGAACATTAATATATAATTAAATCACTATATTAAATATGAGTACATTATTTTAGGATCTATTACCACCTAAAACATCACTCGATTCCGTGAAATGGGATAATAATCATCATTTGTGGGTACAACGAACTACCACCTCACAGACCAATGTCACTCATTCTCCCATTACCATATTTCAAGGCAGTTAATAATGATTTATATTCACTGTACATTTGATATTTTATATATTTATGATTTTTCTAAAATTTTTAAATTTCAATATCACACATACCTTCATGGTTTACATTTTGTGGGAATATGATAACATCGTTAGTCTGTACGGAGGACTACTACCTCATGAATAAATGTGATTCATTCACACCATACATGAAATGTATTAATTATGGTATTTACATACATAAATAATGAATATAAAATAAAAATTCAACTATAATGAAATTTATATTTATAAATAACATTTCTTTTTCTTTCATTCAATATGATAAGATAGTGGAAACACCATTCATGCGTAAGCACAACCTATTGTCTCCATTAATAGTTTATTCCATTTAGTATTTTTATCATTTTTATATTATAATAAATACATATATAATTTATATATATGATATTTATATCATGGTTTTCATTAATTAAATGATGAAATTTTGATCTAGGTAAGATAACCATGAATAACCAGTCAAAACATGTATCAAAACAAAGTAGTTGTTACCAAAAATATAACATCAACATTGAATAGATAATAAAAAAGAATATAAATAAATAAGTAAATAATATAGGATTATATATATATTAATATGGTTATGTTATTTTTTTAAAAATGATCAAATATTTATTATAAAGGATGTTTGAATAAGTATGTTGGAAATCATGATATGAAGTATGGGAATTCCATCTCAAATTTATTTTCCACGAGACACAATTCGTGTTGACCACTTATTTAATGTATGTGGTGTTTTTACAAACCCTGGTAGTATTTTATTATAATTATAATATTAATTATTTGTATTTACATATCAATTTTACAGTCAATATTTCATGTGGTTTATAGTTCAAATGTTATCAAATTAGTAAAGGACTTTTTTTGCAATTTCCCTCATTAAGATGTATGTTATGATATACAAATAAATTCTTTTATTATGTTTATATTAAAACAGTTTTACATGTAATATAATGAATAAAAATATCCTAATGATATTATATGTTCAATTTTATGTAATTACATCATGAAGCATACAATTTAAGGTTATAATTATAATAATAATTTTATGTTACAATCTCATCATTTATCAGGATTGCTTATCAATATGGTTCTATTAATTAATTATTATGATACATATCTCAATAATTCTCATTTATTTTTTTATCCTCTATTTATTTATGATATATTAATTTAATGCCAATATTATTCCACTATATTTTACATAATTCCATTTATTAAATATTTTTGTGAAAATATAACATTATTTCCATCTTCGGTGGGAAATCAATTTATGTAAAAAATAATGTTTAATAAATAGGTTTTAAAAAATGTTATAAAATATTCCAATAATTTTTAAAAGTAACTTTTAACAGTTTTTATCTATACAAATGATATTTTTAAAAGGAATATTTTTTTTCTCATTTTCCAATAAATTCTATTTTTTACTTCTTCCAACAAAATGGATGTAATGTTTTTAATATATATGTCATGTAAGGAATTATTAACCATTACCAAAACTCTATTCACTTAGTTTTTATTTATATATTTTAAAAAATATTTCAAAATTAAATGGATTTATAACAAAAAAATGTTTGAAATGTTTTTTAAATTATATTCAAATATTCCTTTGTAATGTTTCAATGCGATTTTCAAAGATAAATGTATTCCATAATTTTTATGATTTAAAAAGATTTATTCAAATTCTAAAGGATATTTAATTCTCAAAATATATTTAATGATTTTCAAATATTACATTATATGTTTTTTAATTGGTTTTCAAAGGAAAAACTGTGAATATAATCAATATCTAGAAAATGATTTTTATGAATGGTGATTTCCTAAAAGAAGTGATCTAAGTGATATTTCAAAATAATTCCCCATATGAGATGACATAATATAATATAGACTACTATTTACTAAGGATTTTATCCCATGGAACTATTGTTATCCTTTTTTTCTATTGTTTTTTGTTTAACATGGAAACTTTTTATGGAATTTATTCTTATTAAATTGGTTATAACATGATAAAATGCTTATTAAATTTACATTCGTTAACATGTTAAACTATGAAGAAATGATTATGAAATGTATGTGTTTTCCAATAGTTATTATATAATGAAATTATTATAATACCTATATCACTTCGTGGGTTATGATATGTTTTTTATTAAAACCATATATTTTTATGGGCCACGGTATGATGAATATTTTATTATCTTTTAGAACACATAAATATGGTTTTCATTATTTGAGGGGTAGGATATATATCTGAATCCAGATAACTAGTTAATGATTAATATCTCCTGAGATATATATGAATTGAATGGAATGTTAACCTGGTTTAGTTCTAGAAGATTGGATTGGGAAGTGAACTCAGTTCTATAACACAAAGATAACACATGAAGTGAACATGGTTTAGTAATAAAGGGATGTAAAGTGAAGTGACCTTGGTTCTATAATATGGGGCTAGAATGTTGTGTGATCTTGGTTTAGTAATAGATTTTTTTTCTATAATAGTCTCAGTAGTGATCCTTAACTAATATGGAATATATTTTCAATGATAATGTATATACCACAATAACTATTACATGAATATTGACTATGATTTTCTATACAGATGGTATTATCTAATATTATTATTATCATGTTCTCAAAATATTATTATCATGATTATTCTTTCATATCTATAAGGACCCTGGATTAAAAATTACATATTCAATTTATTTCAATTAGATTTCAGTTTTTTGAATTCCAAATGACCTTTCTAATTTAGTGTTTTATAGTGTCTGTACATAACTCATACATGTCATCCTAAAAGCGTACAATGTTGGTATCATTACTATAATATCCATTTCATCAAAAACATTATAATTTAAAGAAACACAATTTCATTGACAAATCATAATAAAATTTTACACGACTATCTAATTTACCATAAACAACCTTATAACATGCGAAAAGAACATAAAAAATGGTATTAGCATAAAAATATCAGTAAGGGATAAAAAAATATGGAAGGAAACCATCCGTCCATCAATACTTATAAACATATGAAATCATTTTCACAATGACATACATCTTACCCATAAAGAATCATATGTATAATATGTGAAAAATGAGATTTACATATATCCTAAAAACATTAATAGTTCATAATTTATTCTTGGGAAATTACATATTTATATTGTACCATCATGGATACCTTATGGTTTTTATCCATCGTGGCTACCTTACAATGTTACCCTCATGACTACCTTATAGTGTAACCAATGCAGTTAAATTGGTTGTAACCATGCGAATGACATTCAAAATACACATACCAAATTCATTGGAGGGAGATATAGATCCCACCAGTCATAATAAATAAATCCCATGAAATAGAACATAATCATTTAATATTATTAATTTCATAAAAACATTTCTTTTGAATTTCCAAAAAAAGAATTTTAAAAGAGGATTATTAAATAATATCCATTACAAATATCACATAATTTATGTGAGAATTAATAAAATTAATGAAATATGGGTATACATTATATATAGAAATAAATAAACATTATATAATGAAAAATTCATTACATAAATATTCTTATTACAATATAATCAATGAAGTATAAGGTTAACCTGATGAATGGAAATTGGGTTAAGAATTATCTTAACTCAGATTTATCTGACATCAAACATGTTTAAACCTCTTGTATAATGTTTAAAAGGGAGTTATTAATATCATAATGAAAAATATTATTGTTTATAACACCATATATGTTCATTTTATGAAAAAAAAATTTCTAATTAATTATTAATGTTTTGCTCTATCCATTATTTCAAGTGCGTTATATACTTGTTTTCCATGGTCGGTTCGTAATGGAATTTTTTGTTGAAAGGAATAAAAACTCTAGAATTGTTTGGAAATGATATTAATATGGTTCAAAAATATTAAATTATTCTATAAATGATTTTGGTTTAAGGTTATGTGGATGAAGCAATAGATAAATCATTAGTGATATTTGTTTTGTTCGTTTGGGTGGTTCTTCGATAATCACAAACATGTTTCATCATATAAAATTAATATTATATAATTCCCTAACCCCAGAATCCCAGAGTCGGTGCATTATTTTTATACATTGGAATGATTACAAGTAATTATGTCCCGAAAGACTGATTGTTTAGTAGCCTTATAAAATAGAGTACATACTTGAACATTACATTACACATTAGAAAATAAAACACAACATGAATGATACTTTGAGAAATCCATTAATCCTCTAGCTTAACCCTACTTATGAATCTTAATACAATTCATGGAATCCTAGGAAAATAAAACAAAAAATGGGGGTGAGCTCAAATGCCCAGTAAGGGTAAGCAATATAACGGAAGGTAGCATAAATATTAGGCACGGTGAATAATTTAAAACACATGCCTTTACAAATAATAACCATGAACACATTATGGATGGAATATGATATGAGTAAATAATTCCATAATAAAACATATTCATGAGTATTAACTAGTCAAATAACCACATTAATCATCAATAATATTTTCATAATGAGGTATTGTATAATGCGGGACATTCTAAAACATCTTTTGAAGGCCTCGTCTAGGGCATCTAAAAATGATTTAGGCCTAAACAAACCATATATCAAATTGGGAAAGGTCTCAAACAATTCCACATATCATTGTCTCATGATAACTATTGAATCACTTAGGAGCTATAGTGGAATCCATCCATCATATACTAAGTCCAATACATTCCTCATTTGAAAAGGTTGAAACATAACATAAACATTCATATTAAAACTAGCATACTAAATGTCAATATTTTAACCATAAACCCTCAATTGCATAAAACATAACCCATCCACAGTCAAACATATCACAAAACCATCAATACAATATGGAGGACTTGTATCATATAAATCAATTTCAAATAAGTTAGAAATCCATCAATGGAAGTTGACATTGAAGAAATCAAAATAATTTGAAATAAATACATCATTCTATTTTAAAACCATTTAAGAGTAAAATAAATATAAAATAAACCATTTATTTTGAAAATATTATTATAATCATGTAAGGTATTCTTTGATGATGTTATAATAGCAGAAAATAGCCACACCCGTCGTATAAGTTAAAAAAATTTCTTACCTTAATTTTGTCGAAAAGGTTATCAAGTACCTTGTTTAAAAAATGATGGAAAGATTATTTTCAACACAAATATGGTCAAATAAGGGTATAAATGACTTTAACCCATATACTAGTAAATATTAAAAAAAATTGAAATAAATTTTAATGAAAACCTGGATGTGGATGATAAATAGGTCCCAGTAGATACTTACATAAAAACAACCACGGATAATAAAGAGATTGGGAAATAAACCCTTACCGATTTGGTAACTTATAAAACATACACCCCAAAAAATAAGGATCATCCTATGATGATGTAAATAACCATAAATTAATTTATATTAAAAAATCAATACAATCATGGGTAGTACATACACCACTCAAAAGGTTGTGGTGGAAAATATAGCATGAATCCCACGGGAATAAAAGTGAGATGAAAACCCCTTACCATGTACTTTTCGATAGATATGGTATGTTAGTCTCATGTATAATAATTAATTTTTTTTTTAAATTATAAAATATCTATATACATAAATAAGATATCATATATGATCCTTTAATATTTCTTTGTTAATAAAATTTCCGTAGTATCATCATTTCGGGTGTTAACGGATTTGTTTTCCATTACATGATTTGTCATATAAGTCATGTTGGTTTTGGATAGGATGTATTTGATTCATATACAGAATGATATTATTTTCATAAAAATTATTCTTAATCATAAAATGAAAATTATTCTTGAATGATTACGATGGGGAATGAATCTCATCGCGTTCGTGGGAACGGTAATCCATACGTACGCAAGAGAGACAATATAATTAAATTTTTGGTGAAATTGTAAGTGATTTGGTGGTATTTAATATATAAAGAATCATAAAATTGTTTTATTTATTATTTAAATAACTTTTACTCATTATTATACCCATCAAAATAATGATGTGTTTGAATAAAAATCTACACCACGAAGTGGTGACGGTAATTCGTACGTACGCATGTATGATGATGTTGTCATTTATAGGATGGATAGATTAATGAATACGGTTGTACCATATTAATTATAACATCACATTATATATAAGATACTGGAATTATTATTTTAGAGTGGAAACAACACTGAAAGAAGAAGTGGAAGAAGAAAATAACTTTAAAGATGTGATCAAATATTTACTTCTTCTTCAGGTTCTTCCTTTTGATTTGATCAAAAGGGATCTTTAAGATGGTTTTATGACCAAAGGAACAAATCTTAGATGAAGGGAGGAAAGTTGGGAGGATATTTGGTTAGTTGTTGGCCGAGGAAAATGGCTTTGGTGGTGTGAAATAAGATAAGGGGAACTGCCCTTTTATAAGAGAGGTGAGGGTCACTTTAGGAAAAGCATGAAATATTATTTTTTAATAAAATTATATTCGGTTTTTAATTGTTCCAAAATTAATTATTTAAAGGATAAGGTGGGTATGTGTCTAAAAACTCTCAAACAATTGGTTTTAGACTGGTTAGGTCTTCATATTAACCTTATCTTTTAGATTTAACTCTTTGTTAAATAGTTTTACATTTACCTTATCTCTTTGTATTTTAATATTATATGGTTAATAAAGTAACTATAACAAACCTAAGGAACCCTATGTGGTTAATTATTAATATATATAAAATTATATATGTTCTTTGGATAAACCATTTATTTTTAGGATTAATTTATCAATTAATAATATAATATTTGTGTTAAAAACACAATTATTAAAATTTTGACACAATCTAGTATTTGATTTTTTTAAAATCCATAAATACTATATAAAGTTGAATAAAATTTATTTAACCAACCCTAAAATGTCATATTAATCTATAAAATTAGTTTATTTCATTATAAGTCTTAAATAACAATTTTTTGGATATTTATAATATAAATTATTTTAATATTTTATTAATAAGGTAATTACTGCTTCTTCATTGTGTCATAAATAAATTAAATTATTTAATGTATAAAAATTATAAATAAATTACCATTATGTAGCAAATCTCATTTTATTTCTATTTAATATTTTTATTCTAATATATAACTTATATAACCCCTTGTAAAAAATGTTTTAGTAAAAGATATATGTTTTTGACATTTTTTCCTTTAGTTTAAATTAATTAATTTAATGTGTCATTATCACTCTCAATTGGCTCAATGGGGTCCCCAAATAGAATTAAGGATGCCAATTTTTGGATATGTATCAACCAATTGGAATAGGACACATGTTAGGGTAATTTATTATCATTATCATATTATTTATTTACCCTATTCACCAGATTTACCCCTTTATTTGCGGTAAATAAAATATTTTCTGAAGTAAATATTCATAATGTCTTAAAATAATAGTTACCTATTTACACCAACTTTACCTCATTATTCCAAATATGGAATCCATTTTTCCAAATTCAAAACACATAAGTGGCAGAAATTAATTTAAAATCAATTCTTGTTGTCAAAAAAAGAGTGTGTTTTTAAGAAATAATAACTATCAAAAGATTTCCACTTGTTTGTGTCCAATTTCAATGTGAAATTACTTCCAATGAACAAAATTATATTAAATGGTAGAAATATAATCTAATTATTCTTCAAAAACATTAAAATTTATAATTTAACAATGTAAATTATTTTAATTAAAAAAGTTTTTTTCAATTAAAATTTTGTATTTTTCACAATTCATCAATATATGAAAGTTATCAGAAAAACACCAGAATTTTATAAAAAATATATTTTTATCTCCTGATTCTTAAGAATAAGTTTATTTTTTCCAATTTAATATATAAAAAAAGTGTCAAATATTGTATTCGAAAATGGTTTTCCCTTAAAAGGCGGTAAAATTGCATTTTTGAAAAATACTTCTTTTATCTGAAAAATTGAATTTGTTCTTATATTTTGTCTAAAAAACATAACATTGATTTAAAATATTATGTCGTATATAATATTTTAAATTAAGTTAATACTATTCATAAAAACTTTATTAATGGCTAATTTGGTACGCCGTGAAGCGCTCAAACTCGGTGTTCTGTGTATCACAAGCTATTTAATTACTTTAAAGAATATATCTTACTATAAAATATTGTGGTGTTACATTCTTCCCCCTTTTGGAAACTTTTGCCTAAATTTTTTTAAAAGTGGTTGTGGGAACTTCATTGAAATTACCACATCAGAAAAAGTGTTAATAAAACTACCACTTTAAAAGAAATAAAGAGAAGTACAAAGGTCACCCAAGAAAACACATACTAGGATTCCAAGTAGGAAAACATGGATATTGATGAAAAACTATGTTACATGTTATGATAGAGAGGGATAGAAAACATGATCATGAGAGAGTAAACAACAAGAAAACAAAAAAGTAGTGATGGGATAAACGATCATTAGTTTCCCAGTAGGAAAAGTAAATGGACAACATTTTTTTTATTTTAAGTTCCATTTCATAAAGTTGAGGAATTTATTTATGAGGTTAACTATGAACATAAAGAGATATATATAATTTTTAGGTATAGTTTCATTCTTTAATAAATATGTACCAATAACTCATATATTTTTTAAACGATGAGCATTCAAGTTGACTTGGTCACATCTGAAGAGCTAGAATCAACATCTAGAGAATCACATAATCCAAAACATAAAAAATATATATTTACCTTGTCTTTAGAGATTAACCAAAACCAAAATGGTTAGTATAAGATCAGAGGATCCCCAAAAAGGATAATCCTTTACAGAATGAAATACTAATCTTAATTTCAAAAATTAAACCGATAATACCCAAAGTTAAATAAATACCATTCAATAAACAATTTCCCTTAAAATCTATCAATATAATTCAAACAAATATTGAAACCCAAAACATAGAAGAATTTGATTATATAGTCTTCGACATTAAATTTAATCTCCAAATGACATTGACAACTCTTAAATTCACATACATAAAAGTAATTAACCTAATCACATATTGTCAATGATTGGTTAATCATTTCCAAAAATAACACAAATCACTATAAATAGACAATAAAAATAGAGATTAAAATACAAAATTACTCCTCAAATCAAATCCCATAGTATTCTATTTTTCCTAGACATATAGTGTTCCCAATAGATCGAACGTCTTCCAAAATAAAATTTATTACTTAATCACCAAATCATTTTCCTATACTAAGGGTATCCATTTGATAATACATAAGATCCCAATTCAATCTATTATTTATCAATAAAATCTTTTAATTAAAAATAATTAGTCACACTAACCAGGGAATTCACGTAGTCCAGTGGTAGGTGATAATTCCCAATCGCACTATGGTTGTGGGTTCGATTCTCGTAACTTTTTCTAACATGATGGGTTGTCACAATGTCTGCATGTTGTACTTTTTGAAAAATAATATTTTATAACATCCCTAAAATGAGATAAATTCCTTAAAATAATCATAACATAACTTCAACACAAATGTTATCTCATTCTCACATTTGTGATCCCAAAAATTAATAGCTTTTAATTTCCTAAAATTCAAGGATCATATAATCAAAAATGGTTATTTATTACTATATCAAAAATATAAAAGATAATTCTTCCAAAAATAGTATTTTCTCATAACCCACTGTAGGGTTACACATACAAGAAAAAGTCTTCTAATGTAATCCCATCAACAAAGATCACTAATAAATTTAAACAATTATCCATCCATTTATTTCCGCACAGGTTCTTACTTGAACAAGATGTTATCCTATAGAATAGGGCATTCACTCGGATAATGTAATGGTCTTCATCATTTACACCAAATTACTCTAAATGGATTCTTGGGATCATTTTTATTTTCTTACATTGTAATCTTCATTTTTCCTCGGAAATTTATTACTTTATGCCCTTATTTTTTAGACATAAAGCATTTTATTGTTTTATTGAGACACTTTCCAAAGTGTCTCCTTCAACATTTCCCACATAATGGAAATTGCACTTTCTTTTCTCCATGGTCTCTACTGCTGGAGCTCTTATCATTCACTGTATTTCTCTTCTTTGTTGAGTCCAAGAGTTGGTTAATATATATGTTGTTGATAATATTTTTGGAAAAACTGATTTGGTATGAAAATTATATCTTTTACACCTATAAACATTCCATTTCATTGCTCATTTCCACCACTATTCCCACCATGTACATCATGTTCAATGTTACTATGACTTCCTTAGAATCCATCCATCGACTAATACAAGAAAGCATAGTGTGAGTATTATTTTCAATCGAAAGCACCTTTGGATTAACCAAGGTTATTTATTCTCATATTATATTAAAATCCTTCAAATCAGTTTATAATGAAAATGTGAATTATCCTAAGAATATCCCCCAAGAGTGTTGTATCCTAGAGTGCAGCAAGGCTCATTGTCGTGTTTCAGTTCCCATTCAATTCTAGCTCAAAGCTGTGATTTCGGGTTTTATCCCTAGGTACATCTGTGCCAAAGCCACCTCTACCTTCTTGTATCCAGATTGGGATATATTTTTGGGAAAACCCAAAAACTGTATACAGTATGAAACTTCTAGGAAGTTCTATTATTCAAATCCTCGATGACTACCTTAGGGTAATGTTCTACAATCCGAGTTTTTCTAAATATAGTTTCCGAGGTTTCTATGATACTTTCTCTGATACCAACTGTAATGCCCTGACCCCACATACCCAGAGTCAATGAATTATTACATAACATTGGCATGATATAAGGAATCACATCCTGATAGATTGATCAGTTCAGCAGTATTGGAAACAATATACATACATTAGTTCGACATTACAACTTGAAATTAAATAAAACACTAATTTATTCCATTAGAAACATCTAAGTCTCCCAGATTATGCTTTCAAGACACTCATAACAAACTTCTTCATATCCTGGAACAATAAAACCTAAGAAAGTGGTGAGATCAAATGCACGGTAAAGGTAAGAAAAATAGTGTAAGGTAACATAAAAATTAGGCATGATGAATAAATTAAAACACATGCCTTTAAAATTAATAAACATGAACAATTTATGGAAGGAAAATGAACTGAGTATATAATGCTATAATAAAACATAGTCATGGGTATTCTACAAGTCTAATAACCACATTAACCTTCAATAATATTTTAATAATGATGGAATGTATAATGCCGGACATTATGAAATATCTTGTGAAGGCATCGTCCAAGACGTCTAAAAATGATTTAGGCCACAGCTAAAACCATATATCAAATTTGGAAAGGCCTCGGACAATACCATGTCTAATTGTCTCATGATACATACCGATGCATCGAAGAGCTATAGCACACTGCACCTGTCACATACTAAGTCCAATACATTTCTCATATGAAAAGTATGAAACATAACATAAACATTCATATTAAAACTAGTATACAAAATCTCGATACATTAACCATAAACCATTAATGTTATAAACAAACACATCCATAGTCAAACATATCAAATTACCTTCAATACTCATAAAAAAATCAACTTTAAACAATTTTAAAATCCATAAAATGATGTTGACATAAATGAAATGAAAACTATTTGAAAGGAATACCACATTCAATTTTAAACCATTTAAGAGTCACATAATTATAAAAGAAAAAATTTATTTTGAAAATATTCTTATAATCTTGACATGGAATCTCTGATGATGTTATAATAGTTGAAAATAGTCGTACCTTCCGTATACGATAAAAAACATTCTTACCATAATTCTGTCGAAAAGGTCATAAAGTACCTTGTTTAGAAAATGATGAAAAGATTCCTTTAAAAACATATAAGGTTAAATAAGAGTATAAATGACTTTAACCCATGATATAGTAAATAGTAAAAAAAATTTGAAATACATTTTAAAGAAAACATGGATGTGGACGATAAAGAAGTCTCATAAGAGACTTAAGTAAAAACTACCTCAGATAATAAAGTGATTGTGAAATTAACTCTTACCAATTTGGTAACCTGCAAAACGTACACCCCATAAAAGTAGGATAATACAATGATGACATAAATACACATAAATTAATGTACATTACGCAAAAAATAAAATCATGGGCAGTACATGCACCACAGAAAAGGTAGTAGTGGCAAATATAGCATGAATCTCACAGGGATAAAAGTGAGATGAAAACCCCTTACCTTTTACTTTTCCTTAGTCGATGGTATATTAACATCTTGTATAATTGTTAAAAATTTTTGGTAAAATTATACAATAACTTTATACATAAATATTATATCATATATTATCCTCTAATATTGTGTTGTTAATAATATTTTAGTAGTATCATCATTTCGGGTGTAAATTGATTTGTTTTCCATTACAAGATTGGTTATGTAAGCCTTGTTTTTTATGGATATGATGTATTTTATTCATATACATAATTATATTATGTTCATAAAAAATTATTTTTAATCATAAAATAAAAATTATTCTTTATTGATTATGATGGGGAAAGAATCTCATCGCGTTTGTGGAAATGGTAATTCGTACGTACACACAAGCGATAACATCATTATATTGATGGATAAATTGTTTGTAATTGGTTGATATATCATATATATAGAATCATTAACATGTTATATTTATTATTTACATCATTTATTATAATTATTATACGCATCCCAATAATGAACTGTTTGAATAACTAACTACACCACGACGTGGAGACGGTAATCAGTACGTACGTAAGTATGGTGACTTTCTCATTTATAGAATGGATAAAATAATGAATATGGTTATACAATTTTTGTAATAACATCAAAGTCTATATATGATACTTTATTTATTATTTTATAATGGAAACAACAAAGAAAGAGGAAGTGGAGTAAGAAAAGATATTTAAAGAGGTGATGAAATATTTTCCCCTTCTTCGGGTTCTTCCTTCTGATTTGACCAAAAGGGCTCCATAGGTTGGATTTTTTTGACAAAGGAAGGCCTCTAGGATTATGGTAAAGACGTTTGGAGGATATTTGGGCTGTGTTTGGTCAATCCAAATGGCATTGGAGGTGTGAAATTATGAAAAGGGGAAGTTCCATTTTATAAGAGAGGTGAGGGTCATTTTAGTAAATGCTTGAAATATAATTTTATAATAAAATATTTCTCAGTTTATAATGGCTAAAAAATAAAACATTTATAGGATAAGGTGGTTATGGGTCGATAAACTCTAAATAAATAGGTTTTATATTGGTTTATGTCATCATTTTAACATTATCTTTTAGATTTAACTCTTAGTTAAATAGTCTGACAATTACCATGTCTCTTTCTATTTTTATATTATATGGTTAATAAACATACTATGAAAAGACAATTTTACCCCATGAGGTTTAGTATTAATATATATAACCTTATGTAAGTCCTTTGACCGATGCATAGATTTTTAGGAATATTTTATATTTTAATAATATAAAATTTGTTTTAAAAATTCAACTATGTCCATTCTGACACTATTTAGTATTTGATTTTTTTGAAAGCCATTAAAACATTATCACTTTGAGTAAAATATATGTAACCAACCCTAACAGGTAATATTGACGTTTAAATTTAGTGTAATTCATAAAAAGTCTCAATTTCCTTTTTTTTGGATATTTATAAAATCAATTATTTTAATATTTCATTAATAAGGTAATTACTGCATCATCATTGTGTCATAAACAAATTAAATTATTTAATGTCGAAAAATTATAAATAAAATACCTTTCTGTTGGTAATTTTTTTTATATTTTTAATTAATATTTATAGTCCAAGATATAACTTATATAACCCCTTGTAAAAAAATTTATTAAAAGATATATGTTTTGATCATTTTTTTCTTTACTTTAAATTAATTTATATAAAGTGTCATTATCACTCTCAAGTGGCACCATGGGGTCCCAAAATAGACCCATGGATTCCCATGTCAAGATATGTATCAATAAATAGGAATTGGATGCATGTTAGGGCAATTCAATATTATCATAAAATTTTTTTAACCCTTATTTACTGGATATACTCCTTTAACTATAGTAAATAAAATATTTACTGAATAAATACTCATAATGTCTAAAAATAAAAGTTATCTATATACACAAATTAGACCTCTGAATTCAAAATATGGGATCCATTTTTCTATATTCCAATTACAGAAGTGGGAAAAATTAATTTAAAATTAATTCCCATTGTCAAATAAAAGAGTGTGTTTTTTAAGAAATAATAACAATCAAAAGATTTTCACTTGTTTGTGTCCAATTTCAAAGTGAAATTATTTCCAATGACCAACATTAGATTAAATAGTTAAAATATAATCTAATTATACTTCCAAACCATTCAAATGTATAATTTAACACTGTAAATTATTTTAATTAAAAATGTTGTTTTCAATTAAAATTTAATATTTTTCACTATACATCAAAATATAGAAGTTATCTGAAAAACAACAAAATTTTATCAAAACAAAATTTTTATGTCCTGATTCTAAATAATATGTTAATTTTTTCAAATTAAATATATAAAAAGGTCTCAAATACTGTATTTAAAAATGGTTCTCCCTTAAAAAGGTGGTAAAATAAATTTTTTTGAAAAATAATTCTTTTATCTGAAAAATTGAATTTGTTATAATATTATGTCTAAAAACACAAAATATTGATTCCAAAATTAAATTAATTAAATAAAAATTAAAATTAAGTGAATAATTTTCATAACCACTTTTCGAATAGCTGGTTTGGTATGTCATGGTGCACTCAATCTCAGTGTTACGTGTAGCGCTAGCTATTGAATTACATTAAAGAAGATAGCTTACAATGAAATCATGGGGTGTTACATATTATGCATATATTTTTATTCCATAACATAATAGTGGTCATATCATACAGTTTATATATTTTTTTAATCATTAAAATGGTTTCATAGACAGAATTTAAGGATGTTAAGGAAATTCAAGACACATCATCCACGGTGTCGGTAAATCGACACATCACAGACATTGTTTTTATTAAGAGGAAGTGAAGAGGAAGAATGATGAATAATTTTACTATAATAAAGATAAAAATATAGATTATATATAATCCAATATCATTCATTCCTTTGGATAAGGGTAGGATAATATGTTATAACAAATGAAAATAATTGAAAATAAAACAAAAGAAAATGAATGACGATCATTAACTCATGATCTATTCTCCTTGAGATCCCCTATTAAGGCCTTCCGTTTTTGACTTTTTGTGAAACCATAAGGTATTGAACATGGAGAAGATCCATGTGAAATAGATTTAAAAGAATTAAGTCAATTATAAAATCTTGATACGTGTGAGAGGAAGAGGGGGTTGTGGGTGGTATTTATAGTAGAGGAGAGGATGTGTTTTCCATTATTTTATTCATTAGATTAATAATTTTTTCTCAATAATGTGAATAGTATTGATTCATGTGACCCAAAATACTATGTAGAGCATGTGAGTTCGAAACAAGGGTGATTACATCATCCATGATTCTAGGAATATTGTATTTAATAGATAATGTAAATTTACGATATATTACCTTATTGTACTATTCATCTAAAATTCATGAATTTAATAAAAATCCGACAAATTAACCACAAACATTTTTTAGTGATTAGAAATAAAAAATGAACTCCATTTTTTGAAAATAATTTTCTAAATATTATTAATATAATTTTTATATAAAAACAAATTTTCTTCCAAAAATAACAATTTTAAAACTATAACCAATTTTATATCAACATGGAAAATTAATCAAAATCTCATTATTATATAAAATAAGAATGTAAAATAATAATATTATTTACTATTCAAAAAGGTCATATTACTATTCATATTTCTATTCATAATGGTATGTTTCTATTTACCAAAAAATTAATATGGTTTTATCAAACTCTAAAAAAGTATCTAATCACAACTGAAGATGTTTGTTTTAGAAATTCAAATCATAGATGTGGATTAATTATGTTTAATGGCCAAATTATACTTATCTATATACAAATATATGACATTATGTAGATAATATATGTTTTTGGAATCTCAATTTGTTTTTAAATCCTTGGGGTGTTACATTCTCCCCACCTCCTTGAAATTGCATCCTCGTATGTTTATTTACTAATTAAATAAGTTAATGTATCTTTCCCTCGTAGCATTATCATATTTTTATATTGCTTATAAAACTATGTAGTTTCTCCACAAATCCCTAACTGGGTGCACTACTTTATTCTAAAATACATATTCTCTTCAATCAAAAATCTTAACAGGTTTCTCATTAAAAGAAATTTTTTCTTCTAGTTGAATTGCTTCTGGGATCAAAACAGGATAAGTAAATTGAAAATACTTTCCCTAAATCAAAACATGAAAAGAATTGTGTACCAAAGATAAACTCATAGGAAAATCTAAGTGGTAGGTAACCACTCTAACTTTATGTTTGATTTCATAAGGCCTAATAAACTATGGAATTATCTTTCATTTCTTACCAAAATCCATAACACTTATTCTTAGTGAGATTCTAAGATAAATATAATCACATACCTCGAATGAAATGCATTTCCTCCAATTATCATGATATCATTTTTTACTATTTTGAGCTATCCTCATGTGTTACTATATCATCATTAATTCCACAGCCACTTATCAGCTAATTAAGATACCATCAACTTCTATTCCACAAATTAATCCCAAAATGCTTAAGTTTGACACCACTTCCCATATAAATCCTTAAATAGTTCCCCATGTATACTGGAATGAAAAGTACTAATATATGAAAATTCAGCCAAATAAATATGATGATCCCAACATCCTTGTAAATCCATTGAACAAGCATGACAACACTAAAACCTGAAAAAAAAGATGAATTTATTTCCCCGAGAACTTAAAATCCAAAATTAAAAAAATCATTAATCAAAGGGCCATGTTCCAACCATAACATGGTTAATGATGCATGATTTTTTCAAATCAATTATTCTTCCACTTTTTCCTTTTATCTAAGGGTAATAGATCATGAAATCATAATCCTTTATAAATTTGAGCCATATTCTTTTCATCATGTCTAGTTTTTTCTTAGAGAATATGTAATTTAGACATTTATGGTCAGTATATATTTTACATTTGGCTCCATATAAATGATTCCTCCAAATTTTGAACAAATAAATGATGACTAATAATTCCAAATCATTTATGAGATAATTTAACTCTTGATGATTTAGTTGTCTTGAAGAATAAGAAATTACCTTATCATTCTGGATTAGAACACAACCTAGACCCTTCAATGAAGCATTATTGTAGATGAAAAACATATAATTTATTTAAGGCAAGGCCAAAACTAGAGTATTCCACAATAACTTTTTCAGTTCTTGAAAACAAATATCACATTCATTAATCAAAAAAAATTAAACCTATTTCATGCTAAGTTAGTTAGCAGGCTTGATAACCGTGCAATGTTTTTAACAAACAATCGGTAAAAACCTACCAATCCAAGAAAAATATGAATCTATATTACATTTTTTGGTCTTGTCCATTCATCAACCACTTTTATTTTATAAAGATCTATTTTTATTCCATATTTATTTAAAATGTTCCCAATAATAGAAATATATTGCAAAAAAAACTCACACATTTTAAATTTTACATATAGTTTTTTCATATAATATATTCAAAATTTCCCTTCGATGTTTGTCATTTTCATCATTACTTTTATAATATACAAGAATTTCCTCAATACCCTTAACTACAAATTTATCCCAGAAATCATTAAATATTCTTTTCATAAGATCCATGAATAAATAAGGTGAATTAGTTGACAAAAATAGGAAGACAACAACTTCAAAATGCCCTTATCTTGTATGGAACATAGTATTTCATATGTCTATATCCTTAACATTCAATTGATGTCAATTTTACCTCAATTAATCCTTTAAAATATTCTATGACCCTTGGATATTGTCAAACAAATCATCGATATGTGTTAACTGATACATGTTTTTTAACAATGATGTTATTCAAGTCTCAATATCAATCATAAGTCTCAATAAACCATTATTATATTTAAATATCAAAACTAGTGATCCCCAAGGTTTTGTTCTAGGATGAATGAATCCTTTATCAAGAAACTCATGCAATTGAATTTTCAATTCAAAAACTTATATTTGATCAATAAGATATGGGGTTTTGAAATTGAAATATCATCATAACTAAGTCTATAGTGAATTCAACGTCCCTATCTCATATAAAACCAGGAAAATCATCAAGAAGAAATTCATGGTTTTTATTGAACACCAGAACATCATTAATCAGAATTGTTCCCTTGTTTTCATCAATATTAGAAAGATAACATTAATTTTTGTCTTTAAATATTTCATCAGCTTCCTAATATGTAATCAACTATATGGTTTCATTCTAGTATATAAACTGAAATTATTTCCGAAAAAAAAACTTATTCACTACAATAAATCATAGAATGATAAACAGAAATCCAATCCAAACAAAGAATGACAACAATCTCTACGAATTCTAAAACAACAAGGCTTTCAAGTAATGTATTTCCACAGACCTCAATAAATTGATTCTTATTATTTCCCATTGCTGTAATATTTCCCCATTGTGTTTTAACAAAAAGTTCTTGTCCCATTTGTTGATGAGATATTTTCAATGTACCATAAAAAATATAAAAAATTAAAGAATGTGTAGACCCCATATCAAAAAAACCTTAAAAATTTATGTGTAAAAAAAACAAGGTACCTAATATAACTACATTGGATGGCCCAACATCTAATGACATAGTCTCAAAGAATCTCACTATATATTTCATCTTATTTTATGTCTTCTTTTAATCTTAGGGATCACTCTTTGTGAAAATGTTTTCATAATTACCCATCTCGCCACATTTAAAACACATTATAATTTTCTTATCAGGATTTGTCTTAGGATCATTTTCATTAAAATATCATACCTTATATCCAATCATACCACTTCAAAAACCCTTCACATTTATAGTAAATCATTCCCAAGTGTTATTTTTACCACACATTTAAAAAACTATAAATAAAACATTCATACCATTATATTTATTTTATTGATTATTATATTTCACGTTCCATATGGAACACTTCATCTTATTTTTTTCAACGTACATGTGGTAATCAGAAAACATTATTTAAACCCTCTATGCACATCAGAGAAGTTTCTCATAACTTTGGAACTCACAATAATCCAATTGCCTCCATTATCATTTATTTAATCCAGCGTAAAAAATGGTTTATTTTTCTATTAATATCCAGAATAAAATTTGGAGAATACTTCACAAGTCGTGTTGTGTTCGATTCATACATGAAAATGAAATCATCCTACATCTTCTTAAATTAATGTTATTGATTCTGTATACTACCTCAAACCTCTTTTGGAAGATATTTTTCATGGAAAAAACTTTTAAATTAATCATTCTCTATGGCTCCAATATCCACTCTATCCTTAATATTCTTGACCATTGACCACCATTGAACATTATAATCTTTATAATTGAAGTGCCTGGATCAATGTGATCACTGAGTGGGGGAGGGGGTGAATCTTTGATCCTTTTAAACGTTTTAATAATTGATTCTATATCAATTAAACCTATATGGCTTGTTAAGGCCTCGATCCTCTATTATTGTATCTCTCAGCCTTTCCTCGAGTGATGCAGTAAATATAAAGGCACAGGACACAAGGATTTACAAGGTTCGGCTCGAAAGGCCTACAACCTTTCAATGTTGGTTAAGCACCCCAACATGGATTCTCTACTATAATCTTTCACAATTACAATGGTCAGTACAGAGGCACATTGTACCTCTCCTGAGTCCCATAGGAGGGTATTTATACTGCTTCCCATAGTGTTACTAGTGTCCCACTGGCCTGCTTCAGCTTCCACTAAAGACTTCTCGTCCCTAAGTCTCACAAGGGGTCTTCTCCTGGCTCCTCGAGTCACACGAGTAGCTCTTCTTCTTTTGAAGCTCTTCAAGAGTCTTCAACAACCTTGGATAAGGTCTATTGGCCTTGCTCACTTCTTCTGATAACTTGTGGTGATCAGGACTCCTCTTATTTGCTTGGGCTTTATCTCCTTCTTCTAAGGATGACCCGACCTCTGTCTTCAAGAATCTTGATGGGCAGATATGTTCTTACACTAAGTATGACCACTCAAACTTCTTGGTCTTCTCAACCAATGAAAGCTTAGATGAATGATGTCTTTTGATTTCAGTCTAGCTTTAGTCTCTCTTTAATTAAACTTCATTCACTTAGTGCATGGCATCTCTGAATCTTCATGGAATGTTTTCATGGAATCTTAATCTCCATGCATGACATTAATAGAATCTCAAATATCTTCAAGAACCTTTGTTCCTAGACATCTCAAATGCACACACACAAATGATTATTTATTTATGTGTGCAGGTGCATGCAAGATTACATGCACTCCCCTTTTCTTCTTGGTGTGAT
This sequence comes from Viscum album, assembly GCA_963277665.1. NCBI lineage: Eukaryota > Viridiplantae > Streptophyta > Magnoliopsida > Santalales > Viscaceae > Viscum > Viscum album. The sequence continues at coordinate 2,086,588,901 of OY728122.1, read as the reverse complement.
AAGACCTCAATGGGTGTAAACTCTTTTTGCACACACACCTTCTTATCTTAATTAACACAATTTGTTCTTTTCTTATTCTTCAAAGTGTGCACACTCCACTTTTTCACACACTTAGTTAATGTCCTCTTCACTTGTTTAGCACGCACAACTCATAGGGTCTTGGGCATGAACTTGCATGCAACCTTCACCCACAGGTGTGCTCTTTTGGGACAACTCTTCTTCTATGCACACACTCACCTAAGAGGTCTGTGGCATTCGTTATTCAACCTGTGCACACACCCGTGAGGTGTGCACTTCAACTTCTTCCCGTACACCTCACCAACGGAGGGCGCGAAAATGATGCGGCCAACTCCTGTCTTCCACAACACAGGGTGCTGGAGCAGTGAGAGAGTAGGTTCCGTGGGCAGAAGGCACGCAGGGTCGTGCGGCTTGGCCTCTTCCTGTAGCGCAAAAGGGAGAGTGCTAGCTGGCCCTGTCCTCCTTCCTTCACGTAGGGGTTGGGCGAATAGTTCCCTTGGAGCCTCGGGTTTCTCTATAATACACTGTCACATGTTCTGATTCTTTCGCAAACTAGAATGGTTCGCATTTCTCCACTTCACACAAGTGATGCACAAAACACCTTCTTCACGCATGAGTTTTGTGGCTCTTTCACGAACCAATGGGTTCATCCATATCCTCCATACAAGTCCTGTGTGGGGCTCATTCAAATAGCAGGGCTGTGCAGAACATTTTTCACAATGCTCTTTTTCTCATAGAAACAAGAGATATCTCTCAATAATGGAAGCACCTTCTTCATGGCTTGGGCTCCTCTTTTTTATAGGAAATAAGTGTGTTCAAAATCTATATGAGATTCCTCGGTATTCAAATCTTTGAATACCCATTATCTTTGGTTTGAGTATTTCAAACGTGGATGAGATATCCAGGAAATCTCAGTTGTTTCTTTTTTCTTTTTCAACCACGAGATTCTTCGTTCTTGGTGTGCGCATCGTGTGCATGCATTTATAAATGCACGCGAAGTTTTTTCTTTGTAAGTTGAATGGGGTAGTTCACCCTCGGGAACTTAGTTTGCCTCAGGCTCCCTAAAATGTATTCATCTCATTGCATACATGAAAATTTTAATGCATGCATGTATTCGGTTCGTCAAAATGATCATCACACACTTGATTTGAGCATCAACGGTGGTCAGGAATTCGGTCACGGTGGATCGGCAGTGGCGACAACGAACTGGTTCACGTCAGGTAGAGCTCGGGTGTCTGGAGGTTGAAGACAACTTCGGTGCCTCTCATCAACCATTGGATCCGTGTTTAATGATTGCAGATGGAGGAGATTATATCGTGGTGCAGCGAGATTAATCATGCGGCTGAGATCAGACGCGAGATCAGATGGACAACCAAGATTAGATCCGTGTCTTTAAAATTCCGTCCCACATAAATATGTGACAAGATTTTCACGTGGTTTAACAAACAGCTCCTCCCAACATCGGCTCAAAATTCTCCTCTCCCCCCTCCGGTGCCGCCCCGCACCGGTTCTCTGTGGACTCGCTTTTTTGCCCACCTCGCTCCTCCGGGCACGCTCTTAGCACCCACTCGACCTCCTTCACGGGTGCACCCTTGGTGCCCACGCTGTGCGGGCTTGACCTCCGCGTGGCTCGGGCTTACACACTGCCCGACCTCATTGGGTTGGCCCATGCTGTTTCCCCATGGGCATGGTGACCTCGGTCCCACGTCTGCCTTGGGTTGAGGCCCTAAGGGTGGCCCAATGGTTGGATTCTTTTTGTTAAAGTAAATAGTTGGTAATTTGAATAAAAAGAAAGTAACCAAATACTAAATTCCAAACCATAATTCTCCCCTTCACCATCATCTTAAGAACTCCATCTATATTCTTCAACATCTCTTCTTATTATCCTATTAGGAGATGGAATTCCCATGAATCTCTCAAGAATCTTCATCAACCATTAATCAAAAAATCACTTGATCTTCAATGTAATTCTTTGATCCAATCATAAATGAGGTTGGATAATATTTCAATTTACTCATGCATTAAGAGTAAAACATGAACTTCATTAGATGTCATGACATCGTATTCCATTGATACAAGGTCTTTGAACTTCAGACCAGTTCTCCAATCGTTTGATTTTGTATGCAGAATGTTTCAACCATTAACTCCTATGCCACTTAGTGATTCTCCTAAGTGACATGATTCTTAGTACCATGGTCATTCTCCAATCATCACCATCACTATCACTTCCTTTTTCCTTCACATATTGACACTCCTTGACATCCATTCAATCCTTGACACCTTATTGACAAAAAATGCAACATGGTGCACAATAATATCCCCCTTTGTATTTGTTTTCAATATCACTAAATCACAAATTAATGGGTCAATATGTTTGCCATGATTTTCTCCCCCTTATTGGAAACCAAATGAAAATGTGTGGTGTGGTTCTCTTAAAAATATTTCTTCCTCCCTTTGAATAGCATCTTCTTGAAAATCCCTAAGAGTGGGATGATGTCACATGTTCACATTAGTAAAGAGCCTTTAGTAAATCATCCCTATGTCTACTTGGGATGACCCGGTGTAGAAAACACGTGTGATGTAACCAATGAATTAAATGTTGTCCACAATTCACTAAACATGTGAGATCATGCTTAGGCTTCAAGGGGTTGAAATTTTTCAGATATATCAATGAATTACTAAATCTTGCACATATGTCACCAAACTCATTGGATAGTTCAGGTGCATAGATAAAGCTCCCCCTTTCATCCATTTGTCTTCAATCAATTACTCCCCCATAATTTACATGTTAAATACAATTAAGAATCAAGGGATTCAAGTGTGATTGGAATACCTTCATTTTTCACAAGATGGCACGGAACTCAAAATATCATCTTCTACCGATTGGATCCCCCTCAAGGGGTGAACTCCATTATATCCATACCTTTCTCAATTTGAGAATGATAATCATCTTCAATTCCCTGAAATGTAAGCACATGAATATACTAGTGATTATGGAATAAGATGGAACCTTCTTGGTTCCTCAGTGCGAACAACATGGTTGAGAAGATTCTCTCAACCGAGATGTTCCACTTTCTCTATTCTTCACACTTGAAAATTTGATCTTCAATGATGCTTGTGCTGGTGTAGATCTTAACACCTCTTCAAATTCTTTTTGTGTGACTCCTCTCTTTCTAAGTGCCTTCTGAGCACTAGAATCTCATAGTGAAATCTTCATTCTTTTGAAGAATTCTTTTTCAGCTGGAATGAGTGTCATGCATTTATTACTAAAATGACCAGCTTTATTGAACTTCACACACAGATCTTCATCTTCATGTGAAATATTTTTTCCATTTTGCACTAGCTTTGGCATGTACATTTTCTTCCTTTGTCATTCTTTCGAAATATTCTGGCCAGATGATTAATATGTCATTTGGAAGTGAGGCATCAGATTTGGATGTTCCACATGGTTCCTTGGATGCTTTTAAGTTACCTTTCTTAGGAAACTTATTTTTAATCAATCCCTTCTTCTTCTTCTTCTTCTGGATTGACTGTCCTATTAAATGTTGTTTGCTTCTAATATGTTCCATGTCTTGTTTACAAAGATCCATGGTATAACCATTCTTTCCACAGTAGAAGCACTTTTTCTTGGTGGTCCTTCTGGATGCATCACCCTTCTTGGATTTGAAATCCAAGGACATTTCTTTCTTTTTCAAAATCTTCTTGGGAGCATTTTCAACATTCTTCTGCTTACTTCCCAAGGATACTCTTTGAGTCTGGTTCTGTGATCTTCTTTTCTTTTTAGCTTTGGATACATTTGGAGATTGACATGTATCACTCTTGTGACCAGTTTTGCAAAAATCCCATATGTTATCAAACATTCCAAATCTATTTGCAGTAAACAGATGTTTTTGGACATGTGGATGTTTCTTCTTCTTCTCTAGCTTTCTCCCCCTTGGAATGGGCTTCTTATGTACTTTTACATTTAGAGGATTGTACCAACAATCCATTGAACAATGCCGATACCTGTTGCAACACCAACACTGACCCACAAATCTTGTCTTCTTGACTTCTTCTGATTTTTTGTTCTTTCTCTTGAATTGTTGTGTTTTTTCAGGAGATCTCTATTTCATCATCTTTTTCATCCATTCTTGTTTAATGTTATTCTTCCATCCTGCACTTTTTGTTGAAACTCATTTAGAATCATTAGTATAATATGGGATGGATGGTACCTTCTTCTTAGAAGATGTTGCACTTTCATTAGAGGATGTCCTTATTTTGGAATCATCCTTCTCAATGCACACTTGAGTGGAAACATTTTTTCTTCCAGCTGACTGGGAGGCTTCATCTTTGGTTGATTCCTGATTTTTCAATATCACCTCTAGTACTAAGCATTTCATGTTGAGATAGTTCTTCTCATCCTCAACAAATCTTAGCCTTCCTTCCCAATTCTCTTTCAGTTGTTTCATCTGGTCTTCATGCACTTTATTCATTTCATGAAATCAATTGTTAAGCTCCTTTAACATTTTCACATTGTCTTCATGTTGAGCATCTTTTACAACCATTGACACTCTGTTCCACTTTTCCAGTGCATGGAAAACTTCTTTGAACACTCTCTCGAAGAATTATTTCTCACAAATGCTTCTTCGAAATTCTTCACTAACATCTTCAATTCATTCATTGCGAAGGGAAATTGTTTCATCCTCGGCCTTCAATAGCTTTATGAGAGTGTTGGTTGTGCCAACCCATCATGCCATGTGACCTTCCATAGAATTGGCTTCTTTATCTAGCTGTAATTTTTCTTCTTGGAGATCACGGATGCTTATAGCAATACACATTGCCACTTCCCTGGGGCAGTCTTCTGAAGATATTTGAGTGAAATTAGAATATCATTGATTTCTCCATCATCATTATAGCTAGAGAAGGCTTCATCAGAAGAGTGATAAATGGAATTTTCACTTGTTGTGAATTTCACATTACCTTAAGTAGAATGTATTCCTCCATTGATAACAAGCTTCTTTTTCATCTTCTTGGCCTGTTTCTTCTTTCTATTTTTATGAGTCTTGGAAGATATCTCCATTTGAGGTTGTTCACTTATTTCCTCAAATATGCACTTCATAAAGACTCCCTAGGATATTTTAGAGGGAACATCTATTTGATACCAATTGAAGTGCCTGGATCAATGTGATCACTGAGAGGGGGAGGGGGTGAATCAGTTATCATTTTAAACTTTTTACTAATTGATTATTTATCAATTTAAACTCTATGGATAGTTAAGTCCTCAATCCACTCCTGTTGTATCTCTCATCCTTTCTTCGAGTGATTCCATAAATGTAAAGGCACAAGACATAAGGATTTACAAGGTTCGGCTCCAAAGGCCTACGTCCTTGCCATGTTGGTTAAGTGCCCCAACATGGATTCTCCACTATAATATTTCAAAATTACAATGGTCGATATAGAGTCACATTGTACCTCTCCTGAGTCCCACATGAGGGTCTTTATACTACTTCCCATAGTATTACCAGAGTCCCACTGGCCTGCTTCAGCTTCCACTAAAGACTTCTCCTCCTTGAGTCTCACAGGGGGTCCTCTCCTGGCTCCTCGAGTCACACGATTAGCTCTTCTTCTTTTGAAGCTGTTCAAGAGTCTTCAACACCCTTGGATAAGGTCTATTGGCCTTGATCACTTCTTCTGATCACTTGTGGGGATCATGACTCCTCTTCTTTTCTCAGGCTTTATCTCCTTCTTCTAAGGATGACCCGACCTCTGTCTTCAAGAATCTTGATGGGAAAATATGTTCTTGCACTGAGTATACCCACTCAAACTTCATGGTATTCTCATCTAATAAAAACTCAGATGAATGATGTCTTTTAACTTCAGTCTCGCTTCTGTCTCTCTTTAATTCAACTTCATGCACTTAGTGCATGGCCTCTCGGAATCTTAATGCAATGTTTTCATGGAATCTCAATCTTCATGCATGACTTGAATTGAATCTCAAATATCTTCAAGAACCATTGTTTTTTGACTTATCAAATTCACACACACAAATTATTATTAATTTATGTGTTTATGTGCATGCAAGAATGCATGCAATCCCCTTTTCTTCTTGGTGTGATAAAACCTCAATTGGTGTAAACTCTTTTTGCACACACACCTTCTTCTTTTCCTTCACACAATTTGTTCTTTTCTGCTTCTTCAAAGTGTGAAAACTCCACTTGTGCACACAATAAGGTCATGGACTCTTCACTTGTTTAGAACACACAAACCGTAGGGTCTTGGGAATACACTTGCATGCAGACTTCACCCACACGTGTTCTCCTTTGGGCAAACTCTTCTTCTATGTACACACTAACCCAAGAGGTGTGTGGCCTTCCTTATTCAACCCGTGCACACACCAGTGAGGTGTGAACTTCCACTTCAGCCTGTACACCTCACCAAAGGAGGTCACACAAATGATGCGGACAACTCTTGTCTTCTACTGTGTATGATGCTGTAGTAGCGAGCGCGCATTTTCCATGGGCAGATGGCATGCAGGGTCGCGTGGCTCAGCCTCTTCCTATCACGCAAAAGGAACGTGCAGTGTGGCCCTATCCTCCTTCCATCGCACAGGGGTTGTGCGAACGGTTCCCTCGGAGCCTCGCGTTGCTCCGGAATACACTATCATGTGTTCGACTTCTTTCACAAACCAGAATGGTTCACGTTTCTCCACTTCAGGCAAGTGATGCACGGAACTCCTTCTTCGCGCAAGAGTTGTGCTGATATTTCACGAAGGAAGGGGTTCTTCCTTCTCCTCCGCACAAGACCTGTGCGGGGATCCTTCTCATAGTAGAGATCCTCTTTTTTATAGGCATTGAGCGCATTGAAAATCCGTCTGAGATTCTGGGGTATTCATATATTTTAATACCCATTATCTTCAGTCTGAGTATTTCATAGTCGGATGAGATATCCCGGAAATCTCGGTTGATTCCTTTTTCTTTTTCAACCATGGGATCCTTCGTTCATGGTGTGCGCCTGAAGGGAATGCGTTTATAAACACATGAAAAGTTTTTTCTTTGTATGTTGAATGGGTCAGTGCACCCTCGACAACTTCATTTTCCTCGGGCTCCCTCGAATTTCTTCCTCTCGTTTCATGCATGAAACTTTTAATGCATTCATGTATTCATTCCGTCAAAAAGATCATCACACAATTGATTTGAGCTTCAACAGTGGTCAGGAATTTGATCACGGTGGATCGGCAATGGCGATGGAGAACTGGTTCACGTCTGGTGGAGCTCGAGTGTCTGGAGGTTGAAGACAACCTCAGTGCCTCTTATCAGCCATTGGATCTGTGTTTAATGATCATGGATGACAGAGATTATATCGTGGCGCGGCAAGATGAATCATGTGTCTGAGATCAGATGTGAGATCATATGGACGACCAAGATTAGATCTGTGTCTTTAAATTTCCACCCCACAATGAAATGTGCCAAGATTTTCGCACTGTTTAACAAATAGATCCTCCCAACATCGGCTCAGAATTCTCTTATCCCCCCTCCGGTGCCGCCCCGCACTGGTTCTCTACGGGCATGCTTCTACGCCCACCTCGCTCCTCCGGACACGCTCTTAGCGCCCACTCTACCTCCTTCACAGGTGCGCCCTTGGCACCCATGCTGCGCGGGCTTGACCTCCGCGTGGCTCAGGCTTACACACGGCCCGACCTCATTGGGCTATCCCATGCAGTTTCCCCATGGGTGTGGTGACAGTGGTCCCACATATGCCTTGGTTTGAGGCCCTAACGTTGGCCCAATGGTTGGTTTCTTTTTGTTAATGTAAATAGTTGGTACTTTGTATAAAAACAAAATAACCAAATACTAAATGACAAACCATACTTCTTCTCTTCTCCATCTTCTTATGAACTCCATCTATCTTCTTCAGAATCTATTCTTGTTCTCCTATTATGAGATGGAATTCCCAAGAATCTCTCAAGAATCTTCATTCACAATTAATCAAAAATCACATGATCTTCAATGTACTTCTTTGATCCAATCATAAATGAGGTTGGATCGCCTTTCAATTTCCTCATGCATTATGAGTAAAACATGAACTTCATTAAATGTTATGACATCATATTCCATTGATTCAAGGTCTTTTAACATTAGACCAGTTCTCCAATCGTCAAATTTTGTATGGAGAATGTTTCAACCATTACCTCCTATGCCACTTAGTGATTCTCCTAAGTGACAAGCTTCTTAGTACCATGGTCATTCTCCAATTATCACCATCACCATCACATCTTTTGTCATTAACATATTAACACTCCTTAACATCCATTCAATCATGAACACCTTATTGACAACAAATTCAACATGGTGCACAACAAGAATGATAAATGCAATGACTAACCATTTGATTATATAGACATCCCATTTCATCAAATACCTTTTCAATGGAATTAATCCATATTTAAGCATCTATTGGCTAAGAATATCCACTGAAATAATGAGGGTGTTGCCTCATAAAATGTTACACTATCATCTTGTTCCTTTATGGAATCTCGGTTGTTCTCCTGCATGGATGCCACATCCATTTACTTCCACTTTTTACGGATCATTTACTATAACAAACTGCTCCGCTTCAATTCCCGACATTCTTGGTTTTATTTCCAAAATATATCAACGTCTCAGTTCCTTCCAACATTATCGTCCAATTTTATTCTGCGAAAAACCATTCTGAACAGACATATCTTAGATAAAGGAACATGGTAGTCATTAAATTCTATACCATTTGTGTAGGACCCCGAGACACCCTGAGAGGGGAGGGGTGAATCAAGGTGTCAACTTTTTCTTTTAATAACAAGGATCTTGTTTTCACGGTGGTAAGAACTAGTTAAACCTATATTATGGCTATGATAAGTAATGAAACATTCACATGCAAAGAGGTGAAACACCAATTTTTACATGGTTCACCACTAAGGGATACATCTATGGAGAATACGCAAAAAAGTTTTCGGTCATACCAAATTACACCAATCTTCACTAGCTGTGGATTAAAATGGTTCGGAAACAATCACTATGTCCCAGGTTCACTGCCTTTACAAAAGTTCAGGGATAGCTCACTGCATCCCTCAGGTCACTTTCATTGACTCCCCCTGGCTCACTGTCTTTGGTAAATTCCCACTATGTTTATAGACATGAAGGTCTCCCCAATAGATTTGCATTGAAGTCTTTGCCTCTACTTAGCATGAGACACTTCTTGCATCTAAGAGCGGTAATGATGCAGATGAACACAATGAACCACTGAACCAGATAATCAGAAAGTGAAAATAGGATACATAGATGATTTCGCATAGCAACAACCCTTTGCACGCAAGTCAACACTTTTCAACGAAGGTATCGGGAAATCATCCAGCTTTTGTGCAGCTCCAAAAAGCCCGGTGGGCTTCAGAAACACCTGGCGTGCTTCCCCAAGCCCAACATGCAAGTCTCAAGACAGCGCACAAGTCCAAACTAGCATGGAAGTTCACCTCAAGCACTTGCATGACACTAACTCCATAAACTTCAAAGTTAGATGACCTAATCCCTTTATCGCCCAAAACACCTTGGACGCACAGCAAAAAAACTATCGTGCAACTTATACATGCGCGACCTACCCACCACTTGCGCGAACAGCACACCTGCACGATGGGAGCTATGGTTTTCTCTAAGTGTTGAGCTCATGTGGAATGAGGAGGGGTCGACCTGTATTTATAGTCATTTGGACACCCTGCGCGATGGCGCGTAAGTCTCCCCTCGGCGAGCAAGTTTTAGCACGCAAGTCTCTTCCCCTGCAAGTCACTTGTGCGACCCACTTCCAAACATGGGTACCCTTCTCCCTTTGCCATATTTTCTAGTACTAAACTTGAAAAACAATAGGCGTACAGGTTCCCAAGCCTCCATGTAATTGGTGTGCAAGTCCCTTTTGCCGCGCTAGTCACTTGTGCGACCAAACCCAAAACATGTACGACCCTTATCCCTTTGCCATATTTTTATATTCTGATCTTGAAAAACTTATGGCATGCAAGTTTCCTCTACTTCAAGTCAATATCACGCAAGTCCCTTTACCAAAAACCACATCTCTTCATTTGTCAATTTTTAGGCCCAAAAATTATGAAAACACTGGAAAACGACGATAGATTGTATCTGCTCTTTTTGTACCGCCTCTAGATCATACATTCTTGTGTCGATGTTCTTGAATCAAACATGGATCATGAACCATAGCCCTTGAACTTGACATGCCACAATTAAATCCCCTTTTTAAAAAAATTTGTGTTTCATTGTTTGCTTTGTCAACCAGCACAATCACCTCAAATAAACTTCTTTTCTGTGATTTTCCTTTTTCACCAACTCTTATTCTTTTGTCACAAACTCCACTATCGTGATATATATATTTTGATAGATTATCTTTATCATCATCATATTTTGATACAATGTGAAGTGCATGGCCATCTCAGAATTCCAATCCCTTCCACACTGTCTTCTTCTTCATCTGTCATTCTCTACTTCATGAAAATCATATGATTCTATTATTCAAGAAGTATCTTGCATGGTTCTCATGAAATCATAAATAATTGCATTGTCTTAATCAAATCTTCATGTATTCTTCTTAATCTGTCATTATCCAGATCATGAAAATCATAAGATTCTATTCTTCAAGAGTTCTCTTGCATGGTTCTCATGAAATCCTGAAGAATTGAATGGCCTTCATCAAGTCCCCATTCTTCTTTAATCATCCTCAGATGAATTATACCTCACCATTACTCACTGTTGTAAACAATGTGTCACCTTTGACACATGTTCTTTGAACTTATGATTAGTACAACAATAATTTGAATTTCCATTCCTCCATTTCATTAGAGTACTTCTTGATCTCCTTAATTTTTATCTTTATTGACAACTATTTGAAAACAAATACAACCTTATATACAAAGTGGTCCCAACAATTTGAACATAAGAATATGGTAAAACCCATTTTTGATATTATTATAAAATCATACTTAAACATAATGTTATCTAAACTGTGTTCTGATACCAACTATAAGGACCCTCCGTTAATCATCACATATTCTAGTTATTTCAACAAGATTTAACTTCTTTATATTTCCAAATATATTTTCAAATTAGAGTTTTATACAGTTAAGAACTAACTCATACATATCATCCCATAATCATAAAAATTGGTTCTCATTAAAATATTATCCATTACATCCAAAACGATAAAATTTAACACCATAAAATAACATGATTTCTTTGAACAATCATCATAAAATTTATCTTGACATACTTATTTCTCAGACACATACTTATTACCTATGGAAAGAATTTAAAAACATGTTATGATAATAAATATCTCAATATTGGACATAAAAATAAGGAATGAAACCATTAGTCCCAAAATACATATAAATAGATCATATCATTTTCACAAAGACATACTTCTCACCCATAAAGAATAATATACTTACTTTGTGAAACATGGGATTACCATAAATCATAGAGAACAAAAAAATAGAATAAGGATATATGGGGTATTACTTACTTATTTTATATCCATTTTTGTTACTATATGATTTGTAACCCTCAAAGATACCTTATAGTGTAACCCTCATGGCTACCTTATTGTCTAACCATTGCAGTTATCGTTGGAGTAACCATAAGTCCAACCCCCAAGATACACATACTCAATGAAATGGAGGGAGGTATATGTCCCAAAATTAATCATAAAAAATTCCAATGAACCCAAACATAACCATAAAATAATAAATATTTCATAAAAAAAATTTATTTTTAATTTCGCAAAATATAATTTAAAATTTTGATTTTTAAAGGAATATCCTGTACAAATATCGTATAATCGATGTGAGAAAAATATAAAGAAAGGAATATGTTTATAAACTTTAAATTCACATAATAAAACATTGTACAAAAAAAATTCATGACAAAAAATATTCTGTATTCCATATAATCAATAAATTATAAGGCTAACCCATGGAATGGAAATTGGGTTAAGAATTCTCTTACCTCAAGGTTTTCTTAAAAAAACTATTTTAATACAAATGAATAAATTTAAATATGGTGTTATTAATATTATAGATAAACATATTCTTTTTTATAACACCATATATGATCTTTTTATGATATCAATTCATTGATTAAATATAAATTTTTTGTTCTTTCCATTGTTTCGACTGCATTCTTTACATGATTTACATGGTCGGTTCGTAAAGGATTTTCTTATCGAATGGAATCGAAACTCAATAAGTGGAATGAAATGGTGATAATATATTTATATAATATTAAATGATTCCATAAATCATTTTGGCTAAATGGTATGATGATTACTTATTAAATAAATCAATTGTGATATTTGATTAGTTCATTTTGTTGGTTCTTCGATAATCATGGACTTATTTCATCATATACCTTTAATATTATGCATATAATTTAATAATAGGAAATAAGAGAGAGCATATAATAGATTCTAAGAACTTAATCATTAAAATGGATTTACATCTAATTTTTAAGGATCTATATTAAACTGAAGACACATCATACACAATGTTGGTAAATCAACACATCACAGATCCTGATTTTATTAATTAGACAATTGGAGGAAGAATTTTAATTAATTTTTCATAAACCAGGAAAAAATAAAGGATATATATAATATAATATCTTTCATTACACATGGATAAGGGTAGGATAATATATTATAATAAAATAAAATAATTAAAATGAAAACATGAGAAAATGATAGAGGAACTTTACCTCTTGATATCTTCTCCTTGAGAACCTCCTTAAGGTGATTAGTTTTGTCCTTTTGGTGAGACCAAATGGTCATGGATGTGGAGAAAAGACTTGAGGAGGGTATTGGGAAGAATTTATACAATTATGAAAGCTTCAGATGTGTGAGAGGAAGATGCGGTGAGGGTGGTATTTATAGTGGAGGAGAGGAGGGGTTTTCAATTATTTTAATCAATATTTTAATATTGTTGTTCTAGACTATGAAAATTCTTAATTCATGTGACTATGAATACTAATAAGGGAATTTTACTTTTATACAAGGGGGAATACATCGTCTATGATGCTATGAATAGTGTATATAATTGATAATGTATATATATGGAATATTTGGGTATTTTATTTTAAAAAAAATTAGGAATTTACAAAAAATACCAAAACAACACCCAAACCATTTATCGATGTGTATAATTCAAAAATGATCTCCATTTTTTGAAAATTATTTTATTAAAATGATTAATTTAATTTGTAATTAAAATCAAATTTTGTTCCAAAAATATAAATTTTAAACAATAATAGATTTTATATCATCTTGAAGAATTAATCAAGATCTTATTGTATTATATCCTTAAGAAAATAAAGTAATAATATTATTTAATAACCATATTGTTATGTTACTAGTCACCAAAAAAATTTTGGTTCTATCTGACTATAAATAAGTTATTGATCACAATCATAGAATTTCATTTTTTCCAAATTCAAATCATAGAAGAAAAAAAGTTATGTTTAATTGATATTTTATAGCTATATCCATTGTAAAAAAGTTACATTATTTAGGGAATCAATGATTTATTCATTTAAATTTGATTTAAAAAACATTGGGTGTAACAGTATCTCCCTTGATTACACTTACATTGAATCTCATATCACCCTATTTATGATTCACTTCCCCATGATAGGATGATATGTATTATGTATGATGTTTAAATGAAGGGATATAATCATTGATATCCTAGTAGGAGATAATTTTGCTCACATTAGATCCATGATTTTTGTTCCCATGTTTCCAAGGGAAATAAATTAATATGTTCATTATACATGTGTTTGTGTAATGTAATGGATATTCTAAAATAATAATTTCATGTCTACGTATGTTATGCATGGGTCACTATTTTTGGTATCAATGTGAAGTTTTAGATAACCATTAGAAATTAGGTTATAGAAATTCTCTTGACATCCATACTATTATTTCTATGTAATTTTCTAGGGATGTCTAAAATGATAATTCTATGGATGACACAACATATATGAAAATGTCCAGGAATTTAGGTTAAGGATAGAGAATTTCATTTTTAGGAAATACATCTCTATCTGTATAAAAAATATGGATGTAATTCTTGAACATATTTAGATTTAGGTAAAATATCTAAAACCACCATATTAATCCTGATTGATTGGCAACTGTTGTACATCAACATTCTTCATTTCACACCTAGTTAGACACTCTAGTGGGATATGCATTAGAAATTCAAAAACTCTCCAATAAATATCATGAAAAATTTAAATAAATGTTTACTATGAATAACCTAAAATGAACTTATATTGGAAATGGTTAAAAATATGGTGAAATGATTTATATATAATATATTTTACTTTCATGATTACATGGATTTAGAAAATGAATATTGTATCGTCTACTATTCTTTTTCATTTTAGTCAATAGAGGGGACCACAATGAAGTTTGTTGACAATAAATGTGATAAATGATTTTTCAATGAGTTGAATCTTTTGATAATGAATGGAGGAAATTATATTGTGATATTACCTTATTAGTTTTCACACAACATGATTGACATTATATACATTAACAAACTCTCATAATCATTGATAAAATGAAATTAATCATTTGCGGAGTGTTCGTGTTGGGGATACCATGTATGAATGAAGATTTAGTTATATTTATGTCATATATCTTGAAAAAAAAACCATAGTGAATGTATTAAAGGGCCGATTAGATGTTTTGAATTTAGAAAATTGGTAATCAAATCATGAAACTGAAAATGGAAAATAAAAATTTTAGTTAATTCAATGGAAGAGAATAATGGTGTCCCTAAGGTTTTATTTAATGTGGAATTATTTAAATTTTCAAATTATTTTCATTATGGAAAATTATTTCCTCAGTAGATAGATCATGGAAATAACCACCAATGTGGTGTGAGTAAATGTTATATTGATGAAGATGAGTAGACTGTGGATGAATAATGCATGCAAGTACCTATTAAGGAATAAGATGTTGAATCCTTGTAAATTGATTATGGATCAGGTGTAATTATTAATGTATTAACTTATTTGGAATCACAGATTTTTTTAAACGAACCATGAAATATATATTAGTATTATTTGTGGACGTGATTCATTAATGAAGTACTAGAATATGTTAAATGTTATAGGTGGATTAGAGAAAAATGGTTTAGTAGAAGAGTCATATTTTATGGTAAAAACATGATTAAGGGAATATAACCCTATATGTGTTCTAGATTTTGAGATAATGTTGTTGGGGTAAAGAGATGATTGATTTTAATAAACTAAATTTGATGGTATTTATTCCCTCATAACTGATCATGGATGTTATGAAAATGAGGTTTGGGTTATAATTAATGGAGTTGCAGACATTATTGGATATATTGAATATTTTTAATAATCAATGGTTTTATTCAATTGATGATGAATTTGTTATTTATTAACTATATTTTATGGTAATTAAGATTATTAACATGTTTAAAGAGAATACATGATGAATATATTCACATGATTGCTATGTGAAATTCAATAGACACTTAATGATGCACATGGGATCGATTTTATGATAATTCTGAAACCATCCTTATAATGTTTTGTATTTTAATGTTTTCAAAATATCTAAAAGAATAAGAATCACTAGTATGAAACCGTTTTTAAGTCTCCCTTTTTCATGTCGGTTTTTTAGAACTGACGTAAAAATATCTAAAAAACGATTTTTCACATCGGTTATTATATAACCGACATCAAAATACATTTTTTTTGTTTTTTCATGTCGGTAATATAAGAAC
The DNA here is from genome assembly GCA_963277665.1 of Viscum album. NCBI lineage: Eukaryota > Viridiplantae > Streptophyta > Magnoliopsida > Santalales > Viscaceae > Viscum > Viscum album. Next base: position 2,086,573,060 of record OY728122.1, on the reverse strand, counting down.
CGACATGAAAAATCCTTTTTATCTGATTTTTCACATTGGTTATATAATAACTGACGTGTAAAATTGATGTACTTCAATTTTCCACATCAGTTATTTAATAACCAACATGAAAAATCCATTTCCATCAAAATATATTAAAACTTTTGCTTATTTTTAACGTCGGTTATTATAAAACCGATGTGAAAAATTGATTTTTATGACTTTTTCACGTCGGTTATTAAATAACTGACGTTAAAAGGTATTTTTCACATCGTTTATTTAATAATAGACATGAAAAAAGATTAAAAAAATTAAGTTCATTTCCCTGGAATTAATTTGACTTGTCACAGAGCTCAAACAGAGTTATGGATTAAAAGTTATGGCCTTTAGTAGTTGGAATTCCTTAACACATCTTTTAGAGATGATCAAATTCTGAAGGCCATAAATTTTAATCTGTAACTCTGTTTGAGCTCAGTGAGCTGTCAAATTAACTCATAGGAAATTAAATACATTTTTTTAAACTTTTTTCACGTCAGTTTTTAAATAACCGATGTTAAAAATACCTTGTAGCGTCGGTTATTAAATAAACTACATGAAAAAGTCATAAAAATAAAATTTTCACATCAGTTATTTAATAAATGATGTGAAAAAGTTTAAAAAAATGTGGTTCATTTTCCAAGATTTAATTTGACTGGTCACGGAGCTCAAAAAGAGATGGATTAAAAGTTATGGCTTTAGAAGCTGGACTTCCTTAAGACGTCTTTTAGAGATGATCAACTTCTGAAGGCCATAACTTTTAATCCGTAACTCCGTTTGAGCTCCGGGAGCTGTCAAATTAAATCTTGGTAAATGAAATACATTTTTGTAAACATTTTTCACATTTTTTATTAAATAATCGACGTTAAAAATACCTTTTAACGTCAGTTATTAAATAACCGACATGAAAAAGTCTGGAAAATCGATTTTTCACGTCGTTTTTATAATAACCGACGTGAAAAAGTGACGAAGATTGATTTTTCAAGTCGGGTTTAAAAAATACTTATGTGGAAAATAAGTAAAAATTTCAATATCTTTTCACGTCAGTTATCCTAAAACTGATGTGAAATATAATTTTAGTATCCTGCGAACATGAAATTTCAATTTTTTTACATCGCGGCATCAAAATGTTGAATTGGCGCCTAAATTTTTTAATACCATGTTTTCTCTTTGCATTATAATTATATGATTCCACTATACACATCTCATAATTTAAAGATCATTTATTTCAACCATTATCGTTCCCCCAAATCAGCTCTTTTGATCTTCAACGTGAATCAATTATTTCTTCTTTCCACGATCTCATCAAGGTATGTTTAATCATATATCCATGATTAAGGGGTTTTATGATTTTTTTCTTAATTAATATTCTATTTTATGATAATTTCATTCAACCAAAATTGTTCCACTGAATCAACTTGTTTGATCTTCCACTTGAATCAATGATTTCTTATTTCCGCGACCTCGTCATGGTATTTGTAATTATTTTCCCATGATTTATATTTTCTATGAGTAATTTTATAAATTGATATACCATTTAATGATTATTAATTTAACTAAAAATCCCCCTACCGATTCCAAAATTCTTTCTAAGATGAAGCTACAGTTTCCTCATTCAATCTTTCTTCGAAAAAAATATCAAACTTCTGATGGTCATAACTTTGGATCCATAACTCCATTTGAGCTCTATGACCTATAAAAAGAAAGCATAGAAAATTTTCTAAAATATGGAATTTTTTTTTACTTCAGTTAATTATTAACCTACGTTAAAAATAACTTTTAACATCTGTTATTAAATAACCGATGTAAAAAATAAGGATTTAAGGTCGGTTTTTTCAAAAACCAACGTAAAAATGGCTTCTTAACGCCATTTCCAGAATTTATTTCACATCGGTTTTTTAAAAACTAACGTTAAAAGCCATAAAACCCCATTTTTATGTCGGTTATTAAATAAATGACATAAAAATCATATTTTTAACATCACTTTCAATAACGTTGCCTAAAAACCGACGTTAAAAAGAAGAAAAAAACGATGTAAAAAAGTCTTTTGTACTAGTGAATTTATGTAATGGGGTATGGTTAACTCTAAATAATGTTTTATTGATAAATTATTTCTTATATGATGGTTTTTTCATATTTTATAACCCGTGAAAATCTTTATTTTACAATTTTTCGAGGTATATATTAGGGATTATCATTTTATAAATCTCATGGTCTGTTAGTGATTCAAACATAATATTCAACATTCATTTTTTGGAGAAAGAGAGGGTGTGAAACTTTTTCAAGGAACAAACAAAGGGTGATATTATCTTTTGGAAATGGAATGAAAAAATATAATTATATTTTGTGGGAAAATTAATCAAATTTAAGAATATAATTTAGAACAAATTTATTTTGCAATTTGCATATTTTTTATGATAACAGTGACATATTTTGTGCATGTCTTGTTTTTGGTTTTGAGATTTTTAACTATCTATGGATCACCCAATTTCATAAGTTTAGTGTTCTTTATCACTCTCTGTAATTATTTATGATTGATCCACTATAAATAAACTTTCACTGACAACATATGTTCTTCTATGAGGAATCCAATTTATGAGTTTCTTGGGTATTCATTTGGTTTCCAAGATTACATTATAATGAAATATGTATTATTAATTTTTATGATGTGGGTGTATATGATAGAAACCATCATGTATTAAAGAATTGATAGTGATTATGATTTTTTAATGTTAAATTCATTTTATAGGTGGTATATTTTGACACCCCATGTTATTATGAATTATCATTATTTTATTAAATTTAAAATATTTTTCATACATTGAATGATACCCCATTTTCAGATTTATTTATATTAAATAGTAATTTATTCCTTCACAACAAAATATGTTTTGAATTTAGTTCATGAAACCTTGAGCCCAACTTTTTTTATGAACAATACCATGTTTACACTATATTACAAGCAACATTGAGCATAACATTCATTACACAAATCACATAGTTTAAAAAAATGTGTCATATTTTTTAAATATTAGTATAGTTATCAACCATCAATTTGAATATTGGTTTTAAATATTATTAACTATATTATGAAAATATGGTTTCTTAATTTTTACAAGGTGAATAATTTTGCAACAAATTATTTATAACGGTGGGTAAAAACTACCGAAAAATAAACATATTCTTTTTCTTAAAAAATAATATTCCATTTAGAAAATTTTATTATCTCAAAACAAAATACATGGTAAAAGATTTTAATGAGATATATATATATATATATATTACATAAAATATTTTATTTAAAATTCATCATTATTTGTTTTCTAGATAAACATTAGAATAAACCCAATTTTACACAAAAAAGATATATTTTTTAGAAAGGTAGTCTTATAGATTATTAATTTTACACACATTTTAATTCTTATTATTAACACTATAATAATTTATATATGAAAAAATAATTTTTATTTTTGTATTTTGAAAAATAAAATTATCTTAGGGTGAATGTAATGGATTTTTTCTTAAATGCACCATTTTCGGATGAATTGTAAGAAATAATAATTTAAAATTAAAATATAATTTTTTTTAATTTTTTAATATATTAATATTATATTACAATATAAATTTAATATATAAATAGTTGATTTATTCCCCAATCCATCCATTACACATCATTTCAATAATTTCAAAAATGAAATTTAATTCAAAAACATTTCAAATTTTGGAATATTTTCACTTTAAAAACCTATTATCACATCCAGTATACAATATTAATTTTAAATAATTTTCTTCCAAATATGTTATTGTAATTTGTAAAAATTTATTCCATAATTGGATCATCATAATTTATAATGTACAATATGGAAAACATGGTATTTTTCATAAATGATTAATGGAAATAGTTAAAATTAATCATAGTGATTAAGATAAAATGGGATAACCATGACACTAAACATTCATATTAGGGATAAAATTACCTAGAAACATGTATAAAACCTATTTAATAGATTTCATTCATCTATATATCATCTTTTATCAAATTTCTATCATTATTGGTGGAAACAATGTTATTGTTGACCTCCCAATACTGACAACATTTTGTTATTTATATGTTTTCCAATCACCCCCGTAGAAACAGAAACCACAAATACCCCACTACACATACTTCTAAAGACATTAGTATTGGCCCATAAATATCAAAATACCATTAAAAATACTTATATTAAAACTATGATTCCAAAATTATTCATAAATCTTTCCTTGTATGTCTGTTAGTGAAAATAAAAATGATATACCCGAAGAAGAGGTAACAGTCATCAATGAAAGTTTTTTTTTATTTACTCCAAAATCAAATTAAGTTATTTTTATACCTGATTATATAATAGAATAAAAATCATTTTTATACTAATATTTTTATATTCTAATTTTACAACCTATAACATCACGCACTTCCATCAAATGGAATGCACACTCTTATTTTGTGTGAATGACAGACTAGCACCATGTGGACCAATGCCATTCATTCATCTATTAACACCTTTCATGGTTACGAATAATGAAAAATTTTCAATTTATATATTATATTTATTAATTTTATTAATTTATTATGATTCTGGATTTTTTATATCACACATACCTTCATTCATTCAATTTTCTTGGCATATGATAACATTGTTTTTCTGTAAGGTGTACTACCATCTCGCAAAGAAATGTGATTCATTCATACTTTATATGAACTATATAAAGAATTGGATTGAAAAGAAATATTTGATATATATAACATAAATATTTTAATGGAATTAATGTATATATATAAGTATATATCATTTACTTTTCTTTAATTCAATATGACAATAAAATGGAGACATCATTCCAGCGTACATATGGCTTATCATCTCCATGAATGGTGTTTTTAATTTCCTATTTATATATGTAATATAATATTATAAATTATTATATAATTAATATATAATATTTTTATGTCATTTTTTACAATTGAGATATGTTTAAATCGCGATCTATGTAAAAAGATCGTGAATAAAAATCAAATCATGAATGAAAAACAGAGATGTTATTGACTAAAACCTAAAAAATGTTACTAAACTGGTAATATAAAGTCATAAGTAAATGATATATTATATTACATATATTAATATTGTGATTTTATTATTTTATAAAAAACTAATAGTTATTATATATTAGTTTTGAATGAGTATAATGAAATTCAATACTAAGGTAACATATATTCATCTCAGTTTTATTTTTCAAGAGACACAATTCCATGGATGTATTTAATGATAATTATATTGATAATTATTAGTATTTAATTTTTTATTTAGTATCTATCATCCCTAGGGTTTAGAGTTCTATAGTTACCAAATCAGTAATGGTCTTATGTCTCAATTTGGCTTTTTTGAGATGTATATAATGATATGCACCTATATTCTATGATGAAGTGTTTATAACATCCCATTAACATGTAGTTTCAAAATTTAAATATTCCCATGATATTTTATATTCAATTTTATTTTTATCCTTCTTGGAGATTATGATTCATGGTTACCAATATTTTTTAAATTTACCTTATAATCTCATAAATTATTAGGATTTTTTATGATTATGTTTACATTGATGAAATAAAATAATCCATTCATAAATAATTATCATATATTTTCTAATCCTATATTATTTCATGATATATTTATGCAATGTTACCATTTTTTACTATTTGGAACATAATATATTTATGAATATTTTTTTAATAAAATCCAATATTATTTCCATCTTCTGTCACAAATATTTTTTATTCCAAAACCATGTTTTCCAAATTTTTTTTTAAAAAATGTTTTATAATTTTAGAATTTTTTTTAAAAGAATTATTTATGTGTCTTTTAAAAAAATTGTTTTCAATGTATTTTTTATGTCATTTTTAAATCAAGCCCCTCTTGAAATCTACAAAAAATGTAAATTTAATATTTGATTTTACAAATACACCATATATGGAATTCACCATCATAATGAACAATTGATGATTCCATTATATATTTTAAAAGCTATTTTCAAAATAATTTTTTTCAAAACAGATTCATTTTTAAAAAAGTGTACTAATTTTTTTAAAGGATTCCTTTTTAACCATTCATATCCATTTCGAAAAGAAAATGGATATAAAAATGTTTTATGATTTAGAAATCATATTTCAAGGAGCTAAGGGTATTTTCCTCATGAAATGTATTAAATTATTTTTAAATCTTAATTCATTTGGTTTTAATGTTTTTTAAAATAATGGATTTTCAAAATTTTTTATTTTTAAAAAATGATTTTCAATGAAAGGTAATTTTCGTTCATAAATTCTCTAAGTGATTTTTCAGAATCCATATCCATCTAAGATAAAATTATAAAATAAAGTATCTGTTTTATTTTGGATATGATCCAATGAAACTAATATTATCCAATTTTTAATGGTTTATGTTTATGAAGACATGTTTTTTTATGAAAACAATTTTCTAACATGGGTTATTTGGTGATAAAACACTATATAACCTGATTCATTTAATAAGTTATACTATTATTGAATGGTTATGAAACCTATACATTTTCCATTGGTTATGATATGATGATATTTTTATGATACACATTTCATTTCATGGGTTATGATATATTATTTATAGAACCCATATCTTTTTTTTGTTTTATGATATGAAGAATGTATTATTATTTTTTTGCAAACAAAAATATGGTTTTTATTTTGTGACATGTGAGACCTATTTCTCCCTCCAATTAATTTTGTAAAGATTTATATCTAAAGTGATAGACATGAATATAATTGGATGTGAACCCAATTCAGTAATATTGGGAAGGAACAGGAAGTGAACTCAATTATGTAATATAGGGCAAGAATGGGGAGTGAAATCCATTTAGCAATATAGTGCTGAAATGGGAAGTGAACTCAGTTCATTAATACATTGAAAAAATCAAGTATAAAACAAATTTAGTAAAGTAATTTCCCTATAATGATGGTCTCGGTAGTCTTCCAGGAATAATATTGAAATGATTTATTTTTGCATATGTGTATGCCACAAATTATATGTGTCATTGTCTCATCAATCATATTATTTTGTTCTCTTAAAATTCATGTATTATGAAAATCCAGTACATATGTCATTAGACTTGATAATGATGTTTGATATGTGGTGTATAATCCTCTATTATATTAATAATGTTCTCATACCATTATTCTCATTATTATTCTTATATATCTCTATAATTTACTATTATAATGCATATGAGTGAACCATTTCTTATGTTTCATTTTCCCATGTTATGAAGTCATGTATTAGGTATGATGTTTTCTAGAATGGTTCTTGTCATGTTCAACCTAGTGGGAGATTATTTAGCACACATATGTACTAGGGTTTATTTTTCTATGTTTCTAAAGAAACTACACTAATACAGTCTTTGGGGATCTATTTGTTTAATGAAAATAATATTCTAAAAAATGATTTCACATATACTTATATTAACCCTGGGACTCTATAAAATAAACATTTTAATTCTTAATTACATCTTTAATAAAAATATTTTATAAAATCTCATAAATATTTTTCTTCCATTACCATTATCATTTCCAAATAGGTTTATCATTTTGTGGTAAATGTATCCTGATTTATCCTCAAATTTAAATTTATATATTTTCATTTTTGGGATTAAACTGGAGGTATCATAAAATTCTATTTTTGATATTTTATTTTGTGATATTCTTTCACAATATTTTTGTTTTGCTTTCCAATGGGGATTCTTTTTGGAAAAGGACACAACAAATATTTCATTCATCCACGATATAGACCTTCCTTCATAATGTTTGTGAGCAATAGAAATTTCAACTAATGATGATTTGGGAATCACGTTGGTCAAGAAGATGGGAGGTTAGTCTAATCACACACATTTTTGTGGTGTGGGGGAATATTCTATAGTCCAGGACACTCTGATATATGTAATACATATAAGTGAATCTATTATAAACACAAACATATGGCTAGTAACCCTTCACATCCAATATCGTTCACATTTACATGATCAATTAACCATCTCTACATATCTGAGGTTCTCCATCAATGGAACCATCTTTTTTTATGAGTTTCTCTACTAATACATGAATATGTATATATCATAGGTTCTACATATCCTCTTTTTGGTTTACTTTTTCTACATTAACTAGTATTGATTTAATATTTATATTTTAAAAAATATTTATATTGAAATTTATTACTATCTATTTAGGGAATGTAGATTTGATGATGGGATCAGGTCCTTATGTAGGGATTCCTACGTATAATTATGAATTTAATAAGAACCCTCATGGTTCATTTCCACATAATCGGAAACATAATACATTTTATATTAATGTGATATATGGGAAACAAGATATCTTAATACCATAAATATTGATGAATTGGTTAATTGTTTCTAGAAAATGCTAGCATGGGACATACGTAGGAGTGTCCCATCATGGTTGACTACATTCTAAATATATCCCAAAGGGAAAGGATAAATTTTACTTGGAATATTTCTATGTAATGATTTATCTCAAAGGTAGAATTAAAACATGTGTAAGGGTTGAAAGATCTCCCTAATAGAATTTTTCTTCTAGGAAGAATATTTATCTTAATATGAATGTGGCACTATAAAATTTATAGGATATTTGAGATGCTATGATAGAGACTCATGGAAGTATCCAATATATCCCATGGACATTAGAATTAAATCTGATATTGTTCATGATTCCCTATGTCCAACAACTGAATTGGAGGCCAATTTTATAAGTCAATTTTATTATTGACCTTAGAAGGATTTTCTCATGTGAATATTTCCATTTAAAAAGATGGAAACAATATATAGGGTTTTAATATTATATGAAGACCATTGGATATTAATACTTACTTAAAATTAATTTTTTATTATTAAAACACTTTTGAGGAAAAAGTGAGAAACCAAAAAAGTTAACTGGACAACCAGAACACCCAGAGAAATCAACCATCCCTACCCCACCTTAGAAACTGTGCCATGATGAGAAGCCTTCAATGATGCAGGACCCCATAGCAGACAATACCGTACAGAGATGCACGGGCATGGAACTAATGGAAATGACATACCCTCTCAACATACCAATCCAAAAGGCCTTCACCGATGAAGACTTCATGCTCTGATCCTCTTCCAGAGCAGGTCCAAGAAGAATGATGTAAATGAGAACAAACCCACAATAATGTCAAAAAACAAGGGATCCCAGAGTTTCATAGCTCACACAAGAATTACCCTTGAGCCAATGACCCGAGGTAAAAAACATAAACAGAGGATTTAAAGATGATCCTGACGTTACACAAATCAATTTAACTAAATAAATTCCACGATAAAGAAGTCATTTGTAAATTAGCTTTTTCTAATAGCAGCCTCTCATTCGCTAAATACATCTGGTCCCAAGACTGAATATACTCCTCGATAATGATATTTCCTTGATTGAAACCTCCAACCAAAATTGAGCCATATTTTTCAATACATGAATATTTCTCCTCATTGAGGGGCACCTCAAGAGATATCCCCATCATTTTAGCTGCCTCCTCCTTGGTTGTGTTGAGAAATAAATTCTATTATATCACTTGGTCTTTGGAAATTAACAGTAGGGCCAGGGGATGATCATCATGTAACTCACACTTCTAGTGTCTCAGAGCCTCCGTGTCCATCTTCTTGTTGCTCATTTTCCATGGAGAGAGGGTCTCCATAGGACAAGGTAGCGAGGAGTAGTCCTTCGTCCCCTTCCTTCTCCTGGAGTTCCTATCAAAATTTTGACATGAGTCCTCATTGGCCGAGTGAGCGTGTTCAATAACACTATTAGCCAACACATTAACCCTGACATCCTCTCCTAGAATAGTGGAATCAAAACTCAAATCATCCTCTGAGAGGCCTTCGAACCTGTTGCACGAAGGAGATATCATCCGAAGCAAGCCAAAGTCCCCCGTCTTCCCACCTCCGGTTGTAATAGGCCTATCCCGATCTGCCACTTGCCTCCCCTTACTGACAACATCACTGATCCCCCATGCATTATCAGAAACCAATCTAGACAAATCCACCAACTCACTTCCCAATGAGAAATCCATGATTTGGTTTCCCTTATTCCCCTCAGCTTCCACCTGAACCTCCAAATGCTAGGCTTTACCTTCTCCATCCTGCACCCTACAGATTGAAGGACCCGCGAGATCCCCCCTCATCCTATTTAACACATCTGACCCCTTCGGATTAATCTGTTGAGCCCCCATGCCAGTGATGAAGAGACCCATCCCCACCGCATTGCAGTCCACTGCCTCTCTCACTAGATGTTCCTCCTCAACCAGCAATCGTGACAGAGGTACCCCAACTCTATTCTCAAGACCCATGGCCTGCTGTCCAGAGTTCATAACCTCACATACCACTAGATCCTTTCCCTTTCCACTTTCCACCATGTGATTCACGACCTGACCACCCTTGTTCCATGCTTCCCTTGATTGGAAGTCAACTCTCTTACCTGCCATCGATGAAGACCCATGTCGGCACATATCCGAGACAGACCCCAAACTCCTTCATGAAGAACAAAATTCTATCCATCCCTCATAGAAAACCAATTTTTTAAAACAATATTCCTCACCAATAATAATCCAGACAAAATTGAAGGGGACCTTCAACACATCAATCTCGACACATATGCTCGGATAAACACGATGGAAAACCGCTTCTTTCTAGCTATCCTAACAAAGGTATTTTCCGATGAGGTTACCAAGAATCTTGATGGTTGAGGGATTTTGAAACGGTAATGAAAGCTTTAGAAAACTAACCCAAAACGTAGCATATGGTGTGTATAACTTCTTGTTGAATTCAAATGACCAACGTAACATGAATAAGTGACATCCATTGCAGCTCCAGGGCTCCCTTGACCAGGTGAGGATGAGATACTCCTCTGAAGAAAAATGGATCATGATATTATTGCTATCGAGAAAGACTACCGTAGCCCACTCCTTGAGGTTACAAGTGTCGAAGATGAACCTGTCAATGGAATCAACTGACAATCTACACTGCTTAAAATGCGCAACCAGAGGGATATTAAGAAGAGAAGATGACTCAGTGAACTCTAAATTCGAAATTTGGAGATTTGGGAAACCCTCAATGAGTTCCTGGACTTCCGGGCATAATTCTATTTTCGGAAAAGAAGGAAGAAGATCAGGATTTGAGAAAGGTTGGAATGAATGTGTTTCATTTTCGAGGAAAGATCCCCCCCCCCCCCGATGGAGGGGGAGGGATCATCGCGTCTACCGCCGTCTTCACCGAAAGAGACGATACATCATATGGTTCTGCTGTGAGCTCTCCCCTGTATTGGATATTAATGAATATGATAGTTTTATGACCACCACTGATCACTATACCAAATTTAATAATGATTACTGTGAGTAATTATATTATTTAGAATATCACCATGTTTCATAATCATGTGTTGGAGGTTCCTATACATGAATCAGAATTCAAATTGTACATTAAACCTTGATCAGTGGTGGAAGAGGGTTAAGATATATATAAAAGGTGAATTAGGATATCTTACAAGAAAGGATCTGTGATTACACCTGGAGGGATTCCCCTGGGAGAAACATTTTTATCATCTTCTAGTAGATGAGGTATAGTGTATTGTGGGATAGTTAGGGAAAAATAGAGGTAATATCCACTAATATCATTATGAATAGTTATTTAACCATTTTTTAGGACATTTTATTGAGTTGGAAACAACATGGTTCGCTATAAAATTAAGGAATCATGAGTGATATTAATTTCAGGGCAAGAAAAAATTCCACTTCACCTTGGTCTAGGATCCTTGTTACCATGGGAATAAATGATTGTGATCTCTCTAAAGAACTTATCTATTGGGGATGATAAATGTGAGAAATCATTTTCCATGAAAATTTATAACTAAATAGGGGACGTTATGGTGTTCCGAATACCATGATCATGCAGGTCGAAATTCTTAAGATGATGCATTACTTAGTAATTTCTTAAATTTATATATTTTTTAAGGTTTTTCAATTCAATAATTCATATAGGGTTTAAAATATTGTTAGAAAAAATTTGGTTGTTTGATGGAGAGGGAGAAATTTTCATACCCTAATCATTCCGAAATCTTCATATAATTCATACTACGCATGATGAGTATCATAAAATGATGTTTTCTAAGAAGGATGTCACAACCATGTGGGGATTTCCCTTGAATAAGGGAACCCTTTGGTGGGAAAACCTCTTAACCATGGAATCTCTTCTGAGATATTTCTTTCCCCTAATTGTATGGGGTAAAAATATTATCATCCTAAATGAGAAGCTATCACTTAGACTTATCCTATTTCATTCTTGTTTTCTTCTATCACCATCCTTAACATATTCTACCCATCATCTCTATTTCCAGTAAGAACATTAGGTATATAAATGGAATGATAATAACCATTTTTCAAAAATCACCAGTCCACCACATAGCATATTTGAAACTATAAGGTGGTATATAAATCCAAATAATCATCAGAAATTTTTTTCTTTATATATGGTTGATCGAGGATACACCTTCAATGTGAAATGAATAATTTACATGAGATATTTGGTGAAATCGTTACACTCAAATATTTTTTTCATGGATTGTTTGGTCACCACCTTGAGTGGATAATTTTTTTTGGGGAATGATATAACATCATCTGAATATAACTTAAAATAAATTTATGGGTGAGGAAGTAACATGAAAACCCTTGAAAATTAATATCATTTATTACGTATGGAAGTCACCTTGTTACCCCTACTAATGAAGAACAATATTAGTGGGATGTGTTGAATCAACGAAAAATGTTAATTGACATCCATTATAGAAAAGGCATCAAATTAAATACCTATATTTTATAGAAATGTATGATATGTGGCTGGATTTACTTTGAAGGAAAATTATTATTCATGTGACCTATGAAAACCAAATTTTTTCACTAGAAACAATGATGACGGGTAGAATATGAGAAAGACATAGATAAGGGGAAGTTAATAGGAATAATAAGAATAAAATGTGAGATACATTCAATACATCAAGGAGTATACTTACCACATATCATAAGGAAAGATGAATCATCTAAAAATGAGTCATCAACTAAGTTAGTTTTTCTACAAAATGGATCCATTATTTAAGGGAATAATGAACAATTTAGTCACCACCATCACAAAAAAACTCAATTTTCAAACGTGTAAAAGCAATAGTATATAGAATGGGAGTTTATTATAAAATTAACCATTTTATACTCACTATCCTCCTCTAACTTAGTATCCATCTTCATTTTATCCCCACTATGAACTGCCAAAATTTTTCACTTTGGTGAACTCTAAAAATGAAAAAAAAATCCAAAGTAAACACCCATTCGAGACCTACAAAAATTATAGATTAATTCATAAAAAACTAAAATGTCTATCATTAATACATACACTACATTAGTAATGAATGCCTTTTATTTAACATCAACAAATGATAGGGTCCCCAAAATGCCTAAAATCATGCATTCACAAGGAAATAATGATACCATCCATAAGGAAATTGGAATTTTTTCATGTATAGTTATTCATTTCTAATATTATTCATGAAGGGTAACCTAAAATTTGACATATCCATCCGAAAACACAATCTACGACTTGAGGCTTAGAAACTGTAAGGAAAATTCATAATTTGTCCTTCCAACTCTAATGCATGTGCCTCCAACACATGATTTATTTGAGGTGGATATCATCTACTATCGCTTATATCTTAAATAGTGTATGAATCATGTGGGCTTAGAGATCAATAGTTATCTGGAAAATAATAAGATAATGAAGAACTAATGATCAACCTAGTAGGTGTTATCCCCAAATCATGTATCCATTTTCTAAAAAAGGAATATTCCCCATGAGATAATCCTTCAGTGGTCTGAATTCTAAATGTTGTAATAAACGTGCTCTTAATTTAGGTTTAATCACCAAAACAACATGAACATTGTGAGAAATGATTCCCATCTCAATGGGATACATCAATATCCTCCATCTAGTTCAAATCGAATATCTTGTATCCACTACCCCATTTATTGGACCATATTAACATTAAGACCATACTTCCTTAAGGATTATACACATCATCCAAGTCTTTCACCATCTAAACCACAAAAAAAACCCTAATCAAGAGATATATTAATAGGGTCATATTTCATGATAGAAAATTTAATTCGTGCCCGGCCATGTTCCCTAAAGTATCAACCGAAAAGGAGGACTAATGCATACGTTCTATGTAGGTATTTTATAACAACCCTTAACATAAATTTCATTATAGCATAATGTTAAACCAAAATGGTTATTATTCATCACATTAACATAAATGGAACTACATGAATCATTAAGTGGAACCTAATTACATGTGTTATAATTCCAATCACAACGATACTTAGTAAACCCTATTCAAAGGTTCAGTCCTGATATCAAATCTCCACTACAACTTCAATGGAAATAAATTCCATAGTGCCTAACTATAAGGAATAAATTAATAAATATTTAAAATAAATAGAAAAAAAGTAAATTAAAATATATTATGAAGAACATATAAGAATTATATATCTATTTCATAATAGATATCTATTGGAATTGAGAAAAACATTTTAACGCATTTAATGTTGCTAAAGATGATCATAGAGAATAGCTGGTATTGATGGATTCAATTTGACTGGTCATAGAGCCAGAATGGAGTTACAGTTTATATTTTATGGACGTTTGAATTTAGGATGCTGAAAATGGCCTGGTAGAGAAATTTTGGGGAAAAGTATGGTTTTGTGTTCAAGAATGGATGTTTTGAATGCATGGATGGAATCATGAGCATAAAAATAAAATCTAGTGTACAACCCGTTGTGCATACATATTATGCACCCAATGTAATTTCATCATCCCCCAGCCACTTGAAAAATAGAAATGTATAGTGTACTCAAGGTTCGAGATGTGTGTGCAAGTTCGACATCTGTGTGTACGATTTTTATGCGCCTAATGTGACGTATGTCGAGAATATTCTGTGAAGTCGAGTGAAAATATCTATGAAATGTGTGTGCATATTTTAAAATGTGTGTTCAAGATTGGAATATGCGTTCCAAACTGTTCCATGCCCAATGTGACGTCAAACACCCCATTTCACATGCACCTTCCATTATCAGGAATCTTATTCCTAATAGTCATCACCTAATGACTTGAAACTATTTTAATTTATATATGAAAAACATAATATGCATCTTGTTGTGAATAATAGATTCATTATGCACCATGCACATCATGCATCATCATGAAATGAATAGAAAAAAACCAATATAGGAATCCTCTTATAGTGACATCACCAAACCATATTCCAGTGACCAATAATTATGTTGAGACGCCCCCATTTCTTGACATGAGTAAAGAAGAATGGGAACCTTATTACATAATCCCTACACACATTGTCTATTCACGTGATGTTAAACCAAATCCTTACACCTTTCAATGCTTAGGGGATGCCATCCTATCATGACATGAGGAAGATGTTACAGTAAGATTCCACTCGTAGTACCCATTCATAACTGTATATATTTAGAGGTACCAGGAATGATTCCATTCATAAGCCTCATTCACTATTTTCTCTCATTAGCATCACCCAAGCTACTTCAATGCATAAGCCCCATCAAATATTCTGAATCCTTAAAGGCACTCGGGATTCCTTCCTAGAGTAAGTTCCATTATTCAACATCCTTCATTGAAGCACCTTCTGTGACATGATCATCAATTCTATTAATGCCTCTAGTTCTCACACCGAGCATGTCTCACATGGGATTATAGTAATCTTTGACCATGAAAACCATTGATGGGTCACATTATAATATAAGCCCCATCCCTAACTCCACCAAACAGTGTGGGATCTAATCCTTTCACTTTTTTGGAATGGTATGTATAAGGATTCTCTGAGGCTCAAACTCATCACCCATTAGTCTCAAACACTTCATGTCAGATCACCCATGTCACACATGATGTTAAACTATATGCCTCTTTCATCCTACAATCCGTCAAACATTATACTATCGAAATACGTGGGTTTTGATCCCTTTCTCCTAGATAGGGAATATAGGAGGAATCCATGAGTTTCAAACCCATAAAATGTTAAACTTTAGAGTCCCCTATGTTGGTACCCACATCATTGGTTAACCACTTAGTGGTTTTAGGATGGTTCCCCGGTAGCTAAACATGCATATGCCCTATACGAAATCCATACTCCTCTAACAAATAGTTTCCCTCAAGTGACGGGTTGCTAACCATGCATAATCCCCAGCTTGTCTTCGTCTTTTTTCCTCTGTGTACAAAACTATACTATGCCCCATATCATAACTACATACAAATTGATCATTTCCCATTTTGTGCAAGGTATTTATGAAACCTCCGTGAGGTTCAATCCCAACTCCCATTTCCTATCCTGGTCCTACCCATGAGCCTATGTTTCTTAAGATGATCATTACACAACCCATTGGTTACAGTTCCTTCAGGTCCCCACACATGAATCCATTCTCATGACCCACCTCCACAGGTAACTCTTCACCTCACCAAACTACGTGGACAATGATTTCTATCCATGGGGATACGTAGGAAGCCTCCCTGAAGTTCAATCCCAACACTATCATCACCATAATGATGGTTCCATCGCATTCACCAACCAATTAATTATGTATTCCCATATTTATCTACATTATTACCTTGGATGTCACATCCTATTGATACCATTCCCTCTATCCTTGTGATTATTGCTCCTAGAAGAACCCAGACTGTCTGGTTGTGTATGACCCAAACCACCCAATAAAACTATGTGGGTTTTGATCCCTATATTCATAATAGGTTACATTGGAATCCTTACTGAGGTTCAATCCCATCCAATGGTAATCATTCGTGTCCCCCTCTTTGTGGTCAACCACTTTGATCTTCCATCAATGGTGTTCAGATCATCCTTCATGTTGTAGCATCTTCCCTTTTTGGGACACACCATAATGGGTCCTATGTAATTGAATGTTCTAATCCATCCATCGTGTGTACCCCGTTCTAGGGTGAATTATCCCTAATCAACCCTTACTGGTGTCTAGATTAGCCTTCACATTGTGACATCTTCCCTTTTTTGGACTCACCACCCTGGGTCCACTCTTTTTGGGCACTCTAATTCATACATCTGGATCATCCTTTTTGGTATACACCCTCATGGTGTGACACCTTCCATTTTTGATACACAACAACCATGGTATACCATTTTTTGGCATCAAAGTCTATCAATATGGTTCCCCATTTTGTGTATCCACCCTCACGTTGTGACATATTCATGTTTAAATAACACACTACACTGGGTCCACTATCATTGAGCATTCTAATCCATCCATCATGTGTCCCCCTTCCAGGTGGGTGAACTCTCCCTAATCCTACCCCAGTGGTGTCTAGATTAGCCTTCATGGTGTGACATATTCCCTTATTGGGACAAACCATCCCGGTTATACACTTTTGGTCATTCTAATCCATCCATCCGGTCCTTCCTATTGGAAAACAACCTCAGGATATTAAATTGTCCCATTTTGGTACACACCACCCTAGGTCTACTCTTTTGAGAGTATTGGTACAACCATTTAGTTCTTCATTTTTTTGGATTCAGCCTCACGGTGTGACATATTGCCTTTTTGGGACACACTACCCTAGGTCAACGATTTTTCGGTGTTTTCATTCATACATCTGGTAAACATTCCAGGAGATCCCTCCAAGGGATGTAGCAATCTGATCAAACTCCAGGGCATATTCTAGTCACTCTCATTCTATCACTTATATATTAAACTTATATTTACACCATTTGGAACATGTGATGTCAGAAGAAAACCTATGTAACATAGCAATAGGTGTCTGTCTCCACTAGATGTTAAACACGCGACATACCTAGTGTTAAACATGGAATGATGAGGAAAACCTCGATGGAATTCCTCTGCCATAAAATTTCCCTAATTTGACATGGGATAACTTAGGCATTCGCACCCTCAAGAATCCCAATTAGCGTGAAATAAATTTTTATCATTGTCTCAACACCTAGATATTCCCTAAAATGCCTAATGTTATAATCTACTATGACCAATGGTAGATTTCCTATAAAGATACCTTAGAATTATATAATTTATGTTCTATAAATAAACATTATCCACAATGATATTGCACATGGAATGATATTTAAAAAACAAGAATCAAATTTATAAGGGAGACCTGTACTAGGAAATGAATTCTTAAGAGGAATCCACGGAAGGAGGGACTGATATCCCAACATCCTGTTTTGATCCCGAAGAAAACAACTCTAAATAAGTGACGAATTCCACCCACCTTTTTAAAGCAAAAATACGGGAAAATAATCAGCTTTTCACCACCAATAATGAGAACCCCATAGAATTATTCATAAAAAATAACATCAGAGACATATGAATGGATCAATTGATAGAGATCCTCTAAAAAGTACACATAGATACTTCATCATGTATATGTGACCCATTTTTGATGTGATGTGTCATCATCTTTATATTGGTGATTATAAAGGACTTATTAATTTTACTTAATCAAAAAATTAGTCTTAGAGATAGAAAAATTACTCCTAAAATTGTACGATGAGACTAACATCCTATAATTTTGACTAATGTGAGTTTGTATACAAAATTGTTAAAAAAATTATCACTTACCTATGGAAAATAAATACATATGATGGATAATGGAATAGTTGGATTTTACTGGGTTCAAAATACAAACTCATAAGAAAAATCCTTGAAATGGGTGTGAAAAATGTGATTAATAAACCATGATTTGATATAAAAAATTAATACATAGAAAATAATACCAAGATGTAAACATAGTTTAATGTATATGTTCTTGAATAGATATATAGCTTGCGATTAAGGTCTCAATAGTTTGTCCAATAGTGTGGATTTTAATGTATTTCATCTTAGACCAGTCATGTTGTTTATGATCATGCAAGAAGAATTGATAGATATTTATTATTATGATATTACGTAACCATAAAAACAAAAATAATGGGAAAAAAATTTCTAATCGCATGTGATCCCAATTCAACATGACTTATAATAGAATATAGAAAGTTATCCAAAATGATCCAAAAATTATAATCATAGTTAATTGTAAATGAATTCAACTTTATTTATCATTGAATGGTTGTCCAGCGGGGGATTCTTCTAAATTATCAAGACATTAATATGTGTAGTTTTATTCCATGATCTCAAATCTCTCAAATCTGATAAATTTTGTCACAATACTATCCAAGATTATATCTAACAAGACACAATACATTGTCAATGGAAAGTAAAAAAAAGTACCCATGATCACTACTGATGTACAAATAGTTCTTGGGAATCATGAAATGCCTTTGGGAATGATTTTCCCCATGAGAATCAGCCATATAAATCCATCAGAAAATAATATCACATCATGAACAATAACCCAAATAGAAAAGATCACAAGATGGTAATAAAATAGGGAATAAGAAATTTATATTTTAAAACCTTGAAAAAAATACCAAAAGATCGAGGGAAACAACTTTTAAACCAAGCCTCCATGAAAAAATAGTTTCAACACCCCCATTCCACCAACACCAACACCTACCAAAAGGGAATCCTTCGGTAATCGGATGCACAATCAATACCACAAAATGACTTTTTTATGTAGGTCAAATGTGAAAAAACGAAATACACATGAAGGTGTATATACGGTGTGAACCCACATTCCCACCATGGTACCACCTAATATGATACCATTCAATTAAAAGATAAGGAATTATATCATTCTAGTTTTTATGAAAAATAAATGTGAAAGATTATTTATTAAATTAATTTAAAACAAAAGGTAATAAAATACACCAACAAGATGAATGATAAGACTAAAATGACAACCATGGAAAATCATTATATTACTAGGGTTATTGGGGTCTTAGAATCCTCATAACCACATTTATTAAAACATCTCATATGAGCAATGACCCTACTTAAGACACGAATCCCCTAAAAAGTTTTGTTTTGGAAGTGTTTTTATATAATCATATTCAGGAGACTTTTTCTCAAGCCAACCTACTCCTCTAATGTACTATAACATTTACTCCCACCTAGATACCTCTAATTCCCTTATGTTCAATTCCATTTTTGGTTCCACGTGTTAAAACAGTTGCACATACACAGTTATGAAAAGTTTAAACACACATGAAAAACAACTATTTTCAGTAGAAAAAAATATTAAATATATACGCACACCAAAAACATTAGCAAACATGATTTTCACAACCCATACATTTTCCATAACCCATTCATAAAAAAATAAATCCAAATAAAATAATCAAATATTGAAAAATCAGGGAACCATGAACATCTTTCTTGGAAAATTATGAAAATGGTTTTGAAAAGATAACTACACCAAAGAGGAACCCTACATATACTTGAGCGTACAACATCCATCAATATATTTCAAAAATAACAAGGACTAACCCAAAATTAGAAGAACCAATATACTAGAGAATGAGATGACTATATAAAAGTAAGATGTTTCCATGAATAATGAATAAAAACTTATGGTTGAACATACATGCATATTTACTGAATATTCCACATCAAAATCAATGAATGATTGAATCCAAAGTTAGCCTAGAAGAAGTAGGAGAATTGCAAAGGGCTATGCAGTCTAAATTGGGTGATTTGGGTAGTGATATTGGGTTAATATCATGGATGTATAGTTTATATATTTCAACGTTTTTAATGTTTTAGAAGGAAAATTGGTTTGGGTTAATGGATTTTTAAATCCTTCCCCACTCAAGAGAGAGCTTTGTCTTAGAGGAAAGTAAGCCGAACAGTTCTCCAAGTGAGAAAACACACCCATGTTCCTCAAAGTGGTCCTCATACAAAGACACTATCATAGTAACATGGTTATCTATGAAGAGCCTCATGGTCATGGGATAGACATTTTGGCCTAAACAATGCCTACTTCTACTGACAATTGTTTCAAATGGGCTATCACACCGTTCCCCTTAGCGTAGACTAACTATGAAAGTATTTATATCTATCCCATAAAAGTACATTTCATTCTCAAAAACACTTGATATGTATATATAATCATGATTATAAAAAAATAAAATATAAATATAAATAAAATAAAACCATATATTCAAAAATTTCCCCACATTGGAAACCATCCACCCTTGGAAATTCACAGCGAAGTATGATGAGAGAATAAATGTGGATACTGATGTTTTTTTCAAGAATTTATATCCCAAATATCATGTTCTTAATTATCATGAAACAAAAGGACCCAAATGAATGGTTTGTACATAACCTGAAACACCCTCTCTTGGGAATCCACAATCGTCACTGGTCGGTCAAACCAACAAAAGTCAAACACCAACTCCAATTTTCATATATTTGAAAATTACATAGTTAGATGTTATACTTAATAAATTGTGAGACTTGGAAATTTCAGTGATTGATATTAACATAGATGTTAAAGGGTTGACATTCCTTGGTATCAGCTTCTATTTTTACCAAGACAACAGTGATATTGGAGAGGGGCCACCTTTAATAACACCTGATCTCCCTATAAAAATTTATATGTTCCCCACCACTAAACAAAAAATAAGAATTATAGTATCTTCTTAATATGAAAAACTATCTTCTAATCAACTTTTCTTTGATATACTTCTCCTAAACAACAATTTCTCTCAGCCGAGAAGTCTCACCTACTTCTGTCCATCACAAATTTGACTGATATGACTGAATATAGAGAACATAAATGGGATCCATTAGCAATGAGTATTGTTAACTAATATTATATGAAAACATGAAAAATCCAAAAAATTTGTCCCATGATAATATAGAATCCCAAACACCCACCCAAAGTATGTCTTCTAGAATTTGGTTTGCTTACTCCATCTGACCATCTGTTTAAGGATGGTATTCCAAACCTAGTTTTATCTGTCACCCCATTTCCTAATGAAGGACTTCCAAAAAAATTAGAGCTGAAATCGGGTCACTATATAAGGTGATACAGGATGAAACAACATGAAACCTCATTATCTACGAGACATAAAATCATCCCAACCCATCCACCTTGGTTGTATATTTTAGTAGAATGGAATTAGATGATATAATGAGACATTTAATAATAACCCATATAGAATTCATCCTCCGTGTTATATAGAGTATACCAATAATAAAATTCAGAGAAACCTCATCCCACTTCTATGTTGGAATGGTTAATGTATGGAGAGAACACAAGGGCCAGTTGTGATCATATTTAATATACAAGAATGTATAGCACCCAAATATGATGGAAGTAACATCCCACCTCATTACTGGACACCATATCTAGAATCAAACATCATATATCATTTTAGTGGTCTGGTTATTAAAAATTAACTATTAATTATGGCTATATTTCATCAAAAACTCTTTCAATGACAATGACCCCCAAAACAACCATAGAAATAATGAAATCCCTTAAGAGACAACTACCATTCACTAAGCACCTAACCACCTTCAAGGAACTACATATAACTATTCAACAATCATAACATGGACATTTATCATAAATCATATCAAATAGGGGAGGTAATCAACTGAACACATGACAAGAATGTTCTTCGAATATTTTCCTTATATGAACATTACATCTATCAAATGTGCCCCTATTTAATTCCACAAATCATTGGGCTGTTTCAATGCTTTCCCAGGAACATTCCTGATTTGGGAATCCAATACTGCATTACATTTTCAGTTGGTATAGATGAGGTAAAATTTTGTCCCATGAAGGTACATGACCCAACAATGATGTCTCAAATTTAAATCCTTATAGAATAAACTATTGAAACAATTATCGGGAAAACACTTGTGGGTTGTGTACACTAAAAAAATATTCTAAAAGAGATAGTTACACCATGTCTTAAACACATTTATCACCACTACCAATTCAAGGTAATGAGTTAGATTATCCATTTCATGTGGTCTTATTTTTCAAGAACTATATTCCACCATATGGTCATCATGCATTAACACATGTCTAAGACTGATTTCTAAAACATCATAATAGAATATGTATCCATTCCCAAATTTCGGTATGATAAAAATCAGGGAATTTTTTATCCTACTCTTATCCTCTAAAAAATATGACTAATATTCTAGGATCCATCTGATCCCCAACCATTCCTAGGTATGTGTAGTCAAGGGAGAAGAAAACTGGGTGAAATCTCGGACAAATCATTCTATAAGGACATTCCAAAACCAAAAATATCATATACATGAAATCATTCCTCAGTTTCACCTATGGAATCACTGAATAAATATTCTCAAGGTCCATTGAATCCCAAAATTCCAACATTTCCCAAAAACATTACCTCCCTTATCTAGAAGGATCACTTTTAGAGCATAACAAAGAGAAGCTGGTTTCGAAGAGAGACCATCATGATCCTCTAATGCTTCTCATAAACTTCCTCAGTCCCAGTGTATTTGTGGTGATCTTCCAAAAAACATTCTGGTAAAAGATTAAAAGGTATTTTCGAACATATATTTCATAATATCAATGATGACCATTAGTGAAATCATCAACCTGAATGTAATTACCAAACACTCAAACTGGGAATACCAATGTTGGATGGATGTCTTAGGAACATCTGTCTCTATGACCATATCATGATGATACCCAAAACATAGTTCGATATTGGAAAACTAAAATTCCCAATTGATTTTATAAAATACATAATCAATGTGGGGAAATTGGTGCTTATTCTTAATCGTTACCTTATTAAATTTGTGGTAATTAATGAAAAACTAGAGAGTCCCATCATAATTTTTGGAGAAAAAAACTACGGAAGCACAATGTGAGATGCTCAAGTGAGTGAATCTATTGGATTCCAAAATCATATAGCTATATAATTAATTCCATCAACATAGTTCCATAGATCTGATATGGGGGAAAATATATTCGTTGTGTTCCCAACACCAAATCTATGATGAACTCTACATCCGGTTCCGGGGGTAACATGATTGGTACCATAAAACCACCTCTGGGAATTCATCCACTGAAGGAGGTAATCCATATTTGAAATAGCCATCTTTATCATCCAACATGATTGATGAGATCTAATACAGAATATTCTCCATCACTGAAATTGGATGTTCATCTCACCTGATCAATGATCCCATTGACTTAGAATTACTGGTGTACTCCCTTTGGGTTCCGCAATGGTTTCTAGATGGAAATGAAAATTGATGTCTGTGTTAAAGTGAACCATCGATTCCATTTCAAGGATCATATAAATGAATTCCATTTACAAAATAAATAAATATAATTCCAACTAGAGGATCACATTACTTTGAATCCCTCATCTATATTTTACATAAGATGTATCACCAACTCCATCAGAAAATAGAAATACTCTGATGAAATTAAGATCAGTTCCATTAGATGGGATTCTATAAGGATTTTGATGCCCCCATATCAAATAACATAATACATATGGATGATTCAACAAAAATAGTACATAAAACTATTGTGGTTCCCACATATGATTCTTTTGGTTCCAAATCCACAATATAGAGGGATTTCCTCTCTGCTGATGTATTTGGTTAGTTGATGACCCGACATTCAACCCAGAGATAACTTTTCCCATAGAAGAATACAAATATTCAACCCAACCCAATAATCTGAGAACCCATATCTATTTGGGTAACATATTCAAATGTTAAATTTCATTTGATTTAGGAACCGTCACCACTCTTACAAAACCACTACATGTGACCCAATAACCCACACTGATTTCATGGTCAATGTGGAAAAATAAACAATTCACACATGTTCCATTGACATCTGCACAATCAACATAGAAAATACCCACCACCATTGGTTATAGAAGAATTTAGTGGGAAATATGGCCTTATCAACACCTCCCTTTTTCTCTTTCTCATCACACATCATTTTCCTTTCAGATGAACAACTACTAACATGAACCACTACTGCAACTTACCCAAAAAAATAGAATTTTCAGTGAGATCAATATACACAATCAACACTCAATCCACTATCTCTGAATATGTATTCATATTGATCAAGAATATTGAGGAATAAATGTTTAACCACTATCTCATTTCAATAAATTGTGCCTTAAAATACTAATTAGAAACCGTCTTAGGTAAAAAATATGAAAACATTTCCAAATGGTTGGTATATTCCAACACTATCCAATCCCCCTTGATGTTGATACATAAAATATCATGTCATAGAAATTAATAAATCTTACTGAAATAATACTCACTAATGAAAAAATTTAATTCCTTCCAACCCATTTTCTAATTATTTACATCCTATATAATAGAGTCCCACCACTAGTTACTAGGGACTACTATAATTAAAAATGAACACATCACTTAAACTACCTCAGATGTGTCAATAATCCCAAAAACAGTCACGATATTTTGAATCAAGTCCTCAACATTATTGGGGACTGTGATACCCCATAATGAAAGAGATTTGTTCTTGAGAAACTCTAGATTTGACCTTTTCTAGACCTGATTCAACTTCATTAACATGATTAAGACCTGAAAAGACTCCCCAAACTATTTCTTGGAAAAACCAAGGAAATGTTACACAAATATTATATCATCTAGGGAGGGATAAATCTCTCATTCCTCTTCCCGGGATATCATAGGAAGTCCCTGAGATTCCTAATAATATATTATTCAACAAACAAGGGGAAACCATCAATACAATTCAGATAACAATTTCAGCAACAACAGGCATCCCACACGTCCACAAATAAAAAGAAACAAAAATTTTAAAAAAAAATCTAAACCACCTCCCACTTATTTATTACCAATTATATTTGGTAGACTATACATCAAACGTAGAGGAGATATCATGAAATTTATAAACAACCCATGGTGTCCCATGTCATGTTATTTGATTTATTTTCTAGTCACCCTACTATCAATCATAACCATAATCCCCTACAGTCCTAGCTCTGATATATATAAAAAATCCCAAATAACGTGACCCCAAGGAAAGGGGAAACCATAATTTGATACTGTCTTATCATGAACCGTGCTCGGAATCCAAGAAACCTTACACAAATCCCAAACCTTGTCAATGAATGAAGAGAATTTATGATCTCTACATGGTGGAAACTGGTACCTTGGTATCTAGAAATGCCTCAGGGAATTTTTCCCCGTGAGAATGAGCCATAAAAATATTCATGAATAGATCATCACATCATGAAAAATAAATAAAATGAACAAGATAATAATATTGTACGACAATAATAGTAAATCATTTTAATATTTATAACCATAAATTAAATTACCAAAATAGTGGATGGAAACAACTATGAAAATAATAATCCATGCAAAGAGATGGTTAACACTGCCCATGTCACCAACAACAACACTTATCAAAGAATAACCTCTAGCAACTCGATCCACCACTACCACCACTAAATGACTTGCTTTTAACTAGTTCAAAAATAAAAAAAATAAACATTCACTTGATGGTGTATTTAAGAGTTGAGATAATATGACCAATAAGATACCACCAAAATATAAGACATGAAATGGAATTATATGAAAAATTATCATGCTTGTATTTATAAAAAATAATGGTTTTATTTTAAATATAAAATTATCTTAAATTAAATGAAAACAAATTTGAAAAAAAATGATGGAAAAGAATAAAATTACATCCATTTGAAATCCTAAATTCTCAAGGGATAGAGTGGTAATATATACCTCATTCTATCTGTGATCTTACCATCTCCCAGGAGTAAAAGTCCAAATCAATCTACCAATACACTTCACATGTATGCTTAGTTACCATTGTTACATAATCCTATTAAGGTGAATTGGCCTCGGACCTTCCATGTCACCAAACATATTAGAACTAGTTTACCCTTGAAGATAACAATGATTTATTTGTTTTCAATTCCATTTACAATGCCACCTATGCCACCTCTTACCCATACACACTTACTAAAATTTTAAAGAAACATAAAAAATATCCATTTTCAATAAGAAAAAAATTATTAAATCTATATCCATAGAAAAACCTTTGGAAAACATAATTCTCCCCACCCACATAATCCCTATAACCATGTAATAAAGAAATTAAATCATAAAAAATTAAATAATGAAATAATATGTAAGTATCTACCATGTTCTAGGAAACATCCTAAAATGGGTTAGAAACCAAAACCACACAAAGGTCGGTCTCTATAGATATAATAGAGTAAAAATACAATTAATATCCATCACGAATAAAAATATTAAACCCATAATAGGGAAATAAATCCCCTAGAAAAATATAACAAAAGAGAAAAGGGAGAAGAGACCAAGAAGACGGATGAAAACAGGAAATGACAGACTTAATTGGAGGCTTCAGGAAGATTACACCCCAAAATCCCTAAAATATTATAGACCAATGGAGAAACAAATAATATTAAGGGACTCCTAGGATTGGTGAGACCAAATGCGGTGACATTGGTGTGATTCTGGGTTAAATCAAGGATATATAGTTTTGAAATTTCATGATTTTTAATGTTCTAGTAGGCTACCAGGATTAGGGGCATTATTTTCCAAACTGTTTTACAACTATGGGGAACCTCTATCCAAGAGGAATGTTGTATTCATGGTTTTCATAGAGGGGGTACATTTCAATAAACCAATCCCTGCACCATTGATGTTTCATGTTTTCTAGGTTCTTTCTTATCAATGGAGGGAAGCACACCCATGGGAGATTTCATGTGAACCAGAATATATATATGCCATGGGCACATGATTTCCACCGTGTTGGAATGTGGTTTCAACTAACAGGTTTCTAATCATTCATCTCATTCTAAATGTCCTGAATAAGAATATTTTCCTCCAAATTTTCTATGAAAACCACATAATTAAGAAATGAACAAAATAAACAAAAAACATACCTTGAAATTAAACCATGGAAGTTAAAATGTCATATGGGACACTTATAAATGTTATGGGTATTGAATATATTCATAAGGGAGTATATGTTTTTATATTTTTCGGTTGAATGGAAGAACTGGTACTTCTTCCTTTGAATAATGATACCCATAGTTGATATTCCACAATGGGTTCACACATTACATAGATCAATATTTGATTTAGTTTGAAAATTAAGAATATAAGTTTCTTTCAAACATGGATAACTACATCACTGAAATCAAGGGGAAAAATGGGGAACATAATTTCCCCATATATTTTCTATAATTTAGGGAAAGGATATGTCAAAGTATTATTGATGAATTTAGATTTCCAATTATCATGGATGAGAAATTATATTCTTAAAAAAGGGAACATGTATTGGAATCTCCACCATTGTTTGGGGTAATTTGAAAGAGGTTACATCGTTTTTTCCTAAAATATATTTCTAAGAATCAATATGTATCTTGTTGGAGTGATAATAAAGATACATGTTGTTCTATGATTGTTATCTGAAAGAGACAATTAACATGACTAGTGGTCCACCTAAGAGGGGGTCAAAACTATATATAGTTTTGTATTGTGTAAAAGGGATATCAATAATTCAAGTTAATGACTTATAGAAATGGTGATATATCGTATAGTATAAAATATTATTACATGGATTCTCCAATTTATTTTATTTTTTTGTGACTATTACATAAGATTTAAATGGCATTCTTTTCTGGGAAACAAGGAATGGTTTTTGGTTCATGAATTAGAAGAAATACTTATTTTGAAACTTATCATTCTTAATGGTATCATATCCTCTTCATCCATTTTTATATGTTAATATGAACCATTATATATGAACTTATGGATGGAAAAGGACCCCCTCATTATGGTTCATGTATCAGATATTTCTTGCAATGTATCATTAGGGTCCTAATAACTAAAATAAGTTCTCCTTGTATGAAATAGTAAATTGGAACATTCATTTTAAATTCTTATGATATTAAATTTTGATGGACCCCTAAATTATTTACATTATATAGTCTTTGATAATATAGTCATTTCAATTTTTTATTCACTTTTGATATTTCTAATTTGTAAATAGTTGAATGAAAATAGAATTTTTATGTGGGGTAAATTTTAACCCATCTGGGAAGGCTGATTTTTTTCACATTTAATTGAAAATATGGGGTTTTTTTGTGTGGTTGTATGAGTTATTCTATGGTACTCCAATAAGGAATGAATTATTTTATAGGGGCCCTATTTCTAATCATTATCCACTATTTTTTGGATGATGTTTTATAGATTCTTATTGAATTCTTCTATCTATTCATTCTACAATGCATAATTGGGGGATGGATTGTTTGAATCAATGTTGTTATATTTTTATAGACATTTTAGTTTATAACAAAAAAAAATGATGTTGTTTTCCATTATAATGTTTTGAGGGACACTAAATCTACGGATGATATTGGGATTCATGAAATTGATTATAATATATGCACCTACTTCCTTATTTGGTATTTCATTATCCCTTAGATAAAGGAATTGAGTAGCAGTAAGATTGTACTTCAACTACATATTTGTAGTTTGAGTATGTACTCTATGACATCCATCACTTGTATGACAGAAAACTAGGAAAATATGTTACCATGGTTCAACTCCAAGGATTGGTGGATGAATTTGTCAAGTATTTGATAATAATTATTCTTTTTGGTGAATTTCATGCTATCAAGTGTGAGTAAGGGTTAGAAATAAACAAAACCTATTATTTTATGAGAATGGTTGATATACTATTGATGGGTACAACATGATCAACTATGTAATTTTTTCATAATAAAAACATTCTCTTTTCTATCAAAACAACTGTGAATGACTCCATCAAAACCACATTTATAGAGGATATTCAGATGATTTATATATCATAAATATTTAAGATGAATACCCATTTTTGTATTCACTCTTTTATGTATCTACCAAATTAAATAAATCCATTTTTGATATTTTCCAATATGTTAATTATTTGACCATTTTCATGATTTTCCTGTATAGTGGTGGATTTATTCTCATTCACCCCTTCCAAATTGTCATAATGAAATGGCTATCACTACTGGAAAATGGACCTATCCCCACGATTTTCTCCAAAACTGTGGGGATACGTTCCCCTACAACCACAGTTTTGGAAAAACATTGGTATAGGTGAATTTTCATGACCTATACCCACGGTTTTCCTAAACTGTGGGTATATGTGGGTCTATCCCCACCGTTTTCTAAAACCGTGGTGATAGGTCCTAAAAGTGACCTATACCCACGGTTTCCCAAAACCATGGGTATAGGAGTACCTATCCCAACAGTTTTGGGGAAAACTGTGGGGATAGGCTTGGGATAAAATACCTATACCCACGGTTATGAAAAACCGTGGGTATAGGTCAATTTTGTGTGCGCGGGAATTTTTTTTCCGCGGGAAGGAACATTTTTTTTACTAGAACCCTATACCCACAATTCATACATCTATACCCATAGTTTTTATAACTATATTTAACTAAATATATATATATATACATATAGGTGATGTTAGGGTAGTGGTTCAATGCGGTGTTTGCAGCGAATAGGTTACGGGATCGAAACTCGGTTCCTGCATTATTTTAGGACCTATACCCACGGTTTTGAAACTGTGGGTAAAATCTGTTGACACTGTGGAAATTGGCTATGTTTCGGTGACATAGTGATGGGACACCTATACCCACGGTTTTCAAAAACCGTGTGTATAGGGTGGGGACTTATACCGATGTCGTTCCATCCCATGGTTCCCAAAACCGTGGGTATAGGCTATTTTTTCATTAGTGTATATAGATCTGTTGCACATAATGTTTATTACCCTTCCACCCCTGTCTGTATTGGTCAAAGCTGTAGCCAAATTTCTAACACATTTAGACTAGAATTCTATGCATTTAGAAGGTGAATTAATCTTTTCAGTAAATGGAATTCCATAATCAAAACTCACATATATGAATACATGGGAATCACCTCTTCCATTATGTAACTACACTGACCATCATATAATTTATAACCGACATTGATTTTTTCATAATCATAGGTGTTCCACAACAATTTTTTTCCTATCATAAAACAAGGATAAAGTCTTAGTACTCCACCTTATTGTAAATTCATTCTACTGAAAACATGATGAAATAAGGTTGAATATATTTTTCTAGAGGGATTGCAATTACTCCCAACCTAACAATTTTGATATTGATTTATTCCATTCACATTTCTATTTTCCATCTGAACACACCATAACAATACAACCACTATTCATTTGGTCCACCATGTATAGTGAAAATATATTTATTAAGAAATTACATATTCGACAATGTTAACTATAAATAGGGGTGTTCTTGGTGGGAATCAGAAGGTGCCTCACCATTTATTATCTTTTGTAGTATGAATTGAATGTCAAAAATGGACATTATGAAATACATTTGTTCACAGTATTTATTCATCATAGGGAAGTTAAGAATTTATCTAACCATGTTTCCATGGCAGAAATATGGATTTAGTTTTGCTTCATGTAGTTTCTCAGGTTATGAACTACATAAATTAGTGGTAGGAAACTCTTCTCTTTGTATTAATATCAAGTCCTATAATTGAGCATAGTTTTACTATGAATATAGAGGTTTCTACCATTTTTAATTTCATTTTTCTTGGATTCTAGATTATCTAGTGATTTACATTTGAGTTTCTCCATGAAAATGAGTTCTATTAGTTTTAAATGGTTAATTAACACAATTAGAATCAAAATATACTCTTTATGAACATCATTTTCTAATTGAGAGTTATCAGTCCATTGATAAATGAGACCATTCATTATTTCTTTGGTGAAACATACACACATTCAAACAAAATATATATGAATGTGTATGATTTGGGATAGGATCCCCTTTATTCCTCTTTACTCATTGATGTTTTTAAGAGGTGACATGTTATTGAAATACATAGGCATCCTATGGTAAACATTGATGTTGTGATATAAAACTATGAAACAGAGAAGTAATATTGAGATAATAAGGAAAATACATTTAAAGGGACTAAATATTAATATATAATGTCATATTTTTTAAAAAATGATCTCTTTATCAGTGGGATGACTTGAACACTACCATGATTGA
Organism: Viscum album; assembly: GCA_963277665.1. Taxonomy (NCBI): domain Eukaryota; kingdom Viridiplantae; phylum Streptophyta; class Magnoliopsida; order Santalales; family Viscaceae; genus Viscum; species Viscum album. The sequence continues at coordinate 2,086,540,800 of OY728122.1, read as the reverse complement.
ACAACCAAATTCTCAACATAACATTGAGTAGAATTCCCAAAAAAGGGTTTGAAAATGTGCTACATAGAATATTGGTTTTTGGAACTAACATTCCTCAATTTTAAATCCTTTACACAATAATATAATGTCCCATTGGGTTCCAAAATACAATTATATTGATTATATTTAGGAGCCATTATGAATTTTTAATACCTAGAATAGCTTGCCATGAAGGATAGATCTCAATAACAAGTTGTCATTTGAATGATATGTTCTATGAAGTGGAACTATAAATAATCTTGAAAAAAATGATGGTTATGATCCTTTAAATCAATTTGAAATATAATAATAATTTTCTTATACTTGAATGGGACAATATTGGTGAGTGACTTTGGGTATTAAACCTCTCGAAAGATTTTTGACATGATGATAATATCATTATTAATTCATCTTTGGTTCCATGTGTTAGATGTTCTCCTAGAATCCTATTTATAACAATATAAGTCTTATAGTAGACAAAGGTGGTGTCTGGATATATCATAATCATGCCCCAAAATCTCTATGTAGTTTTAGAAAACCAAATCTCAATGTCATTTTTGAAAAGTGGTGCACAACAATTTTTATATAGAATATATATCCATACCAATTAATGTATAGATGGTAGATTCTTTTGTTCCTTATTTTATCTACTAGAGTTTATTAATTATATTAACTCATCTTACTCAACTCGTGGAGGGGTATCTATGAGATACCCTTCATATTCCTCTTCCCAATCCTCTTCTTCTTCCGCTTCTCCATCCAAATTGACCTCAAAATTAAGAGGATTATATGATTAATGGTTTTCTTATATGTTAGATATATTTTCAATATCCTTAAATTAAAAACATGAATTATGGTTGTCCCTACACCTTATGGGTAGTGAAATAGTTCCTACCAATTCACCCTTTGATATATGGGCTTTATGAAACCCATAGGAGATAAACGTGAAATCTCTATCTGGTGCTTCAGGATCATTATGGGGCTTTAGGATCACATTTGGGTTTTGATTGTTTTAATGCTACAACTACTATCTCTAGATATGATGAACACACACCAATTTATGAATGATTGAATCTTAGATCTCTATTTGATAGTATGTATTAATCTCCATGCTCTTTGTATAAGTTAGTTGGGGTTATCTATAGACCATTTGTGGCAACTACCCAAGAGATTTTTTAACATTGTGATGCTTTCCCTCTCTTTGTTATAATATTTCATTGATGTGTTGAGATTCACAATACTAATGTAAATATTTGACAATATGAAATTTTCATATCTATCCATTTCCATATTATTTGAGATATTTTTAATTTGAATAAGGTAATTAAACTTATTGAGGCATGAAAGGACTACCTATCATGACATTTATTTTTATATCCTACAAGACTACAAAGAATTCAGATTCAGGTACATAGTTCCAGAATTGAGTTTAGAAATTGACCTGACTGAGGGGATTTTATTTCCACATATGATAATTTTACATAATTATAGTTTAAATTGATAAAATGTCATTATTATTACCCAAAAAATACTAAATTGATACTGAAATGGGGTTTACACCTAATATACTTTTAATGAATCCTCGTCATATTACAATGTAGTTGTTCTTTTTCAATGCAATCAAGGTTTTAATGGTACCCTATATAATATCATACTTGTTTTTATCTATGAATAAGATAAACATGTCCCATTTCACATGATAAATATCTAAATGATACAACTCAGAAGTTTTGAACTCTGTATCAAACTCCTGAGGGATTAGAAAATCCCATATGATGCTTCCCAAGGATCCTTTGATAAATATATAAAATGAATGATTCAAATCGTGTCCACCACCATGTGAAATTGCATCATGATTTCATATATTTTATGAAATTTTACGCCATTAACATCATGATATTTGTCTATATAAGAATCATTATTGGATTTTGATCATGAACAAGTTGGCTTCGACCTATTAATATAGGTTGAGGGCACTCATATATAGTGTATTAGGTTGAGTTGGAAAGCCTAGTCGCCTGGGATGATTAGATAGTTAGAACCCCTTAGGCATTAAAAACAACAATTAGTTCTATATGAATCCTCGTAAATGTGTATACATCATCATTATCATTTTGTTCTTGATGAAGGTATTTACCATGAGTTTCATCATCATAAATTGATTTGAAAGTGGCCTAGAAAAAATATTTGTATTATCCCGAAATTTTCCATCCACTTATTTCATGGAGGTTGTAGACTATTCCTACAGTTCTTTAATCTTTCATCGGGAACTATGTTAGAAAAGTAATCTTAATTAGAGAACGTCTCCACCATTTGAATGATTTAAATGGAACTAAATATAAATTTAGTATTTTATGTCGATTACATTTTATGGGACATAACAAGTGTTAAAATTTTATATAATGGTTTTCATACTATCATGGGTAGAGGAATTATGTTTGAGTGGGTCTATAATAAATATTTCCTTGGTTTAGGTTCAAATTCTTTTTATCAATAATTTTTTTCTTGATACTCTATTTTAATGAACATTGGCTTATTGAGGAAAGTTCTGTTGATGCAAAGGTTTTTGCAATGGTAATGGATTCTAGGGAAAAATTCCCTAGTTTAACTATGTCATTAGGATAGAATGCGCATGATAGATCACCTTTATGGTTATCAAATCACTATGCATTTTTTAATACATGATTCAAAATTATTACCACTACATAATAATTTTGGGATGGAAGTGGATATGCATGCCACTTGTGTAGGTGTATTCCCAAATTTTTCATACATTCAATCAAACATATTTTAGAAAATGTCAACATAAATAATGAATTACTAATTATGATGAACAATGTTATGTTAATTGGTAAATGATTTGGCCATTTATCAAGGCCATCGTGACCTATCCACTTTGGATTTGAAAACATTAATATTTTTTCCCAGGACAACATTAATATTTTAGGAAAATATTATGAGATGTTCAATATATATTCTTGTTTCATAAATTTATAAATATTCTGAGGCTTTGAATATATTTTGGAAAGATGTGGATCTACATATAGAACATAAAATGTATGAATATTCCCTCTAAAAAGTTCAGAATTACGTCAAATAAACCCCTTTATCTTTTCCCAATACTAAGAGAATCATTCCTTAAGAATAAGTGGTTATAATTCATTAAGAAAAGGGTGGGATGATTGAAATACCTTACTATATTCATTGGTTGAATCTCACTGATTGAGAAATAGGAAGGAATTCATGGGAGAAAAAAATTTCATACTATTCATTGATTTATTAAATGATCGCATTTTTATAATATTTCATTATGAAACATATTTAAAAAAGAATCATATTCCAAATTTTCTATTGCATTGGTTTCATGTTTTTTGTAATCGACCAGAATGTATCAATTTTTATTTAAAGACACATAATGAGTTATGGGAGTTTCATCAATATTTGGAAAATAATAGGCTTTATTTCCATTTGGATAACCATTGGAGAGGCCATAATCTATATAGGTAGTTATAACACTAGAATATTTCTTTTTTTAATTCAACATTTTAGGGGCATCATACATTATCTTGTGAATTTCATAAATGATTTTCTATGAATTGTGACCCAAAGTGATTCCCTAGAGAACCTCATTATTTGAATTATCCATATGGATGGAAGGAAAAGAGATAAAGCATATTATAAGGATCCAGTTTTTGAAATGCCTCCTATCATGGAAAATGATGACCTATGTAGGGTGTTCCAATTTGGAAAATAATTCTCATAACACTTTTGGTTGGGTTTTCCCCTTATTCAGTTTTTTTATATCATTTAATCATATATGGTGATTTTAAAGACGTTTTATTGTTTAAATTCACCATGCCCTTTGGACTAGGGATGCTCGTGTAACACCATGGATACAGTTATCATGTATAATAACTTTTTTAGATCCCTCTACAATGTATTTACTTCATTCAATATAACATCTTCATAATGGATTGTTTTTTCATAGATATCATTGCTACTTTACATTTGTGTTTTCCTAGGAGATAAGAATGGTAACTCTTTTAAGATGCCTCACAGAATTTTATTTTGTTATCCTACTCATTACAAGCCTCGATATTTTGAGACATAGTCATGTCTGACTCCTTCAATACGTGCGCTATTTTGATGGTAGATCCCAATTATGTGACTTGACTTGATGAAATTACATTTCATGATGCCACCTATAGTGTGGTTTATTCACTATAGAGTGAAGTGAAATGTGGTTCTATTTACTCAACCTATCCGAAAGTATGGACATAATATGGGGTGTCAGTAATAACTGATTTTACATAAAAAATAATGAATTCATTTCCATTGATTCCTTCATTATTATTTTATTATTTTTGGATTTTTAACAATTGAATATTCTATTAATTCAATCTAATAAATAAATTATTGTATTTTATTAAATGTATCACTGTATAATTTTTAAGGAATTATTAATTTCTAAATTCTAAAGAGTTATCAATATATAGGGACACATTTAATGTATGAATACCTCTAAAAAGTTTTTTAAATATCATATATTGGAGTATAAATTGGACAAAACATAAATGGGATTTTCTCATTAGATACTTTATTCCCCATGAGAGACATGTATTCATTGTCTTAAATTATTGAATCATCTATTTGATGTGGCCATAGTGGGAATATCCCAAAAATAGTGTTCAATCTGTCAGTATTTGTAGGAATCTCTTTTGTAATGCTAGAATCTAGGAAATCCAAGTGAGGTTAAGGGAATGCCCATTTCCTAAATCTATCTTTAGATTAACAAGGATTAATCTTATCAATGAAGAGGCATAATGAATGAATATCATTATCATACCAAGTGCATCATTATATGTGGGCATAATCAAAGTTGATTCTACTAGGGAATTAAATTCTTTAAAAATGAAACTTCTCTTTGGGGAGGGCCTTCTCAATGATCACCAACATCTCGTAGACTACAATTATGACTTAATTTATAGAAAATGGATAATGGTCCTATGATGTCTTCCCTGTGGATTAAATTTGAGTTGGGAATTGGCAAGTAGGGGGTCAACAATTCTTTTTTTTGGGAATTGGGGGGTTTTCAATATAGTCAACAAGGTAAAACCACTGGAAATTGTTTTTAGTTTAGAGGTAATGAATATAATCATGATAAATATTTTTAAGAGGAATTAATGTGAAATTGATTAAAAATTAGTATGGAGGACTATTACAACTGAAAATCCTACTTATTTGAATTGGTTATAAGTCAATATGATCACGAGCCAATTTTTATATAAGTTGTAGTTAATCAAACACAACATCATTTAATATTGGAATGATTTGGGAATTTATCTATATTTTTGTTCCCCAAAGAATGTATTTCTCTTTATATGTTCTTCATCAAAAGGTTTATATCTCATTTTATAGAATTAGAAATCATATATAGGATCCAACTTGAGTGAATCTATTTCTAAATCCATTATATTCTAACATGTTTCTAGAGATTTTTTATGAATAAGTTCCTACCCTAGAGTGGTCATTGAATTGGAATGATAATCGATATTTGAAACAATGGTGTTCCCCTTGTCCAATTTTTTATTTATTATTGAAATTTCCCAATTAACCTTTGGTATGGTTCATGTATTATATTCCCACTTCTGAGCAACCTTCAAATTGAGATGATGACCTACCACAATTATTTTGATGTGGATTTTTTCCCACTAATAAACAACCTTTGATTCAATTATTATGTCATGGAATGTTTTTAAAAAGTGGGAATGGATATATTCCATCTCTTCTATTTCATCTATGATTTTCTAGGTGATATTCAATGCTAGAATGGTATTATATACCCATTTAATGGTAGGAGTAGTGAAATATGCCTACTATTATCCGATAATTCCATAACGAATATGAGGGAATGTGTCTTGTCTTAGTTGGAAGCATGAACACACCCAATGTGTATTTTGATGATATACTAATAATCTTCTTAGTGTGATTCTAAATTATGCTTGTAGTCTTGTTTTTTGTGGGAAACAATATATGCCAGATCATATATTTATTCTTTATAATTGTGGGATTCCATGTTGGTGAATAGGTTTCGATCAACTACACGTTGATTTCTTATAGTCCTTAGTGGGATACCCTAGGCACCCAAGCCTAGATGGCTTGATTTAGGGAACGCAAGAAGAAAGCCTCATCATGTTAAGGACATGGAACAAAAAATTATTGAATTTAGATATTGTTGTAAGGATCCATTTAGTATAACTCATACTCTAATGTGATTAAAATATTTTTTAATTTTATATCCAATTCCCTTAAATAATGGAATGACATTCTTTTGTGTTCTTAGGAGAGTCTCTTGAAATTTTTTTAAATGTGATTGGGTCCTCATGTTTTTTTCTTTCATCCATTATTGGGTTGATGGTAAGTAGAGATTCAATTCATAAAGGTCATTACACACAATATGTAATGACGGGATAGTATTGTTCATGTGGTTGTCCTTACCAACAAGTCCAGGGTCCGGTCAGATCCGTCCCTAAAAATTTATTAAGAAAATGATAAGAGAGTCAAGCGTACAAGGGATTGTTACAAAGGCGAGAGTATATTACACCATGCATTGTCCGCCTCCACCAGTGGAGCGCAGTATTCTGGTGCTGTGAAAGACCACATCATATTCTTTGCCATTATTTCTTTCTTTGCCAAAGCATCGACAACTTGATTGGCTTCCCTATAAGCATGTGATATTATCAGATTGATCTCATTAGCCTTGTTGAGACACGCAATCCAGTGAGGCAGAATTCTCCATGGTACATCTCGTGTTCTTGTTTTCAAGGCCTGCACTGCAATTTGAGAATCTGATTCAATCCATAATGTCTTATGATATAGTGATGATCTAACTTAAGAAACTAATAATGAATTAGTATTTTTGCATTGGTATGATTATATTTTGGTTCATGGGGAGTTATGTTGATATTGTCTATAACTAGTAGTAAGCAAACAAACAAAAATAGATAACCTCCTCACAATGTATTATCATAAGTATATAAGAACATACTGGTTAATTAAATTGAAGGATCCATGTTTGGAATACTTTGTTTAGTTTGAGTATATAAGATAAAATTTATTGACATGTGTGTGATAATGTCACCACATTTAGTGAAGGACTCAGGTCCAGATTAATATTTTTTCCTCACTCATTTTAGGTTGGCTTCTAATGGGACTGATTCATTGAAATAGAAACACATTGTTGTTCCTGAATCCAAAATATGGACTTCCATTCCAAATTTAGCCATCAACATTCATTTTTTAAAATTATTCTTAGATATTCACATTAGTCAGTAATAAAATATTTTAAGATAATTTCACACTTTTTTGGGTAATTATTAAATCATCCAAAAAACATGTAGCGACTTGTATCATATCAGAGAAACCACTATAAAACATATTATAAATCTTATCACCCATAAAATCTAAAATACATTATGTATAAATTAAAGAGGTGAAATTTTTATATATTAGAGGTTATACTTCAATGGAATAACCATTATGTATAAAAGGATATCTATCTCACCTTATAATATGGGTTTAAATTAATTATTTTAATGATTTATTATATAATGCCTCATAATTGGGAATTGTAGAATTCATTTAATTCCATGGAGGTGAGGGAGTTTTGGTGTCAGTAATTTAAAAACTACAAGTTATTACTTCATATCCTTTTAAAATATATTATAACCCACATTCATCAATTTCACTTAATGATACATGTCATACATTTTCAGGTCATTTGATGAAGAACAAACCATGGAGGTTAACATCATTAACAAAGAATTTTTGGGTAAAATGGCCCTAGAAAAGTATTGTGGTTGAGTCATACATGTGAAACCCTTTCTAATTGACCCTACAGTGAATATAGAATGACTGAAATCAATTAGTCATAAATGGAATATATCCTTTTGAAGAATGATCTCATTAGGAGTACGACCAAATGAAGACATGGAAGAAAAGGTAACAGAATGAATATAGAATCCTAAGGGAAGGATACTGGAAATATGTGAAATTGTGGGTTTGAATCTCATGGATGACTCTTACATAACCCATCAAGATGGGAATCAAATCCCAGGTATTTCATAACATCTTGGGGTAACACTGAATTCATAAGATCATTTTTTACTTTATCGGGAATATTTTTCAATGATGCTTCCCTCCTAGGGAATAATCCCTATTGATAATATGGAAACATTATTTTTGTATTAACGCTAATCTAAGGAATAATATATATTCTTTATTATTCTATTATAATAATCACTATTTTTATTTATGACCACATAAGTCATGATTTATGTTAGAAATAAGTGATAATAAGAGATCATCATATTGCATAATCATCTTGTAGGGGGTTTACACCTAAATCATAGGCCTAAATTGACCTCTCTAATTCGTCAAATGGTGGAAGTGGGAGGATATATAGATGTATGTGTTGACATCATATCGTTGTAGAATGTATATGAGTTTATTTATTGAGGGATTCCCATTATAGAATATTATTTTACATCACCTGGTGGATGGGGGTGAAGCCACGATAGGGATATTAGGGAGAAAGGTAATAATTATCCATTACCTATATCCTAATGATTTATAAAATTTGTGATGGGGTTTATATATCATGATAAATGCGACATTATTAAAATCAAACTGTATGATTAAAATGATAAATGAATTTCACTTCCTAAACCACTTCCATTTTCCCTATAGTTGAGATCCTCATTACCATGTGAGTATTTTTATTGTGGGAATTTAAAGGATCTTATCTATTAGGGTTATTAAATTCATGGATTCTATTACAAAAATATTGAATGATTGAGATGGAAATATTCTAGTGTAATACATACATTGGTCTAGTAGGTATAGAGGTATAGAATTAGGTTTGATATTTTAAAATTTTAAATTTCGTTTGGGCCAATCTGTGCAAATTTTATTGTTCACGAAGGGGGAAAATTAATTTTTATGCTACATGGGATAATTGTAGTGAGGTAAAATCAAGAATTACATAAGGATATCCTCTTCCATGTATTGTTCCTTCTTCATGAGATGGGTATCGGGAAAAGACATTTTCAAAGGGGGAGGTAACTACATCATGAGTAGTTCCCTTCATAAAGAGTTCCATTTTTTTCCTAAAATCCTCTTATATGAGGATTCAATTAGAGGATATTTATTTTTAATATGAGGTATTTTGTATAAATACTACCTACAGGATAGAATGTATCTCAAATTTTCTTCTCATAATTTCTTGTGGGTTTCTTGTATCTCAATATGTCTTATATTGTTTCTTTTGTCTCTATTTTTAGTGAAACAAATATGTATGTATAAGGAACAGGAATAAATTTTTTTTGGAAAAGACTTCCAAAAAAATTTAAAAATTAGTGTTATCTGACCTACTAGACATTTTGGGAAACTCGTTATTCCCCTGACCAATAAATGCATTATTTTCTCACCAAAAAATATAGGTGACATATAAAATATTTGAATGATAGAAATAGTGGAAAAACAGCATGAAATACACGATGACCAAGTTTAAGGATTTTAGTCCCATAGGTAATTTTCGTACCATATACTAAAATTTAAATGAATCTAGGGAAAAAGAGAACATGGCTAAGGGAATTTTCTTTAAAAATGAAACCCTTCTTAAATTGAACTCCCCCTGAAGTCGTGAACTCATCTATATAAAACATACAAATGTGATTAATATCTTAAATAATAAGAAAAATTCATTGAAATGTGTATCTATATGGAATTGTTATTTCGAAACATGATATCCTCCTCCGACATCGAGTTTAGCATCAATATAACACCTCCATGAACATCTAAAATGGTTCACCTAGGAAAACACCAAATTTCATTAATGGATAAAGTAAAACCTCTTCCATTTCCTCTGGGAATTCATGATCAATGTGTCTGTCACACTAGAATTTCACCGTTTGGGTCATGAATTCTCTTATTAATAGATTACTCTCATATAACATCCCCAAAATCTAGGGTCCCGAGAATATTCAAAATATGTTAATCCAATGGTAATGAGATTCCCATACTTATAGATGGTGTTTGAAGCTTAGGTATTGAAACTTATTTCCCTTGTGTTTCCATATGCGTGAAATGAAAAAGTATGTATCCATCCAAATACATGACCCTCAACCGAGTGAGTAGAAGTAATTTTTTAGAATGTAATGTATAAGCCGTCCCAGAGTCCCAAAATTCCCCATCTTGACCTGATACTCATCCACCAGAAGATATGGAGAATATTCCCTTAGTCATCCCTCTTGATGTTATCCCATAAAATTTATGTTGGATATCATATTCCACTAACAACCCATATCTCCACCAATATCCACTATAAAATTAGGATAAATGATCAATTTAGGAATCTAATTAAAGTGTTTTCTCATACAATGTGTGTTTGTGTGATGTGGTTGTCTTTTACAATCATTTGTTATTATTGATCAGTAGTGATCATGACACTATCTTGATCAATAATTTATAATGGGTCTCCCATAAGCTGAAATCCCAAAATCATGCTGTGATCTGCTTATAATGGTGTATTCACTATGAGACATACCATCATGGGACATGTTCCCATTTAGGTAACAAATGGGCTTCCAATTATGTATAACCCCCATGACATCATAAACTACAATGGGTTTTATTACCATATCAGTGGCATATGTAGGAGGCCTCCATATGGGTAAAACCAATCATCACATATCCATTACCACTTTTATTGGTTCATATTCATAGTAAGATCATAACTCACCTAGGAGACCATATTCCTTATGGGATCCATTCCATATTTTACTCATTAGCTCATTCTCCAAGTAAGATTTTTATTCAAATGTTAATATTTCATATTAGATCAATCCATTCCCATATAGATATATTTCTCATATGGTAAACCTTAAAGGTTCACTCATTCATAAGTCCCAAAATCATCTTTTTTTAGTTACCTTTCTACTATAAGTCCTTATAAAATTATGTTAAATTTTATACATTTTTATTAATTACATGGAAAAAATGGTATGATTTTTTATGTGGAACTAATCTATGTGGGTTATCATTCCCTTCCCTAGTATACATTAGAAGCCCTTCTCATGGTCCTGATCCTAACATCAAAACACCACTACCATCCTAGATACAAATAATTTTTATAATTGTCTAGTAAAATGAATTAATTAATAATTCAAATAAAGAATGAATTAATATGAAAATAATAAGATGAGAAGGAGAACCACAGATTCATATAGATGGATATATCACTGAAGAATCTCATATACATACAAATAGAGCCATTTATTGAGAACCACTAATATCATAATATTGTAACTCTATCACATATACATGACTGATTAAAAATTTTATGTGTTATCAACCTTTCATTAGGGTTCATATAGTATTTAGGAATATACATTAAATCTATAATAGAGTCCCAAAATATGAGACAAAATACACAAAAGTGTGAGATAAACAAGACATCACATCCCCTTACTGACCACGTGACTTTAGAAAGAAGCTCCTTGTCATGAATGTAGTAACATCTGGGTGTTTCCGGTTCCATGAATCAACCCCACTAGATACCACCTCAAAATGGGTGTGAAATTGATATAGATCATGTAAATATTTTTTCAGGGTTTTTTTATCATTTATGTCAATATTCATCCATATTTTACTTGTTTCACTTGCATTATTTTATTTTAAATCTATCCAAAATAATTCTCTTGATAGGATATGATCATTCTAATTTTTTTATTATAGGGAAAAGTATTCGAATACCATATAATTTCATTATAATCCAGAAAATTTTTATCATGTTGGATATGTATTAGATGTCCATCCACATTAATTATCATGTTGGGTCATGGTAATTTTATCTCATTTATTGTGGTAGGGAAATAATTAAAATTATGGTTCATTATTGAAATCAAACATAGGTTGAAAATTTATTGAAATTTTAAATCAATCATTAAATATATATGTGTGTGTGCGTGTTTTCATTTATTTTGAGGCTCCTTTGAGAATTGTATGAAATTTATTTTGGAAACTTATGGGGAATTCATTGGATATAATCATATGATGGGTGGTAAAAATAATTAATATTATTTTTATACATCAATAGATCCCATGAGAAAAATTAATTGGGTTTTTTATATACATATTCTCATAATAGTTTAGTATTTGTGATGAAGGATTTGATAATAGGATTCTGATCTCTGACATTAGGAATTCTATTTTTATGAGATTAGTATTATTGATAGGATTTCATTACATTATTTTCAGAAATATATAATGAACATTATTTAAATTAAATAATATATTAGTATTGTTTTCATATTTATTCCATAGAATTTATTACATTATTTTGCGATGATTTCTTTTGTAGTATGTTTTCTCTTGATGATCATTTGATATCACTTCTTTTATGTTTCTATTTTCCCAGGTTTAGAGGGAATTTTGTAAAAATTAAATTTTTATTTGTTTTCTTATATATTGTGTAAAAAAATTACACTTTTGTATGAAGACATGTGAATTATTAGTTTATATTAGATCCAAATATATTAAATCTATAAAACTAAAATAAACCTAGATTTTTTATGATAAAAGAAAAATTTAATGTTCCTTACTTATCAGATTGATATGTATGGGAATTAATAGTTAGTATCAAATCCTTATTTTAATTTATGTCTTAATGGAACCAGATCTAGGACCATGGTTTTGATGCATCACATTTACACTCACTCCCATGTTGATTGTGTTGGACACTTGTTTTTCACAATTATTATTATTGATGATATTATTGCAAATATAAGATTATGAAACACTCTTCATGAAATGTACATATTGAAAATTATTGGGTAAAAATTGGTGGTAGCTATTATAATTATGATCATACCTTGTTTGAGTTCCTCTGTAACATTAAAGATATCATGAATCCTGATCATGTTAATGTTAATAGACCCACCAATAATTATGGGTGATATTTTAATACAATTTTAGATTTAGGAGGTTGGATCAGGAATAAGATTCCTCTGATATTATTTGAATTTTTATACATTTAATTTATTTTTATGTATCCGCTATAAAATATATTGAAAATAAAATATGATTATGTTTTATATATTTTATTATTTCAATTGAAATTTTAATATATTCCAGATTTCAATTTTTACATGAAAAACACTAATATTATTTTTATTTAATATCCAATTTTTTATTTTCATTTTATCCCTATTTAATTATATCGTATGAAATTTTATAAATATAATTTCTCTCATTAATTGTATAATAAAAATTAAGTATGATTTATGATTATATTATTTTCATATGATGTTTTTATTCAGTAATTTAAAAACATCCATGTAGTTTTTCATCATTTGTTTAGTATTTAACTATATATAATTGTTTTTTAATAGTTAATTGATTAAATTATTTATTAATTAGTCTATATTCTTTAATTAATAAGAAAATATTTTTATTTTCTAATTATATTTTAAAAAAATTAAGATATATTTAATATATAATTATCTAATGAAATCATTATAAACCTTTACAAGTATTATCTTTGACATGTACATAGGCTATTTAAGTTAATATTTTTCTTCTAAATGAACTCCACTATACCCATATACATAAAATAATTTAAATGTGACCATTATATGTGATTTTATTTGTAACTTTTCTCATATGTTAATATATTAACCTTATATGAGGTACTAGCTATTACCCACACACATGCATGTTCAAACTACCCTTACATGAGTTTATTTGGATTTTCATTTTTTACTATTGTAATATTTATTTGACATAATGAAATATATTTATTTTTTATCTAACCTTTACAGGATTAATATATCTACCATTTTTTAACTTTTATAAATTTAACTCAATGATTTTTCATGTTTATAATTATATCACAATCACTCTATATGTGGTCTCCTATGACTTTGTGAATTAATATCCCATTATGGAAATCCCTGACTACTTTTTTGGTGGTGTACACCCATGGGTGGATTATGCTACAACACTAGTTCTTATTGGAAAATTTTAGGATCCATAAATTATTATCCATTTTATCCCAATTAGTATGTGAATTTTTTCAAAAAAAATTATTGACATGCATTACCAATAAATAGTTTTGTACACTTTTTTCAAAATTAGTTATCCAGGGATCAAAATTTGTTCATTAAGTTGAACTCCATTCATGTTTCCATTTGTATAACACATGAAATGATATGGGAAATCAACATGAAGACTCGTGGATCACAAATTGTAATCAATGATAATATGAAAAATACATTTTACAATATTGAATGAGAAAACATATTTATTGTCCGGAGATTTATGGGATTATCTAACTGGGTCAATAGTCCCTTTATTAGATGGTATTTCTGTACATGGATCACTATTTTGTCCATGTATAATAAAAATAATAATGGAATCCTGAAATATTATTTTGGGGAAGAGTCGAGGGAATCTTGTCTCAACTAGAATATTCAATTTGGTACTAAATTCCATCATTAAATATTAATTTATGAATCTTTACAACAAATTCATTATTCCATTGGACCCAACAATATTTCAATTTTTGTTTCCCATCTCATTTTTTCTGATTACGTGCTATTCACTGTGAATTGTAATATAATATATCTACATGGTTTTAATAATTTAATGGAGTACATTTATAGATAGAGTGGAAAAATCATTAAATATGTTAAGAAAATATTCTATCTTCTATCATCCTATTTTCTATGGTGTGTTAGGCTGGATGAAGACTACATAGCCATTCAGAAAAGGGAATTTAATATATAGTATTTGTTAGCCCCCATCTTTCATTGAAGGATTCTCATTTAAAACTTCAATTGGTTAGTTGAAAATATTTCCAAACGCATCAATAACTGAAAAAAACAATATATATTTCTATAGAAGGTTAAAATTTCTTATGTTTGATCATAATTATATCGTAATTTGTGTTTTTTTGGTCTCCAAGGTTCCCAAGGTTGTTATCATAGAGATTTAAAAATACTATTTCATCCAACATATGATATGACCTGTTTGATTTTTTGTTTAATTTGGATTTATGGGTATGGATGTCCATGCACTAGGTTGTAGGTGGAATCAACCTAATTTAATTAGTAGTTATGATGCATAGCGTGAATGTTAATATGTCCTAGGAAGGGATTGAAGGTTTAACACTATGGGGTACTTCATTATAGACCAACATGGGGAGGGCATGAGACATCCAAGTGGGAGGGTTTTTGGTTTATTGATCTCTTTCCAAGGGCACATCCTAGTTATTTAGGATAATTATTATTATATCAATAGTTTTGGAGATATCTATTTCTAGAGACACACATGAGCTAGAGTAGAGATGATATTTATAAGGTGCATGATCCCATATTACTGGTTTAGTCATGCCATATGTTATCTTTAAATTATCAATGTATTTTAAACTGACATAAACATGAATTTTTCCAAAATATTCATATGACTGATGAAAATATGTAGGTATTTTTATGAGTTCCACATCTAGTGGTTTCTTAGTGAAATATTTACTTCATTTTATATACAGACACATGGTTTATGAAGCCTAGGTTAGAATTATTAAATGAAAAAAGAGTCCTATAAAGTTGAACTATACTATTTTTAAAATTTGGAACTATACACTTCCCATATACGTGGAGATCAATAAAATGTATATCTACTCATCATCAAAGGGGAAATATCATAGGAATCCCCATGAAGAATCTACATATCATATTTTCTTAGAATGAATATCGGTAACATCTTTATAGAGTGTGTTTGTAGATTTCACTTTTCTTATATCCCACAATTTTGGAAGCGATGTGTTCATCTATATTTGGTTCAATGATGATATTTATTAATGAACTAAAAATAATGTTATGGTACTTCTTATGGAATATGGCTTCTAGTGCCTATTGTTGTATAGAAAAAAGGCTGTTATCATAGAGATTTTAGTTGAAGTGTTTACTAGGTGGCCAAATCTAGAAGCCTATTGGTAAAGCAAGATTGTATTATTAAGAAATCGGATCACCATTCATTTTTGAAAATAATAATGCATCTTATTGACTACATTTTTCTAGGCAACACATTTTCACCTAGCAATATAGTGTCTGGTGGGTCCCTACGTCCAACAACATCAAGCATAATGTTTATCAGTCCTACTATTATAGTTTCATGGGAGGTGGATGTATTTTATATTACCAAGATTTATTAGTTATTCTAGTCATCACTACTTCCCATGAATGAAGAGACTCTCTTAAAGGCATGGGCTCCGCCAGGTGTAATGGGATATAAATTTTTATGACAACAAATAATGGTGTATCTATTGTTGATACAGACTCTATAATCATAATTCTCTCTCTATAATGTAGTATAACTATACCCTTTTTAATTTCTTATTTCATTTCTAGATGTAAATACTTAATCAATGACCAGTCTTCCTTACATACCACATTTTGATAAGGTTACCATGCTGATGATTATTTGTCATATAGGGTCAATTTTCATAGTACTCATACATTCCTTTTTAATATTGGGTATCTTCCTACTTGATATATGATTAATATATTGTTTTATTCTCTCAAGAACTTCTCTTTTAGGCTTCCATAAAAATGATGTATATATTTTTATCAATAAAATATGATAAGGTATTTGTAGTTATTTCATTAATCGATTATTCTAGAAAAATTTCACACCATTTAAATATTGAATTAAAATATTTCCAATAATTTTAATGAGCTTCCAAAAATTATATATTTTTAGATTATAATTATAAAAAAATATTTAACTCTATGTGATAATTATAATGATATTATTATTATTATAATTTATATTAATTTAATTATATTATTTAGTATTTTATCTATTTTTTTTGTTTTTATTTAGAGAGGGATTGATAATTATCTAGTTAGTATACTATTATCATACATTTATCACGCGTGATTTAATATTTACATGTGATCCACTACAAGACATGAAGGGTGGTCAACATTGAGCTCTTGTTCATATTCTATTTTAAGATACATGAAAATATTTCAAGTATAAAAAATTCATCTCTGAATTTTTATTATAGCCTTATAGAGAATAACTATAACGAATTTGTGTGCATAATTATTATTCATTGACAACTATCCAATTGGATTCACTGAGTCTACATTCTAATTACATATACTAGTCTCTCTCAATAATACATAAGTATTGGTTTATTATATTTTCCAAATAATGAATTATTACTCATTTATTAAGGACTCATGGGTTTGTAAGCATGGGTCAACGTGTTGTGACTATGATTTTATAATATAAATTTTATAACTATTTGTGTGTTCCAAAGAAAATTAAATGTTTCATTAGGTTATACATCCATTAAAAGGGTGTGGTTCATAATCATTTATGTTTCCACTTCATGAATCTTGTGATTACTAAATAATCATCCCTCAATGAGTGTAGATATGATTTTTATTGAAAACAATCCATCAACATAACTTTTAATTTTTTTGGGTTCATTGTGTTTGTTGACAAAGACGGTCTCCATGGTAACTTTTTCAAATATAGCTGGGTTTCAATCTAGGAATTATTAATAATATCCATTAGAAAGGAATGGATTCTTTGGGGGATGTATAGAATGTTTTTTATACCACTTGAAACCATTTCTTAGAGTTTTCCAAAAAACTGGGGTCCAAAATTTTGAGGATGGAAGAATCATTTTGAAAGATGGTTTTCCATGAATTCCTCGTGATAATATGTCAATGGAATTATTTTAATCAAAATTGGAGTTTTTCAATGTTATTATTTTTTATAAAGGAATATGGTATTGAAAATCATTTTTTTTGAAAAGGTGTGGAGCATCACGAATGCATGATGGAAAGATGGTGATTCCCTATGCCTAGAAGATTATTTAATAATAGGTAAATTTTATGAGTGCTATATAAAAATATGTAATATTATGAAAAAAGTTGGATAGCATCACAAATATTTGATTGTGATGATAGTAGCTATGAAAAATGGGCAATCTCCTATAAATATCCCTCTACCACCTTATCCATAGAAAAAAAGAATTTACAATTATTCAAATTTTAGGAATTTTTTAATGTGATTTGGAAAGACTGTTCATATAAATAATTTCATGAGAAAATTAGGTTTCCAAGGTATATTAATGATATTCAAATATTTTATTTATCCCAAATTTATTGATGTTCCTAAATCCAATAATTATCTGAAGGAAGGTTGTAAGATTTTTGATTTTTATGTGATATTCATGATTTTTTTTGAGCTTCGTGATAGGTGGATTCTTCATGAAGGCTGGTTGATCTTCCTCAATGTGGTGAGATTTTCAAATTTTTGGGGTTCATGAAGGAAATATTCACTTGAAAATAATTGGGATGTTAGAATAAGGTTGTGTAATCATCGTTAAAGGAGTGAGCATCTTGAAATTGTTGAAAAATGGTAATTTTTAATAAAACTATGTTAAAGTGACATTAATAAAGAGGATGAATACATAACATCAGCAGAGCATATACCAACCACCACCGATGTATTAATTATTTCAAATGAAGGGAACGACATGTCCATAAACTGTTTATTAATCCTTTATATAGGAGTGGAAAAATTAATAGGATGAAGGTGATCCTTTCTGTAGGAACTGATATATCAATAGAAATATTGAGTGAGAGATCCATAGGGAGTATTGATCATTAAAAATATATTTTAAGGCATTAATACTATGTATAGAAGCGATATATCCAAAACCATGAATTGGGAGTGAGTCTTAGTGAATTTGTAACCTTTATAAATTTATATTTTATTCTCCTTGGATGTAGCCCAGTGAGGGTGAACCATGTAAAAATCTTTTTTCTCTTGTTCTTTCTTTAGTTTCTGTCCATCATATTCATATAAATTTTGTATGGATGAGAACAAAATAAAAAATAAAAAGAACATTATGTAACCATTTTTAAAATGAGATCATGATTTTTTGGGGCATGAATAATATTTTATACAAGATCCATACCCTAATTAAAAACCCCCTATAATAGTGTATAATATACCGTGGGCCTACAATTTGGCGTTATAACATATGTTATTTTAATGGATTTAGTTTATTTAATATGTTATACAGTACTAATGGAAGTGAATATATTGTTTTCTATGACCTCAGTCTTCTATGGAATGTGGTACAACATCCAAAAATATGTATTATTCAAGTGGTATTCCACAATGAGTAAGTGTCTAAAAAATAGGGTGACTAAAATGTTGGGAACAATAAGTGTACTAAATAATCGGTAGGATGAATCATACATCGATAACATTTACTCATTAAATATTTCTCTAGGAATGAGTGAATAACCTGATATTATATTTCATTTTTGAACTTCTGATAATAAATAAATTTCAAGATGTTAAAAATTGTATGTTTACCACACAAAAAAAAGGAATTGGATCAGAAATTGGTTAAAAAAATAAATTTAATGTTATTTGGATCCACATGAGTTAAATTTATGTCAAAAAGTTGAATTTATTAAATGAAATAAATATTAAATTTTCCATAGATCAATGAGAGAAGAATAAACCTCATGATTATGAATTTAAAATATCTCCATGAATATAAAAAACTCAAAGCTGATGATAGAAAAAAAACAAAACTCAAAATAAAATTTAAAGCTGATAGACAAAAATGATAATCTGGATACAGACTAGTCACAAATGGTACATTGGAATGAATGACTACAATAAGATTATGGGTGTTCTAAGACATACGTTGTCTGGATGAATTTCATAATAAAGGAGAAAAGTGACATATGGGATAAGATCACAAAAATATTGGAATGGGAGATGAGTAGTGTGAAATATATCAATAGATAACTTAATGGTCAAAATCAATCAAGGTATATAAAGATTGGGAGGTTTGTAAAAGAGTTATAAATAGTAAAGAAATATGTAAAATTGTCTAATTCCCAATGTAATCCCAAATTGAAGGATTCAATTCACTTTTTATTTTATTTCCTTTTGGTAGGTAATAATGAAATTGATAAAAAAATATGCATTTTTAAAGTAAAAAAATGAAATGATTCTCTCATTATATGACCATAAATTTCTGGAAAATTAGGAATTGTATATGATGAATCCCCCCCTGTGCATGATAGGAAGATATCTATGGAATGTTCTAGAAATTGAAAAATTCACGTAGGCGTAGAAGAAATACCTAACATGGGTTTTACCCGAAGAAATTAAAACTTATGAAATATTCGTGGGATGTATGGTCATTAATTGTTTTTGAGGAAATTAAATATATTTCTTTCTCCAATGATATAAATACTTATATATTTAATAATATGCCAAAATTTCTTGAGAAATATTAAAAAAGTGTCTCTTAGTAGAAAGTTAACATGAAATAATACTATGGGAGAAGACATGGCCACACAATGAGTTTGATTCTCGAGTAAAATATGTAAAATTTCAAATGAAGAACCCTAAATGAATGAACATCTCTATAAAGAAAAGATGGAATTAGGTTTGTATTTAATGGGATATGCTCAATATGTTCTAATCATGGGCATTAGAAATGATATTGTAGGTGGATGAAATAACAGAAGGAATAGAAACATTAATTGAGATCCTTAAATCCAATAGTGTATAATGAAAAATCATATATATCAAGAAAACATGATGATTTTAAAGGCATGTTTAAATCCTCAAGGGAAATAAAATGAGATCAAAAAATGGAATATAATTCAAATCTCTTGTTATTCTCACAACATATCTCTTAGAATAAATGAAAAATATCATGGATTGAAAAGTGAGTAGATACTCTAGTTATTGTTCATTCGACAAGGAAATAAGTTAAGGAAAGAGAAATATCCCTCCAAAAGATAATAAAGATAAAATTATCATTGGATCTATTACTTCTTATAGAAAGGGATATAAAAAATGGGACATTGTTCGAGCATTATGTAAATATATTACTTGTGGGTTTAAACCCCGAATACTAATAAATAATATAATAATAAATAATCTGTATGTTATAAGAAGACTAAGCCTGTGGGTAAGGAATGACTTGTCATATTTCTAGAGCATTTGAGGTTTTTTGAAAAAAAATAGAACAACCATAGATGGAGTACATTGTTTTTTAATAAAGTAACAAAGGGTCAACCCATCCAGATTGAAAAAAAAATTCTTAAGTATTACATTATAGCCCCTATTATTATGTGTTAAATGATTCTAATATCTATGGGATGTGTTTCAGGACAAAGGGGGATATATAATATATGCGATGTTTTATGATCAATGGTAGCGAGTGTATATGTTGAATAGATAGACATGTAATATGAATAATACCAACTCATGAAAATGACATAATTTAGATTATATGTTGATGAGTCTAATGTGAATCGAAATACAAGTGAATGATATAAATGAATGTCTTATTAGTCCTGATTCACATTTAATATCTATATATCAGAATCGTGCATCATCACATGTGTTATTGGTCCACTGAGAGAATTCAAATTGAGTTACAAGAAGTAACATTCATGTATTTCATGATTATCTATTTTTCATAAAAATTCTGGTATCAGCAAGTTATTTTAAGGAAACTAAGAATTGGTGATATATTATCAATAATATTTTTTCATGAGTATTTGTAAATTAGTATAATGTAGTGATTTCAATATAGTAGATAATTAATAGAATCTTAAGAACCATAGTGAAGCATTCTATGATGAAAACGATATCGAGGTAAGAAGCTTCGGGGGGTATAATTTAAAAATGGAGATTCAAAAGATAATGCCAATGATGAGAATCAGATATCAAAATCTATATCATCAATAAGGTCGAATCATTAAGCTAAAATTGATAGGAAAAATAGCATTGGTGATCATGAAGTAGCTGTTCAAAAACGAAGAATTAATACTTTATAGCCGAAGTCATTACTATATCATGTATAGCCTAGATGTTTTGAAGAAGTGGCTAGTGAAAATAATTATATTCTGCCTGTGAATGAATATTTCTTCCAAATATTGAATAATAATACATGGATTAATATATTGAAACTAACAGATAGGAGTTTTATTTAAACCAAAATGGTCATTCTCAATTAGAATACATAATATGGAATAGTGATTCAAAACAAATCATTTTTAGATTTAAAATGGTACTCCCACATAGTGGTCATGGATTTTGATGAAAAAATTTCAACTATTTTGAGGTAGGGTAAGATTAGATTATTATTGTCTATAAAAGTGAAAATATGGTTCAATGATTTAATTATGGACACAATGTCAATGCCCTCGAATGGGTTTCTAAAAGAATAAAATTAAATTTAAAATCTATATAGTTTTATCATTCCTGATGATGGGAATAGAGTTTCCTGGATGAAGGAATCATTATATTAGATGAATCACGCATCAAGAATATGGTATTCAAGATGATATCTATTTTTGAAGAATCTCGGTTATCAGTTTGGTGGAGTTTATTAAATTCTCATTTTATACAATGAAATTTATCAAGGAGTTATGGTTCTATTTTGTGAAGATAAAATAATATATGGTGGATAAAATAAAAAATAGTGTCAATATTTCACTGAATTCATTACATGTGAATTTGAAATTTTAATTATTTGTGAACTAATATTTTTCCATGTTTTAAAAGTAACCTAATGAAATAATGGAACATTTTTTTCACAATATATATATACATATATGTATTCTAAGAATGTTTTCAGATGTTTTGGAATGGAATGTTCCTCGGATATAATGACTCCAGTGGTTACATAGAAGAAACAATCACGGTATGGTGAATGCAATGAAGTTAATGTCATATAACACAAGCGAATCATTAGGAGTCTATTTTACCTAATAAAAAAATACGAAATATTATTCTTCCTAATTCTATGAAATATTGTATCAAATTAATACCAAACGAATACAAATACTTTTAGTTAGAATAATTCTTCCGAATATCAAGGGAAAAGTTGATTTCAGTTTTCTGTACTGTGACAAATATTTTTAAGAGATATTAGGATATATAATAGATGATTGGGCTAGTTCAATTGATGATAGAAATTCAATGTGTGGTGCTGAAATCTGTCATGGAGGATAATTTATTTTTTTTCTAATGAATATATTGTATTTTATTTCATTAATAACCATTGAAGATGAATATTTTTTAAAAAATTCAGTCTTGCACACTATTAATATGGATGAAGTGGCATCATGATGTTATGGGAGTTTAAGTGAAGTATTCTATCATAATAAATTATGATAATTAATATTCAATAAATATAAGTCATAAATACATCCCATTACCCAAGGATAATGTAAATTGACATCCAGTACAATTTTATCAAGGGGAAGTTTGATCACAATACTTGGAAGATAGAGTATGGTATTTAGGTCTACATGTTGTGGATATTCTTAAAAATTTAATACAAAAGAATAATTTGAACTTAAATGACTTAATATTGGAGGTTAGTTGACTCCCCACACATGATCATGTGTGGATTTATTAACCCCTCTCCCTGAGTTATGATTTAATTTTAAAATTTTGATTATATTTGTTCTATAAACATTAGAAAAAAAATTTGGTGACCATCAGGTTCATTAAAATGGGTGAAAATTAGTTTCTACAGAATGGGGAGAAAGTATCTTAATAAAGAAATAGGGTTAAGTGATAAGGGAAGAAATAAAATAGGGGATTATTTTATCTAAAAAACTAATGTTGTTCAATCAAATGATATTTATCTTGAAAGATGAATCATGAAGTGACAACATTAGACTACTTTCATAATGAAGAGATTCATTGAAGAACATTTCATGAAACTCTTGGTTTTCAAGCAGATCATGTATCATGTGGGCATAAATTATGTGCTGCGTAAATATTGTTCACAATCTCAATCATAAGAATTGATTTTTGGTGGAACATAGAAGAATATTTAATAAGGTATCAATAAGTGAATGACATTAATCAAAACTCAAGGGAGGTATTTTTGGGAGAAAATACCTCAAGGTAACATTATAGTGTATTTGAGATGATTATTTTTGTAGAAAAATAGGGTTTTTAGTATTAGTTGGGGGGTTTTAACTCAGTTTCTGACTAGTAATGTAGAAAAAAAATCTATGAAAAAGGAAAGTATGTTATGTAGGTAGTACCAAAAATTTTGTATTAATGGAAGAGTTTTATCCAAGCGTTTAACAATTTATGGGGGTCGAAAATATTGAGGATAGATTAGTCATCACGAAATTTATATTTCCATGAATTCATATTGAAAATATTTCAATGGAATTTATTTCTCAAGGTTTAGAGTTTCATTGATGGAATGAATCATAACCATGGAATCCAAATTCATGAATAATTGGTTTCACCATGTTGTGTAGAAAAAAAAATTCATGGTGAAAGAATATGATTCTTAATGACAATTTGGAGCTTTCTGAATGATAACATTAACCTACTTCTTCAAAAAAATAGGGCGGTTCATGAACAAGGTTGGAGAGATTCATTAAAAGGCGATGACGAGGATGGAAGATTAGAGAAATGGAAGAAGTTCCTATAAATATTATTCTACCCCATCATTTGAAAAAGTAAAATACATAATAAATATTCCAATGCTCTGAATTCGTGAAGGTCATTCATGAATACAGTTCATGATAAAATTTCCCAAAGAAATGAATTTTGTGAAGGATATGAAATCTAAAAGAATCTTGTAAGCATTGTGAAATTTCTAAAGTTCGTGAAGGATATAAAATTCAACAAAATGTTGTAATCTTTTGAATGTCTATGATATCTTTAGGAAAGTGTATAAACTTTATTAAAATAGTATTCATCATAAAGGATTATGAGATTCATGATAGAGGTGATATTTGTGAACATTTTGGGGTTTCAAATGAAGTATGTAATTTTGAATAATTGGGAATTTTTATGACGTCTTTGTCTTCTTTGGGCCATTAAATATCATCATGAAATAGTTTTAAAGGGATTTCAAAGTAAAACATTGGTAAATAGATATTCATCAAGTGGATGAAAGTATAACTTCAACATTTCATCTACATACAAGTGATGATGTTTTCATTGTTTTTAATGAAGGGACCTACATGGAAACAAATTGTGTATTAATCCTTTCCAAAACCAAGAACAAAGTAGGAGGAGGAAGGTGTTTTATTCCATCATTATTGAGACGTAGAAGAGAATGTTGTGGAGTGAAACTTTGGAAGCAATGATATTTCACTAATTATTGTAAGTTAGATATTTTGGGTATTGAATTGATTTATCACAAACATTTAATTGGTAGTGATCATTATTGAATATGATACATTAACACATTTTCATTGTATTCACATAGGATATAGCCCAGAGAAGGTGAACCATGTAATAATCTATTTCTCATTATTCGATGTCTCTTACTTTAATTTTGGTGAATGTTTATCATATAATGTTAGTAAGTATATAATCAAAAAACTCAAAAAATTAGTTGGTTACATCCTTATAACAAAGAGGTCAATATCCAAAGAGGATGAAGAATTTTAAAAAAAATATCAATACCATAACCCCCCCCCCCTCTAGGTATCAAATCCCCTTATGGGAGTAAAAAATAGTGAAACTAATTTCACATTAAAATAAACTAAAAAAATGATTCATGTTTCCAGTAACTCTACATTTATATTAAATTCATACTTAATTCTCTCATCAATAATAACTAGAATAGTTAAATATATATTAAAATTAATTAATATATGTATATATTTAATTAAATATTTTAAAATTTTATTCTTTTCCATTCACCCCACTCAAGACCATCATCCATATTATTTTAGACAAAACATTTTTAATTTTGGAAATGGATCGAATTAATATTATTTGTCAATTTGTGTTATTAATTATTCATATTCATCAAAGTTAATAGGAAATATATCTAATATAACAAGAATTAATTCAAATGATTATTGGATTCTATAACATTATACTCATTATTTATATAGATTATGGATTTTTGAAATCCCATGTAGATTATTACATTAAGTATTGTATCATTTATCACATGATTTTAATGGTACACTGATATTAATTTCAATATTTTTCAAATGAATAAATAATGGAAATAATGTGGGAAAATATTTTAAAAATAAGAATTCATTTGTATTTTATATTTTACTATTAAAAAAATTATAATTTCAGTATAATATTTTAAGATAACTCATGTGATATAGAATATTTTTCAATATAAACCCCATGGTATAGAAAATAAGATTAAACAATGCTCAGAACGATTCTAGAGAATGTGTTTTATTTTATGATAGAAGATGATTATTTTGATAACCAAATGTTCCACACATTTACTATCATTAGGAGTGGTATGAATTCATCTTTAGTAATTATAGAACCATGTAGTTCTAAAATGGGACATAATTTCACTATGAATGAAGTGGTATACAATGAATTTTGTAATTAGTGAATTAAAAAACATTATGGGGTACTCCCGTGGTAAGCTAATTGATTCACTACATTAGTAAGAATAGAAAAACACATTGTTAAAGTTATGACTATAAAAAGAACCAATGTATGTACCAAATATGTCAATAAATTTTCTATATAGTATTCAAATTATATAATTAATTAAATTATAAAATAAGATATAGATAAATAATTGTTGTCTATAAAAGAAAGATAAATGAAGGATTCAGAAATTTATTTTGAAAGATCCCAAAAAAGGAAAAAATGTTAGGAAAATAATAATAACCAAAATTATAAAAACAATAATACTAAAGAAGTTACATGTTTCTAGTTTAGTTTAAAAGAAAATGTAAATCTATATTTTTTTAAGATTTTTATTGAAATTAATGAATATAAATATAGAATGAATTGAAAAAAGACATAACTACTTGATGGTTTTATACAAATAAATCTAATTCTAATGAAGAATCTTGAATTACCAAAGATTCATGATTATATTTCTATGGAGTCATTGAAAAAGTTTAGTGATTTGTATTTTTATTCTAGATGACCTAATTCGGGATATTATTATGACAGATTTAATGTTTCTAAATTAAATGATAAAATTGATAGGTTATGATTTTAAAAAAAGTAACAGATATATATAAAAATATTAATAAAAAAAATAATTAATTTTTTTAGGGGAAATTATTTGATATGAAATGTAAAAATTAATTAATACTCTATCATATTCACATTATAATGTTTTATTATTATTTTAAATCTGCTCAGTATTTGTTAGAAAAAACAAAATAAGATATTGAATGGGTGTAAAAGAATATATTTATATTCTCTTAAGGAAAATCCAATTATAATGAAGTTATTTCATCAAATATAATTAGGAGAAATACAGAAATTATTTATTATCATTTAGTATTAAAACCAAAATGTCAAATGTTATAGTGAATAGTAAAAATTGTTACACTTCTATTATTAAAGGATATACATGTATAATAAAGAGAAACAAAACAAATATATATTCTTACATATTAGAAATTTAATTATTTTTATTAAGTATCATATTTTTATATCATTGTCACCTATCACATATTATAAAAAAATTATATTTTTGTGGGTACCTAAAAAAAGTTTTAGTAATCCTGTTGGACCAAATGTATCTTGTGGACAAGATGTTTTGAGTAATTAAATTTTTCCTATAAAATAAAATGTATGTCTCATGATAAGTACATAGTCCACATTTAGTGGATGATATTAGAATATCGCTAGAAACCAAGGAATTCTTATACAAAATAAATTTGAAAGAGGCACTATATTATTTGATGATAATTAAAAATGAATTTAAAATGGTCTTGGTAATGTTGGTATTTCTAATTACATTATAATTTCTAAATTCAATAATGTGGATGTTTGAAAACATATCATATTTATCATATCTCAATTAATTTACGATTTTATAATTGTTCAATTTTAAAATGGAACTTATTTAATTTCAAATAATAATAAATTATTATATTGTTATAAATACACATGAATTGTATATTATATTTATATGATAAAGTAATAGTTCAAAATGTAATTTTTTTGAATTATGTGAAGAGAAAAATAGTTCTTTGTAAATAAAGAGTCGATAATTTAAATTTTATAAAATTATTAACCTCAAAAATCATAACAACACAATATAGATACCTACCATGATGAAACATAATATTAATGATTGTGATGCTTGAATGAATGGGAAATAATGTAATGTAACATTCATTTGAATTAATTTGATATTTTCTAATCGATAATTACTATTAGAGCCAAATGATTTATTTGGTCCTGAATATATTTCAAGACATATATGAATTAATTATACAATAGTTATTTTAAATCACTATAGAATATTCACTTGTGTTTATTTCATTTCACAAAAATTTAATACATTATATAGTCTTATTAATTTATGTAATTCATTAACCAATTAAAAAGGGATTATAATTATTTTAATTCATTTTTACAATGGTGGTTAATTTCATAATTTATAATTCAATATTTTTTTGAGGGTAATGGATATTTACATAATTTATTTTCACCTAGATCTCCAATGAAAAATCCACTTAATGAAAAATATTATATAGCTCTTATTGAAATTTTAAAACTAAGATATGTGAATATAATTTAACTTGAATTTTCATGGGAAGTAGCTATTTTTAAATGTGTTTATATTACAAATAATATTATAATTAGAATATTATTAAATTAATCATCGTATTAATAGATTCATGGTTAAAAACATAAAATTACTTATTTTAGATTTTTTGGAAAAAAATTATCTATTTTCATTCTAAAGATTAGTTGGATAAAGAAAACACTAATTTTGATTAATTAATTTTTTTGGGATACATCATAACAGTATAGAATATCTGGTTTATAGTAAAATAAAAATGATTATTTAAAAATTTCCTCTATTTATCTATGAAAAAACGAAACTAATTTATAACATACATGAATATGATAGATATTTTATAGAATTTCATTTTAGTAAAAGAAAATATTATGATAATAATGAATTAATTGAGCAGGAGAACCATCATTTTCAATTTGAACAGAAATAATGGAGAATTTATAATGATCATTTTATTGAATGTATTTTTTCCAATATTTGTTTTTTAGTTATATATTGAAATTCTAGTAAATTTGTTTTTTCAAAATATAATATAATATTTTATTTTTTACATGAAAAAATTGAAAAATAAATTAAAAATTATAATATTATTTATTTTATTAAAAGCATTGTTAATAAATTTTCAAGAAATATTGTTTTGCCTTCTGTTTTTCCAGTATTGAATAAAAATATAGCTTAACTCAAATAATTTTTAGAAGTAAGAATGATGAATAATTAAAATTTTGTAAAAATATTTATAGACATATATATCATTATTATTTTCATGAATTAGGATTATATTTTTACGAATTATCAAAGACATATTATTATGATTGAATAAATTTTTTTTTCAATTTATTACATTTGATTATTTTAAATTACTCTAAATGAATGTTAGAAGTTATTTTAAAAATGGTTTTATTTTTAATGAATTATTTGATAATCAATCATCTATATTTGAAATTGATATTTTATAGTATAATATATTTAATTAATCAATATATTTAAATGTTATTAAGACTTCACTTACTTATTCTTATGACATAAATATTTTTAATTTGTAGAAAAAATATTTTGTTTAATTTAAAAAAATTTGTAATTTTTTTATTAAACATGTTTCCAAATATGTTAATGTTTTTCACATTTTATTGATGAATTTTTGTTATCATTAATGGAAGTAGTATATAAGAATTGTCTTATTTAATTATTAATTATTTTGGTAAATGTGTTATTAGAAAACAATAATTATATATAGAACATCATAATTTTCAATGAAATTATGGAATATTTTTTAATAAAGTAAAAATTGAAAAATAATTGCTTATAAAATTTGGCATATATTAACATAACTACTGTCTAGCCTCAATAAGTAATTGTTTTAAATTGGATAAAAATAAATACAAAAATTCTATAGATTATAAATTTTATATAGGTTAGATTGGGTGTTTATTATATTAAAGTACTACACCACTTGACATTATGATTTATGTTTCTTTATATAATTCATTTCAATATTATACTAATGAGTCTTATTTATATGTTGTTATAAAAACTATCAGTAATGTTAATTGAAGTATAAGTTATAGACAATTTTAATTTAGGCTACTTTTCAAAATATAGGCATTCATTTATTTTCAATATGTAATGTATAATGTAGTTATTATGTGACATTTGGTGATGCTTGGATGATTTTAGTAGACTTATATCTTGTTATTTTATGTTATGCATAATAATGAAATACCCCTTTCATATATGATGATTAGTGAATTGGTTATAATTTTTATGTCATGTGTTAATGGTTTTCTGAATAATTAAATGAATACTACATTATAAAAGTAGTGTTTTGAAGTGAAATAGATAATATGTTTTGATAATGAATTTTTCCATGTGATTATTTATAATAAAAATATATTACATGTATGGATGGAGTTTGATATGTTGAATATAATGATTTTTTATTTATTAATAGTTTTTTATTACTCATTAGTATAAATATTGAGGATGGTTTAGAATTATATATTTTTTAGATGTACAGAATTTCAAACATAATGATTAAACTATGTGTCAAACCAATAAAATACACCCAAAACAGGCTAGGGGATCATCCTCAACAATAATGAGATTAAAAAATTTATGGAGGAATTTTTATGGCCCATATGCCTAGGTTTTTAGCGAGGAACACTGGAATCCAACAATTAGAAATGTAAATGGATGTTTATATGCATTATAATGAAGGGTTTCATGGGTGGTGTGATAGAGGATACAATGTATGTGGATCAGGAGAAAGAGGTTAGAAAATTTAGTGTGGTAATGAATTTTTTAGTGGCGTGTTTGATTATGTTATGATGTTACATTGGATCCATGTAAAATAGTTGGATAGTGAAAAAAACATATAATGATGTTGAATAATGAGAACAGGTTTATTATGAGAAATTTAATCTATAGAAAAGTTTCCTTGTAAAATCCTAAACCAGGTGCCACATATCGGTGCTCTGAGCTAGTTGGTCACATGACCTCAAGAATTCCACCTCATATACTAGTGGCTATTTACTTTCAATGAGGGACTATTGTATATAACATGGGGTTATTATACCCTGTTAATCATTGTAGTGACACAAAAACAAAAATAATGAAGAACAATAATGTGATACATAAACAAAAACACAAAAGGATACCCTAAGAAATAAAAACTAGTAACTCATTCTGAACTAGAACATAACAATAATATCCAGTCGAATTAGTATATATATTATTCCATATAAATTTCATTATTCAAAATATAAACCCAATTTAGAGAGATTGAAAAACCCATTTCAGGTCTAGACCCCATGTCTGGTTCCCTTATTCATTATCAATCCAAACATATCCATATAACATTGTGATTATTCCTCTAAACTATCATGTAAACATGATGTATAATCAGGTACCAATCTAAAATCCAGAGTATGGTGTGAGTACAACTCAAAATGAATTCACTAATACTGTCTAAAAATATAAAGTCTATAATAGGGTATTCTTTTCATAAAAATATGGAATATTAAGAAATATATGAATTGTTTTAGAATTATTTATTCTGCAATTAACCACAAAATTGAAAGGGTTGTTAATGACACAAAAACTATCAGTACCTTCTTCATTCAGTCTTAGATTCTAAACCATATTACATAGGGAATCACAATTCATAGTAACATGGGCTTCCATTATCTATTTAATTTCAATTCACAACATGACTACTTGGATACATTGTCTAATACCAACATTATTGTCTTAAAAACCCATTTTTATCACCCCATGGTATTTTAAAGCATCAGACCCTTTCCTAGATATCATTTTTATTTCATACGGTATTTTTATCCATCAACACATGTCTCAAACTGTTATATTAATCAATCACATATGGGATTTTGAAACATCAATAAATGTCCTACTCACATTCATCTTAATATTACACATACCACATATATCAAAATTTCATATACACTATGATTATTCATCATTATCATTATCATCAAACATTCCCATCAACGATTCCATTTCGATTTTCAAATAGATTTTCGGATGCGCCCGTAAAGGGTACCTGTTCTAGTGTTCTCCTCTCGCCGCCGCCGCCCCTTCGTTGTGGACAGTGCGACATTCCCCTCGAGCTCGATGAGTCGGTCAGGATCTCTGCGGCGTCATGCGGTTTTGTGGTCTTCCCTTGCTGTGGAGTTTCTATTTGGGCGTCGGTAGTTGCTGGTTCAGACCTGCGGGTGTAAGACCGGTCCCCGTCAACGTCATACTCTACGGAGCGCTCCTGGGTTCGTTCTCGGTAGCTCGCTGGTGTCCTACATTGAGATTCTCAGCATCTGATGGTCGCTCTCTTACGGCAGCGATGCGTGGGGTCTCGGCTTTTCTCAAGTGAGTGCGGTGGGGTATCGTTGTGTCTGAAGTGGATGATTTGGTGGTGGCGGTGGGTGATTTAGAAACAGGTCATTCCTTGTGCGGCTGGATGGTGTTGTTGAGTGCTTCTTGGGTTCGTTCGTGGTTTTTTCTACGATGTTGGTGATTCGTTGTTATGTTCTTATTTTCTGGTTTCTCTGGTTTGTGATGCACACCTATTGCGTTTGATTTTTTGGATTTTTGAATGTTTTTAGAGTGGATGAGCTTGTGTTTGCACATGGATTTTGGTTTGGACCGGTGATGATGCGGTGTCAGGTTTCCTCCGATGGTGATGGTGATGAAGGACGTCGATATTGCTCACCGGCAATTTGCAGGTTGATGATGGCGACGACGGTCGCCGGTGTTGGTCACCGGTGTTCTGTTTGGTGGTCGGTCGGATTGTCTCACCGGCGGTGACATGTGATGATGGGTCCGCTGCTCGAGGTGGGGCACGTGGCTGGTGCTACGTGTTGTTGGGTCCGCTGCTCGAGGTGGGGCTCATGTTTTTCGAAGAGCGATGATGGGCGTGCAGAATGAGGTGGAACGCATGGTGTTCAGTGGATCAGCTAGGTTTGAAATTTGAAATTTGATATTTGAAGTAAGAAATTTGAAATTTGACCTTTGTTGAATGATGTATGTGGTGGGAAGTGCTTTTACAGTTTCTGGTTTTCCTTAAACCGGTTTAGGGTACCGGTTCCCCTAAACCGGCTTATGAAAATGAAAAAAAATTGATTCACATGATTTTCAAATAAATCATGGTTCGTAACTTTTAATGATATGGAATAATATGAAAAATACACCCTTAAAACAAATTTAACCATTTAATCATATAAACCATTTGTCCATTTATTTCAATTCAAAAAAATCCATTAACCTTGACTAATAAATCAATTCTACATCACATTAATCAACCAATTTCATAATAATAATTCATCTATTTCAAATTTCTCTAACATCACCCAATTTCATTATCACATAGAAATTAAATTAATCAATTCATCATTGGATGAAATTTACCAATCATAGAAATTGACAATTTTTATATTTCAAACAATCAATTAAAAATCAATCAACGCTATGGTGATTGAAATTTATACCACTGACCTAAATATAATTGATTGGTGTTTTCCCATCCAAAAATCCCCAAATTAAAGCGAAAATATTAATTAAAGATGTAAAATGAGTGTTAGAACCAAAACCCAAATCAATATCAAATTGATGTATATCAATCAAAACCTAGATCTGAATCCATAACTAATAAAGGATAAAATATTATTCTTCATCAGTAAGGAGATTTAGGAAAAATATAAATCCACTAATGATGTTTTTTCTAAATGATAGAGGTGTAGATCTTTAAATTGGATCATCAATTTGACAAGAACAAAATACATAATGCCTCAAAATCCAGTCAGGAGCCTCTAAAATCATAAGAAATTTTCATAGGTAGACTAGGTGTGAATAAGAGTGATTATCATTGGGTTCAACAATATTATAATAGGTTTATGGGAATAAATACATTATTTAGGGTTTTCCAAGATAATGTTAATAGTTTCCCAAACTATGATCCATAATAATGAACCTCTTATTAGGGGTTCTCGATTCCTATATAGAGGGTTCACATTTTTTTGGTTTATTCTCTTGGTTTGGAAAACCATGCGTCAACTATGCACTACCCCTTTTATAAACAAAATTACAAATAATACATGAACCACTCAGAAAGAAAAATCGGCCAAAGGTTATATCAAACTATGTGTAAAATAGTTCCTAAAAATAAGCATTAAACATATCAAGAAAATGTATAGATCTTACAATATCCCAACCATATAACAGTTCACACTCTAGCGATACTCCCATGAATCTCTATTATTCTATGGTGTAAATATTAGGACACATAGTCTATATATTTATTTCTCTTTCCTATGAATCCTATTAAACAGGACCATGTTTCCAAAATACTCAAACAATCATCATGTTCCTTCCCAAAAATAAATTGTCATTGTGATCAATAACATGTGTCGGATGCTCCTAAATGGATTAATCTATCTCAATACTGATGACATCAGTATAGATCACATGATAAGGGTTGGGGTGATTCATATGAATTTATGAGACATTAAAAATGTTGTGCCTATAATTATACCTCTCTAGATGAGATAATCAGTACACCACCACCCCAATTCACCCAAAAACATTCAAATGGTCAAACAAACATGGTTTCTATCTTTATGTGTCTCCAAAATATATGGTGACCCAATATGGGGGACACCTGAAAGAACAGATTATCTCCCATAGTAAAATCATGGATTTTCTGACATCTATCAGCATAGGAATTAAACATACATTGACCCATTTCCATTTGTTTCTGATTCAACTAAACCTACTTCATTTTCTCCCACACAATACATATTCCCAAAAACAATAACTGACCATTCTCCATCCAACATAGAGGTGATCTTCATGGCCATTCGAAAAGAGCCTCATACGCTGCCACATGTTTAGTCACCTGATAACTGTTGTTATATGAGAACCCAATGATTGATACATTCTTCTCCTAGCCTCAAAAATTTTTAGGATTATTTATCATAGAATATCCTCCAAAACTATTAGAGAATTCCCTAATTTTCCATTTGTTTATGGAGGGAAATCCATTCTCCAAAATACATGTGTACCAAGCACTTTCTAGAGGCCATTCCATAAATGCAACGTAAAACATGAGTCATGGACTGAAACTATACTCCATGTCACCCTATAGAAATGACTACTTCCCAAATATAAAACTCTCCCAACTATTCCACAAAGAAATTATACTTTATTTTTTGGAAATGATCTGCCTTCATCTATGGGTAAAAAATCACCCAACAAGACTCATTCTTCTAAGGCATCCTCTGGAGACCCACCATGATATCCATAGTAATAACATCCCACATCCATTCCAAAATTGAAAATGACTATAGTTAACTACAAGGTCATTGATTCTCGGTGTTCATATGTTGAGTGGTGTAGTAACATGTCACGAACCCTATAATATCCATTTTAATTATAAACCATAAATATTGTCAACATAGGTCACTATACATTTCCCGAAAAATTTTATACACTTCCCACTTCAGGGAATGAAATTCTGGAATCAAATCCTCAAATATTTTAATAGGCACAACAACTTGATTCCTCATATATATGATATCATCATCAGAAATGGTCCAATTATAAGGTGACTAACCACCTACAAGGATTTACCTCTAGGAAATATTCTATGGATATGCATGTGGAATCCCATAATCTAGATCAAAAGTGTGGGTCCCAAAAACACCGATATGAGGTTCATATGTTCCAAGACCTCTCTAACCACAACATGCATCTCTTCAAGAAATATCATTGTATTCAACTTAGAACACGACTCTTGGCCTACCTGATACAGATTTTTTCAACTCAATGGTTCAGAAACAATGTTTCCCCACTATGGTGTATGTGTATCCTCCAAATAAATTGACTACATATACCTAACCCACCACTACAGTTAGAGATTTAAATATCAATATTTAATGATATTATTTATCAATCATGATCATTAAACATGTTAAAATTTTCACCCAATGGATCATGTTGAATACACTTCTATATATAAAACATCGTAGCTAACTCAATGGAATTATTTTGGACCCAAGGAGGCGCGTTTCATTGTGAATATTAAATGGTTAGATGAGAATCATCACCAGTCTCTCTTTATAATGATAGTTTCTTTTCAAATTCACCATTTATTTTGATTCGACCAATTCTGTGTCATTATCCCATAATGGATAGTTGGATTAACCCCATTGGGACTGGGTAATTTACCCCTTCTATATTTTGACGGAGATTCCGCATTCAGATAGTCTCTGTGGGCGATTATATGTGGTGAATTAGTTGTGTAATCATTCCTTCTATGATATAACTTCCACAGATGGTCTCTAATGGGTTTAATTGTGGAGCTAAAAACACCCAATGGTCCCAATATCCATGAGTCATGGACCACCTTTCCAATGGAAGGTGCTCGATGGAAAATGATTTGGCCAATGATACATAAAGACTCCATTGGCCGAGATGATAGGAAGTGAGGCTCACCACACCCCTTTTGTGGGAATTATTTCCTATTATGGAACATTTTTATAGACTAATGTTGTATCCATATGATCATGAATCCTTGGTTCATTCCTGAAGAGTGTGTCCACAGGCTACCAGTGGTTCTCTATATCGTCATAGGCATACATGAATCTAATGCTACAGATGTAATGATGGCGTCTTCCATACAATAAGGAACTCTAGAGTTTATCATTATCTAGGGAGTATAGAAGGTGACTTGGTTGGGATCAGTCACATCATATGGGTTTCTTATGTATCCTTGAGAGAGGAATCAAAACCCACATAGTTCAAATGAGATGGGACTTATTCATGGAAGCTTCCCATTCATGGGGACATTGGTGGGTGATCTCTTTTTGAAGGACAGCCTATTGATCTTTGGCCTTCAAGAAGGAATCCTACATATTCTGGTTTTGATTAAAAATCGAAGTTCTCATAGTTCAAATATGATGGGGTATATGCATAGAATTCTTCCATTTAAGGGGACATTATGGGTTGAAACCCTTTTGGAAGGGCACCCTTATGAGCTCTTCCCTTAAATCAGGCATCCTACATATCATGGTTTTGATCAGGAATTGGGGATCTCATAATTCAGAACAATTGGGGCTATTGTAATTGTCACAAACCTCTAAGACTGCATGTGTCATGCTCGGTGGAGAAACAAGTGTATGTGGGAGATCCAACCAACCACATGCCTCCTCTTCCACTAATGGGAGGGGTAATCCTATCGAAGAAGAGGTCGGGGTGAACGTGATTGAGGGAATGAAGTGATGAATATATTAATTTTAAATGACATTAAATGTCATGCAGCTCATCCATCAGAATATTGTGGTATTACCTCAATGGGGGTGACCAAGAATTCATTCTAGGAAGGGGAGGAATGTAGTCCTTGTCACAAGGGGATGTGAACATAACCCTTTTGACTGATCACCATATCTCATTGAATTGAAAAGATTTTTATCACCCTTAATCCTTATAGTGTGGAACTTCATGTAAGCATCCCAAGGATGGACTTCAGGTTACCATGGGAATGTAGACTAATAGACATCCCTAGAGTCCAATCTATTATGGGGAGAGCCTTCGTGACTCTTCTTACCAAGGGTATGTAGACTCAAGGGGGCATGATGATTCACCCGATGGTCTGATCATATGGGTTTGGTGGCTATGGAGGAGGCTAGGACCTATTTTCGGGGGATTGGTTCATAGAGAGACTATGGGGTACTTGATGGTAATTGAGGGTGGATATTGGAACCGAAAGAAAGAATACCCGAAAACACCCCATTCCGCCTACTATTATCTGATGGGTGATGGGGGAAGCTCCATATACCATACTGGTATATGGGTAGAGGGGTCATTCACATACTAAAGGGGTACGTGGGCATGGGTATATCCTACCAAGAACCAACATTTGTACGCATTATTGGATGTCATCTTTCATGCCACTTTGGGTTCCATCCGCATATCGATGGAGTGCGTGAAACCTAGTTTAGTATGTGTAGTGATACACTACGCAAAACAAAATATTTAATGAGGGTTTGGGGGACTATAATTCTCAGGAAGTTCATCATTGAGAAATATGAGCATCATGACTACACCAGTTAGGTTTGCAGTTCTCTTATTATTATTATGTTCACCCATTTGATTGTTTGAAGCTAGTTGTACCTATGGAAGATGTGGTTTGCAATTCGGGCTTCGCCAATGATTTTAGACTGTTGTTGGAATCTTCTCTGAATTCTCTCTTCTATCCTCTTCCATTCACTTTGAGCTTTCTTCGTCCGTCCCCTCTCAATTCCTTATGTTCCCTTTTTATAAGGAATTTGAGCAATCATATATATGGGTATGTAGCACTATTTGTGGAAGCCTATAAAGAGATATCTTCACCCATGGAAGACTCTATAAACATGGGTTTGTGAAGGTTGCGGTTAGTGATCATGGTTCTGGGAAAACTGTCGGTTTCCTCTATCATTGAACAACTATGTTTTTGAGATGGTATGTAGATGGATTTTCCAAACATGATTCCATTAGGGATGTGGTTCACGATCAGCTAGGACTACTATCCATTTCTCTTTCAGCCAGCGCCTCATGGGTTGTTTCAGGTAACAGTGGTTCGTAATCGATGCGGTCCATGAACCCTTCCTTGAAATTTGGGTCTATTTTCTTTTCATGACTTGAAAGAACACTTTATTCCTTCTGTAAAGTAATTGTGGGAGAATTTTTTTTCCTTCGAGGAATTTTCCATACTCTTCAAAAACCCCCATCGGAATGGGGTCTGTTTGGAACAAAGAGGAGACTATTCTGATGTAGAATCTGTCTGAAATTGAAATGGTTCACAGTAGAACATGTAGGCCAGCTAGGTGGGGATGGTACCTATATATAGGGTACCATGTCATTTTTCTGTAACCATTTTTTTGGAAACAAGTGCTCCTGAATTTCCCTCAGCTTCCATTACTTTAGTGTACCATTCGTTTTTTAAAACACCTTTTCGTGAACCACATCATATGTTCCACGAACCAGAATTTTGAAAATTTATCTTCCCACGAACCTAATTTTGATTTTTTAGAAAATTATTGTGGAATTTTAAAACATAAATCGGGATTCTATGTAGGTGAACACAACTTTGGTTGTGTGTCTGCAAACTAATCTTTAATCGGCTAACTGAACTCTAAAGTAGAATAATCAAAACATTAAACTTATAAATAATTTTTTTTAAAGTGAACATGTTGAGGCCTTGGTTCGCAACATCCACCTTCCTCGAAACATTCTTTTCACTATCCAATGCACTGTGGGCCAGTTCCTCACAGATGCTTCACAAACTATGGATATACATTGTGGAACACTTCCACATACCATAACAGAATGCAACAATTACCTCCACAAATAATGCAGTATACAGGTTATGCATGCAACATACCATTTCTAGGAACAGTATTAAGATCCCTATGTAGATTTATTTTTATGTTTTTTATACATTTTTCTATATCCTTTATCCAACAACATTCATTGGACTAACTTTTTTGGCTTTTGGATATTCTTGTGTAGAGTACAATAGATCTTTCATTGGTTGTGCTAAAATTGATGAAAATGAGGGAGACCATGGTGGGGGATAGTTTGGAACATATTTAATCCAACATTATTCTTCATGGAAACTTCTTAAAAGATCTCATTATGCCAGAGCTCCTAGCTTACAAATTGTCTATACAGTTTCCACTTTATGACATTGGTCTTCATGGCGACGTTCCTCGGTCGTTGGCTACCACTGATACCGCTTTCATTATATTAGAAGCACCACAAGGACATGATTGAGATAACATTTTCCCATCAGGAGAAGTAATAGTTAATCAAATTCAGAAATAAAATAATT
Source organism: Viscum album (assembly GCA_963277665.1). NCBI lineage: Eukaryota > Viridiplantae > Streptophyta > Magnoliopsida > Santalales > Viscaceae > Viscum > Viscum album. The sequence goes on along the minus strand of OY728122.1, from coordinate 2,086,500,748 downwards.
ATACTAGGAGTCTTGGAATGGACTCAGGGAAATGACTTGTGTTGTAAAGCTATCAAGAAACTAGTTTCCTGATAGTACCCATCCATTATAATCATTTTCCATGAAAACACAAATGGCCAGTGGAGGAGCATGTGGGATGTGAGGGATGGAGGATGTTTCTACAAAAAATGGGCTAGAGCACTCTGGGTACATCAATCATGTTTGGAGTCCCCTGACTAGTTGAAGGTGTGGAACATATGTCACGCAACTTGGGTTTCTCAGTTCACACCCTTCTCCCCAAGATATATCCTTCTTGAGTTGCTAAGTAGTTGGTGTTCAAGCTCCGACTCCTTCTATTTATCTCATGGAGAGGTGGGAATCTCCTTATGGGGTATCCTATATCTTGGAGGGCTCCCCATCCTTGGAGATATGTATGGTGAGTTTCTCCCAATAGCTTCAACATGTAATGAAACTGACCATGTTTCCCATTTTGACAAGGAGTCTAATGGTTATGGATGAGGGATTAAATGATCACCCCCTACATGCTCGCTCTCTTATCCCATTTGTGGAATTGATAGAGTTATTATTGCAGGTGAATGGTCCTATGATGAGGGCTCGCTGCAGTCAAACTCTTACATCTCGTCAATCCCATAATAATTCATGGTCATATTTAACTACCTTCAAAGGAAGATAAGATACCACCTGGGGATAGGAGCCTCAACCAGACATATCACCTGCACTTTGATTAGCAGGTTTCATTACCATTTATTAGGGGATCTATTTTCCCATCTCGTGATGTATATACCATGGTTTTGGCATGTACATTGATGATGGCGGTTGTGCTGACAGAGGTTCAATCCATCAATATGTCTTTTCCTACATTATCCCGACATTAGGAATTGTTGGGACAAATATAGGATGGTATGCCCACACAACGTCTCAGTAGACTATTTCAATTCCAAAATGGGTGGATGTGAGAACACTTCCCCTATTATGAATATCATCAGACTGGAATGGTTTCACATTATAACATTCAACCTGCTATTCTCAAAATTTTCATTGTTCGTCCATGGACTTTAAGCATTATTGATATAGTTGGGTTGCTGAATGATGCTTATTGATTCTCGTTTTCACAAAATCATACCCCTCATGGGTCATTAGGATGTGACATAAGTAATTCTTTAGAAGAAAGCTCATACATCATTATGCTTCAAGATCGGATGCTCACTTGTCATATATATTTACTGTCCATTTGTTACTCATACATCCATTACTAGTTTTCCATGAAATTTGGGTGCCTTCAACAAGATGTACTTATTACAACTATTCAGTTAAACGGAGAGTCTCACCCCATAATTCATCGCCATTTATTGATTATGTTGATGCAAGAAGGTTCCACTATGGAAGATATAATCCCCAATACATCGGGATCCACTTTTCTGTCATTGGAATATTCCATACTGTGGATTGATTTTTACCCTTCCGGGGAGATGAGAGAACTAGTTTCTGTGGGTGTAAAACCCTATAACCAATCTTCGCCCCGTCCTCACCCTGACTACCATTCCACACATTCCTTCTTCTCTAAGAAGAATGATGGATATGCCTCCTATTTGTGTACATATAGAAGACTTGATGGATATGAAACCTATTCAATCCCTTGTGGTAAGAAGATTATCAATTCACCGTCAGAAGCCTCTGGAAGGGTCTTAATCGGTACAACCTACCTCAGTGGGGGAGTGATCCAGACTACTCCCCTCATAAAGATACTTACCATTAACCTAATGTGTCTATCCCTATTAGAGTATCACTAGACACCCCGAAATTTGTGGCTAGTCCTCCACATCTGGCTCCAGTGGCTGAACCATCTAACGAAAAGGAGAGGCCCCATCTTGGGTGTCCAATATTAGGACCCTTCTCAATTTTTTAATGACACTTCCAACTTGTATACCCATTGTGGTGGGGGAGGATCAAGGTAATCGTGCCATCAGGAGCAACCATGCAGAAGGAAAACGGGAAAGGCTTCAGTTATGTGCTCCTATTGCGAATACACCTATATCTAATTTCACTAACGAGACTGAAAACATACAGTGGTTGTTCGCCACGTTGGGTTCTAGTGGATTTAAATATCATCACTTACAACTCCTTATCTACAAAATCATCATAACCCAGGAAGAACATTCTTCTTATGAGGACATGCTTTCCTGGTTCAATTATTCTCCTTGATAGTGCATCTTCGACTTGTTTCCCTTCCCTTTAGAATTGGGATATGATAAAAATAATATATCTGACCTTATTAAGACTTAAAATCCATTAGAGTAGGTGTCTCCAAGGAAAATTCCGTATCCACTATTTCAGGTCCTTAATTGAATGTTTTGAATCATATTCAAACCATAAAAACATCCAATTAGGATAGGTGGAAAGACTGATTGCATGAATTATCCCTCATTATTAAGTATCATATTCTGCACAAATTCCAATATAATGTTGAAATTATCCTTAAAAAATTATGGGATGTGTGTGAAAAATACCTGAAATAATTGATGGTCATGGTCCTCTCATGACTTATCCATCCACATTATCCTTTATCTAATATGTAATTGGTATAATATAGCACAAATATTTAAGTGTAAGAGGCTTATATTTTATACTCTATATACCCAAAATTCTGAGAATATTAAGACCATAAAGGTTATTTTTCATTACACCAAGATAGGTATTTGTTGTTTCATGAAGTTCCCTATGTAGTGTGACAACACCTTCATGAATTTATTGTATTTGATTGCTAAAAACAAAAGTGTTCCATGATGAATATAATGGATAAAAAAGATGTAATGGCTAGAAAAATAACATTGAAAACAATCCCATTCAAACCAGTTTTGTCAATATCATTCATTAAGTTTTCCATGTTCAATTTTTTATAGATAATAATTTTGATGATGATGCTACCATAATTCTGCTATTGTTACGAATACCTATAGTCCACAAATAGGGGTCACACATTTTCCTTAGATCGAAATAATTGTTATGAAACAGATGAAATTTTTTTACCTTCCCTTCTCAATTTCTCAATAGTGTGAAATCATTTTTATCCACATTTCTCTATATAGAATTAATTTCTATGGTTTAGAGAAGGGTACCTTTAATTTCATTAACCATGGTGGTAGAAGGATGGAATAATCACCTTCAATCCTATATTAATCCCCTGAATAAAATTGGTAATTGTTGTTATGATTCTATATAAGTGTGTCTTAATCTAGAAAGGTGAACCTCATTATTTCTATGTTAACTAATTGTTGAAAAATTCCTTCAACTCAATTAATTCTTACCAATAACCTAGAAATTGTTTTCTGACTGTTTTCTGATTGAACTATTGTCATTTCATGAAATGCTTTGTCTAGCCATTTTTTACCATCAATTTAGAGTGGAATTTTTTGAAACCATCGACTATGAATTATTCATGTTATTATGACAATATTGATTGATATAAAACCATACGGAGGTTGAACGGTAATTATCACATCCATCGTTCAGTCTTCTTTTTTAGCTTCATGATAAAAACACAAGCAAGGAATCATCCAAAATAAAAAATGGACATCAACATTTTCTTGGAAACCCATTATTGAAAATTCATAGATCATTGATCTGATTCCCCCAATATCAATAAATCATTATATAATGGCCATAGTGGAAGTAGTAGAGTTATATAAAAAACTAGTGTAGTTGTGTGATAGTGTATTTATTCTCCCTTTATCACCATGGGTATCTTTTATTCTCTTCATTATGAATTACAATCAATCCCTGAGGATTTAAATTTATTACACAGAAATAAATTCTATTAAAATAAAGAATAATTATCATCTACCTTACACAAATAAGAAATTTGATAGACATCCTGAATCCCACTATTTTTCGAATATTTACCTTCATTATGGGTATCATAAATTTCAAGTAACAATGAAATATGTTCCAAATATATATTTAGAAACAATATATGGATATTATCAGTTTTAAGTAATTATATTTAGAATGAATATACCCACTATATATATATATATAATGAATATATTAAACAAGGATTATCATGATGATTTTTTTGCGGTATTCATTGATAATATATATTCTGTTATAAAATCTATGATGACCATGTGAATCAACTAATTATTATCCATGAGAAATTTTGAAGGGATGTGTCATATTGAATGTTTTACAATGTTTCATTTCTAGCTTCATGAATTATATTTTTAAGGAAATATTTTTCCATGGAAGGAATATAAGTCGATATTGTGAAGAGAAATGCAATCATATAATGGGCTACAACGTCAAACATATGTAAGGTCAGTAGTTTCATTTATTTGGTTGGTTGTTCTTAGGGATTCATTCATAATTGTTTCTGATTGGAAATCGCACACTTTAGAGAATGAATCTTATACCTATAGTCTAGAACCGCTGTTATAGGCCCAAAGACCATTGGTAAACACAATACCAAGGGGTTGGATTCCCATTGGGTAACCTGAAATTGTTATTGACCAATGAAAATGGTTTTTAAAACCATTGATATATGTTATGTAAAATAAAAGACATTTTCAGGGATTGGACATAACACATCACACTTATATACCAGTGACCTAACCATTAAGATATAATGACAATTTTTAATATATGTCGATATATATTTACACACACGTGTGTGAATATTTATTTTTTATTTTATTTTTTGATTTATCGAATGGTATTTGAAAAAAAATTCATAAAAAAAATTATGGTACCCATAAAAATAATTTTCAGAGCTATTGTTATAGGTAACCATATTATTTGACACATACTAGTTGTTTTTTTCAAACCATTTCTATATATATTAAATATACCCTAGGATTTGAAAAAACAAAGGTATGGGATCTAAATAAGGCACCCATACCCAAGTTTTAGCTAAAATCATGAGTATAGAGTTTGAATACTGTACCTATACCCTAAGATTTAAAAAAACCATAGTTATAAGAAATTAATAATCTTATAATACCCATGGATTTGGGAAAACATTGTTATAGTGTTCGAATAAATTACATGTACCCATGAATTTATTGAAACCATATGTATAGATTTCGAAATAGGCACTTATACAAATAGTATTTCGAATATCACTTTGGTAGGTGTCATATAAAAATGGGTTTTCCTAATTTTTGGTAAAGGTATTTTGGTTTAACATTGTTATATAATAGTGTCATTAACTAATATTTCAGTATAGAGTTTATGATGGTTTGGTAAAAGGAATGTGAATAATGTTTTGATGAATTGAATAGGAGGTTTTTAAATTCTCTTATTTAAAATCCACCATCCAAAAATGGTTGGTTCATCATATATAATGATGCATACAATAAGTGTCCTGGTAGTGTCCTAATAAAATCTATCATGTTTTTTCATATCTATTAATAAAATTATAGAATCATGGATAGAACTTTCTTACCTGTGATCTTGAGTTCAATGTTTTAAAATTTTCTTTGAAGATGAAGACGCATTATCTCTATGGTGAATTAGGTAATATAGAAATGACTCATAAAATCATAAAATATAAACATTCATTGAAATATATAAATATAAAACAATTGATATTGATTGAGATACTCAGGTATTATGATTTATCAATAAACTACAACCTATGGAAATCAAATAATGTAGCAGATACCATGAATAAGAATGATCGAGGACTTTTGAACCTAATGAGAATTTAGATGTATTTTTTTATCATGAATATAGTAATGAATTATATGGGGATTATTAATGAAATAATTAAATCAATAATTTTTGAAATTATTTTGAATCCATGTTTATTATAAAAAGTAAAATTATAGAAATACGATGAATGGAAATTTTAGAAAAAATTTAATTCTATGACGGATAGAAAATTAGAACAATTCATTTATGAAGATGTTGTACTTAAATTTTGAAAAATATTATATGTTTCATATATACTAGATATTAATTATGATTTTATGGATGATATTCATAGATCAAAATTCCTTATACACATTAGTATTAAAATGATGTAATGGGATTTGAGGGAACATTTTTTGGGGATAAAATGAATTTATAAATTAGTTGTTATGTATCCAAATTTTTAAATAAATAAAATATTTAAGATAGTATCATAAAGGAGTCAAGAAATAACTACATATTACTATGGGAAAATTGGATGGAATAACAATGGAATTTTTTATAGGCCCACAAAAGGATCCCTGACAAAATAATAAAATATGGGTTATTGTTTATTTCTTATCCAAATATACACATTTCCCCTCTATAAGATGAGCTTATCCTATAGAGCACCTTGAAAGGATCTATATTAATGATTTTTTAATACATCACAGTGCACTACAGTGGATTTTTTTCCTTAATATCCTTTGAACATATGAATTATTGTAGTGTCATCGTAAGGTTACTAATAATAAGAATTATTTGAGCACTACCTACCATCCTCAAACTGACGGATAATTAATAAAGACTATTCATATAATGGAAATATATATTTAGGTTATGCTCACATAACATTCAAGAAATGTGGTATAAATATTCTCTTTATTTTTAGTTTTACTATGAAAATAGTTTCCATTCAAGTATACAAAAGGTTCAATATGAATCATTATATATAAATATAGGATATTCTCTTACATGTTTTGAAACATTTGGTGGAAAGAATTTATTGGCAGAAAACTTTTTGGACAGACAAGAATAAAATTAAAATTTATTTAGGACCATATTAATTTATCCAAATGTAAGAAAAAGAGATAAGATGATAGTCAGATGAAGGATTTGGAATTCAATGTGGCAGATCATGTCTTATTTTGAGTATATCCATAAAAAAATATCATAATTTTGAATAAGAAATTGGAACTGAGACCCAAGTGCATCATACCCTCTGAAATTTATGAATGTCTTGGAATTTTGGGTTATGATTTTTTAATTTTGAAAACTATATCATTTACACATGATTTATTTCATATATCATTACCATGAAATTACATGAATTACCCAATACAAGTGCGTATGTCTATTGAAAATTATTTATAACATGAGGTCACGACCCGTCCTCAGGGCTCGTGCCGTGACTACCCCAAGCCCGCCTTCCATAGGCCAGGGGCTGGTGACTAGCACTAAAGGCATAAATCCCGATAACTGGAAAGGAATTGCCTTTATAAAGTAAACAAAACACCATAGAGTACAAGCGGAAGTAAAACACTAAGTACAAGAGAAGTGCTGAAAAGTAAATGGACCAGAATACAAACCCAAAAGAAAGTACAACTACAACTGAACAAGTACAACAGAAAAGACAACAGCTGGAAGGACGGGAGCAGCTCCTGGGTCGTCCTCCTCGGATCCTACCTGAAGGGTAGGTATAGATGGCGCAGCTCCTGGATCGTCCACCATAGATCCTACCTGAAGGGTAGGTACAGATGGCGCAGCTCCTGGATCATCCACCACGGATCCTACCTAAAGGGTAGGTACAGATAGCCTCCACAACGCACTCGCCCATCAACCTCCTCCGTGTGTCGTATCGTCGCGAAGTCCACCTCCGGATACTGAGTCGTCGTGTAGTCCACCTCCGGGTACTGACTCGTCGTGTAGTCCACCTCCAGGAACCGTCCAGTCCTCGAACACTTGGCCTCTGTCAGCACTGTCATCGTCTGCAACCAACACAACGAGGTGCAGGCATATCCCGTGCAGGGGTGAGTATATCGATACTCAGTAGGGACCCCAAGACCCTCAAGGTCTCACTAAAACCAAGAAGGATAACCCCAAAGATGATCTCAACAGATAAACTCTACATAGGTATATACCCATTCATATACCTAAGTTATCAAGTAACCCATCTCAATCATGAGGAAACACAAGGGTTATGAAATCAACAGATAACCACTACCCAGGTATATGCCCATACATATACCTAAGTTATCAAGTAACCCATCTCAATCATGAGGAAACACAAAGGTCATAGACTCAGCTAAAAATAGTATTTTTATTATCAAAACCATAACTGCTGAAGAGCTCCGTCTCTGGAGTGTACAATGGTCCTGTCACGACTCCGAGGTACTGCTCACTAACCTAAGACTGCTGAGGTAATCCTCCTATCGAGTACTATGGGCCTGCTGCTATAACCATGCTCTTCCCACCATGGGTCTGCCGATACAACCAAGCGCTCCCCCTCATAGCCTCAAGAGGTACTCCTTCTGTTGAGTACCGCAGGTCTGCCGCTACAACCAAGCGCTCATCCGTCGTGGGTCTGACACTACAACCAAGCACTCCCCCTCATAGCCTCAAGAGGTACTCCTTCTGTTGAGTACTGCGGGTCAGCTGCTACAACCATGCGCTCATCCGCCGTGGGTCTGCCACTACAACCAAGCGCTCCCCACTGGGCTATCTGAAACACACTGAATCGATCGGTCAAGCAGTCGTCAGGTCTCAGCCGGCTACACGGTCTCCGTAATCCGCACGCTCATCTCCAGGAGGGTCCACTCCACGAGCTACTGTTCGATACCCCAAGTATCACAAAGTTCCAAAAAGAAGAATCTCAAAGGACCGCCTCGTCATATGGGTCTCAATGCAACAGACGGTGCGTCAATCGGACGCCCGGTCTGTGAGTTACTAGCCTTTTCGTCCCAGGGGCCCGGTTGGTTTCGTGAGCGAACCAACCCGGCCGTATCTCAACTGTACCACGAAATCTCATAGGGTATACTCATAGGGACCATTTCTCAACCTGATCACCAACGCCGCTGACGGTTCGTCAAACGGACGTCTGGTCTGAAAGATATCAACTTTTACGTTCCAGGGGCCCGGTTGGATTTCGAGTACAATCCAACCCATCCACTATCCAGCAACAATCAAAACTCGGGCAAAGTATGCCAAAAGTTCCATCTCATCAAGAGGAATTCAACGAGACAGACAGCGTGTCAATCAGATGCCCGGTCTGTGAGTTATTGGCCTTTTCGTTCCAGGGGCCTGGTTGGTTTCGTGAGCGAACCAACCCGACCGCACTCCGACGATATCCAAACCTCGAGCGGAGTAAGCCAAAAGATACGTCTCTCTTAGAGGAAACCAACAAAGTCGACGGCACGCCAATCGGACGTCCGAAGCTCAATATACGAGTGTTTCCGCTCTGAGGGCCCGATTGGTTTCGTGTATGAACCAACCCGGCTGAACCAAAAGTAATACGAAACCTTGAGTGTGATATACCAAAACGAACGACTCGATCCAAGGATCGCATTTCCACTAACGACGCATCGTTCGGAGGCCTGTAGCTCATGTTACAGGCAAAAGACCGAAAACGGTCCGAAGACGGGGAGTCTGGACCCGGACCGACCCAGCCCGACCCCCCTGGGTCAGCCCGAACCGGGTCGACCCGACCCTAGTCCGGTCCGACCCGGTTGGGCGCGACCCGTCCCGGATCGGCTCGGCCGAGCGGCCGAGCGAGCGACTCCGGGGGCAGGGGTGCGCTACCCCCGCGTGTGAACACCCCCCCCCCCCCGTGGGGGACGCCTTTGGTCAGCGGACATGGCATTGCTGCTTCCCGTGAGGGCCAGACCCGCGCGGCCGCGGGTCCGCTGGTACCGTCACCATCGCGGCTCTGTCTAGCGGTGCGCCGGGGCACCGTCGGTGGGTTCCGCGGGCCACCGGAGTTGCTCCAGTCGTCCGTTTTTGTTTCTGACTGCACCGTAGCTCCTCCCGGGTCCCGTACTTCACTAAGAAAACAACGAATCACCTTTGCGGCATGTTTTGTCTTCACCTGCAAATCTGCACATCAACGAAGAACTGCAGAGGTTTTTTGGGCCGTGTTTGTTTGGCCCGCACCCACCGTGTTAGGTGATAACAATCGGGAAGAAAATAATCCACACATTGAAAACAAAACAATATACAATTTTAAAAAATTAAAATTTCTCTTGTTTCAGGTTCTTTGTTTTTAGGAGGAAACAACCACGGAAATAAATTCATTTCACAAACAAAACCCCTAACTTAACTTCGTCGTCGGATGCGAGATCGACCATCGCGGAAGAAAGGGTCGTCGCATCGCAGAAGGACATCGCTGTCGTGCGGTACTCGACATCGCGTCGACGAACTCCGAGGATCGAGAACATACAGATTTAAGTATAATAATTAAATCCATGTTAATGTTATAAACCAAAAAGAATTAAAAAGAAGCGCTACCCCCTACCTTGTCATTGTCGATCGAAGGTTGCCGCGGGGTTGAATCGTCGTGGAAGAAGCGTCGCAGAGGGAGAATCGTGGAAGAAGCATCGTTGACTTCACGGTACACGGCGTCGCGTCATCGATCTCCGAGGGTTTGGCATTCTTTGTCGGAGGTCAGAGCGTTCTTCGCGTTCTTCGTCGATGAAGAACGCTTTCCTCCCAAATTCTCCCCACGCCACAAGTCCAACAAAATAAAATAAGTTCAACCCTTATTTTATTATTGACCTAAGCTTTTGAAACTCAAAAGATAAGAAACGAACAATTAATTCAATGAATTAATTGTAATGATTTAACTGCCCAATTAATTGGGGCGTTTCTTAACCCGAAAAATGCATGGTTGACATTCATTAATGAGGAGGTTTCGCGGGTGCGTTACTTAGAGGAAACGAAACGGTGAGGCTCTTGCGGGCCCCACCTCACAAATATCCTACCAAGAGGGTAGGATATTTTGGATTTCACCCTATCCGCTTAAACTCAGCTTAAGTAGATTTAAGTGGATTTAAGTGACTTTAAGTGAAATAAAATAAAGTTGTCGCACCACTTTTTTTATTTTCTTCACTTAACCCCCAGAAAAATTAAAAACCACACCTGAGAAAATGCAACTCCGGAAAAGGCGTTTCTAAGAAAATACTGGCGCTGCGATTCCATCGGTGCCCTTAGAATTCGATTCCGAGCACCGGTTCAGAAGTTAGAAAAAACCGCTCATTCGTTCACTGAACGTACTTGAGCTAAACTTCGGAAAATGATTCTGGGTACACCGGGCCTCGGAATCAAATGCCGTCTGAAACTGCGTTCTTGTAAAATCCCAAATAAAATATAAAAAAAATTCCCTTGAAATTTTTGGGTCTTTACATTACTCCCACCACAGGGCTTTACTTCCTCGTAAATCTTTAACACCAACTAGGGTCACAAAAGCGGTACAGAGCATGCATCTGATCCTTCCGCTCCAATGTGCTCACATGGAGGTTCCCGTATTGCCAAAGAAGGTGCACCCGAGGAATCGACCTCCCTCATAGGACCACCCCTGTCGATCCTCGATCCCCACTGGACCCTCCATGAAAGTCACCCCATCACCATCGTCCAGCTCCCCATGGTCTATGATATGCGAAGGTTCGAGCACGTATCTCCTCTGCTGAGATACGTGGAAATCACCGTGCCCCTGGTGCAACTGAGGTGGATGGGTCAAGCGGTAAACCACCCCGCCTACCCAACTGAGGACCTAAGAAGGTCCACCGAACCTCGGAGATAGCTTTCCGCCTTGGCCACATCTCCATAAACCTCGTCGAGGTGAGACCCGTATAAGGACGTGATCGTCATTCTCGAACTCAGAGGTCTCCAACTCCTGTTTAGAACAGAAACATAAAACGACTGCTACCACGAGGGTGAGGTTGACCGACTCAAGAATGATCGGTCGCACCCTCTTATGCATGAGTTATCCTGTGCTACTGAGGGTTTCCTTTTCGCCGACCAAGGGAAACCCATTCCGACACCGTAGTTAAACCACAACCTGTTTGCCTAATACCTTCAATTTGTGTATGAACTGTGATTTCCCCATCCATACTCAAACCAACATCATAAGGCCTCGACGCTGCCACCAAGAGATTCCAAATGAAACTCTCACCTCGAGGGTCTGACCACACCGTCGGCGTAAGTGTGATTATCGAGTCTCCTCCCAAGGTATCTCCAGACGTGAGGGTCAAGTCCACGTCTTACCGGAAACTCTAGGTCAGGGACAAGATTTGTGAAAGCGAGGAATGATTCATATCGACATCTATTACTACATCAGCTAGTAGTGGACATAGACTGTCCCTTGAATCATTTTTAGAGCCATTGGGTCACACTCCTTGACCGCATGCAGCCGCACTCTTCCTCCGCCCTCTAGCTCCCTAGGCCTGGCGGGGATAACTAAGGCGGGTGGTTGTAGCATGTTAAGATGTACACCACCTCATGCTTCTCTCCTAGCTCTGCCTCCACATCTGCCGCTTCGCAGACTCATCTCTCATTAAAGATTCCCCTTTTTGAAACATTTAACACGCCCGAGTCTCTAAGACTGACATCGGTTTCCGGTTTCTTACTGCATTGTGTAGTCTTGATCCGCTCCTATATGATCCGCACCTTCTTTGCCTATGATCTGGAAGAGCTGCTAAAATTTCTCCTTTGCCGAAAAGAGAAACCCAGTCTCATCGCCCTGGATGAACCACGCACATTGCCTAATACAATCAATCCTGACATGAAGGGTGCATTCATGCCATGGATGACGTCGTAAGGCCTTGACGTAATTACTAAGATATCCAACTGTCACTCTCCCCTCCAAGGGTCGAGTCACACTGTTGGCATCCGTGTTAGGGCACTGGGTCTCCTCTAGTAGGAATCTCTAATGTGAGGGTCAAGTCAACAATCTTAACCAGGACCACTCATTATCAACCAAACAAAAAGGATAGGAAAGAAAACTTCACAAAGATAAGTGTCTTTTCATTATTGAAGTTCATAGTACAAAGACACAAATACAACAGAAAAATGGAAATTGAAGTACAAGGGACGTATCCACTAGTTCCGCTACTGTCCACCTGCTCTCGGAGCTCTACTGCCTTGTCCACTGCTCGACTGTTGCTCATGCACCCACCGCTGCTTCTGCCTCGGTGGCTCCACCAATGCCTGCGGATCAATTGTACGAGGAGTCAGATAGTCACCTGCCAGGTGACCCTTTCTGCCGCATTCATAACACTTCCTACTCCTCGTATGGCTGGCTCTGGCCCTCTTGGACCTCTGCATCATCTGTCTACTACCCACAGATGACTCGGCTACTGATCGAAAAACACGCGGCAAAGGAAACAGCTCCTGAACACGCTCGGGGTGTAGAGCTACTGGAACAAACTCCACCCTGAAGAAGGTCTCAAAGTCTTCCCATGTGAAGGCCATCCCATCGCAAAACTGGAACAAGTGGCTCCACCACCTACCTGCTGTTGCTTGAAGAAGGCTGGCAGAAATGATCACTATGAATTCTGCCGGCGTCCCCACTAGCCTGAAGACTCTCACCATAGCCTCCAGCCAATCCTCAGCCGCCTGCGGGTCCGTCTCTCCCTAGAACCTGGGTGGTCTTTGGCGCTAGAACTCGTGAAGCGTGGTCAAGTGGCGTGCATCGCCTATTGCTGGGGCTGGTGGAATTGGTGTCCCAACGTATGGTAGTACCGCTGGTGCCTCAACTGCAAGAGGGCCCCTGTACCGAAGCCTCGTCGCTCAACAAGCTGTCAGTATGCACGTCCCACTGAGATCTAGCTGGTCGTCCGTGGAAAGGAATCCTGAACTAAACAACGCGACACGGTCAAACAATTATACCTAGTGAGCTGACCTGGTTTGAGCTGACATTTAAAAACTTCTGGTAACACACACGCAATCAGTGTTTTCATGCACAGATTCGGAAATCGGTTGTCAGGGTCCTGGTGTATAGATACGTCGGCCGCCCGCACCAACACTGGTCTCCCTGAACTGAAAACCACACTCGGTACTCTTAACACTATTGTTTCACAGAAAGGAAAAAATATCAAGGTCCCAAGTTCTGCGGTAGAACTGAAATCCTTTGATACCAATTTGTCACGACCCGTCCTCGGGGCCCGTGCCGTGACTACCCCAAGCCCGCCTTCCATAGGTTAGGGGGTGGAGACTAGCACCAAAGGCGTAAATCTCGATAACTTTGAAGGCATTGCATTTATAAATTAAACAAAACACCACAGAGTACAAGCGGAAGTAAAACACTAAGTACAAGAGAAGTGCTGAAATGTAAATGGGCTAGAATACAAACCCAAAAGAAAGTACAACTACAACTGAACAAGTACAATAGAAAAGACAACAGATGGAAGGACGGGAGCAGCTCCTGGATCATCCTCCTCGGATCCTACCTGAAGGGTAGGTACAGATGGCGCAGCTCGTGGATCGTCCACCATGGATCCTACCTGAAGGGTAGGTACAGATGGCGCAGCTCCTGGATCGTCCACCACGGATCCTACCTGAAGGGTAGGTACAGATAGCCTCCAAAACGCCCTCGCCCGTCAACCTCCTCTGTGTGTCATCTTGTCGCGAAGTCCACCTACGGGTACTGACTCGTCGTGTAGTCCACCTCCGGGTACCGTCCAGTCCTCGAACACTTGGCCTCTGTCAGCACTGCCATCGTCTGCAACCAACACAACGAGGTGCGAGCATAGCCCGTGCAGGGGTGAGTATATCGATACTCAGTACGGACCCCGATACCCTCAAGGTCTCACTAAAACCAACAAGGATAACTACAAATAAGATCTCAATAGATAACATCTACTTAGGTATATGCCCATTCATATAACTAAGTTATCAAGTAACCCATCTCAATCATGAGGAAACACAAGGGTTATGGAATCAACGGATAACCTCTACCCAGGTATATGCCCATACATATACCTAAGTTATCAAGTAACCCATATCAATCATTAAGAAACATAAAGGTCATAGACTCATCTCAAACCCGGATTTTTATTATCGAAACCGTAACTGCTGAAGAGCTCCGTCTCTGGAGTGTACAGTGGTCCTGTCACGACTCTGAGGTACTGCTCAGTGACATAAGACTCCTGAGGTACTCCTCCTGTCGAGTACCGTGGGACTTCTTCTACAACCAAGCACTTCCCACCATGGGTCTGCCGCTACAACCAAGCGCTCCCCCTCATAGCCTCAAGAGGTACTCCTTCTGTTGAGTACCGTGGGTCTGCCACTACAACCAAGCGCTCATCCACTGCGGGTCTTCCACTACAACCACGTGCTCCCCACTAGGCTATCCGAAACACACCGAATCGATCGGTCAAGCAGTCGTCAGGTCTCAACTGGCTACACGGTCTCCATACTCCGCACGCTTGTCTCCAGGAGGGTCTGCTACACGAGCTACTAGTCGATACCCCAAGTATCACAGAGTTCCACAAATATGTATATCAAAGGACCGCCTCGTCATAGGGGTCTCAACGCAACATACGGCACATCAATCAGACGCCCGGTTTGTGAGTTACTAGCCTTTTCCTCCGAGGGGCCTGGTTGGTTTCGTGAGCGAACCAACCCGGATGTATCTCAAATGTACCCAGAAATCTCATAGGGTATACTCATAGGGACCGTTTCTCAACATGATCACCAACGCCGCTGACGGTTCGTCAAACGGACGTCCGGTCTGAAAGATATCAGCTTTTCTGTTCCAGGGGCCCGGTTGGATTTCGCGTACAATCCAACCCGACCACTATCCAACAGCAACCAAAACTCTGGATATGTATGCCAAAAGTTCCGTCTCATCAAGAGGAATTCAACGAGATAGACAGCGCGTCAATTGGACGCCCGATCTTTGAGTTATTGGCTTTTTTCGTTCCAGGGGTCCGATTGGTTTCAAGAGCGAACCAACCCGACCACACTCCGACGACATCCAAACCTAGAGTTAAGTAAGCCAAAAGATCCATATCACTTAGAGGAAACCATGAAATTTGATGGCACGTCAATCGGACGTCCGAAGCTCAAGATATGAGCGTTTCGGCTCTGAGGGCCTGGTTGGTTTCGTGTACGAACCAACCCGGCCAAACCTAAAGTAATCCGAAACCTTGAGTGTGATATACCGAAGCGACTGTCTCGATCCAAGGATCACATCGCCGCTGACGGCATGTCGTTTGGAGGCCTGTAGCTCATGTTACGAGCAAAAGACCAAAAATGGTCTGAAGACGAGGGGTCTGGGCCCGGACCGACCCGGCCCGACCCCCCCTGGGTCGGCCCAAACCGGGTCGACCCACCCCCGGTCCGGTCCGACCCAGTTGGGCGCGACCCGGCCCAGCCGGCGGGTTGGCTCGACCAGGCTCGGCTCGTCCAAGCGACCGAGCGAGCGAGTCCGGGGGCAGGGGTGCGCTACCCCCGCGTGTGAACACCCCCCAGGGGCCGCCTTTGGTCAGCGGACGCGGCATTGTTGCCTCTCGTGAGCACCGGACCCGCGCGGCCGTGGGTCCACTGGTGCCGCCGCCACCGCGGCTTCAGCCGCGGTGGCTCTGTCTAGCGGCGCGCCGGGGCACCGCCACCCCCGGCCGCCAGTGCCGCCGCGCCGGCGACCCACACCGCCGGTGGGTTCCGCAGGCCACCGGAGTTGCTCCGATGGTCCGTTTTCATTTCCATCTATTCCGTAGCTACTCCCGGGTCCCGTACTCCACTGCGGAAACAATGAATCACCTCTGCAGCATGTTTTGTCATTTCCCGCCAATCCGCACATCAACGAAGAACTGCTGAGGGTTGTCGGGCCATGTTTGTTTGGCCTGCACCCTCCGCGTTAGGTGATAATAATTGGGAAGAAAATAATCCACACATTGAAAACAAAACAATATACAATTTTAATAAATTAATATTGCTCTTGTTTCAGGTTCTTTGTTTTTAGGAGGAAACAACCATGGAAATAAATTCATTTCACAAACAAAACCCCTACCTT
The DNA here is from genome assembly GCA_963277665.1 of Viscum album. Taxonomy (NCBI): domain Eukaryota; kingdom Viridiplantae; phylum Streptophyta; class Magnoliopsida; order Santalales; family Viscaceae; genus Viscum; species Viscum album. The sequence goes on along the minus strand of OY728122.1, from coordinate 2,086,484,073 downwards.
AACTTCATCGTCGAATGCGAGATCGACCGTCGCGGAAGAAAGGGTCACCGCGTCACGGAAGGGTGTCGCTATCGTGTGGTACTTGGCGCCGCGTTGACGAAATCCGAGGATCGAGAACATATAGATTTAATTATAATAATTAAATCCATGATGATGTTATAAACCAAAACAAAAATAAAAAGGAGTGCTACCCCTACCTTGTTGTTATCGATCGAAGGTTGTCGCGGGGTTGGATCGTCGTGGAAGAAGCGTCGCGGAGGGAGAATCGCGGAAGAAGCGCCATTGACGTCGCGGTACACCGCGTCGCGTCGTCGATCTCCGAGGGTTTGGCATTCTTCGTCCGAGGTCGAAGCATTCTTCGCGTTCTTCGTTGAAGAAGAATGCTATCCTCCCAAATTCTCCCCACGCCACAAGTCCAACTAAATAAAAAAAGTTCAACCCTTATTTTATTATTGACCTAAGCTTTTGAAATTCAAAAGATAAGAAATGAATAATTAATTTGTTGAATTAATTGTAATGATTTAACTGCCCAATTAATTGGGGCGTTTCTTAAATAGAAAAACGCACGGTTGACTTTCATTAATGAGGAGGTTTCGCGGGTGCGTTACATAGAGGAAAAGAAACGGTGAGGCTCGTGCGGGCCCCACCTCACAAATATCCTACCAAGAGGGTAGGATATTTTGGATTTAACCATATCCGATTCAACTCAGCTTAAGTAGATTTAAGTGACTTTATGTGAAATAAAATAATGTTGTCGCACAACTTTATTTTATTTTCTTCACTTAACCCCCAAAAAAATTAAAAACCACACCTGAGCAAATGCAACTCCGGAAAAGGCGTTTCTAAGCAAATACCGATGATGTGATTCCATCGGTGCACTCAGAATTTGATTCCGAGCACCGGTTCAGAAGTTAGAAAAACATGCTCGTTCGTTCACTGAACATACTTGATCTAAACTTCGGAAAATGATTCCGGGAACACCGGGCCTCAGAATCATGTGCCGTCTGAAACTGCGTTATTGTAAAATCCCAAAGAATTTTTTTTAAAAAAATTGCCTTGAAATTTCATTTTCTTTACACATGATGTATCTTATAGTGATGAACCCATATATATTATTGCTACTAGAGATCAAATATTGAGGAATAAAATGATTCTTTCTATAATGGTATAATGGAGATATCAAAAAAGGAAGATATAAAGTAGGAAGATAAGGTTGATATGAAGAAGAACTACCATCATAAACTAATATGGTTATATCCATGATACATTGAGGATGATTTTTTAGTAGGGAATAATGTAACACCTTAGATATTTATGTTATGTTTTCATTCAATTAAATTTAATCTTTTCTATATCTTGGGATACTTGCAACACTGGGTATAATAAAAAATACTCTGTTAAAACATTATTTAAACATGAGCATTATAACCTATATTTCATATTGGAATTTATGAAAAATAATAACGGAATTATATAAAATATATATATTTTTTAATTTCTAAATAAATTCAATTTGTACCTATTTTTTATAAGTAAAATAACAATCATATAAATTCAATATTAATGTTTTATAGAAAACAGTATTTGTTCATAAGAATTGATTTCTTCGTGTACTGTGTACTAAAGTAATAAAATAATTTTTCACTTTTAGAAAAAAAAACTTGATAAAATTAACACAATTTTTTAAATCATACTTCCAATACTGTATTATATATAATTTTAATAGTTTTGTTTTGGAATGATTGATTTTTCAATTATTAGCGAAAATGCTACTTTGGGTGAAAATAGCCTTTTCATTGCGTTTTTTAAAATTAATAATTATGTTTAAAATTAAATTTATATTATATTTAGTTCACTCATTTTTTAATCAATAAAATTTATTACATTGGAATCAATTTAATGTCGACTTTTGATATTAAAATCATCTATTCTTGTGAAAATTTTCACTTTGGAATCTGACTTTTTCATCTCGTATGTGGGTGCAATTTTAAATTGGGTTATAAAATTTCTATAAATTGAAATTTTGAAAATGAATTCCAAATTTGGAATCTATATAACATAAATGATCTAATAAGTTATATTTAATTATTTTCTACTGGGAATTTAAAATTTAGTAAAACTTAATTTCTATTGTTAAGTTAAAAATTTATTTATAGTGGCTAATCTAAGAATATATAGCTTAAAAATGACTTAAAAACATATCCAACACCCATTTAATTTCTATAATTTGACCTTATCACCTATAAATGAATATAATGACCAATTATCATGGTTTTTTTACTAAAAATAACATGGTTTAAATAATTCTTTTCAAAATTTTCATGTGCCTCCTCTACCCCACTTATAAATTGTCATCCCAAGCCCTCACTTATTTACACATACAATGCCATATGATGAGAAAATACCAACAAAAATGACTAATTACTCCTCTAAAAACATTATAGAGCCCCTGGTTTGATGATAAACTCAATCTGTAAATGTTTTTAGTGAAATCCAAAACATGTTTACCAAAAAATAGATAACTTTTTTAAAAGCACATTTTCATATTGATTCGTCTACCAACACATTCAAATATTATTAGAAAATTATTATATAAAAAACTATATATATTTCTTATAATTATATTTTATAATGTTATGGTCATGAACCACATCCATCCCCTATTTCATTAAATGGAAAAGGATACCACTGATTGTGTGCGTGATGAAGTAATGCCTCACAAACTGATATAAATTGTTTTTCATCACCACTTTTTAGGCATGGATGTAATGATGGATTTTAAAAATTTATAAAATATTAAAGATATTTTAATGCTTATGGAATTATAATACAACATATTACTTCATAAATTCCATGCTAGTTAAAATATGATAATATCGCTTGCATGTACGAAAGACTACCACCCCATGGAGAGAAATGATTATTCTTTCACTAACACATTACATGGATGTAAATAAGTATAAATTTACATAATTTATGTGAAATATTTGAAATAAAAAAAATCTATAATAACAATCGATCACCCTTTTCCATAACCTTTCAGTTGTTAGGGGAATGATATCATTGCTTGTGCATATATAGAATACCCTCTCCACTAAGCGATGATATTTAATTTCAAGTATAATTCTTCATGAATGATGATAATAATGTATATAATTATTAAATATGATATTTAATAAATTAATATCATCCTATAAGGAATATACCAATATTACATGTGAATGAACCAGAACATTCATGATAACCCGTGTAGGAGAAAACAAGGTAACACCCAAAAAAATAAAAATTATAAAATATTGAAAACATATAGGTTGTAAAATATTAATAGGGAACCATATAAGATATTATAAATATGAATGTCATTATATTTTAAATTAATAATATTCTTCAATCCATTATACATGAGGATTAAGAATATTCAATAAAAATAAAGCTAGTGGTAAGGGACATCATCTTAACTTATCTTCCTTGAGTTATATTTTTTGTTTTAAACCTTATTTATTTTTTATGGTCTACATAATACCCCTTCCTTATTTAATATAATGAATAAATCATACATAGTTGTATTTTAGGGGTCTATTTGAATTATTTTATCAAATTATATTTTATACAAACATTACGATGTTGTGTGGGATTATATATAAATGTAAATTTGATTGAGAGGTATTGTTAAAATGGACTGAAAATTTGATATTTTTTGTTTTCCAATCAATTTTATCGTACATGTTAGAACACCTAAAAGTAAAAAAATGAAAACAATCAACAACCATTTGAAATTGATGAACCGTTAATAAATAATTCAGGCCTATTTTAAACATTATCTTTAAATAATTTCCAGTGAAGATTGAAGACCTCTCTTGTCAGATTATTTGTGATAAAATATTAAAACCAATGAGATATGGTTTCCTATGTTTGAATGTACTCCTCTATTTTTAATTTCCATCAATTGAAACCTCTTATTAAAAAATTATTTTTCTAGTTTATGCACTATTTCTTCTCCTTATTAATATCCACAAGCTGTAGTTACTCAATCATCTGACCCATATCATCTTTTGAGGATTTTATCCGAAGTAATTCCTCCATCAATTATTCCTTAAAGTAAATAATCATCTCCTAATGTTTGAAACTATTTGGAGCCTCCTTGAAATCCTCCCTCTACTGATCGTTAGGTGCACCCTTAATGAGATCAACACAATTAGTGGTGTTCTCATACCCCACCATCGATGATTAATGAATCATACATGGTTTTCCCATTACACCTAGAAAATATAATTAAAATTTTCAATTTAATTGGGATCAATGTTGAAACACCTCTCTCGCTATCCTATACTTCACCTTATTATTAGTTTCGATGAATACCTATTAAGGGATCAATTTCATGGAAGGTTGTGTCTCCATCAGTTTAGGTAGGTATGATTAGTCCATATATCCTTATTGTTTATAATTTTTAAGAAGAATATAGCTACCTTAATCATTTCTTTCTATCCTCCCCACCATCCTCCTTGGATTGTGGTGCCCTCTGGCATAGTGACCCTCTGCACTTTCATTAGAGAAACCACTAGAGATCCCTTCACTTTTCATGACCCCAAGGAAGAATTTAACATCATTATAACACTCATCCCAGATAGGGTCTAGCTGAAATTGATCTAATCCATAATTAGTTATTCCCTCAAAATGGATACCCACATGAATTGATGACCGAATTGTCCATTGAAACAAACATTTATCAATAGATTTAGTTAACTATTTCGCATACATAATATGAATTTGATAATCCTTTGAAATTTTTGAATTTCCTTTCTAGATAGACAGGTCATAAATAGATTTCAAAGTGGGACACACTCTCCCAGTCACATACAGTCCCTCCGTGGGGATGGTTCCATTTCCAATTCTCTACAACTCAACATAAGAGGCAGCATTGCCTAAGTTAGGGGAAACAGAGGAGTCAAATCCATATAAACCACATGACCTGGTTATAGCCAGATTTCTAAACCAACAATATCATGTTTAAACCTTATAGACACATAAGAATCATTATGATAAATGACAGTCAAACAAACCTCTTTTCTGGATGGGTTCACATTTGATTCTTTAACCACGCCTCATTGAACTAATTCTCTATTGACCGGTTGCCTCAATTAATATGATGGGGTTTTACCAAGTGGAATTAAAGTGACATGGGAAAGGTCTTGAAAGTAGTGGTATCATTATGTATAAGATTATAACATCTAATAATTTACCATTTTAACATGAATAGTTTAGTTATTATTATCCAAAATATTACTTCAATCATATTGTCTTTGGAATAATTTCACTCTTAGTTAATTGATTATAAGGAATGGGTTTTCAATATTTTACCTTTCATTATAGATTATGCCCTATCCAATTATGAATGTCATGTTTTTGATTAATTTTAAATTCTGATCAGATATTTTCTACATCATATTAAATATTCTTTGTTGATTCTAAATATCAGTCATTGTATGTAACCCTTACTAAGAATTTGAGATCACTCATATATTGTTTCCAATCACCAAGATGTGAAGAAGAATTTTTAGATTGAGTAAAAGGATGAAATTTTTCCTATTAACATTATTTTTATTTTATTTTTCCTATAGAAAATGGGTATCAGGTATGTATTTTTTTATCCATAAATACTAATCCAGTAAGTCCTTATAGAATTTACTCCCTGTTTTTATTCCCACATAATCATGTTGATCCATATTCATATTATTCGATTCAGTACCATTACACATATGATATTAATGTAGATGATATATAGTTTAATATTCCTCATGAAATATAATAAAATAGATCAAGCAAACCTAAAATGACACATCAGTAGAATTTTAATATGTTAGATAGTATTAAAAATGATGGTCTCCACAAAATTGTATAATTATGAAGGAAAAAACCCAAGAGAATCTGGTGAACTATATAATTCCTCTTTATTTACTAGATTCCCAAAAAATATATCTATACAACCCAAATGGAAAAAGTAGGGTGTGAGAACAAATGCTAGAATTATTTCAAAAAATAATATATATGAATTCTTATAAACAAAATTTAGATCAATATTAGATAAATCTATTTTATAAATAATTTATTAATTTAAAAACATTTTTTAAAATGTCTTTTGGATTTCATAATATATTATTATATTCAAGTTAACTAGGAATATGAAAATTGGACATGAATAATCCTAAGAGTATAAGAAAAAATGAAAATGGAGACACTATAATATAGGAAACTGAGTAACCAACCATGACATATGAAAACATGTGTAAAACCAAAAATAAATGAAAAATGACAACAATTGTGACATAGAATAGGGTAATAAAAACTCATACATATAATGAAAACACAATGTTAGACATCATATAAATCCTACCAATTTTCTGCCCTATCATAGTCTGTTGATATGAAAACCAATAGTGGTGTTACACACACACTAATATAGAACATCAATTTACCTACAAACTCAAGGTTCCAAATGTCTTATAATTAATAAAATATATAAAATCATCTAATAAAAAAATTCAAAAAGAATAATTATAGCTACTTAGTAGAAAACCAATTTTGGAAATAAATCCACCATTTCGAAATTTCATTGTACACATATCATGGAAAACCTTTTTTGGAAGAAATCCCATTCAATTAATTTTTTAAAACAATACCTATATGATATAAAATCCATTATTTTCATGATAAAAATTATTTAGGTCACTGTATTAATAATGAATTCACAAATTAGATCCTTTATATATGGAAAAAATCCTCGATAATTGAAGAAAACTACTCACCTATGAAAATAGAAATTGGAAATGTATAGATCTAGTCCTCACAAAACTATATCCATATCTAAAAATGTCAACCCTCTATAAAACTCTTTACATATAGAATCCAAAAACCTTTATAGTTTAAATGAAACGGTAGGAGAAAATATCTTCAAATATTCATAGAACAATCGAGAAAAAATCATCAAAAATGGATCCTACATTGAAGTGATCCATCTAGAATAATGTAATTTTGTCTGGAATCCAAAATGAAGCCTCTAATATTTTTGATATTTTCTAGATAAATAAAAATAAATATTATGGGTGATTGGGTACAATAATGGTCTAGGTAAAAATAGTAATATCCAAGTTTTTTCAAGCCCAGATCGAGGTGAATGGTTAGGATATATGGTAAGAAAATTCATTAGCTAACCATATGTGGCCACTATATCTTGAAAAATGGTTAATAGTTTCATGGATATACATTTTCACAATTTGGTAAAATCATGATATTGATATGCGATACACCTAAAAACAACCCACAAATTCCTCATGATATCCTTAGCAAGACACATGGTTCGAATGAACATTTTGAAACCATCAAAAATGATACTAGAACCACACAGTTCCAAACCGTATGTTTATAACATGGTTAATTCTAACCATGCACTATAACCATTTTTTGGGAATATCATCTCCAAAAAACATTGTTTTCATCCATGTATTACTGAAAACCTCTTGAATAAAAATATAAATAATTCAACTTCATTATAAGGTATACATATGATGAAGGGTGCATCAAAATTTCCAATATAATAATATATTGTTTACCAAAAACATGTCAAGACTCTATACTTGAAAAAAGGACACTCATACCTTGTATGCACCAAAATATTATCTAAAGAATATCCATTTTAATAAAAAATTCTAGTATTATAAACCACAAACATCACATTTAGAAACAAACAAAACATTATTTTCATTAGTGATGAATGATAAATTAGTATGTCAATAAATTTATTATAATTCCAAATATTATCTCAGGATAATAAAAAATATATAATCAAAATAGAATAATTCTGATTGGCTCAATCCACCAGAATGCATGCACTCATTAAAAAGTATAGGGAAATAAAAAAATGATATTAATATAATATTCAATCATAATATGAAAGTATATATAATGTCAAATAATGTAGAAGAGAATGAATAATGAATTTAGTAAGAGCTATTTATAGGATATAGAGACACCATATGACCAAAATTAATATGACCATTGGAATAGTTATTTTACTATTGGAATAGTAACCTAACCATTGGAATATTAATTTAACTATTAATAATAGTAAACTGACCATTAGAATAGTAACACCACATATGATAATGTATAATTATATATTTGTATATTATAAAATTAATATATGATATATTTATTCAGGGTATAATTAAATTAATTTTTTTAAAAAGAAAACATAAGTGGTGGTATTTTTTTTTGAAATGTAAATGTTTATTTTTTATTTATAATGAATTTAATTATTTTAAAGAAAGATAATTTTTATAAAATTAATTCATAAATTAAAAATAAATTATAATATAATTATATGATAATTTTACGAGACCATAATAAATTTTTCAAAGGGCCATAATATAGATTATAATATGAAAATAGTAATATATCGAATAAATGATAATTCTCATTAAAAATTAATTCTATAATATTTAGAAAATTATATTCAAAAAAGGATTCAATTTCTAAAATCTAGAATTTGAATAATAGATATTGATAATTTTTGGAATTTTTCTAAAATAGAAAACAATTTGGTGAATAGTGGAATACGTTAATTTAAAATATTAAACATTATAATCCAAGTACATGACATGAGTCATGGATGATGTAATACCCATTTGATCAAACTAAATTGTGCCATTTTATTTAAATAGTCACAAGAGTAAATAATATTAATATTCATGATCCAAATAATAATCAAATGAATATAATAATAAAAAACCCTCACCTCTACATATAAATACCACCCTAACCACCGTATATCCTCACACATTATAAGATTTTAATCATTAAATGTATCTAAAAACCCATCTCCTCTCCAAAATTCCCAAATTAAAGTACTTCTAGTCTCAAATGATGTCCAATTCCATGTTCCTTAAGTGTTTATTCAAGGTGGTGAAATTCAAGATGTAATAATATAAAACAATAAATATTGATTTCTTTTTATATTCATCTTTTTCATCATCTATTTCAAATATAAAAGCATAATAAATCATTTTTCATGTATATACATGAATTTAATATTTATAATAAAATATATGCAATCAACCACTTATATCATTTATTCTTAATTAATGAAAATGGAAAACAGTGTCTATATATTGTATTTTTTTCCATTATGGAAAATAATATTTTTTCCCACTAATACCTTCATAGAATGATTAAATTATATTATAGTTTTACAAAATTATATAATTATGTATATTATGTTTTTTCACATTATGAAAATATTATATGGTTAGAAAATAAAATAAATTGAAACACGATCTGGATGGTCGGAAAAACAAAAAAAAATTAACAGGATATTTTTAATTAATCTCTAATATATTTAATCATCCTAAAACAAGAAAATTTTATATTAGACATTTTAAACTATTATAATTGATTTAATAACATTTAATTTGAATACTACAATTTACATACATTTTACAAGAACATCCATAATTATATAAAAGTGAAATGACAAAGAAGCCACGAAACGAACATCCCAAAAATAATGAAATTGAAAATTATAACTCATCAAAAAGGACGTAAATGAACTTAATAAAATAATAATAAATTAAATATATGTTGAATATGATCATAATTAATTAATTAATTAATCTAATTTGATTATATAGGACATTAAATTCAAGTGAATAATGTATTTCAACATAAAGTATGAGATTTATCAAAACTTCTATATTTCTTATAAGTTACATTTTCTCCATTATTTCATTAATTTATCTATCAATTAATATTATATATTTCCACTATATTCTATTTAAATGTTCAGAAAATTCATCTCATTCTCAATTCAACATTTTTATTGGTAAATACATGTCATAAAATGTTCAATTAACAATTCCTCTAGCTAAAGAAGTATGATTAAAGGGAACTTCTCGCTTTCTTATACAATATAATATACACTCTTTAATTTTTTAAATGAAAATTTATTTTCTAAAATAAATAATTTCACATGTAAACCAATTTTATTTCATTAATTTTATTAGGGATAAAAGTATTCTTTTATTCTCTTTAATGACTCATTATTCTTTCCCCTAAATGATTACTAAAGTGGCACAATTCTGAACATTGCTAAGTGATATTATTCTTGATTTTAGATTCATTAGACATAATTAATAATAATATTTAATTATTATTTCTATATTTAATTCAATGAATTATTAAAATTCCTTTTTTCATTGTTATCATTATGATACACCCTTTGTTTATATCATATGACTTCATTATGAAACCCATTTAATTCCATAGATAAACATTATGTTTATTCATTACAGAAGATATAGTATTTTTTGAACACATATTCATGTACATCTTATGATTGTTCTGCCCAGATTGAACTCCAATTCTTTTGGTAATGTTTTTTCTCATGAGATGTTGTGTATGAGATTTGAGAATACACATAATCTTTTATGGGACTTCTCTCACAAGGAAACTTTATCTTGGAAATCAATCAAGGATTATTTTTCTGTCACATTATATATTTCATCCAAGTTACTATATTTCCAAGAATATATTATTTCATGATCGATATGTTATGACTCTATATTTTTGTTAATGATACATGCCTTTTATGTTATCTTATTATGTTTTTTGACTCATGTATTTTTCCCCTTTTCCAAATTTATTCCCTTTCATGGAATGATAACTCAACCATTTTATAAATGTTTTCCCGAGGATAATCCTATAAAGTTGTAGGAGGCTATTGAGAGTCTTGAATTAATTATGAATATTAACAAAAAAAATTTAATTCTGTTTCATGTTTTCTGCTTATGTACCAAATCATACAATGACACTATTATTTTTTATTATTGGTTTTTATTTAATGGATAATTATTCTTAAACTCGTGTAATAATATTCCCTAAAGTATTATGCTGATATATTTATTATTATAGTAATTTCTTATTATTTTTGGGAATTAGGATCATAAAAAATTAATAAGAACCCTAGGGATAATTTTATCACCTTGGATAGAATATATTTAGACCTAGGGTATTACAATTTCTGATATAGTTTTATTAAATATGTATATTTTCCATTTTTTATAATATAATTTTTATATTCTCATAACCTAGATATTCAATCACCCTGCTTCAATTTTTATTTATTTTCTTATTGGAAGAATAATGGATAACCCGTGTTTAAAAAAAATGTGGTAAGAAATGTGATGATTTCCCTAATCAGATGTGAAATAAAGTGGGAATGAGAGCTACAAAAATTATGACAATACATTCTCAATTATCTCCAGTTATGAATAATAACATGAATCATTTGGAATGTACTCATTCTTCTATAAAATATCAAATTTTTTTAGAATAATATATGAGATAGGGATACTTATATTTATTGAATCTAATGATCCCATCTTCATGAAACAATGGATATAATCCATTTTAGAGATATTATTATGTATCATTCATTGAACTAATGAAGGGAAATTCATGTTTTGGTTCTATAATTTTAATGGTGAAGCTGATATATGGTGGAAAATAATAATAAACACCAATTATAAAGTGAAAATAAATTCTATGGAATGGGAAGTAGTCCGGAAAATACTTTTCAAAAAATATTTTCCCCAAAATTACCATCTTAATATAGAGAGGGTGTTCGTCAATATAAAGACAATAGAATGTGAGACTATTAAGGAATGAATAGATAAATTCACAGGGACAGAATAATACAACATTGTACTTATCATGAATAATGGAATTGTGGTTGACCACTTCTTTAGTTGACTAATGGAGAGAATTTTAAAATTATTTGTGATTTGAGACTTTGAAATCAGGGAGGATATTATCTGTTGTTCCCATAATATTGTGATGTAAATTGAATTATATAAGTTGTCTAAGGGTATTTTTGATAAAAAATAAAATTTAAATTAATATGGGGGATCAATAGATAAATCCCATAGAGGAAATAAAACCCAACATCCCATGTGTCAAAAGTGTGAGAAGGATAATCCGAGGAACTATCTTATGGGAACCGAGCAATTTTTTAAATGTGGAAAATGGGGTAATTATTATAATAATTAATTAAGGGATTAGAATAAAACCATTAATATGGAAGATGAAAGGATAGATCATATCAAAATCCATCAAATAGTATATATTTTCAATTGTAGGTAAAATGGACATTGTGTGTGCCAATGCCTTATGTCGAGGGTTATTAGTGAAAATTAATGAAAAAAATCATCATGGCTATAAGGAAGGGAATATATTATCATCACTACTGAGGTGGATCCTAAGAATGATGTGGTGATAGGTTCTCTTGTTAATCATTCATGAATATCAAACTTACATTTTAATTATATTTCTAGATAGTTTTTCATAACTTACATGTTTAGTATAACTATTCAAACACCACCACAAAATATTGAGGTTGAGTTTCCCAAAATAATATAGTGTGGGTAAATTATTGTATCTAAAGTATATATCCCATCCCTATTCAGTTTTTTTAATTAAACATCCTTGAAAAACTGGTTTAACATTATTTGGAGGATATTGATGTTTTATTGTGAATCAATATTCTCTTATTATATAATTACTAGATAAAATATCAGTAGAGGGATATCAATCTTTACATACTAAAGCATACCCTAGCATTATACAAAAATATGTAGGAGGATGAATATCCAAATATTCATCCATATAATGACTACTATTTCATTTAAATAAAACATATCTAGATAAAGTAATAGGGATAGGGGATAAGATAATTCTTAGGGACATTCCCTTAGCGAGGGACTACACTAAAGTATTCCCTAAAGAATTATATGGTTTTATACTTAATAGAGAGTTTGAGTTCCCAATTTAACATAGACCTAGATCTGAAACCATATCCCTGAATCTACATATAATGGAAACTATTGAGTATGATAAATAGATGAACTCATTACATGATAATCTTAATAAGGGTTTTATATTCCTGAGTGCTTCATTGTGGGGTGCACTAGTCAAATTCATCAAAAAGAAGGATGGATCACTATTACTCTACATTGATTATCATGAGATCAAAAAAGTGGATGAAGTACAAGTATCTTTTATCATAGATAGATTACTTGTTTGATCAACTATGTTAGTATAATTATTATATGATGGACCTTCTATATAGATATCACTAATTAATGTTTATGAAGTTATATATACCCATATATGAATTTCGAATGATGTATAGACACTATTATTTTAGATCGATTCCATTAAGAATCACTTCTTCAAAAAAACCTAACAAATATATTCTTTATAGATTGACTAAAAAAAATTATGGAAAACATTATAGATGATAATATTACATACCATAAAATAATTTCAGAGAATACATTCAATTAGAATATTTTTTAAATGACATTGAAAAGGGAGAACTATATGAAAATTATTTTAAATGAGAGTTATTAAAAGAGGATTAATCTTTATTAGGGAAAGTTATTACCGAAAAATAAATATTTGTAGACCCATCTATGAAAATGAAAATTTAGTAGTAGACCAAAACAACATTTGTAATGGTGATTCATAGTTTTTTTGATCTAGGATAGAATTACATATGATTGGTTTATGGTCTCATCATTAATATTATCTTATTAAATATATTTTTATACTTGAAATCACATTCTCATTGTTATGATATTTTATTATTATAGTTTTGTAGATTTTTAAAAAAATTATTTCACAGCAAATCCAAAAATTAAATGTGGAAACCTATTGTCAATATCCATTATATAACAACTAAACCCCACATAAAATAGAACATGTTTTTATTTCCTGAAAATTCCATAAAAGTTTAATCCTGGATTACACATTTATCATAACCATCATTATACCATGTGAATAACTTTTTAAAACCTAGTAAAAAATGTTGGTAAGGGAAATAAAAATAAGGAAAGTAGCATTTATACCATCAATAATTATAAAACCATGATTAATATTTCACAATGATTTAATTATCACCATTATAAGAAATATATACTTAAATTATGAAAACCTGTTGTTTCCATATAAAAAGGAAATCATAAATAATTCATTTAAAAACATGGTATATAATTATATAATCATATTTATTTATGATTACAACCCTCACAACAACAATTTGATTTGAAACCCTCAGAGCTACCATTAGATAACAATTACAGAAATACATGGATATAATAAGTATTATTACACATGGAATAATAATTGTGATCGTCTTCTAGAATATTCAATACATTAGAGATCAAATAATGAACCAGCTATATTTTTCTATAATATAACCACCTTACATCATAATCAATTCCCTTGAAGTAGATCATATAAAAAACACAAATATATTCATCCAAAAAGTCATTACTTGAGAAAAACCACTTATTTTGAAAGAATGTTATACCCATCAAAAGGAAAAAATATCATCGAAAATAAACATGTAAGCATAAAAATGTAGTTTCAAAATATTATTTCATAATGAATGTTTGAATAATCTCACATGTAATATACGTAAAAAATATTCTTTTTGAATTTTTTGAAGAATAATTAAATATTATGTTTAATGGAATTTACATAACATAAAATGTAAAAAAATCCCTTTTTAAATTTTTTTCAGAGAAATAAAAAAATAGTATTTTAAAACATTCATGTATATATAAATAAATTCATGAAAAATATTCTGAGAAAATAGAGATGATATAGTAGGTTTTATAAGTATAATCAAATAAATCATTTAAAATAGAATTTTAGTTAATGAAACCCTTAACATGAGTCTAAATTGTCGGAAACATTCTTTATCTTCATAAATTAAAAAAGAATTTTAATTATTTACATTAATGATATAAATTTTATTGTTTATTATTCATTTTATTACAATTATTATCATTTTATGATAATAACATAATTATTTAAGTTCATGTCAGATGTTTTTTACGATATTTGATACATGAATCCAAATTAAAGTTGATATGATGTTTATAGTCAATATGAAAATTTTGTCATCATCTCTAGAATAATATTCATGAGATTATTACCATATAAATACATCAATTATTAATTTAAATATATTCATTAAATTTTTATAAGGAAAATCATCTTTGTTGCAATTTTAGAGACGGTAAGCCATACGTACGCATTACTAACTTTTCCATTTATCAATGATAACTATGGAAAGAAGGTAAATATCATTTTATGTTAAAAATTGATACTAATATCATTATTATATAATTAAAGATTTAAATTTTCATATATATATATATATATATATATATATATATCTTCCTCGTGATGTGGTGATGAATAATGAATCGCATCGCTTTGTGAAGGTGATATTTCACACTTAAGAATCAACGACATAATAATTATTCATTTCATATATAGATGTTAAATTAAATTTTATATTTCCTTTTAAAAATGATAAATTTTTCATGAATATCATGTATTTACACATTAATTCAATCATTATAACCATTCTTGAGAGACCGTGATGGATAATGAAATACATTCGATGATGAGGTGGTAGTCCCTTGTACAACAGGATGATTAATTATTTTCCCATTTGATGGAAAAGTAAATGGATATGGGAAATAAAACTAATATAATAAAATATACTTATATGTAGCATACTAGAGTTATTATTTCGTAATTATTGAATAATATTTAAATGAAGTGGACAAAGAAGAAAAATAAAAACACTTGATTGAAAATGATACATCTTTTTTGGATAAACTCATTTGATTAACACATTAAATCCTCCACGGTGAGTGTTAATAAAAAATAAGATTCTATATAATTAGGATATGGATTATAGGAAGGTATATTAGAAGATTATGTTTGAGGTAAATTCTTTTGAAGTGTGAAGAATAGTGATGAAGTGGTTACCATTTACAATAGACGGGAAGGGTTATCTTAGAATTTATTAGAATATTAAATTGTTATAAATTATTTTTCAAATAAAAATGGATCCAAAGTTATTTATATATAATATAGAATTATTAAGGGGATTAATAAAATAATTAAATAGTTTTTTACAAGTTTAGTTCACATTATTACCCTTATCATTTGGATTTAACAATTATTTTACAAATTTAACACTTACTATTACAACACAAATTATAATTATTTAATAGATAATATAATGACTATAAAAACCAAAAATACAAATAAATGAATAATGGATGAAATTATATACATTTTCCCATTATTTTGGGTAAATATATGATTTTTTGGGATTTAAAGTCATTTAATAAAATATAATTTGTTTTAAAATATCGTTATTGCCAATTTTAACACATTTCATTAGATTTAAATTCAAAATTATCAAAGCAATAGTGGAATATCAAAAAAACATATTTAGTACATTTATAAAATGTTAAATTAATTTAAAAAATTATTTTTCTCTATTAATTATCTAAAATGATATTTATTTCAATATGTTTAATGGAATTTCATTGTTATTTTCCTTACTAACATAATTATTTATTAAGCATTGTGTAATAATTGAAGGTAATTATTACTTATAAAAATGTATTAATAAATTAAAATTATTTAGATATATCATTTATCATTGAAATGAATATTTATAGTTGAAATTATCCTCTAGATAGCCCTATATTAAAATTGATATCATTTTTTAAAATATGATTGTGACATCTTTTACTTTTCTTTAAATAAGTTATTATAAACAACTTGATCATATCAATGTTTCTTAAAAATTCATAAAAAAACTTTATCATGAAAATAAATTTATTAATTAAAAAATGGAATTTATTCTTTTCATAACCTACTTCTGTACCCATGTGGACACATAAGAGATATTTAAAACAATGATATTGACATAATTTGACATTCATTTATTTAAATAATATATAAGACATTTTCATGTATAATTTTTTTATTAAAAAACTATATTTTTATCCTTTAGTGTTAAGGGTGTAAATGGATTAACAAAAAAATATGTTTTCATGCTTTTGGAATATTTTATAGTCCTTTTCTTTTTTAACCAAAATTCCTCATTTTACACAATACTATTGTAAAACAAATACTAAAGTTGATATTAATAGTGTCCAAAAATAAAATGCTTCTATTTAATAAATTTAGAAATTATGATACTAGATATTGTATCCACTTTTACAAATTTAAAAAATATAATTATATGAATTTAATTTAAATATAAATTGAAAAATGCATCGAAATATAGTTTTTTGGAAAAATTTCTTTTTTAATTTAATTTTTTTATAATAAATTAATTTTTAAAATTAATTTAATAGATCATAATTAGTTAAATAATAATAAAAATGAACTGATTAAAATATAATAATAAATAAATAAAAATTTATACTTTTAAAAATCTAAAAAATTTAATTTCTAAACAAAATTGTTCTTTTCACACTTCACTGATAAATAAAAAATTTAATAAAATTATCAAAATTTTAAAATAGCATAATTTTGATATTATAAATCAAAATAATGAATTAATTTTAAAAAAAATATTTTATAAAAACTCTAAAATTTAATTATGTTATTTTTACTTGAATATCAATTAAAATTATTTATGAAGAAAAAAAATTTAAAAAAATATAATAATTTTTTCAAAAAATATATTGAATATTTTATTTGAATTAATTAATATAATGATAATAATTTTCACCATTTTATATTTCATTATTTATTTAATAGTATTCATTCTTTCGAATTTAATAGCTTGGTTATATTGGTCACCAAATTATAATATTTAGTGGTTCACTTAAGCTCATTTATTGAGTATCATGTACACAATTAATATTAGTCCTTCCTTTTAATATATGTTGATATTAAATTGACCCCACCATTGGATGTTAAATATTGTCAATGTTAAATCTATTCTTTGAAACTGTATGTTGTGTTTTCAATATACATTATTTGAAATCCAACATTAGAGAGGTTATCGATAAAACATACCATTAAAAAGTGAGAAAGAAATGTATAATGGTAACCTCAATAATACATACTTAGATTCCATGTAGAAAAACCTTGAATTATAATAAAAAACTGACTATAATGTTTTAATATACCGTGATAGAAGAATGTTTCATTAAAATGTTGACCAACATGCAATTGTAAATATGTGATGATTTAAAAGGACAATGATTTCTCGATAAGAAAAGTGAACAAATTATGTTTCTTGTTAAACTTTTAATTATATATTCTTTTCATAGAGTTGAGGATTTACTTTACCATATCTAAAAATAACCTAGGGACATATACATACATGAAAATAATAATTACATCATTTAATAAATTTCCTCCATAAAATCATTTTTTCCTCCAAATGATGAATAACAAAGATTAATTTTTCATACCTAAAACTAAAGAATCGTTGAATATAAAATTAGATAATCTAGAAAATATTAGCTGTATATTTCTCCAGTCTCGAAACAATAACCAAATAATTTTAAAAAAAAATAATAAACCATTATGTTATGAAAAAATAACTCAATATTCAAAATTCGTTAATAATACCCTATGTTCAACATATACTTTCCAATAAAAAATAGTCCATAAAATACATCAAAATTGTCCAACTATGATTGAAACAAAAAATCAAATTGATTTTTTTTTCACATAATCATATTTGATATATTTAACATTTATCTCCCAAAATTGAATTAGTCACCTTTAATGTCATATACATAATCTAAAATATAAGCTAATATTTTATAAAAATAAAATCAACAAAAATATATCTTAAAATAATATATTCTACCAAAATATAAATCATCCTTTATTAGGTTTCCAAAATTGTGAGCTTATTCCAAAATAACATTTTCACTAAATCCATTTTTTATAATACATTTGTCCCCAAATTGTAACAATCCATAATTACCTTAAAAATGAACAATTATATAAACCATAATGGTATTTGTAACATTAAAATTAAGATCTAAAAAATAAAAGAGACTTCTTCCTCAAATATCATTTTTCACATAGAAACATAATGATTAAATATAAATAACACTCATTAAAATTCACTCAATGTACTCCCATCAGGAAAATATTAATATTACTTTTAAACATTTAAACTTATTTAAATATACCATATCTTTATATTGCCTTATATGTTTTACCCATGAAATCTTGAAATTAACTCTTCCATTATGACTTTTGAGTATATAAAGGGACTGAGTGAATTTTTGGTGGGTTTCTAAGTCTTTTGTAATTTTATTTTGAATTTTCAATTAGAGAATAATTTGATCATGGTTATTAGAATACTGTGAAAATTATATAAGAATCTATTTATGGTGAATAATGGAATTGAAGGTAGGAACGTGGTTATGTTTGCAGTTTTTCTAAAGAATGTTTCCACCTATGAGAAACAGTAAAAATTGAGGTAGAGGGATTCTTCCTAGGTTTTTTAACCATGAGAACCAATCATGTGATGTGCTCCTGGAGATAGTGGAAAATGAATAGTTAGTTCTCCATTTACCTAAAAGTGAGACTTACTATGAGCAGTTTAAAAGTGGGATCCTAAAAAATGGATATCACTCATTTTAACCTATAAAACTCAATTTTTTTTTATATTCTTCGCTATTTCAGTTTTTATTCTTTGAAAATTTTATGTATTATCTGTCCTTGAAACCTAAAGATATATGAAGGCTTTTCTTAGTGTGTTTATGCCCTATTTCCTTGGATAGTAATCATTTTTGGTAGTTTTCCTTAGATATACTGCTCTTCCCGCCCCTGGATTCTTAGATTTAGTCTCATGTTAATAGATATATAATTTCTAATAACAGTCCTAATGAGATATAGTTTTTTTATGTTTGGAAGAGATATCTAAGGTAGTTTTTTTAGAGTTTCAACAATGTTTCTTCCAAAATTCATGGGGTGGATTGATTCACTCTTGACTATTATTATTTAAACATTAAGGATTATTTTCATGTTTTTAAAATTTCTTGAAATTTTTTATTAAATTTATTACAAATTCATGGTAAAAATAATTTTTAGTAATGTTTTTGTGGATATATTAATTTTTGGGTCTATGGGATTGTAGATATTTGTTGTGAAATTTTACTTGGTTTCTTGATTATAAAATATTGATATTAAAATTTGTCATTATGGGATTTTTGGAAATTTTAATTTTGAAAGGATTTAAATAATCTAATAGTTTTATTTATATTTATTGAAATTGTTATTTTGAAATGCTTTCAGCATACATGGGTTGTGTTAATTCAAGCTTTTTTACATCCACCTAAATAAGGGGAATATACTGTTAAGGTATAAAGGTATGTGACCATGGATAAGGGACTTGTTTTATTTTTTCCCAATGAGATTGGACACTTAGTGATGACATATTGTATGCATAAAAACTCACTCATAAGGATAGAATTTGCAGCAAAGCATGTGTGTCGTGTGTGGGAATTATAGAATGGTTTTCCATAAAAGAATTTGAAATGTTGTAAAGAATGGTTTTTTTAATTTCATTTGAAACTATTTGGTATTTTTATGTATTGTTGAACTATTTAAAATTTTATAATATACATTTTTTTATATAAATGTGCTAACTTTTTCTCTCCTTGTGGCTTGAGTAGTGAATTCATTAGGGGAAAACCTATTAAACATCATTACTGAACCCTACAGGGGAAATATGATGATATTGCAGATATTATTTATCATGACCTAGTTAAAGAAAAATTATGTAATTTTTTTACTATTTATTACTTCTACATTGGATATTTTGTGGATTTGGATCATGGATCATGTTTGGAGCTATAGCGTTATGTCATTGAGAATTTGGGTTTTGGTGGTTATGTCTTCTATTTTGTACTTGGATGATTTTAGTCTTTTATATTAGAACCAATTTGTAGTTAGGTTTTGATATCAATGGTATTACATTGAGTTGTATAGTATTTATATCATAAATAATTTGTTGTATATCTTGTTATGGTGGTTTTGGGTGGGTTGTTTTATTACTTAAATAGGAAAACATCCCCCAAATGTATTTAAGCCCATAGAATTTGCTATCAAACATTTTTTCATTTGGGAGGACCCTAAATTCCATGTAATGTTCCACCACCTTCTCATTCCTATGAGGAGTGTTGGGATAATAAGAGTTTTATCTTCTTCTTTGGTCCTTGACATAAATGTGTAAACATGTTGACTTTTGAAAAAATGTTAATCTTTTTTTAAAATTAGAGATTTAGAAAAAGAAATGATATGGTTATTTTTGAAATGGGATATTCTTTAAAATGTTGATGGACTTTTAAAAAATGGTTGAATGTGGAAATGTGTTAAATTCTGAAAATATGTGTTTTAATAGTTGGGATTTTCTAGAATATGAAATTGGTAATCCTTCAGTTGTAAGAGATAAAAACTTATGAAATTCATTGTGTTTGTAGAAAATATAACCAAGAGGGAATATGATAATCTAATAGTTTAAAGCTTCTAAGATTTTGGTTCCACCAAAGACACAGATGAACCAAAAACAGCTTCAATGCATATTTAATGATTTTCAGATTGTGGATAGAGGGAACTGAATTGATGAACCAAGGAATGTGGATCATTCAGTTCAATTCTATAAGTTTAATCCCCCATCATTAGGGGTCATTTAGAACCAATTATTGTATATGTTTTTCTGAATAGAATTAATTGAGTATTCCATTTCATTGGCACACTAGCATAGCTAGATTTCATGTTAATGGCATACTTATTGTAGGACCTTTCATGAAAATTATAGGATTCAATGGTTCATGATATATTAGACCAAGGGATTTCATATGTGGCTTTTGAATAATTTTTCAATAAAAAATTCAATCCTCACATCTTCTAGATTTCATGAAAGAAATGCTTTTTTAACCAGAAGAAATATAGACTCTCATTGAAAAATTATGTGGCTAAATTCTTATATTTTTCTTCTTTTCACCAAAATTTTCTTCTAGCACATCCTTGAGGGCACACATTTTTTAATCATGGATGTATGAGAAGATTCACTCAAAGATTTTATTCTATTATATAATGTATTATATATAGATGGTTAATAGTGATATAGTGGATGAAAGGGATATATTAATAGAAATGGGTGGAGTAATGATGTTGATACCTATGAAAAAAGGTGGTAACTTTATTTATGGGAGCAGGAAGAAGAGGGAAATCAATTCACAAGTTATGGGGAAGAATCATAATGATATAGTTGGATCAATGAATCTTTATCCAAGGTGAAAGAGTGATGTTGGATGATTCAAATATTGTTCTTAAAACCATATGAAGATAGAATATATGAAACCACTGATATTAAGACACAATTACAACCATATGGGGAATATTA
Organism: Viscum album; assembly: GCA_963277665.1. Lineage (NCBI taxonomy): Eukaryota > Viridiplantae > Streptophyta > Magnoliopsida > Santalales > Viscaceae > Viscum > Viscum album. Next base: position 2,086,461,755 of record OY728122.1, on the reverse strand, counting down.
GGCACTATAGTTTTAGTTCCCCATGTTCAGTTGTTCAGTAAACTTCTCACATGTTTTAAAAATTGTATGCTTCAAAGGGATGAGGGTAGTTGAATTATTTTCATCTTTAAAACCGTGCTAGCCAGGGTGTTTCCAAGAACACCATGACTCCTCATCAAGAAAAATTTCAAAAGAGTAATAAATAACATAGTGCAACGAGTTAGAAATTATATGTTGTTGAGGAAGTAATTATGGATGATTAGTCAGGACCGTCAATGTTGAGAGGTATGATTCTATTTAATTCTACCATTATGAAAGAATTTATTTATATGATCAAATCAAATTTGATAATGTCATCTCATGTTGATGATTTTATGGGATTAAATTTTGAGATGATGCATTATTTATTAAAATGGAAAACTCTATTGTGTGAAATAAAATTTCAAGCCTTTATGTGTAAAGAATGTTCTATGACAACTGATGGATCTGATTTTATATCATGTTTCACTATAAATGAGATGGATTTATATAAAATAATCCTAGTTAATGACTTATTGACAATGTATAAGTCACACATCGACTCTTTTCCAAAAGAGATAGTTTTCTAACTGAGGATAGTGTGTAGCCTATCATTAAAGAAGATTGAAATGTATGTTCAGGTGGAATATGATTTTTGGAACAAATAGTTAGAATGATCTCATATCGATTGGTAGCATTTAAATGGGAGTCAATGGAGGATATTAAGAATATATGTTTTTTAGTGATTGTTGATAGTATTATGGAATTTTTTTTTTCGGAAAATTAATTATGGTTTCCACCCACAATAGATTTCATTATTTCAATTGATCTCTTTTTGGGGAACATTCCTATTTATCATCAATATTATTAAATATATCTAGTATAATTAATGGAAATGAATGTTCATTTTGTAGAGCTAGAAAGAAAATCTTTCATTCGTCCAAGAAAATCTCCATGTGATGTACGCGTCTTGTTTGTCAAAAAGGTGGATAGAATATTTCAGTTGTGTGTGGATAATGATAAGATTAAAAAGTTACTATAAATAATCTACATAAAATTCCACACAGATTATATTTTCCATCAATTTAGTGGGGATTAGTGGTTATCTATGATTGACTTGTGATCAAGATAACACCAATTCTAGGCTCTGAAGATCAGTATTCAAAAAACAGCTTTTAGGCGTAGATATGGCCATTATGGGAAGCTAGATGCACCAGTGGTGTTAAAAGAATTTAGGAATCAGATACATTAGATGTATATAGATTCTTTTTTGGGATTTTTTTGGATGAAATATTGGTTCATTCATAGATAAGGTATGATAATTAGCAACACTAGCCAATAGTGTTGGGAATCTTTTGGGATCATCGCATGTTTCTCAATATATTAAATAGTGATTTTTGGACACATGATATATGTTTTAATGGACATGTAATATATGAATCAGTAATATTTATTGATACAAAAATGATATATGATGTTATATCATGGATACCTCTAAATAATATCTTCATGAAAGGCAACAACATTGGTCGGTCTAATTATTATTGATTTTTTGTTCATGATTTCCCATGGCTAGAATCACCTATGAAATCCTAGATAAAGAAAAATTTCTAACTCCAAAGGAATGATGTATTTCATATGAATTTTTAATAGCTTATAGTTTACCTTACAGTAGCACAAATATTGACATTTACGGAATCAGGATAAAGTTACGAGATGTATTGTAATGCTTCGAGTTCTTGGTTGGGTTCTGTTCTCATGAAAACTGCTCATGTGGTTTCTTATGGATTAGGAAGGTATAGGTTGCATGAGAATAATTACCCAAAATAGGATTTTTAGTATGATTTCATAGACCACAATTTGAAAACATGGAATAATTACCAATTTCATGGGAAATTTATAGTGTTTATGGATCATAAGAGCAGGAAACATATTATCTCAGAAAGGGATTGGAACCTAATATAAATAATATCTATAGAGCTTCTCTAAATGTCTAGCTTCACAATAAAAGTATTTTGAAAAGTGGAAATTGATATCATTTTTCTAAAATACACATGGAATGTGGAGTCTGAGGTGAAGCTATGATTTTCTTTCTAGATTCATTAATTCTAGATTTTGATGAGACACTTATGGAGGCATAGAAATCCAATTAAAAATGTGTTGTGATAAGAAAAAAACTAACTGTTGGGGATACCATTTTAGGATGGAACTTTGAGGAAATTTTTGTTTTGTGGTTTCAATATCTGATGGCTATACCTATGAATTTTTAGGAACACATTATTCATGCTTACACCATTCTATAAGGTATGTTCACTGTATAACAAAAAAGATTAATAAGAAATGGAAATCACAGTTTTTATGGGATGGTATGAAAAGGAAACTACTAGATATTTTTTGATACTGTAAACTTGTAACATGATTTGGGAAGAGTATCATTGACTGGATATTATATTACAATATTTACCTATTCCTATTTTAAAATGGGAATATATAGCCATATATTATAAAATAGGTCTCCAAATAATGGTTCAGAAAGAGGATTCCATATGGGTGAGAGTGGATCTACTCACAAATTCAGCTCATTTCATCACTATTCATGAGTCGTAAACTATAGAGGAATTGATAAAAATATATATCAATGAATTGGTAAAGAGGTATGGAATACCAGTTTTGATAGTGTCTAAAATAGATCTGAGTTTTATGTCTCATTTCAAAAAATACATATAACAATACCAATGGATACAGTTGAGAATGAAAATGGGGTATCATCCTCATTGGGATGTAAAATCCGAATTGTTGATAACAACATTTGAAGACATGTTATTGGATTTTTCAATCGATTTAGCTTACATGGGGGAAGAGAACAAAACTTTAATTGAGTTCTCATATACCAATAGTTATCTGGCTCCAATACATATGGATCATTTTGAGGCATTGTATGGGTGTCCTTTTCATTATCCACATTTTGGGTAGAAATAGATGGGATTTCACTGGTTGGTTTGAGCCTTGTCCAAGAGACAAAAGAAAAGATTTAGCATATCAGGAAAAAATTGAAATGGCTTAGAGTCTTTTGAAATAATAAGAGTTTCATCATTAAGAACTGTTGTCATTTTATGTGAGTGATGATGTGTTCATGTTGATCTCTACAATTATTGGGCATCGTGATTTTGGGATGTTGAGAATGATATATCCTCGAAATAAGTCCCTTTATAGATACTTGATTGGGTTAGCGAGGTCGTATATTTGATAGATTTTACCCCCATAAATTTTACGCAGTGCATAATGTGTTTCATGTATCCCAATTCAAAAAAAGTATCATCCTGAAACTAATCATATGATTTTGTGGGATCACATTGACCTAGAACCTGAAGCATTGTCGGTACATATGCTGGTGTGAATTGTGGATAGGGAAGAGAAATCCTTGCTTTGGAAAATCATCAATCAATTGTGGTTTTTATGGAAACATGGTAAAATTAAATAATTAAATTTTGAATTCTAAAAGGAAATGGTCTAAAATGGCCCAAAAATTATTTTTGGAGTTTTTTTACAACATTATATGGATGAAAAGTCCAATATTGGGGAGAATGTTTCACCATCAGAATCTAGTCAGTGAACCTTTTTTATTTTTATGTATGTAATAATTATGGGTGATGTTTATGTGGTTCTAGAAGACAGTTGGAATGTATTTGGGAATTTTTTGATGGTTCACTATTTGGCCATGGTAAGTCAAAATAGTGCAATGCCTATAAGAAATAGTGCAATGAGAAAATATATCTTCATAGTAGGTGAACTATTAGAAAAAATAGTTTTTCCAGATCATATGGCCACCCTGGATTAATAATAAAGTGTGATACAAAGGGATTCAACAAAGTTGGTGAACGATTTTTCTAACTTATTGGTTTAACCATGTGAGAGGCTACTTGAGGTAGAGGATGGCGCACAATCTGTACAATGTTTTCCTTACTATGTGACTAACTTTTCACGGTTTAAATGTGATATCCAAAAAAGTGGTTATCCCTCATTTTCACCTCTATACCTCTCATTTTAGCAATTTTGGGACAAAAGTCATGATTTATTCTTCCTCATGGTTATGGAGTCTATCCCCTTTGAATCAGAAGTGATCTGTTGTCTTTTCTTGGCCAGTCAAAGCCTAATACTTGTTAATTCATTTATTTCTATAGTTATACATGGATCTACTTCTATTCCCCATCTAGGATTAGGGGATCTAGTCTATTATAGATTGATATATGGTTTCTAATGCCAATCGTGATGAGATATGAATGTTTTTTTATTATGAGAGAGATATAAGTTGGGTTTTGAGATATTCTAGGTAGTTCTGTAGATGAATTAGAGTAGTTATTCATTTATCCCATTCTTCTTTAGGTTAGGTCAGTCAATCTCTAATCCTCTTATTATAACAAGAAGGATGAGTTTCAAAATATTTAAATAGATTAAAATTTATTGTGAAAATGTTGGGATAGTCAATGTTGGAACCTTCTATAGTTAATGTTTTTAGATGGTGGTATTTTTGTATTTTTGGAAATTTGTTGTGGAAAGTGAATTGTTTTCAGGATTTTAAAATGATTGTTTAAAAAATAGATTATTTTGGATTTTTAGAATAGGTTTTTTAAAAGGATATCAAAAAATATATTTTTATTGAAATATATTGAAATGGTTTATTTGAAATATTTTTTTATAGAAATGGGTTATGTGGATTCATGCTTTTTGAATGACCCGGAATAAAGGGCATGTAACATTGGGGTACAAAGGGATGTGGCCTTGGATAAGGGGTATCTGGAATTTATGAAGAGGGATATTTTTCTACTTAGTTAAAACATAGTTGGTGGACATGAAACATCTAAATATTATGGGAATTCTGGTGAATCATGAATGTGTTGGTCTATGTGTGAATTATGGGATGTGTATGAAACAAATGATTATAAAATGGTTTGAAATTTTGTTTTTTTAATTCCTATGAAACTATATGGATTTGTTATAGATTTTTTAACTGTTTAATACGGTTTTATAAAAAAACTATAATATAAAGTTTCTATATTTTTATAAATATGTTGTCTTAGTAGGGATTTCATTTGGGGAAAACTTATAGAGTTTCATGACACAGCCTTACATTGTCACTTTGGTTATTTTTTGGATATTTTTTATCAAGAAAATGTTAATGGGAAATTATTACATTTAACTATGGACAATTCATGATACTTGAGTTGTTTTATGGAGATGGATCATGAAACATGTTTTTATATATAGAATTATATCTTTGGAATCATTGGTTTTTTTGGTGTTTTCTTCTATTTTATACATTAATGTCAGTATTCTTGCATTATGGTACATTTTTTTAGTTTTGTTTTTATATCAATTTTATTATATTGAGTTAGATTACATTATTATCATTAAGCATTTAAGGGTTTTTTATTACGGTGGATTTATTTGGGTCCTTTCATTTCTCCAAGGAAAAATTGTCCCCCAATTGTATTATATCCCTTGGAATTAAATGCCAGTATTTGGAATCATTAGTGACCCAAACCAATCCGGAATTCCATCCAAACAAATATATAAACTGGTCCGAGATGTGGTCTGAAAGGCATTACTGATACCCATAAGGTATAAATTGGTGCTGATAATCAAGATAATCAGAAAGGGAATAAGTTTTTCCAAAAAAAATATCGATCAAAAGGATCCAAATTAAAAATATAGGAAAAAAAACTAGATATATATATATATAATAACTCCAAATAAAATTACTAATAAATATAAAAACAAATTAAAAAAACCAAAACTGGACAACACCAATAAGATCTCTATGTGACATTTGTCTCACCCCCAACCACAGTACCAACATGATCCAAGATTAACTGAACCAAAAACATGAAACTAAATAACTTTTTGGGTATATCAACATTGATTTTGAAAACTATATTGTGATCATATAATAGATGAGTAGGTAATCACCATACTGTCTGTGATTTTACGATTTTGAAATAGTCGATAAAAACTATTTGAAAATAAAATTATAAAATAATATTTGAACAAATTTCTATAATGTAAACAGATTATTCCATAAATTTCCATTTTTAGAACAAAAAACGCAACTCTCCTTATCAAAAAGAGGATTCACATTACACAACCCATTTGAAAAGCAAAAAAAAATTGAAATCCAATATAGATAACAAAAAAGGAGTTGTTCAGAAAGTAATGTGTAGTGAATATTTTTTCATTTGTTGTCAATAAGGTGTCTATATGTGTATGGAAAGGTAGTGATGAGGGGTTGATGATGATTTAAGAGGGGAATTTTTTCCAAATATTATGTTACATGGAGAATAAATATGAAATAAAATTGAATGCCAGGCTTGGAAATTCTCCATATAAAATTAAAATGATTTTAGAACTAATATTATGTTCCATATCATGTGTCAAATAATGAAACATTGTTACAACATTCGAAGAACCCCATGAAACAATATTGTATTTCATATGAAAGTGGAAGATACATCCAATGTCTTCTAATTGGATTAAGGTGTTGAATTAAATAAAACGTTGTTTTGAGATGATTCTTAATGTCCAAGATATGTGTTAATGTAGAAATGGAGAAGACATATCTCACATCAAGAAGGACATTCCATATGCTTTAATGCATGAGGAATTAAGAAATTATCCATTCATTATCCATGAATGGATTAAAGGAATGGTTTGATGATATTTGGGATTCATGTTCTATAATTAAAGGAATGAATGATGGTGGATGAAGAAGAAAAGGAGAGGGAGATTTCATGGCACATTTGATGGTGGCCATGAATCTATTTTTATATTGACATTTATGTTAACATTTTTATTTGACATTGTCAACTAAGAGGGATAACTGAATCCCTCACCTATGGCACATGAAGTTCCCAAGGGTATACTATGCCCAATGGGAAGGCCATGAAGCCTGCCCACTAGAGGCACATGTGGATGTGTTTAAGCCCACATGAGCCCGCACGATGATAAAACTATGTAGAAAGCATCCCTAGTGGGCGCGAGGAGCATGTATGAGGAGGCAAGAGTGGGTGTACAAGCGCACCTGTAGAACATCGGTGCGAGGAGGCACAAGGAGAGGGGGTGGAGATTTCTTGAGCTGAGGATGGAGAACTCATCGTTATAAAAAACAACTCTATAACTATTCCATTTCTTTGTGGAAAAAAATATTATCCCATGGAAGAAATCTCATCCATCCATCAGATATCCAGTGAGATCTTGACAGCATGTGGCATCCCACATTCTGCGATGTAATCTGAGTCGTTCATCCATCTACGCCACATTTGTTTGAACCATGATCGTTTAATGATCCCTCAATAGAATTTTATTTATCCTTCGAGCTGCCTGATACCTCTTTAATATCAGAGAACACTCAAACCTCCAGGATTGTACTCTGACAACCATTTATGTTCAAACTCCTACATCCGGACAATCCAATCAAAAAATACATTCTTGTAATTACACTTGCATGCATGCATTGAAATAAAGAAACTCAGAGATCATCGATGGAAACGAAGTTGCAGAGGAACCCTATGAAATTATATATTCAAGGATGTAAAAATAAGATACATATCCTCATCACATACACGTAAGGATTACGACATGATGAAGAAGTCCTCCTTTGAAAAAGAAACACTTGAGACATGAGGCTTATCTTTGTCACATGAAATAGATATTTTGAAGGTGAATATCTTATGAATTCAATGCCATAATGTTTATGTCATATAAAAGGATTTGAATGAGAATACACTACCTATAAAATGAGTATCCCTGAGACTAAATATTTTGTTTCCATTCTCATAAAAGGGAGCTCCCGTTTTTCTGACGAAATAGAGAGACAATGAACCCATCTAGTTTTCGAATGGAAGACGGGTTTCTGCAAACCCTTTCTATGCGAAGAACATGTTTCGCGCATCCCTTGCATGAAGAAGGACCAAAAACCACCTTGGATCTATAAAGAATCCACACCTTATATGTGAAGAAACTCTTGAACACGTGATAATATCCGTCAAACCCTTATCGTGATTTGTGCATGAAGAAGAAACCACAAAAACATGACTTTAATTATGCACCATTTTTGTTCTCTTGTGATGATAAAACCATGAAATTCCTTGGATATACGAAGGATATCCACGTGAACCATGTGCATGAATGATAATAACCCACACACTCCTTGAGAGAAGAAGAAGAACCCATGATTTTTGGCATTTCATACATGACACATAAAACGATCTCTTGAGAAGAATAAAGATGGAACTACATAATTCCTTGCACTTTTGAGAAGGGTAACCCATGAAAACCTTCTTATACCCATTTAGGTTTTGTTTGAAAGAAGAATAAAAGGGAGAGAGCATGCATGGTTGAGTTCACCTGCATGTAAAGAACATAAAATATAGTTTGGGTACACATGTGAAGAATATAGAGGAATAAATAAATAAGAAAAGACACATTATTATAACTATTATAGTTTGAAGAAACACACAATTATATTAAACCAAAATATGAAAATAAGTGTATGTCTTTGTGTGTGACCAAGTATCCAATGTAAATTAAATGTGTATGAATTAAGGTGAGAAAAAGGAAAAGAAAAAGATGAAGTGTGTGTTCTCAAATATTTATACCCATTATGGTTTTCAAACAATATAGAGGAAATTATTTGGGAATGAATGCATGCATACACATGCACACGTTAAGACGTTTAAAGGAAGAGATTGTGTGGGGGCATATTGTAAAAGTGGAAACCAAAAAGGAATCAAATCCATTTGAAAAATCATGAGACACATTATTGAAATCTCATGTAATCACATGAACATGTGAGAAGTTATTGAGATATCAAAATAAAAGAGGTATTGGATGCTAAACAATCCATGAAAGGAGTGAATGAGAATTGAGATTGAAGCCAGATAGGATTAAAATAAGACCTTCTATATGAGATGACATTATTTGGGAATTCAGGAATACAGACAGTGAAGATATTGTGCAAGATCACACTTGTATATAAATATTTTTGAAGAATATGTGTACACTAGATTCACACATCTATGTGAGGAAAGGTCTTTATTATAAGAAGAATGAATTACCTGAGCATTATGGAACACAGGGCTGATCTGAAAGGTGATCAGGTTTATTGAGTAATGCCAACAGACCTTACCAAATATAGTTGTAGATTCTTGAAGAGAGTCACAAGCAAGTGTTATTCAGAATGATCGTGAGGGAATATCAGAAGATCCATCAATAGTGAATCCAGATGATTCTCTTATAAAATCCAGGAGGATGAAATTTTTAGTTGGACTCTGAAGTAGGCAAGTGGGACTCTGGTAACACTATGGGAAGATGTATAAAGAACCTATTTTGGGACTCCAAAGAGATACAATGGGACTTTGTATCGACCATTTCAATTTATGATAATATTATTGTGGAGAATATGTGTTCAGGTGAATAACCAACAATGTAGGAAGTAGGTCTTTGAACCAAAACAACAAATCATTGTTTTCAGTGCCTTTAAATTTACTACATCATTCAAGGTAAGGTCTTTGACACACAAGAAGAGTGGATCGAGGCTTCGGCCACCCATATAAGTTTAACAAAAAATAATATATTTTCATAATATTTAATCGTATAATGAATTCACCCCTCCCCCTCTTAGTGATTCACACTGATCCGGGCACTTCAATTGGTATAAAATGGAGGTAACCTCTAAAAAATACAAGGGATTCTTTATGATGTTAAGATATCATGAAATGAGTTAGAAACATCAAATAGAGTTATCTGCCAAGACTTAGAAAAATATAAATAATAAATATATAAGGAATATGAAGATGAAGTATACTGAAAAAGGGGAGAAACCATCTACTGAAGGTTATCTGAAATGTAAAACATGTTATAACTCTTTTTATTATTCTTATTTTGATTATGATTGTTCAATGTGTGATGATGATAGATCAATTAGTGATCTTCAGTCCTCACTTAAAGATCATCTGAATAAAATCCCCACAGAAGTAGAAGTCAGATAGATAAAAGCATTAGTAATCTTCAATAGGAAAATATTTAGTTGGAAGAAGAAGCTAATTCCATGGAAGAAGCATTTGATAAAAGGTGTTCCATATCCAAAATGCTCACAAAAAAGTGAAGGAAAAGGAAGAATCAATTTATATTTTCTATGAAAGACATGCTAAAAATACAAAATAATTACAAGAATGTATTTGTGAGAAAGGATTATTTGAGATTGTATTTTTAGAATCCTTCCATGCACTTGAAAAGTTGCACAAAGTCTCTATGGTTGTCAAAGGTGATCAACTAGAATACAAAGAAAACAAGGTAAAGGAACATGAAATATCTTTGAAACAATTATGGAATGAGATTGAAGGAAAAATGAAAAATGTGTAGGAAAATTGGGATTTCAAGATGACATCAGTTGAGGATACAAATAACTCCCTCAACATGAGGTGTTTATTGCTTGAGGTGATATTGAAGAATCAAAAAACACACCAAACTACAATGTCCCAATCAGCTGAGAGAAAAAATGTTTCTACTCATGTTTCCATTAAGTAATATGATTCCAAGAGAAATTTCAATTCATCCTCTAATACAATTGAAACATCCCTCAAGAAGAAGGTATCCCAAAGCTCAGTTATTTTTGTTTCTACTATTACAGTTGCAACTGCATGAACAGTTTCAATGTTAAAACCATGGAAGATGTGAATTGATTAAAATATTGATACATACATCAAAATTTCATGTATGGATGTAGGTATGATTAAAAATAACAACTCCCAAATGGATTCTCCAAAGAAATAATGACAATTCCTGAAACAAAAAAGTGCTACATCTATCCAGAATGATACTATAAGAAAAAGAAGGAGATTTATTGGCTACTGTTGGTGTTGCTATAATTTTGGGAATCATTGCAATGATTGATGGCATAAATTTTCAAGATACGAAAAGTTTGAATGTAAAATATTCATGGAATGTATATAATAATAAATGAAGCAACCTAGAATGAAAAGGTCAAATTCACAGATGAATAATAATTTTTCTATCAAGAATGAATTTAAATATCTCAATGACTTCTATGATAATTGCAATACAAGTGCTCATAGTTAATATGGGAGATTATTTATTCATACCATGCCTCATGAATATGTTGATAAGATGTATATACAGCAAAAAGGAAGGTGAAAGAAAATAATGAGGTGAAAAGTATTATATTGGGAATATGAAAAACAATGAAGTCCTGAAAATAGTGAAAGAAATTACTCCAAATAAGATGATCAAAGAGGATTCCAAGAAAGACATATCAACCACGAAAAGATGCTTCAAATGTGGAAATAAAGATCATAGCATGGATCACTGTAAACAAGACAAGGAAATAAATTTAAGCAAGCTGAAACTTAAAGGAGAATCAATCCAAAAGAATATGGGATTGACTGAAGACATGTCTAAAGATAATATTAATATGTTTCCTAAGATAAGTAACTTGAAGACCATGAATGAGCATTTTAAAAGCTCCAAATTAGAAAATATTAAGAAGTATTTTTTATTTATCAAGCCTAATAAATTGAAAATTTCTATACAACTACAAATAGCTAAAGATTAAATACTAGAAAAAGCTAAGGCTTATGGGTAACAGGTCATTCCACATAAAGGAAAATTTGAATATCAAGAGAGTTATTCAACACATGGAAACCCAAGTGCCTCAGAATTACTATTTAGGAGGTTCAATAATGATGTTCACACTATTAAAATGTGTATTCCACTTATTCTAGCTCAAGAAGAATTTATCAAATGAATGAAAACTGAACAAAGATATTCTTGTTCTCTAAAAGCAGTTTATAAAAGGTGGATAAGACACAAAGAGTAGAAGAAGTTTTGAGATCCACACAATCACAACCAGCATTGAATATCACATGTTCAAGTGTGATGTGGAGATAAATTGGACCACCTTGAATGGTAAAACCATCCCAACCATTATTTTCACATTGACGAAGCAAGGAGATTACATCATATTCCCTTATACTTTTGTTATAAATATATTATTACCATATAGGGAATTGAAGATGAAGGTCATTCTCAAAATGGGAATTTAATGAATAGTTTGGAGAACAAAAATTTTGAGTAATTATTCATGATTTGATTCTTACTTTAAATATTATATAGTAGAATATTATCAGCATGAATATATTGATGATTATCAGATGATATTTTCCACCATGATGAATCAAAGGGATTTCACCCCTTGATGGGGTAGGAAATATAAAGGAGATGATATCAAAGATTATGTCATGATAAATCCAGAAATCCATATCATCTCAAGAAGTTGAAACATGAGGTATTCTAATCACACTTTCATCCCTTCTTCTTAATTGTATTGATCACATTAATTGAGGGGGAGTGCTTGATTGATGATAAGATGGGATGAAAGGGGGTGCATTATCTTTTCAGATGTACTTTTTAATAAGTTTGGTGAAGTATGAGTAGGATTTATCATTTCATTAATAAATTTGACTATCTCCAACCCCTTGGATAATATTTGAGACATTCTAATCATGATTTTTCTTGTATAGTTGTTTATGTACAACATTGAAAACTGTGCTCATATCTCAATTGTTTTCTACATTGGTTTATCCCAATAAGACATTGATTTGACTAACTAAAGGATCATTTATAAAGGAACCTTTTCATATTATCCCTCTCCGAGAAATATTCAAGAAGATATTATTTAATGGGAGAAGAACATGGTTTTTAAACATACCCCACTAAACTTTTTCATTTGGTTTCCAAAAAGGGGGAGAATATATTGTCACAAATGTTAACCCCTAAAAAGTATGATAAGGTGATATAGAAAAAAAATAAAAAGGGGGATATTGTAGAGAATATGGATTCACTTTTTTCAATAAGGTGTCAATATGTGTATGGAAAGGTACAGATGAAGTGGTGATGATTATTAAAGAGGGGAAGTTGTTCCAAAGCATATGTGACATGGAGAATCAATATGAAAGGAAATTTGATGTCATGATTTGGAATTCTTCATAGCCAATTCAGATTCTTATAGAACTGATCAGATGTTCCCAATCGTGTTTCAATGAATGAAACATTGTTAAGCATTTGAAGAACACCAGGTAACACTCTTTAATTTCAAGATGAAAGTGGAAGACCCATCCAATGGAATGTAATTAGTTGACGATTGTGAATTAAATCATACATTTGTTTCAACTGATCCTCAATTAACATGATACATGTTAATGGATAAATGGAGAACACATCACACATTACAAGAATGCCATGAATTATGATTTAATGAATGTGGAATGAAACAAAATGATCCATGCATCATCCAATTTTTTATTAATGAAATGTATTGAAGATATTTGGGATTTGTGATCTAAAATTAAATGAATGAATGATGGTGGATGAATAAAAATAAAATAAGGAGAGGCTTTGACATATTTGATGTTGTTCATTCATCTTATTTTATGTTAAAATTTATGATAAAAACATTTATCAGATATTGTAAAAAAATCGGCCCATCGATTAGGGCAAGCTAAAGCCCTCACCCAAGGCATATGTGGGAGCCGAGGGTGTACCACGCACAATGGGATGCCTCAAATCAAGCCTGAAAAGGTGTATAGGGATATATATATTCTTGTAGGATCATGCATGGTGATAAACTAGTGTGGAAATCCTGAATAGTGGGTTCTAGGAGTTCACTCGAGGAGGGAAGATTGGGCACCGAAGCACGACCACAGAACACCAGTGCATGGAGGCACCATGAGACGGGTGAGGAGAATTCTGAGCTGAGGATGGAGCACTCAACTTCATAAACAACTGATCCCCCACTATCCAGTTTCGATGTGGGGAAATATTTTAACTTGGGGAAGAAATCACGACAATCCATCATATCTCGAGTGAGATATTGGATACACATCGCATCTCGTGTCATGCGATGCAATCCGATCTATCCATCCATTTGTGCCGCATCTGTTTGAACCTATATCTTTCTATGATACCTCAACAACATCGTCTTTAACCTCCGAGACATTGGACACTGATGTACAACCAAAGCATAGTTGAACATCCATGATCGTACTCCATCCACCATTAATGGTCAAACTCCCGCATTAGGATCATCTGAAAAAAAGAAATATATTCTTTCAATTACACTTTCATGTATGCATCAAAATAATGAAATTCAGAGAAGGCTACAAGAAACTATGTTTTTAAAGCCACACTAGATGTATTATATTCTTTGGAGGATTTAAAAACAAGATTCACGTGATCCTCAACATGTGAAAATAATAATTACACCCAAAATAAGAAGAAGAACATATTTGAAAAGGAATAACCAGGGACTTACGGCTTATCTTTGACAAAAGGCTTCGAAATTTGGAACCCAAAGATCTTGGAAAATCAAATCCGATATCTTAATGTCATATTTTAATATATGAGAAAGCATCCTTTTCAGATAAAAGGAGCATCCTTGTGCAGAAATATGTTGTTTTCATTCTCATAAAAGGAGCTATCGATTCTCTAATGAAATAGAGACATTGTGAAACACTCTGGTTTGGGAAAGGAAAAAGGGTTTCCGTGCAGCTTTGCTATGTGAAAAAAATATGTCACGCATAACATACACTAAGGAGAACCTTAAACCACCTAGTTTTGCAAAATAAGCCACACCATCTATGAGAAGAAACTATCAATCACACGACAGGTTCCTTCAAACCATCTTCGTGCTTCATGCATGAAGATGAATCTGCAAACACACAATTGGTGTACACTCCCATGTTGTGTTCCTGCAATGATATAACCAAGAACCTCCTTGTATATGTGAAAGATATCCACATGAACTTTGTCTGCGAAGGAGAAGAACGCATTCCCTCCTTGAGAGAAGGAGAACCCAATACTTTATTGTTGCATACATGAAACATACACTTACCTATAGAGAAGGAGGAGGAGTAGGGATGTGGAAATTGGCATGAACTTTTAATTAGGGTAACCCATGCACACCCTTGTTAAACCCATTCAGGTTGTGTGTGAAATAAGAATGAAAGGGAGGGTTCATGAACGGTTGAGTTTATGTTCATGAAAATAACAGAAAATATAATGTCTGTGAAAATGTGAAGAATAGGGAGGAAGAAAAAAGAAGAAAAGAAACATGACTATACCCATTTGAGTTTGATGAATTACACAGTTATATTAATCCAAAACATGATAAGAAGTGTGTGTGTACACGGATCCAAAGAAAATAAATTGCACGTGATATTATGTGACAAAAAGGGAAATGAAAATGATGAAGTGTGTGTGCTCAAATAATTATACCCATTAGAGTTTTCACAAAATCAAGAATAAAAGTTTTCTCCTTGCATGCATGCATGCACATGCACACGTAAAGACTTTTAAATGAAGGGAGTGTGTATGGGAATATTTGGAAATAAGAATCCAAGAAGGAATACAATGCATGTGAAAATTATTGAGACACATGCATGAAATCATGTATAATCACTTTCCCACGTGATAAGTTAGTGAGATATATATATACAAGAGGAATTGGATGCCATGAAATCCATGCATGAAGTGACTAATAATTGAGATTGAAGCTGGGTAGAATTAAGAGAAGAACTTCTTTCTGAGCTGACAATATTTTATAATTCATAAAGATAGACAGTGATGATAATTTGCAACATCACTCTTTCATAATAATATCCTTGAATAAGTTGTGTGCACCAATTGAACAATTCAACATGAGGCAAGGTCTTCATCAGAAGAAGAAAGAATTTTCTAAGAATTTTTAAACTAAGGACTGATCCGAAAGGTGATCATTTCAATTGAGAAAGGCCAATAGACATTACCGAAGACGATTGATTATTCTTGAAGAGATTCACGAGCATTAGTGATTTAGAAAGCTCATTTGGGAAGAATAGACAATCAATCCATAGTGAATCATGAAGCATCTCTAGTGAAATCCAATATAAATAAGTCTTCAGTGGGACTCTGGTAACACTGTAGGAAGTAGTATAAAGAACCTCTTATGGGACTTAAGAGGTATACAATGGGAATATTTATCAACCATTCTAATTGATAATAATATTATAGTGTAGAATTATATTTTGGGAGAATAAGAAACATAAAAAGGAGTATGACTTTGAACTGAACCCTATAAATGTGTGTGTTCAGTGACTTTACATTTACAACATCATTTGAGATAAGTTAGAGAGACACAAGAAGAGAGGATCGAGACTTTAACTCGCCATCGAGTTTTAATGGAAATGAATCATTTTTAAAATTTATTAAAGGGATCAATGATTCACCCCCTCTTCATATTTGTGATTCACACTGATCTAGGCACTTCAAAAAGGAATATAACCAGACATTCTAAGCAACTATACTAATGAAACATCCCACCTAGTCGTATCATGTCAACTAGGTAAAACCCCCTGTAAATAGAGGTCGACATGAAACTATCATAGAGACCTCTCGATGATTCTCATTAATCCCTTGATAATAGCAACAATAATAAAACATTTAAGGACATGTTACAGAAACAAAAATTCATATTATTCTCACACATGATCCATTATAGGGGATCTGATCGCAATGTAAAATGGTTAAATCCCACAAAATTGTCAAGAAATAGACACTAGACGAGGACACCTCACAGTGTCTAGTAGTCTCAGAATAAGACAAGTGTCTCAAAACACAATAAAATACCCTTTTTTCAATCATTATTAAAATAAATCTTGGCTGAAAACTACCTAGGATTTCCAAATTATTTTAAAAAAAATTCAATATGCCAATCAAGAATTTAAATCAATTTATATCACAACAACTTTTCAGAAATAACATAAAATCCAAACAGCGAATTCCCATAATATGCTATATAAAACTAAAACCCAATAATATTTCATGTTCTAATCATGAAACACACTTTGAAAACTATTTACAAATAAATTTACACTCCACTTCCACAAAAATTCTAAATTCAACAAAAAATTTCACTTCACATGAATAATTTGAAATGGTACATTTTACATGAAATCCAAAATCCTTCCAAGTTAGGTGAAAAACATGGAAAACATGATATGTACTAAATAGGCCTTTAAATAATTTTATGTACTCACCACATTACCAAATTACAAATAGTCCAAACCTATGGGTACACAATTGAAACAACCTTTAAAGACACAAGGAGAACCAACAAACAATATAGAACCCAATGGAAACATGTTGAGAAAAATGGGCTCACACTTATGTAATATTTTCCTTTGAATTACCTTATAGGTGAACACCCCATGCACCCTTGTATGTCCAAAAATATAATGAAATACTTCAAATTTCCATTAAACCATCTAAATATGATTTTCAAGAAACACAACTTCCCTTAAACCTACACAACCAGTCACACAACAACAATGTCAATAATACGAATTTAAAAATCTAGAAAATCCTTCAAAAACCTTTAAAAAACCCTAGTACCAAAAAAGGATTCCAAACTACACATCATGCCCAATATATAATTTCTAAAAATATATCCAATCATAAGAAAGTACAAATAACACCCCAAGTTCTCATATTCACATTTAAAACACAATTTGAATTTCTACAAACACATTCTATGCATGTAAATAGAAGCATAGATATAAAAGACCATTGAAAACCACTAGAAAAAAATTTCTCCACAATGAAAACAAAATATAAATTTATACTTAAAAATAAAAATATAGGAAAAACATTTATATGTTATTTAGAAAATCTCATGATCCAAATGGAATGTTCTAGAAAAGAAATTGGTGGAAACCCCTACAGTAACGGTATATGAATGTGATAAAACCATAGAAAACAGAACAATGAACTATATGGGACAATCTACACACCCTAACAAGCAATAAATTGAATAAACATTAACAAACACCTCCAGGGTTCATCAAAAAGTGAAACCACACCAAGGGAATCCAATAAATTTGGTGGGTAGAAGGAGAAAATGAGAAATTTGACCAAAAATACAAAGAAATATTTTTATAAACCCTTATTAAGAATCCATGGAGGTTAGGGAGAAAGGGAGGAGGGTCTCATAGAGACCTTTAGTACACCTAGGATGGAGGAGGGGAAAAATTCCTGAATTATGGTAAAAATAATGGAGGGTAATGATTTGAATTTCACATTTTTAAAGATTTGGGTATTTTTTATAGATTTAGGGCATGGTTTGAAAAATTGTGCACCAACTGTGCACACCCTACAATAGAAGAGGATCATATAGCACAGTCTCACATCATAATTTCCTAAACATTCCATGGACTATTTTTAATGAATATATCCTTTTATAGAAACCCAGTTCATTCTTGGTGCATGATTTCTCAAAAATGTGTGAAAGCCATTACGTTTCCCTAGGAACCAAACCATGAGTTTAATGTTTTCTTGGTTAAAGACACATAGTTTCTCTTAACCATGTGCTAACTATTCACTACATTGTACTAAGCCTAAAAACTCCATTTTTTCTGATTACTGAAAAATCTAAAACAAGGCGCATACCAAACCACCACTATAATATCCAAATCCATGAAAAAAATAAAATAAATGAATGACCATGGTTGGGGTGTGACAAATCTCTTTACCAGAAACACTTTCTTCCCCCAGAATGACACCTTACCGAATGATCATCAAAACATTTTCCCAAAACCAAACCTAAGAGAAATGAAACCATGAACCTCAGGGTAATATTTTACATTGTAGGTCTCACATACCGAGTTCTAAAGAACATCATAGCATGTGGATCAAAGGAATTACATGAGAGGGTTATATCCATCACAAGAAACCAACTAGAACAACCAACATTATAACCCATACTCATTTGCACTAACATGAAAAACCCACCACACAGATAACAAGGAACTCACAACTTGATCCCAGAATCCCTGACACAAGAGGAAACCCATAGAAGAAATCATAACCAAATTGTGAACCAAAAACACAATTCAACAACTCCAAAAGGTTTAGCATTTTGAACTGATCACAAATTAAAATAAAAACCAAAGGGATAATAACATCTAAGAAAAAATGACCAATTTAAGACCCACATCTAGATAAACATAACCACTTAGATTAGGAATGAACAAATCCATTACACCATTAAAATAGAAATATGAATGCACAATAGAATCAAAATTAGCAGAAGGAAACTTCAAAAGTCCCCACCATAATACGGGGGGTAAAAGATGGGGCATTATTCCTCACACTCTATCTATTTCCTTACTATGTGTTACCTTTATTTTGAGGCATGTTGCTAGAGTCCTGATGAATGAAGTATAGAATTCCTCATAGTCATGAACTAACATCCTCTATTCAATATTTCTTCTTTAGGAAACACTTCTTAATAAAACATATCCAAATGATCAAAACATCCACAAGGACGAAAATAATTTGTAGGATTAAGGCACATCATCTAAGAATGCATGGTGTAGAAACAATAAAGACATATGATCTAAGAGTCCCATTAGTGAGAATCCATAACCAATTAATGAGTCTTCATGAAAATAGGGTCTTATGGAATACACATCTCACTGGATGGGAACCCTCTTGAGGACCACCTATTAGCGAATGCACCCCAAATTTCAACCCAGCTAAGATCACATCATTCACTATCTCGTCAAGATGAACATCATCAGATGAAAGTAATCTCTCCTTCATCTCTATATGAAAACACCTAACAAAAGGAAGAACATTCATAGATCATGTGAATCTACCTCCATAAAGAGGGAAACCATCTCCTATATGTGATAAACATAGGCTTTTATTGACTGCTAACCTTGAAAAATACTCAAGAGATCATCCACCATCCTCATATTCACCTCCTTAGGTATAAACCATCGGATGAATGTGATATTAAACACTTCACAAATTATCCCAACTTGTAATGATGATAGAGAATTATCCATCCATTGGTCCAAATATAGACCCTCAAACATACCCAAAACAGCACACACTCTCGTACAATCAAAAGATTCAAAATATTTGATGAAATTATAAACATCTGCGTGCCATTCCATAGCCTCTAATAGGCGTTTATCACCATGGAAGACATCAAAGAACAGAGATGAACTAGAAAATGGGTAAGACACACAATAATCATTGTATAACATTATAGGAAGAATATTTTTAACTATAAAAGGAACATAATAAAAAAATAAACATCCACCAAAAATGCCTCCAAAAGAATATCCCAAGACAAAATAATAGGCTCATAAGACAAAACTATAAGTAAAACCAGAAATTATTTTTTCAAAAAATGACCCATTTCATTAAAATTTCAAAAACTGTCATCTCATAAAGACATTTTCCAAATTCCGAAATCCACGTTACATAAAATAAAAATACTATTTTTAAAACAATTCCATCTTCATAATACATTTTCTCCTTTCAAAATTAATTCTGGAAAACCATGTAAAACCTTTAATTTAAAATACAAAACCATGGAATCCCATGAACCATCTCATATGTGTTCATTCAATTTCAACTGAAATAATCTATTCATGCATTCCAATATTCACTATCCATACATAACCACACATATGTGAGAGTTTATAAGGAACACAAATGGTCACAAATACCACTTCATCATAAAATCCATGCATTTACCAATCATGAAATTCATTTTTCATCCAAATTTTTCCAATGCATTGAAAATTATCAATAACTACACTTTTAAATCCCCATTATTCAAATCCAAATATTCTTGAATGAATCTATTTAAATTCAAAAACCCTTTTCAGCCACTAAAAATCCCAATCACACCAATCAAAATAAATAAACACAAACCACAAAAACTACAAAAATGTGGAAATTGTGGCCATGATTAACCTAGAAAAATGGTTAGTTGGCCATTCTCCAATAATGCATCCTCAATTAAGAGGGCATTTAATAGTTCACCCTGACTCCACATGGGTCATTAATCCATGTGAGATCACAACATGACAAATGCACACCTAAATTGTCATTCCTCTTCCACACATAAAAAATCTACATTAAAGGACTGAAATCATATAATACCAGTGGAAAATAATGGATTAGAATGATAATGATTTCATTATTTCCTCCCAATAACTACCCAAAAGTCCCATCAACCCTAGTATCTGATTTACCAAAAAGAAAAAATAATTAGTTCCTTATCTAATAAAAAACATTCATGAACCGATCTGGTAATCCATCAAATTTGACATACTCACCTTTCCGAGACATGGCCTAAAATTTTTTCATTATCCCCATAAGTAGTAAAATAGTGTATTGAATCAAGATAATCATAATGGGAATTATTTTTACACATGTAAATTGTTACTGAAAAACCCAATCTGCAATATTTACATAATCCAACCAATATATATATATATATATATATATATTTGGTTGTGTTTGTGTGTGTGAAAACAAATCAGACCCAAAAACCAATATGTGTAAACAAAATAAAATAGAACACAAAACCAAAATTGGACCAGGCTAAAATGTTCTCAATTTGACTACTTAGTCCCCACAAACCATAAGACTGAACAGCTCTAATTGAAACCAAACAAGAAACCTGCACCTATACAATAGCTTTGGTCTACCCACACTAAGTGGATCAAGTAGGGTGTGATCACCCAACAACTCAGTATAAAATTACCATAGTGTTTGCGAATTTCATTTCTGAAAATAGTCCACAAACACTCCATGATAAATAATATTTCAAAATAATCTTTTAAAACATATCCATCAATTAAATATAACATTCCATAAATTTCCCATTTAAAACAACATAAGAACCTTTCATTTCAAAAAAAAGTTTCACTTTCCATAAATCATTTCACAACTAAAACCAAAATAAATATTTATAAATAGATAACCAAAAGGGGGATATAAAAATTTTAAAGGAAAAAAACATTTGGAACACTAGAAAAACCAATATCCAATCCTATATAAAAATGAATAGAACATGTAGATAGTTATTCATGATAATTTCCTAAACATTTCTAGGGTGATCCTTGGACGTACTCAAATCAAACTCACCTATCGACATATGGTGCATCTCTGTGGTCAATAACCACCTAGCTATTCTAACTAATCAATCTAGTGGCTCATCCTTCATAGAACTATAGAGCCAAGGGGCTAATAACACACTTATCTTAGGGTTGATAGGAAACCATCACTCGACCCTCACAATGGATCCCAAAAATCCCATGATTATAACAATAATAGTAGAAATTAGAATGATATTTTATAAAAACCACAATCAATAGCTTTCTCATACAAGACCCATCATAGGGGTTCCCATTACAATGTCTAATGGACTCAGTACTAAGAAATTTAAAGGTAATAAACACTAGAGGGGGGAACCTCCTAAAGTCTTGAGATCTCTAAAAAATCAATGTGTCTCAACATAGAAGAAAAGGTTCTTTTTTACAATAATTATTAAATAAAAAATTTGACCTCACACTACTGGTGTTTTCTAAAACTTTTTTGAAAAAAAATGATTTTCCAATATAGATTTTACATAAATTAATATCAAAACCACCTTTTAGGTCATAAAGATGTCCCAACTAGGCTTTCACATCATATGATTTTTAAAACAAATATCTTAAAATATTACAATTTCGAATTGGGAAACACATTTCTCAAACCAATTCGAAAAAAATTACAATGCACTTCCCCATCTATTACGTTTTCATCACAGTAAACATATTCCCACGTACAATTTCAAATGTTCTTTTATACATAAAATCCATACTGCATCTAAGACATGTGAAAAACACATAACAACATGAGAAGTCCCAAATAGGCCTTTATATCATTTTATGGAATATCCAAATTATAGAATTACAGATAGTACATGAATCTATGAACACATTTGAAACCAATTTTAAATTCACAAGGACAACCAATAAACTATTTATCTACCAATAAAACATTTTGGAAAAAATGGATCTATCATATGTGTAATTTTCATTTGAATTCTCATCCATGTATGCATACCTTACGCCCATGGATGTGAACATATCCCATGAAACACATCAAGTGTCCATGAAATTATCAATTACCATTTTCAAGATACACCAATTTCCCTTAAACCAACAAAAATATTCACACAATTACAACATCACCTATAAGTATTTAAAAATACACAGAATCATTGCAAAATTTCATTCCATAAATCATTATATTATGAAGATATTTCCAAACAACACACCATGCACTATTTATAATTTCTAAAAAGATATCAAAACATTAGAAAAGCTACATAACACCACACATTTTCAAATTCACATTAAAGACTCAATATTAATTTTAACAAACAACTTATATTCATGTAAATTCAATTATAGATAAAGAATACTCAAATTACCATTTTTCTACAAATTCAACACCAATATAACAAATAAATATATTTATTATAACACATCATATGAAATGGAAAAACAATTATAAATTATTTAGGAAAGATCAAGAATAAAATGGAATGTTTTGGAAAGGAATTGAAGAGAAAAAACAACCTCAACATTGTGTGAATGGGATGAAACATCAGAAGGAATAAGAATACCCCCAAAGGGAAAAATGAAGAACATATATTACAATAAATCAAACTAGACATCAGCCAACATCTCTATGGTTAGTGTAAAATGAAAATACCACTAATAAAAACCAAGAACTGAATTGGGAAGGAGGGGAAGAGGAAATAATTAACCAAAAATCAGAATAACTCACCTTAAGAACCTTATAGAAACATACGTGGAGAATGGGGGGAAGGGGAGGTGGGTCTCCTAGAGTCCCTTTGTGGACATAGTATAGTAGAGGAGAGAAAGCCCAAAAATATTTAAAAAGGATAGAGTTCCAGGATATGAATTTCAAATATTTTTAAGATATGGGTAAGATTGATTTTTGGGATTCAATTGTCCAAAAATCAAGCACTGAACATAAAACCCATTCTAGAAATGAGGGGTACCCCATAATTTTTGTCCAAACAATATACTAAACCATGTTCCATCCATGTTAAAATCTTCAGAACAATTACATAATCCCACTACATTCTTGAAACGTAGTTTCCAAAACCCTGAAAAGGTTGTTATCCATGACCCATGCACCAAACGATAGGTAATAAGTGTTGCCTTGGTGAAGATGAATAGTTTCCTATAATAGTGAGAAAATCTTGGGCCACTTAATGAAAATTCCAAAACACCATTTTTCTTGGATAAGTCATAAATTTAAACTATGACTCCCCCCAAACCTCCACCAAAAAATCAAAAGTCAAGAAAATGTAAAATAATATAATTACCAAGGATGGGTTTTGAAATTGGGAATGTCTACGAAGTAAAACTAATATTACACATATTTTTTATGCCAGTGAGGAGGGGTTGGATGTTACATTATATGTAGAAATATTATTCCTTAAACATTCTTTATAATCCTTTAAACTTGTGTTTTCATCTTATTCCATAATAATTCATTCCTAAAATAATAATATGAATAATTTACTAAGATTAAACAATGTGAGAACATTATCCATGAAATAATCCATATCTTGATCATAGTTTCATGTTGATTTAATTTTCATTTTTTCCCATAGATGGACGGTCCATGCATTGAAACAATATTTTATAGATCCTTAAATGTCCCTTTTCTCATTTTTTCCCTAATGAACCTTGTATAAATTGTGTGGTAAGGATATTGATAGAGAAATATTTTTATAAAATCTTTTTATTTGTCATATAATTTCAAATCATTGAATTGAATTTTTTTTATAAAGAAGTGGCCTTAGATTGTTTTGAAACATTCAATAAGGGATCCTTTCAAAATACCAATTGAATTTCCAGAAAGAATATATGTTAAATCAAAAAAATAAATATATTGTTCAAGGGTATCATTATTTAGTATCTATATTAATATCATAATATGATTGAAATTATTTTTATAAGGTAAATTTATTGATTTTATTGATGAACATTACCTATTCTAAAATATGTTAAAATAAGAAAATTAGGATTCGATTAAAAAAAGATATGAAACATGATGGTATCAAGTTATAGAGTAGGTGTTTCATATTTTATAAAACATTTTTCTAGAGAGTTAATTTTTTTAAAAAAATATCCCTATCATAATGACATGAATATTCTAGAAGTATTTAAAGCAAGTAGTCGGGGATAGATTGAAATGTTGTTTGACATCCTCCTACTTCAATTTTTAATGTAATTTCCTCGATATTATAAATTTATAGAATAATTATTTTTTTAATTGAATTTATATAAAAACATAACATATATTTAACCAAAATTCATAATCAATTTTATTTAAAAAACCTACTGTTGTACCAAATATAAGGAAACAACCATAAACTCTTCATATTATGGTTATATTAGAACTAAAAGTTGCATTATTTTTCCTAATAAACTTTTTTTGTTATAAATTTAAATAATTTTGTATAAATCATACAATATAAACCCAAAAATTATAAGTTTAAATGTATACAACGGGTCTAATATTTCACCAATGGAAACCCTTTTAAAATTAACCATTCTTTTTACATAAAAAATCAACCAAACTATCAACCTGACATCCTTTATTCTCAAACCCATCCTTATAACAAACAAAAAACTTTTTAAAACATCCAATAGGAGAAATAATATGATTATGTGAAAATAATAGGAAAGAAACCATTTTTACATGAATACATATTAAAAAATGAATTATTTTTCTCAAATATATATCTCTGACCCTTAAAAGTAACATATAATTACTTTGTGAAATCAGGAGGATTTACTAACACACATAAAGCATAAATAATTCATTTAGGTAAATTGGGGAATCCTTTTATTACAATATTTTCATATAATTGCAACCCTCATAGAAAATATTTGGTTTCTAGCCATCCCAACTACCCTAAAATATCCCTGACATTAATACATGGATATAAACATCATTTTTACACTTGGAATATTCATTTAGCTCAACATCCAACATACCCATTGAATTAGAGTAATATAAAAACCCACCCATATTTGGTTTATAATGGAAAACAATTTCTAAAAAATAATTCCCATGAACAGGAACATAATAATAAATCATGAATACATGCATCATAAAAATTAGTCCCTGAGAAAAAAACACTTATTTTAAAGTAATATTTCACACATACAAAAACAATTCATTGAAAATAAACAAGATATATTTTACTAGATGTTTCAAAAAATTAAATCCTCATAAAATTGGTAAAATAAACTCTTTATGTGTTAATTAAAAATCATTCTTTTATAATTTTCTAAAAATACACATTAAAAATGATTTTTAAAGGAATTCCCCTTAAAGTAAACTGGAAAAAGTACACAATTTGAAAACATGTTAGATAAAATAAAAAATTACAAATTTAAAAAATTCATGTACATATAAATGTATTGAAAAAAAATATTTTGAAAACATGTACATGATATATAAATATTAATATATATGATTATTTAAAACATTTAAATTTATTTTTTAGTTTAAAATTCATTTAACCAGATTCTAACTCATCTCATATGTTCTGTATCTTCATAAATAATAAGAAACTATTAATTATTTGCTTTATTGAGAACCAATTTTATGTATATTATTCCTTTTATATTAATAAATACCATTTTGTAAATATTACATAATTATTTATGTTCACATAAGATGATTTTGATGATATTTAGCATATGAGTCAAAAATGAATTTGGTATGATGTCTATAGTCAATGTGGTCAATGGTTTTTAATATCCTAAATAATATTCATAAAATGATTTTAATTTTTATATATATAATATTTTTTTAATTATATCAATTAAATATGGATAAAAAATATACTTCATCACAATCATAGAGAATTTATGTCGTACATATGCATGACTAATGTTTCTATTTTTCAATGATCATTAGAGAGATAAAGTAAGTATTAGTGTATCATTATAGTATGATCATAATATATTGAATATAATCCTAATAATTTAAATATAATTATATATATCATCCATGACATGTGGTAGTAAAAAAACATATCACATCCGTTTATAGTGGTGGTAGCTCAGACATACGCAAGAACGAAGTTATGATTTTTTATGCGTGGAATGAAAAGAATGTAAACGATATATTATAATTTCATAATGATAAATATTTTATTAATATAATATATAAACATTAATTTCATCATTATAACTAGTCTTCATATATGGTAATAGAAAATAAATTCCATCATTTCATGAGGCGGAAGTCTATCATGCACATGGATGAGTAATTATTTTCGCATTTGATGAAAAATGAGATATATATGGGAAATTACACTAATATAAAAACATCTCTATATATGGATGATAAATTATTTTTTATTTTATCATTTTTAGGATGATTTTAATGAATTGGAATAAGAAATAAAATAGAAATTCTTGATTAAAAATAATTCTTCTCCTTCGGATTATCTCTTTGGATTAAAGCCTTAAAAACTCTAAGGTGAGTGTCCTACCAAAAAGATACATCTATAATATCGAGATGGATTCTAGTAGTTGTTTGGTATGATACTAGCCAAAAACAAATTTATGTTTAATAAGAGAGAAAAAAAAGGCCCCCTTCTATAAGTGAGGGGATGGATACTCTTGGAATTTAAAAATATATTAATTTAATATAAATTATTTAAAAATTACAAAAGGAATAAATGTGATATTTTCAAAACATAAGATGTGTATGAGTCAAAATAACTTCATCCAATAATTGTTTTACTTGTTAGCTCACATTTTTACCCTTTTCATTTTTTATTAACAACTATTTAACCCCTTTATCTATTACTTTGACAACTCTGATATTTACTATTTAAGGGTTAAAATAGAAACTAAAATGTACCAAACAACCGATAAATGAACAATGGATTACATTTTGAACTACATCGCTATTATTTTTTAAAATTTCATATTTTAATGAATTTTTTGTAATTTAATAAATTATTATTTATTTTTCTAAGGACTCAGACCCTCCTGGTCCATTACATTTCCAATTTCCGGTGTTTGGGATGCCCTAGACCCCATCAGTATGTCTGGATGGCGGCGTGATGGTGGTCGTATGTCAACGTGGGGTCACCCATTGGGGACACAGATTGGTGTGTCCCAGAATAGTGTGCCTTGATCAGGGAGTCGGTGATCGATGAGTCAATGACAGGTGCCAGGGGTGGTCAGTAATTTCCTTCCCCAGTTCTCCCAAAATGCCACTTTTAAGTCCTTTAACATTTTTAAAGAAGTTCAAGGCCATTTTTATCCCCATAAACATTATTTTATATCCCTTAAGAGTGGGGAGATCCTCAAACGACCAATTTTCCGCTGTTTAAATGAAATCCTTTAACACCTAGCTATTATAACCATCTCTCCTATAAGAATTATTATATAAAAAATCAATTCCATCCTATGTAACCATTCATCTGCATAGTGAAACCATGATCTGACTTTAATTCCATTCAAAATTCATATACTGTAACTCTAGGATCTCTCCATTTATCACACGAGAATTTATTTCTTCTTCTTGGTCGGCCTATTTTCCTTTATATGGTGTGTTTGGAGTCCCCCTTCTAGAGGCTAGTGGTGCACCTGTACTAGAGCCTTTCCTACTCATTCTTAGAGTCCACAGAGTTCTTCCTCGGAGATTCATACATCCCCAGTTCATGGAGTGAGGAGAAAAACATTGATCATTGATCATCCAGGTCGGGTTTTCCTTTCGTCTATCCTTGTTGTGAATCATGCGAGGTGGGTATGATGATATTCCTTAGGGTATGGATGAATCAAAACATTAAAAAAATATAATAAATGGTTTTCAAAGAATGATGAGCTGTGTTTGATGATACTGATATACTCTATTATTCTTTTTTATATGTTTTGAATTTTATGGGATTATGTCCAATAAAAATCATGGATATTGTTGGTCTTTCCATGCTCATTAATGAACCCATGTCTTCAGTATTTTGATTGAATCATTGTTACATAGTAATTGGTTAATCACGTAAACTCTATTGATTAAATGGATGTACAGTGAACAAGAGTCCTTATGTGATCACCCCAGCTAACCTAATGAAATGAAGGAACATAATGAATGGTTTTTTGTAATCATAGAAACTACCTTTATTTATCTTTGTAACATGTGTGGTTGTTCTGCTTGATGCTTATGGGTGATGTGGATGGTTATGGGATCCCCTATAGAGTATTTTTTGGGCTATAGATATGAGACCATGTGAGTATGTATGTTGGGTCTTGATTTGGTTCATGTACATCAGGGGATCTCACATATCCTTTTTTTGCGACATCACAAGAGTACCAGGTGTGAATTCTTAAATTGTTGGTTAACTGTTTATCCTTACTTGGTAGTGGCTATGCATGTTAGTAGACCGATAGTGGAGTTTTATTTAAATGTAACACCTTGAATCTGTTAACAAGAATGAGTTTTATGGGTAATTGTTTTCTAGGAATGACTTGTGCCTTAGTCATGGCTGTTGTGCTTTTTATGAATGAATAGTAACGAGGTTGTTTGTGTATGGGTTGGTTTGGGAACCCCTAGGTTTGGATGAGTGATTGTTACCTATATATATAATTCATTTTTTATGTGTCATATTCTCACCCCATCCAAGTTATGCACTTCAGGCATAACACCTCCATTTCATGGGGGAAGGTGTTTTTTGTAACACTCCAATGTGTGGTTGGTTATTTGCACCTTTTCTGATCCCTTTCCTAAGTATGATAAGACTCTTCAGGTAGGCTTTTATGGCATGAGGCCCATTATATCCCAAGAGTCTTCAGGAAAGGTATGATGTGGTGGTTGGCCATGGTATGTGTGGGAAGGTAGTTTTCCAAGTGTCTTCTAGATGAGGCCCAGGTGTTTCGGGCGTGGAAGTAGTTGTTCTGACCCATGTCTCTTTTGGTGTGGCAGTAGTTGTTTTGGACCAGGTGTCTGTGGGCATCATTATGTGTGGTTGAGGTGGCCTAGGTTTTTGTGGAAAGGATGTGTCGTTGTGTTATCACAGGTGTTTTCGAGCGTGGTATGGTAGTGGGACTGCTGTGAGAATTCCGAGGGAGGTCTAACACATAGGATATCTTCAATAACTAGTTGGAATTTTGTGTGGGGTACCCAAACATCGATGTGTTATTACTATTATTTTACCTCACTTGTGTTATTTGGGGAGTGTGACTTATTGAGGTTGGGTGGATAGTTTCCCTGCCACGTGCTTTGGTTGTCTCATTTTCTCATAGGGCATTATAATTCCTCCCCACTTATGCATGTGAACTTTTGGTATTCCATACATAGTATGCATGCATGCTCTCATAATGTATATAAAACTACATTATGGTTTCATAGAGGACATCTAGGACCATGATGAACCCTATTAGCTCATACATCACGATAGTTAAAATTATTTT
Organism: Viscum album; assembly: GCA_963277665.1. Classification (NCBI taxonomy): domain Eukaryota; kingdom Viridiplantae; phylum Streptophyta; class Magnoliopsida; order Santalales; family Viscaceae; genus Viscum; species Viscum album. The sequence continues at coordinate 2,086,431,321 of OY728122.1, read as the reverse complement.
CTTTTCTTTGGTACTTCCCTTTAATGTTTTCTGTATTTTCTTGTAGCAATTATTATGGGAACATGCATATGGGAATGGATTGTTTTTGCTTTACTTTTACCTCTAGTTTTGGTGTTTATTGGGATTTACTATCTTATCTCTCAATCCTACTAAATAAAAAGTGAAATGCCTTCCATATTATTTGTGATTATATACCCATGGTTCTAGTCACCACTTTGGGACCTATCAAAGGCACATCTTAGGGTTATTTATCTCTACGTCAACATGAAGAAGAAATGGTTTGGTAATATGATGTCCCTTCCATCATAATGGTGAATGCTGGTCATGATAGAACAGTATCAGAGGAGGTTGAGAGATAGGATGGAGTCTAGAGTTAGGCATAGTTAAGATTGCATGGGATGGAAGGGTAATAGTGTTAGGCAATCCTGGCGAGTGAAATAGTCCAGGGAAAACCAAGCAAGACATGATATTTTAGGGACCCCATGATCTAATGAAAAGCCTTTGGACCTATTGAACGGTCAAGTGAGGATACACTGATAGAAGAGTAGATACCCATGTAAAGTTACATGCATTATAATGTTGTGTGTTCTTCTGTATCTTGGGTATCTTGGGGATTTAAAATAAATAAAAAGTCTAAATAAAATTTAAAATAATTCATTCACACTACTTGGGCTTGGAATGTTTTTACCATGAAGCTATGGAAACTAGATAGAGACCATAGGTTGGGTGGGTGATCGATACCCTGGAGGCAGATTTGGATGATCAACAGAGGGCTGATCGAGAGGTGGAGAATAACCAATGATGGAGGACTCTTCGAGCCTTTTAGCTACAGACCCTTGGGAAGTACAAGGGAAGGGTATCGAACATGGGGAATGAGAACTGTCATGCGGATATGGTTATAGATTTTACCTTTATATGGGCTCCGACAGAGTACCGGGTTCCTCTGTATGTATTCCATATGTGGGGAGCGGTACGTCATTGTTTAACGCTCTATCTTGGGTAGAAGAGGGAGGTTGAGGTTTCGTGGGATGACATCGAGAGGGAGTTCCAGGCAGAATTCCTCTCCTTCAGGATGAAGGCTGAGAAGAGGCAAGATATACTCTCCCTTCAGCAGAGGAGTATGTTAGTGAGGGAACTAGAGATTATGGTCAAAGATCTCCTTCATTTTTTTGCAGACCTCTTTCCAGATGAAGGGTCTCAGGGAAGGCATTTAGAGGAGGCGCTCCGACCTTCTCTTCAAATGTTGATACTCCCTTCACTCTACCATATTACTTGGAGTTCTAGAAGAAGGCCGATGTAGGGAAGAGGATGAACACACAAGAAGGTGTTCCGCGAGAGGGGAGAATGTTGGGATCGTCATAGGGGAAAGATTTCTGTAGTAGGACTCAAGCATTAGGGCCTTCTAGGTTTTATGTTTTGGAGAGAAGGCCCCAACAGTTCAAGTTTCGATCTCACAGTCCTTTTCCATTCATTGTGAGGCCGAGACTAGGATATTTCATTTGTGGAAGTCATGGGAATATTCAGAACCAGTGCATTGACCGAGTGTAGTACAACGGGAGTGGGTAGGTTTAGTGCCCACCTCAGCAGCAGTAGTTTCCCGGAATACCCTTTCAGCAGCAACATCGGAGACAGCAAGCTCCCGCTCCCCCAAGAGAAGTCATTGCAGGAAGAGGCTTACCTCAGGGCACTCCTCAAGGGCCACAACTAGGGTGTGGTTGGGGAGGTAGTTGAAAACCAAGGGGCATAGGAGCTGGGCATGGTAAGTTGCATGCCGCAGAGGTAGCAGTTCTAGCAGGGCTAGAAGTCGTTCGAGGTACGATCAACATGTTCAGTACTCTTGCATGTGCCGTGTTTGAATAAAAAGATTCAAACTCCTTTATTTATACATTATAGAACATTATTTTGGACTAGAAATATAGAGACTTCACATACCCCTAGTTTTGAGTACAATAGTCAGAGATCAGACCAGATTTTCTCATGTTTACCGAGGATATAGATTGATGTTGGGACTACATCACAATAGTGGGGATATTATTTTGCTGTAGATGCACTCTTATGATGTCATTTAAGGAATCTAATATATTTTCAATATATGTTCCATTATCTACTACTTGTGAAGAATAATCATGATTTCATATATGGGCAGGCATCATATAGCCTTGGTCAACGAGCGGGGTTTACAAGAGTGGATCTGGCAAGGGGATCCCCTTCATTCCTTGTTAGACAAGCTGTTAGTGTAGTAAGAATACATAGAGATGGTGGAAATTTTAGAAATTTTCAGTGAGTTCATGGATGTCTTCCCTAATGAGGTTATGACTCTACCCCCTTGATGTGATGTTGAGTTTGGGATAGACTTGAAACCTGGTGCCCATCCTATTTTGATCACTCCCTATCGGATGGAACCTTCTGAGTTGTCGAAGTTACATATACAAATTAAAGATATGATGAGGAAGTGTTTTGTTTGACCAAGAATGTCACCATGGGGTGCTCCAGTCTTTTTCGCAAAGAAGGAAGATGGTGGTCTCATGCTATTAATAGACTAACGAAGGCTGAACCAGGTGACAGTCAAGAACTGTTACCCCCTCCCAAGGATCAACTACCTTTTTGATCATTTGAAGCGGGTCGGATGGTTATCCAAGGTATACATTTTATTATGATATGACATGTTGAGGGTGAAGGAGGGTGACATCTCAAAGACTTCATTAAGGTGCAGATATGGGAACATTGAGTTCGTGGGCATTCCATTCAACATTAAGAACACACCAGTCGTGTTCATGGGGCTCAAGAACTCCATCTTGAAGGAATACCTAGACCAGTTCATAGTCATGTTTATTGAAGACATACTAATCTACACAAGATCATAGGAGGATCAAACTAAGCATCTGAAAACGGTTTTAGGGGTCCTCTGATAGCACTAGCTCTAAGGAAAATTTTCCAAATGCAAGTTTTGGACACGAGAGGTGAACTTCCTTAGTAATGTGGTGTCTGAGAAGGGAATAACAATTGACTATTAAATTGTTAAAGAAGTTGATTATTTTTAAGCACACAAGAATTTGATTTATGTTCGTAGTTTCTTAGGTCTGGCATGATATTAATAGAGGTTATTGCCCAAATTCCCTCGAGTTGTAGTTTCTTTTACAGATTTGACCAAATAGTACGTGGCCTTAGTGTGGAGTGAGCAGTTTCCGGAAGCCTTCAGTTATCTGATGGTTATTTTGGTTAGTTCCCCATTGTAGTGGTTTCCAGAAGAAGGGGTTATGTTTGAGGTGTTCTGTGATGCTTCAATCCATGGCTTGGGTTGTGTGTAAATGAAAAAATATTGGTGATCTTTTATGGGTTTTATAAGTTACATCCACTTGAGTGTAACTATTCCACCCATGACTTGGAGATCACAGTGGTTGTGTTCACACTAATGTTTTGGTGGAAATACCTCATCGGGGAGAGATTTGTGGTCTTCACATATCAAAAGAGCTTGAGGTATATCATCTCTCTATGAGACCTGAACTTTCAGGAGTGGAGGTAGATAGAGTTTCTTAAGGACTACAATTTCAAATTTTCATACACCTTAAGAAAGGGGAATGTGGTGGATGATTCCTTGAGTAGAAAGTAAAATAATGATGTGTTTTGAGAATTGGAAGATGATTGGAAGAAAATAGAGGAGTTGGCTTCCCTACACTTGGATGAAAGGGTGGAGGATGGCAGTGGCATTCTGTTCTAGATGAAAGTGTAGTCCTCTCTGTTTTAGCAGGTGGAGGAGTCTATGTGGGGGGGGACATAGAGGCTAAAGTGATGAACGATCTTGTTAGATAGGGTGAAGCTCTGGGAGGATGGTTGGAAGTCAAGCAGTAACAGATGTTGTTTCATGGAAATTTGTTCATCCTGGTGGAAATGTTCATGAATGATCTTGGTGAGTTCGACAACTCATCCCTGGTGGAACACCCCGGAGTTTCCAAGATGTACAAAGGCTTGAGGGTCAGTTTTGGTGCGCCAGGGTGAAGTGGGAAGTTTAAGAGTTTGTGGCAATGTACATCGTGTGGCAGTAGGTGAAGCCTTAACACCACGTCCCAGGAGGTCGGCTACAACCTTTATATGTCCCTGAGTGGAAGTGGGATGAAATCTCGATTGATTCGCCATGGGGATACCCAGAGTTCATGGGGGTTGAGATGCTATCTGGGTAGTGGAGAACTAGATGATTAAATCAAATCACTTCCTGGACATTAAGGAGTAGAGTGTGGTAGATGCCTTAGCTAGGAGGTATTTGGTTGAGGTAGTACAATTGCATGGTTTTCTGAGATACGTAGTCCTGGATTGGGATACACTATTTACCTCATGGGCCTGGATAGGTTTGCAACATACTGTTGGAACCCATCTATGCCTTCATACTTCTTTCCATGCCCAAATAGATGGTAATATAGAGTGCACCATCCAACCATTGGAGTATATGATATGGGAAAGTGTTTTGGACATTGGGGTATTGTGGGTACGACACTTGCCTCTAGTAGATTTTTCCTACAACAATAGCTACCACGCTTCCATTTTAATGGCCTCGTTCGAACCTTATAGGGGAGGTCGTGTCTCCCAAATGTGTAGTGGTTAGAGGTCGGGGAAGTGGGAATTCTTGGCCTAGAGGTTGGTTAGAACACGACGGAGAAGGTTCAGCTTATACGGGAGAGGATAAAGGCGGCTCAGGACCAACAGAAGTCATATACTGATCATAGGAGGAGACCCTTGGATTTTCAGGTCAGGGACTACGTGTTGTTGAAGGTCTCCCCTAGGTTTGGGAAACATAGGTTTGAAAGTGGGATTATGTTTTATCCAAGGTTATTTAGGCCCTATGAGGTGTTGTGGAGGGTCGACGAAGTGGCCTATCAGCTGGCGCTACCATTACCTATGCTAAGGGTGCACAACATCTCTTATGTGTCCCAGCTTCGTCAGTATCAACACGATGATTCACACATGCTCGACTGGGGAATTCTGACCTCATGGATGACACGTCGTTCATAGAGCGAATGGTGAGGATTGAGGATCATGATGGTAAACTGCTTCATTGATGAACCATTCCCTTGGTTAGTGTGTTGTGGAGGCTTGGTGGCCTTGAGGAGAGTACCTAGGAACGGGTAGCACATATGCGCGCCCTATACCCATAGTTGTTTTGTGTTTTGTTCTGTTTAGTTTTGTACTTGTTTGTGATGTAGTGGTTGACCTTGTTTACTATGAAATGTGTGATTTTCCTTATTCTATTAACGTGTGTGAAGAGTCCTGACTATGGAAATGGTAAAACCTTATACCTAATCAAGATGCATTAGAGTTCATGTGAATAAACCTGTGCGAGCGAGTCAGTGCCGCCAAAAGTAGAAAGTATCTTGACATGGGGGGAGGGTCTCCCTAATCCATAATACAAGATGGTGTGAACCTTATATGTTGTGAGGTCACTAGAGGGAGAGGTTTTCCCAGATGTCTAGGGTGGTTTTATCTTGAGAGGTATATTTCGAGGTGGTTGTTCAGAACCCTCTATGTAGAAGTGGGATTAGTTTTGATTCTATAGGATTAGAATTTTTTGAGAGGTATCAAATGAAATGAAACAGACCCTACATGTCTCTTACTTTTCCAAATTCTATTGTTTTGGATTCCCTGGACCCTATCAGTAAGTCTGGAGGGTAGCGTGTTAGTGTCAGGATGTCGTCATGGTGTCACCTATCGATCGCACCAATATGTGTGACAACGATCAAGGTGTTACCGATCAGTTTCTCAGTGATTGGTCAGTCACCAATCAGTTCCATGGGGGGTTTGGGGGGTTTCCTTCCCCAGTTCTCCCAAAACTCCACTTTTAATTCCTTTATCCCTTTTAAAGAAGTTCAACGATATTTTTATCCCCATACACAATGTTTTAATTCCCCTAAGAGTGGGGAGACCTTCAACCAGCCCATTTTCTTATGTTCAAATTATATCCTTTTACCCCCAGCTATTATGGCCACCTCTCCTATGAGATTTATTAAATAAAAAATAATTCCATTGTGTGTAACCTTCCAACTACGCGGTGAATCTATAATTTTCCTTTAAAGCCATTGAAAATTCATATCGCGTAACTCCTAGATCTTGCCTTTTATCCAACAAGAATTTCTTTTTTCTTCTTGGTCAGTCACTTTTCCTTTCCTTGGGGCGTTTTGAGACCCCATTTCAAAGGAGAGTTGTGTGACTATGCGGGAGCATTTCATACTCATTCATGGAGTCCTCAGAGTTATTCCCCTACAAGTTTTTCATCACTAGTTCTTGGCGCAAGGACAAAAAAATCAATCGTTAATCTCTTTGTTGGGGTTTTCCTTCATCTCTCCTTAATGGGTATCATACGGGGAGGGTGTTTTTCCCTACTCTCCTATGACTGACTGGTTATTAGCACATTTTATGCTCCATTTCCCAAGTTTCCCTAGACTCTTCGGGTAGGCTGTGATGGCTGGTGGTCCATTATATCCCAAGATTCTTTAGGCAGGGTATGATGTAGTGATTGTTCCAGGTGTGTGTGGGTTGTTTTTTCCCAAGTGTCTTTTAAATGAGGCCTAGGTTTATTCGGGCATGCCAGTAGTTGTTCTGAACCAGGTTTCTTCGGGCGTGGCGGTAGTTGTTTAGGCCCAGGTGTCTACTGGTGTAGTTACACGTGGTTGTTGAGGCCCATGTGCTTATGGGCGGGATGTGTGGTTGGGGTAGCCTAGGTGTGTGCGGTAGGGGTATTGCAGTGGGACTATGGTAAGAATGGCGGGGTAGGTCGAATGCGTAGGATGACTTTAGTAACCAGTGGGAATGTGGAGCGGGGTACCCAAACATCGATGTGTTATTACTATAATTTTACATGACATGCTTTATTTGAGGAGTGTTCCAATGTGAGGTTGGGTTGATACTTTACTTGCTTTGTGTTTTGGTTATCTCCTTTTATCAAGGGGCATTAGAATGCCTCCCCACTTGTGCACGTGAGTGTTGGGTTTCCCATACTGAGTATGATGGTATACTCACAGTACTTATATAAAACTACTTTCAGGTTTCCAGGAGGTCCTCGAGGACTCTATCAGACCCTATTAACTCAGATGTTGGGATCGTTGACGTGGCTTTTATTTTCATTGGTACCTCCACTTGGAGTTTTTTGTATTTTCATGTAACACTTATTATTGGAACATCCATATGGGAATGGATTGTTTTGGCTTTAATTTCACCTCTAGTTTTGGTGTTGATTGGGTTTTACTATCTTATCTCCCAATCCTACTAAAAAAAGTGTAATGTCTTCTATATTACGTGTGATTTTATACCCTTGGAATTATTCACCACTCTGGGGCCTATTAAATTCGGGTCAAGGGGACCATTATCTCTCCTTAAACATGAAGAAGGAATAGTTTGGAAATCTGTTGTCCCTTTCCCCATATTTTTTGAGTTAGGTCTTGAAAATTTTAAAATATCATTGTTATCATTCTTGACACAATTTATTACATTGCCTTTAAAAAAATTAAAAAAAAACTTAATTCATTCATAATATATCAAATTAGTCTAAAAAATTCATGGGCGATATTATTTATTTCATATTATTTTTATTTTATTATTTTTAACAAAATTTATTATATTTTCCATTAATGAAATAATTACTACATCATCCGTCTATCATAATTTATTGTAATTTTTCAATCTCTAAAAATTGTAAATAAATAAAAATTATTTAGGTAACACTATTATCATTCAAATTTATATTTATATTCTATGTTTTTTTCATTATAACCCTATATTAAATATGTTATATTTATTAAAAAAAATTGTATGAAATCTTTGACTTTTCCTTAATTTAAATATTTTAAATTTCATACTCTCTTCCATGTGGAATATAATTTCAGAAATAAATTTAAATAAAAACAATAAGTTCCATAATTTAAAAAATGGGGCTTATGATCATTCATTGGATATGTTTTTACCTATACTGACACATAAAAGATATTTTGAATAGTGAAAGTGACATTTTGTGAATTTCATTTATATAAATAATATATAAGTCATTTTTATATAATATTAACTATTAAACAACTAAAATTTCATCCTTATGTGGTAGGGGTTGAACTATATTCATCCAATAAATTTTTATCACATCTCAGGGTTATTTTAGAGTCTTAATCAATTTTTTATCCTAAATCACTCAATTTACAATTTACCATGGTGGAAAAAATTACCTAATATACTATTCATATTGGATAAAAATAAATGGGCCATATTTATGAAATTTCTTAATTTTGAAAAATAATAATATAATTTTTTAAAAGTAAAAACCATATAATTCATAGATATTAATTTAAATTTGAAGTGAAAAAATATAAAGAATGATATTCTTTAAGAAAAATTCAATTTTTAAATTTAAATTATTTTTATACTAAATTAATGTATAACATCCACTAAAAAAATTAGATTAATTAAAATAAAAATGAACTCATTGAAATTTAAATTTAATAAAAAAATTATATTACCTTGTAAATTCATAAAAATATAATTTTTAATTAAAACTTGTATTTTTAAATAGTCATAGACAAATATAATCTTTTTGAAAATTATAAAAATTTCACCTTTGGAAAAATCTGACATAATGATTTGAAAAATTTTGTTCGTGTTATAAATTAACTTTTCTACAATCCTCAAAAAAATATTTATATTCTTTATAAACAAGAAGAAATAAAAAAAATATATTGGAATAAAAAATATTTTTTTGAAGAATATAATAACATTACTAAATTTTTTTTGATAATTTTATATGAATTAAAAAATAAATTATTATTTAGTTTATAATGTTATATTTCATAATTAATTTATTATTTCATCCAATTTAACAACTAGGTTATAACTGTCACACAATAAAAATATTTGGTTTTTCGTTTAAGCTTGTGTGTTGTGTATCTAGTGCGCTACCATACCAAGTGATTCCTCTTAAAACCTAGGGTTGTTATAATTTTTGTGGAAATTTTCATGATATTAAATCCCTATACCAAATAGTACATGATAAATTGATAAAAATTCTTAAATAAAAATCATATTTCACCAAAAAAATCCCATGCATGATTTGGAGTCACGAGCCATGATCTTCGCTTTCAAAATATGGTAGAATTATCTTTAGGGGAGAATAATGAGATATATACTGATCAAAATATCCTCAAATATAAATTCACATAGAAGGTGATTAATATGAACCATATATTATTGTCAAATCTCATCAAGTGTTTTGACTACTCAATCCTCTATAATCTAGGTAATGAAGATAATGTTTTTGATATTATAGGTAGAATGATTCCTGCAACCTTATCCATGATGATAATTGAGAATGATATAATATTATTAGAATTGTAATGAATGTACGTGGGAATCATAATGTAAGGATCATCATCATTTCTATCTCAAATTACTACTCAACCATATATTTTAGAGAAGTTAAATGAATCCCTAATATATAATGTTGAGATTTAGAAGAAGTTGGAAGAAACTAGAAATTGGAATTCCTTGGAATTCAAAATTAACGAGGAATGATTTGTAAGATTAATTTCATGATATTATAAATTCCAGATGGAAAAATAGATAATTTTAATGATTCCTAAAGCAATAACTTCTCCATCCACCCTAGGATCACAAATATGTGTCAAGATCTCTGAGATAACTATTTGTTGGAAAATATGAAGAAGGAGATCACTGTATTAATATCACTATTACATTAATTTCAACAGGTGAATGAAAAATGGAAAAAGTATAAGGGGCGACTCCACCGTTTCAAATGAATATATGTTAATGGGATGATGTTGTCACGGAATTTTTCACTGGACTTCCAAATACATCCATAATAAATAATGCAATATAGATTATTTTGGATCATTATAAAATGACATCCCACATTATTGTAATTCTAAAGGACATCTCACCCAATCGAATTGAAAGGATATACATCAAAGAATTATTAAGTTTTAATGGAGTAACCTTATCGATTATATTTGATTTGGATCAATGATTAACCACTATGTTTCGGAAAACACAGAAACATTCCTAGAACATTGATTTGAACTTAATTGTAGTTTATCAACCCTAGAAAGATGGTCAGTCTGAGTGTACTATTAATACATTGTTAGATATGTTGATTGTGAGATCATTGGGAATTAAAGGTATAAAGATCCAAAATATTCATAGAGTATAATTATCCTAATAATTATTTTCTATATAAGAATCCAAAAAACTCTATATGAATACCTTTATGACAAAATATACATGACACATGCATGTTGGGATGAAGTTGATGAGCATAAATGATTAGGAATTAAAAATGTTGATGAAATGGTAGAAAAGGTGAGACTGTACGAAAACACATCGGGAAATCCAAAAAGCGATAGAGGATCTATGAATAAAATCATTAATGGAAATAAGAGATTGAGTTTCATGAAAAGTTATGCCACTAAATTCATCCTTGTAAGAGAATCGTGATATTTAGTAAGAATGGAAATCTATTTCTCGGGCATATTAGCCCCTTTGAGAATACTGATTGTATAAAAATTTTTTCTTATCAATTATAACATCCTCTAATATTTAATCATATATGTACATGAGAAAAAACCTATAAGTGAAAAAATAATAAAGAGAATAATATGTTTTTATTGGATATAGATAACCCATAAGACCGTTAAAAATATGACTATTGGAATAGTATTATGACCGCTAGAATGGTATCCATAACATTAAAATAGTAATATGATCATTAAGAATAATAATTTAATTATTAATATAGTAACATCAGCTATGTAATTTTAAAATAATATTTAGTTATCTTATAAATATATAATATAATATATTTATATCATAATATATGTAACAAAATGTCTTAAAATTGATATATTATGTATTTTTTTGTAAAACATAAATGATTTGTACTCAATTTAATAATGAATAAAGTGATTAAAATGAAAAAATATTATAAAAAATTTATTCATAAATTAATATTAATTTATATTATAAATATTATATATTTTTATGAGCCCATATATAAATTTTCAAAGTATATAAAATTGATTATAATAATAATAATTTTTGAAATAAATGATAATATTATTTTAAAAATAATTATTTATATTTGGAAAATTATTTTACTAAAATGGATTCCATTTTTGAAATATACATTCCAAAAATAGGTATTGGGAATTTTTTGTCTTTTTAAATAGTAGATTATTTTTTTTTGAATTGAGAGATATAGTAACATACAAAATTTAAAATTATAAGTAATATACATGTCATTTTTTGTAATTGATGATTTATGGACCCATTAGTTTGAAATATAAATGAAAACTTACTATATACAGTAATAAGAATCAATAAAATTGAAATAAAAAATCCAAAATAATTATCTAATGAATAAAATAATTTGAAACACCCCTCCCCTCCAATTATAAATACCACATCTCACCACCCCTCCTTATCGCAACCTATATGCTATTAATATTTCCACATATCTATAAAAACCTATCCTCCCTAATATCCCCATTTCAAAGTGATTTTTTCCACAATAATAGATTAGTTCCATGTTCCTTAATGGGTCCTTCAAGGATTTGATATTCAATAGGTCACAATCTAATTATACCTCTATGAATTTCGTTTATTCTTCTACCTTATCCTCGCCCCCTTCATCAATAAAATAATTATAAATATAGTATCAACAAAGTAATTCAATTTTATATTTATAAAAGAATATAACCTATCCACCCCTTCTCTCATCCCCTCTTATTTAGTGAAAAATGATATTGTTTTCCATATTATCTCAGTTAACCTCCATTGTTGAGGATGAGTATTTGTTTTCAAATAAATAATTTATGGAAGGCTCAAATTCACATATTGTTGTTAAAAATTAAATAATTAATGAATATTATATTTCTTTTAACATTATAGAACATTTATATGGAAATATTAATAAATAATACGAAACTATATTGAGATATTCTGAAAAACCACCAAAATTATCTAAACATTTTTATTAACATTGTATCAAATTAATAATTAAAATTTCAAGAAAAAATGATATATGGGACCATTTAAAATTATTAAATTTTATGAATTCTATTTCATTTCAATATTTTCATTTTCATTTGATAGGAATATCCATAATTATACACATTTGAACCGACCATGAAACCCTTAAATGAATGCACCCGGAACAACGAAATAGAACATTATAACGTATAAAAATGGCCATAAATGAACATAATATAATGATAATAAATAAATTATACAAGGAATATATTATAAATTAATTATTTAGTTATCCTAATTTGATTATTCAAATAATTATGTGCTGATTTAGAACACATTCGAACATAAGGTAACAAATCTCTCTAAACCTCCATATTTCCAAAGTGTTACATTTTCAACATGTTTTCATCAATTTAAATATCCATTAATCTTATATAACTATACAATATTATATATAAATGTTCCAAAAGTGTATATCAATACGAAATTATCATTATTTGATTAGGAAATAAATGTTATAAAAGGATTCATTCTCAATTCCACTAGGTAAGAAAACACTATTTTAGTGAACTTTAGGGTTTCTTTTCCCTTATCAATTACACACCATACATTTTTTATCCAATATTTCTTTTTCATATATCAATATTTATTTCTTGAAATCCAAATTTAAATCATTTATGGTTTTTGGGATACAATTATTCCTTCATCCTCTTTAAAAAATCTATATTCTTTTCCATAAAACATCACTAATGTGGCACATTTCTAAAGTTACAGAATAATATTATTCATGATTTTCTAATGTTGCGAAAAATAATTAATGATATATTATTACTATTCTTATAAAAATTTTCAGAATTATTTTTCCCATTATTTAATGGATACCATTACGATACTCCAATTTTATATTCAATATGACATGATTACAATACCCATTTATTTATATGGGTAAAGCCTTAATTATTCATTTGTTATTTAATTATATAGGAAACATATTCATGTACTTGTTGTTATTGGTGGACCCAAATAACAATCCATTTAATTGTGTAGTTTTTTTTCTGAAGATATGGTATGTATTGGATAAGGGATTATACCTAATCCATTATGGGACTTTTTCAACCATATTATATCATCTTGGAAGTTAGTCGTGACTCAAGATTATGAGATGTTATATTTTAATACCACATTCATTTATTTTCATGGTAATATGATACCATGTTATATATATTTTATTCTTCTATATTCTAATTCATGATCATTGTGTTTTGTGTTATAATGTTCGGCCTTCTTACTCTTGTGTTATTCTTCTTTTCCGTATTGATTTTCTTAATTGTCTTTTTGGATCTTCAAATTTATCTTTGATTTCTCAAATATATCTTATAGAGTTGTAGGATCTCAATGGGAGTTATAATTTCAATATGGATATTAATAAAAAGATGTTTATCCTAGTTTTTTGTATTCTAGTAATGTAACTCATCTTTTCACACAAAAGATGTTTTTATCCTTAGTTTTTATTTAATAGATAATTAAGAATAAACTACTTAAATAATATTTTTAAAAGAAATAGGTTGATATATAACTTTTCATTTATTTATACTCCCTTGTCTCATGGAAATCCAATCATCACTTCCATAATACATAGTTGAGTGGAATGGGTTTACCCAGTAGTAACATATCTTGGACATCCATAATATGATATGCGTTCTCAACCATAGTGGTATCAAGATAATGATTAAAATATACCAATTTGATTACATAATATGGGATTGGTTTTTCCCTCTCATCTAGGAAACATGAAACACATCCTGAATTGCTTCTATCTGAGGTAGTGCTTCCAACTGGTACAACACCTCTCAAATTCACATAATTATCTAAAAGGTTCCAACAACCCATATTGCTAAAATAACTTATTTAGAAAATTTATGATGTCCCTAGTGAAGTAAAATTAATAAATATCCAATATTCAACCTCAAAATATATAGGATAATTACAATGGTCATCATATGATTTTTGATGACATTGTTCCATATCTAATCTCTTCGTGATCAACTAAAACAATTACATCATCTTCTAATTGTGGATCAATACAAATAAGGAATAATCTCCCAACACTTCCCATGATAAGGGATATGTACATGGAATCCCAAACAATTCATCAATGGGAACCATATTAATTAAATCTCGATAAAAATTTTTACATGAAAATAAAAACCGATGAATATACTTTAACTAAAAATCTCTTTAACTAGTCAAGCATTATAACAGTATATCCTTATGAACTAGAATATTTAACTCTGTATTTCTATAAATATATGAGTAATATTTCATTCTAAATTTCAATTATGATCCCATGCTCCCTTTTATGAAATTCCAAAAGATTGACGTGAAACATGAGTCTGCATAGAATAAAATTGAAGAGGGAACTCAATGAAGTCTCATAACCTCTCATAATTAAAATTACATGAACTATTCTACCTTTTTGACCTCTGTGATATGGATTAAATGTGATTATTTCCTCTACCGATCAATGATAACTTAAATTTATTCCTTCCCAAAGGGATTATGTTTCAATTCGATGATGATGTACATGAAATTCTCATCCAACTTCTATACAAGAATGGTAAAGTCATTAAAGAACCCATAATGTCTCTAGTGTTTGAACATTATTCTCTAATATATGGGAGTCGTGACCAAAATCCAGTAATATACCACCTCACCCATGAACATAGATACTAAAATCATAGATCATGACATATCTTGATATTCCCATTGTTTTTGGACTATTAAGAGATGTTCCCTTTTTTCTATCAATTCTGGCCTTAGAGATATAGGAATGACCTATCTTCTTCATAAACACAAACATTAAATGGGAGGCTGAGACAGGTAACCTAAGGTCGGGAAAAAATTTATGTTATTATTAAAAATGTTGAAATATATGTCTCCTAAATATTCAATCCTAATAAGATAATAAAATTATGGGAAATCCTTTATATATGTAAAGAAAACCTTCCCAAAAACTTTATCAGCACAGATCCTCATTTCTATGAAAATACCATTACAGTCCAGTCCTCCACTGATTCCCTCAAGTTTATAATTAGTAATTTAATACTAAATGTATCTTGGAATAAATTAATTTTCCATAGGTATATTATATATTGAAATAGAAAGTATATAAATACTAAAAACAGTATCTATGTTTCAATTATAGATCTGTCTAGGTAAAAATATACATCAAAATTCTATTATAAAAATATAACATAAACTTCTCCCCATAGATAATATTATTCTCTTTTGAGGGAATAAATAATAATATCCAACCAAGGATCATGGGTATGGTAGTTCATATCATGAGGGTATAATTGGAAGAATCCATAGGTATGGTAGTTCTTATCATGAGGGTATAATTGACAGAATCCATTAAATTATGCTCTTTGTGTGGTGGAATCCTAGAATAAGAATTATGAAATAGGTAAAGGTACCCAATAATAACTACATGTTGTTGATTTCTAAGGAAAGAAACTATAGTACCAAGTACCAACTCGAAACACTGAAAAAATATCAATATTGAATGAAAAAATAGTCCCTTCCTATCAAGATTAGGATCCACACTCACACATGATGATATGAGAGACTTCATTAGAAGATATGAACTATACTCTGTGATGGTAACTGTCAATCTATCCCTTAACACTAATATACCAATCTTTACTAATGATATTGGCAATGATATCATGATAAAGAGAAATAAAATACCATGTTAGTTTAAATTTATCAATTATCAGTCAATATTTGGGTCATATAAAAATTTTATCATAACTCATTATCAATGGAATTTATTGAATTTATGGATCAAACATGAATGGAATGTGTCCCAAACATAATCCCAACATATCATTTGACATTTATTTTTAAAAAATGACATGTCACACATGTATCAGCTAAATCTATTCCTATAGTGGATTAAATAAACACCAAACCTATAAAAGTATCCAACGCTCCATCATATTTTTCTATTTCACACTCTATATAATATAAAATTTAGGTCTCAGATTCTACCTTCAATTTATTAACAATACTAGAATCCCCATTGGAATGTGGAAATGACCCAAAACCCAAGAAATAATTAAATAGGAACTATGAATCCCTGATGAAATTGAATCCATCCTTAATTAATTAGAAAAATCTTCTACAAAAATTGTTGAGATGATAATATTTTCCACTACTATGGAATATTCATTATGACACCCTGAAAATGGGCATCATCAAAGTAGTTATTCTACACTTATAATAAGAATCCTACTACAATAATCATGAATCCTCCTCAAATAGTAATAATGAATAATAGGAATATATTCAATTACATTTCTATATAGAAGTCGAGCCCTTTAAATCAACTACAGTAAGTGAAGCTTTACGTAAAACCATCTTTCCAACATTTTCTTCATTAAACATTAAAACTTTTTCAAGTAACTAATTAATATTTGAAGGTACAAAAGAGACATAACTATACTAATATCATCTCCCAAACCCATCTCCAGCCTCAATGATTAAAGGTAATCATCAATTATAAGATCATTTCCTAGGAGAATGAACTTAGTGAAATTGATGAAATACTTCATAATTATATCCAACCCTTTTGATAATGTAATAACATTCCAAGTCTTTGTGACATCAAATATTTATAGATAAATCTACTTGTTGAAAATTATATTAATATGAATCCATGTATGATATTTAGGTAAACTACCTTGAATAATAATTAACTTATCCATTCCTTCATATCTCATCAATCATGTGTGGGTAAAAACTATAAATGGACTCCTCAAGGGTTTTCAAAAAATTCACATTCCTCACCATATTCTGCAAGTATTCTCATTTTCCTAGCATAATCTGTTATAACAACCCAGGATTAACATATATGGATATTACATCATTTTAGGGTAATATTAATCAAATTACAAAATTACTTGCCTAAGGACCGTAATAGTTTAGTGTCTTCGGAAACCTAGAACATATTTTTTTAGATTGGTCAAAGATCATAAACATATTCATTATTGATATTCCTAATTAGTATTCCTACTTCAAAGAACTCCTCATAACATGGTTAAAGTAATCAAAAAAAAAGGGTGAGATTTAATGCTCGATATGTGAAAATAGGGGAAATATGTAGTCATAACATGAATAGACGGGGTATGATAACATGAGAATAACATTTTTAGATCATACCATGCAAATAAAATATCATATACAATAGACATTGTATAAATTTTGGCCATTAATAAGACATTAATTATAAGATATTAAAGAACATGATCTATGTTATCATATCATTGGCATAAGACATAGAATTTGTGGCAAAAATGTAATCATAGAATATTTTATGTTAAGGATACAGACAAGGACCTTCATAGCATGTTTAACTTGGGCTAATCATCCAGATACATGCCTCAAGAATCATCTAATAACCCATTAAACCTCTTATTTACAAACTCTTTCTACAAAATGTGTACTCTCATACATTCAGTATTGGTATAAAAACCGTGTAACAACTTATTTTTATGATTGGGATACAAATCATGTACCTTCATGTTATCATTCATGGCCAAAAAACTATGTAACCATTAATATCATATACCATTTATCATTACCCTCTCTGTCTTAGGGAGATATAAGTCCACTTATATTATAATAATATCATGGTTGTATATTCCATAAGAAAATAAAAATTACATCATATCATGACCCAAAAAAATGACTTCGGATTCATAAAAATTATTTCATAACTCATGAAATTAAATTTACATGATAAAAATTTTATCTCATTATTACCTATAAAAAAGTGATAGGTCTCTTAATAATTTCATAATAAAATTACACTTGAAAATAATTGGGTTCTGTGTAACACCCCAAGGTTTTAAAATCAAATTGAAATGAACGAAACAATGAGTCTCTACAAATTGTAAAATTTTTAAGTAGGTAGTTCTAAACTAGCCATTAAACATAATTTGTCTACATCAATTATCTGAATTTTGAAAAACTGACATGTACAGTTGTGATTAGTAACTTCTTTGATGTCTGATATAATCAAATTGTTTTTATGTGAATAGTGACATACCCTTATGAATAGTGATATGAATTGTAATATTAATCTTATGAATAGTAAATCAAATAATTATTTTAATTTCTCTTATGGTTATAAGAAAATAAGATGTTGATTATTAATTCAAGGTGATATAAAATCATCTATTGTTTTAAAATTTTTATTTTTATAATAAAATATGATTTTATTGATAAATTAGATTAATCAAATGTAGAAAATAATCTTCAAAAAATGTCTTTCATTTATTAATTCTACACGTCAATAAATGTTTTGGGTAAATTTTTGGGATTTTACTAAAATTATTGTTTTTTTGAGGAAATGTTAAATATAGTAATGTTCCTGATATATACTTTATCAGTTAAATACCATATTCTCTGCATTATGTATGATTTAAGAAACAATGGTTTGAGCTAAAATTATCTAAATACTATTTGGGGTTACATGAATAAAAACTATTCATAGTCTATAGAAAAAAATATTAATATACTGATTAAAATAATGGAGAACCCCTCCTATCCTCCACTATTAATACCACCATCACCACCTCTTCCTATCACACCTTTTAACCTTTTAGGATTGAATGAATGATTCCATATTCCCACACCAAGGATCTAACTAATATCTAAGACCTACTAGCCCCACCAAATGGCCAAAACCAAGGGCCTTATAGAGGATCTCAAGGAGAAGAGATCAGGAGCTAAATATCATCTTTCTTTTTCTTGGGATTTCATTTAAATTTGTTTATTTATCTTTTCTATCTTATCCTGCCATTATTCAAGAGTAATGAAAGCTCCAATATTATATATATTCTGGGTTGGTATCTTGTTTATGGAAAAATTAATCATCAGTCTTCCTCTTCTCTTTCTCTTAATAAAAACACTACTCGTGATGTGTCGATTTACCGACATCGTGGACAATGTGTGTACAATTCCCATTAAATCCATCAAAAATTGTCGAAAAACTATTTTAAAGATTAAAATACTTTTTATTGTGTATGACTTGGACTCTCCTATGTGTTTTAATCAACCAATATTCTTAATATTAATTGTATTTGATGAAACATGTTTGTGATTATCAAAGAACCACCAAAATGAACTAAAAAAATATCAATAATGATTTATCTAATGATTCATCCTCATAACATATAAAAAATGATTTATGGAATAATTTAATATTATGGAAGCAAATTAATAACATATCATTCAACTTCTCTAGTTTTTCATCAATTAGAAAAGAAAATCCTTTATAAACTGATAATGGAATTCATGTAATGAACACACCTAAAATGATGGAAAAAAGTATTAATAATTAATTATTGAATTGATGTCATAAAATGATAAATTATGGTGATATAAACATGAATATGTTTCATTAAGATATTAATAAAGACCATTTAACCTTTAAACAAGAGTTTTAAACATTTCGTAAATAAGACAATCCAAAGGTAATGGAAGTTTTAAGTAGACTTTCATTCTGTGGGTCTACCTACTACTTCATTGATTATATAGTACTAAAAATATTTGGGTAGTGAACATTTTTATATTATTTTTTATTATGTGGATTTAAAGTATATATGCATATTCCTTTAATTCTATTAATTCGTGCATCAATTATATGATATTTTTAAAGGACATTCCATTAAATACCTCTTTTAAAATTCTATATTATGAAATTCAAAATCAATGTTTTCATGCAATTATTCTAGTTTTATTTTTATGTTTTGGTTCTTCAGAAATGTTTATGATGAAGGATGTGAACTATATTACCCTCTAATTCATTTTTTATTTGTACAATTGTGGTTGGCCTTATAGATACTCCAAATGTAACTGTGATGGTTATGCTATAAGGTTTCCATGAGGGTTACATTTTAAGGAATGAATAGGGGTTAAAAGACATAAGGTGGTCCTGAGGGTTACAATATAATTAAATAATTCCCCAATATACACTTATTATCAATTCATTTTATATATGATTAATGGAAACATCATGTTTCCTAATGTTAGCGTATTATTCTTTGTGGGTGAGAAGTATTTCATTGTGAAAATGATTTCATATGTTTATAGGTATTCTTAGACTAATGGTTTCTCTGTATATTTTTATATCCCTTAATGAGATATTTTTTATCATACCATGTTCTAAAATTCTTTACATAGGTTATAAGTATGAGTATGAAAAAGAAGGAAGAAATTTTAAATTTTATGAAAAAATATAAATGAAATCATGTTGTTGTTTTGTATTTAACGTTTTTTGTTTTCGATGAAATGTATACTATTTTAATGATAACCACTCGGTATTAATATGGGTTGATTTTTATGAATATTGTCTGAACCTTCTAATACAGTAAACCAAAAATATATTTGGAAATGTAAAGAAGTTGAATCTAGCTGAAATAACTATAATATGTAATGTTTGAGGTGGAGTCCTTATAGTTGGTATCAGAACATGGTTTAGATAAAATTTAGCATAAGTATGATGTTAAAATAATACTAAAAATTATTTTTACCAAAATTTTATGTTGAAAAATATATAATTTTGAGATTACTATACTTATTCATCTAATATATGTCTATTCGGAATGGTTTTTCATAGAAAAAAAATAAGAAAGGTGATGTTGGATGGATCAGAGAGGCTGATATCTTCCCAAATCCAAAATCGGTAATGGTTTTAATTGGAAACGTGCAATTGTTGATAGTAATGGATCTATAATCATAGGAAATATATTGAGGTGGCTTCCATGTAAGAAAAAAATATAGCATCTAAAATGGAACATGATGATAGTAGAATATTTTAGGAGGATTCACAATCCTATTTTCCGTGGAACTACTGACCCCGTAGTAGCTAAAGGATAGATTAAAGGCATTAAAAGATATTTGATGTTATTGGATGTTAAGATAATAAAAATTTTAGGTGTTCCATTGATGATTTTTTAGTTGATGCTATTCAGTGGTGGTTAACTGTAATCATTTATCAGGGATATATAAGATATTGATTCCATAGTGTGGGATTAATTTAAATGTCATTTTACTGATAAATATTTTCCAAGGTGTTGGAATTAAGATGGAGATGAAATTCCTTGAATTGAAGGAGAAGTGGGAAGACTCAATGGTCATGTATATGGTGAAATTCACCCTACTGGGAAGGTATGATCTAAATTTTATTCTTAAACATGATAGGAAAATCAACGATTTTTACTCAGGATTGAAGCTATGATATCGAATGGTTTTGGGTTCCCATGGGATCAAATGTTTTGAGAAAATTTTCAGATATGCAAAGATGGTACCAATGGTGTTTTCTAATGACCATATGTACCTTAATAACACAAAGAATAAGAGGTCCATTTGGTTAGCAAATGATAATTATCAATCAATGAAATCTGAAGGTATACATTTTTAGTTTCCAGTTTGTGAAATTTTTCATAAAAAGAACCATCGATAATGCCTTATTAAAAGTGAGAAGTGATTTTGATGTGGTATGTTTGGACATATGGCCCATGATTGTAATGAAAATTTTCCTAAGACTCTTCCTGATAAGATAAGTATAATGTTTTTTAAATGTGTTTAGATGGGTCATTATATAAATTACTTCCCAAAGAGAGATCTGAATGATGCATAGAAGCCAGACTATAAATATAAATGTGCAGCGAGATCCTTTGTTACTAAATCAGCAAACATCGAGCCATCAAATGAAGTTGTATCATGTACCTAATTTTTTTACTCATATTTTTCTAATGTTTTGTTTGATATAAGGTATACACATTCAATTATATTTGAGATTTTTTTGTAAATAGGAAATATCTCATTAAAAAATGAGGCCATAACGTATTATTAAAAACCCAGGGGAAAATATTATAGCAATGATGAATTATAAGATTATTTCTATTATGATCTATTGAATGACTTTACCAGAAAATCATGTTTTTTTTCCTTAGTAATGTTTGATGTCATATTGGGTATAGATTGGATTCTTGTATATCATTCTATGATTGATAATTTGGATAAATAAGTTGTTTGTTAGAAATAATATCATATTAAATACAAGAATGAATCCATACAGTTGATAGAATATTAGGACACTATAAAATAGTTGAAAGATGGAAATGAAATTTATCTTTCTTATGTAGTTGAAAACAAGAATACTATTAATATTGATTAAGTAAAAGTGGTATATAAATAAGTTGATACTTTTCCAGATGAGTTACCCACTGTTATACCTGGATGTGATGTTGAATCCACAATTGAGATTGTTCTTGATGCTAAGAAAATTTCAAAAACCCCTTATCAAATGACTCAAATAAATCTTCTGGAATTGTAAAGTCATTTTCATGAGTTTCTTTATAATGTATTCAATCATACTAGTACTTAACTATGGGGATCTTTGGTTTTTTTTCAAAAATATAGTTGTTTCAATGAGACTTTTTATTGATTATACATCCTGGAATAAAATCATTGATAAAATAAGAATCAACTTCCTCATATTGGTGTTTTGTTTTGTTTTATCTAAGGAGAAAATTATTTTTCCTTGGTTGACCTATGGTTAGGGTTCCATCATTTCAATGTAAAGAAGACATTTCAAAGACAGTGTTCCATATTAGATATCAACATTATTAATTTTTGGAATTCATGTTTGGGTTAACTGATGCAGTGGTTGTATTCATCGATCTTATGAATAGGATATTTCATGAGTTATTGGTTACATTTTTATTTGTGTTTATTGGTAATATTATTATATACTCTAAAATTTAGGAGGAGCAGGAGAAATATATATGGGATGTTTTTAAATCTGTAAAAGAGAAGAAAATATATGGGAAATTCAAAAATTGTGAATTTTGGTGGTAACATATTTATTTTCTTGGGAACATTATAAGTAAGGATGTAATAATAATTGATAATTCCAAAACAAAAATGGTTGATTAATTCACAGTACCATAAAAATGTTACAAATATTTCTAGTTTTTCATGTTAAAAAGTTTATTATAGATAGTTTGTTAAAAAAAATTCAAACTTATCGATCCATTTATCTATGATAATACAAAATGGGGATATTTTTTTTGGACAGAAGAATATGATGTTTATTTTTTCAAGAACTAAAGAATAGATTGGTTGATTCTCCAATTATTTCCATGCCTTCAATAAATGGTGATTTTTTTCATCTAAAATGATTCTTCATTGAAGGGGATTGGCTATGTTTTTATGCTTAATGATCAGATAATTGCTTAGGCTTCATGAAATCTAAAACCACATGAGTTAAATTACCACACTCATGATTCGGAATTAGAATATGTTATTTTTTTATTTAAAATTTTTGTGACATAATTTATATAGATCCAAATGTGAAATATATACCAACCATAAAAGTTTGATGTATATATTCACTAATAAAGAACTAAACATGAGTCAAAGAAGATGGCATAAATTGATAAGGATATATAATTTCACGATCAATTGCTATCTAGGAAAATAAAACAATGTGGTGGGTGCCTTAAGTAAAAAACATCATGCATCATTAACCGTGTTATAATTAAAAAATGACCATTGGATTACTGATTTGAGGGATTTTTTCCCGGAAGTTGTTGGTGCTGGAAATTACACTTTTTTTCAAGATTCAATGTTGTCATCTTTTTCAGATCGAATTAAGAAATAACATAATGTAGACAAGGAGTTGAAAATAAGGTATAATTGGTTAAAATGGGTATGTATACAGATTTTAATATTGATTATGATTTTGTATTCTGATTATGAATAAGATTGTGTTTTTCTTGTGATTATCAACTAAATAAAGTGTTTTTGTGAGTAGATTATAGTTCTATATTTTTAGTTCATCCTGGAAGAATAAATATGTACAGAGAACTTCATGAGTATTATTGGATGGATGGAATAAAAAGAGATGTTAATGATTTCACCATGAAATGTTTGACATGTCAATAGGTTGAATTAGAGTGACAATTACCAAATGGGATATTTCATCCTTTAATACTGCCAGAGTGGAAATGGGAAAATTTATTAATGGACATAATTTTGGGGATATCAATGATTTCTTGAGGTAACAATACAATATAGGATATTTTTGATTGATTGGATAAATCTTCTCATTTACTTGTTATTAGAGATACTATATATTTCGACCAGCTTTCTCAAATATATCTCAAAGAGATTATCAGGTTACAGTTTGTTCCTCTTTCCAGTATATATGTCCATGATCCCAGGTTCACTAATAACTTTTGGAAAGGCCTTCAAATTTCATTTGTAACATAATGAAATTTCAGTACATCTTTTCATCCTCAATTAGATGGCCAGTTAGAGAAGACAATTATGAATTTGGAGGATATTATATGAGCTTGTTTAATTGACTACCAGGGATGTTTGGATCATCATGTTTCTTTAGTTGTATTTTCTTTTAATACATGTTTTCATTCCATCTTACAGATGGAACCTTTTGATGCATTGTATGGGAAGTAATGACAAACTTCAACATTTTGGGATGAAGCTAGGGAAATGAAGATGATGTGACTATAATTATTAGAGGAAGTATATTGGAAAGTAAAGATGATGCAATAAAAAATGAGGACAGATCAGAGATGGAAGACAAGTTATGCAGATAAGAAAAGGAATGAGTTTTTCTTTTGAGGTAGGTGATCATGTTTTTTCTAGAATCTCGCCATGGAAAAGTGTTATGCATTTTAGTAGTAAGGGAATGCTAATTCCATGGTTCATTGGACCTTATGAAATCATGCATAATGTTGGATTGGTTTACTAATGAATATCTTTGCCCCCAATTTTATCATATGTAAACATTTTTATTCTTTTTTTGATGTTGATAATGTATGTGCTAGATTCATCTGATGTTTTGACCCCAAAATTTGTTCAGCAGGTAGAGAATAATTATTTTAAAGAGATACCTATTCAAATTATTGATCAAATAGAACAAGTATTTTGGAATAAGGTAATCCACTATATAGTGGTTTTTGATGATACCACATGGTTGAAGAAGCATCATGGGAAAATAAAAATTCTATGAGGAAAATGTACACTCACTTTTTTAATAAGTATATAAAATTGTGAGGATACAATTTTGAGAAGGTGGGGATAATGTAACACCCCAATGCTTTAAAAATCAATTAAAATTCATGAAACATTGATTCTATACATAATTGAATTTTTTTTATGATTACAGTTATAAACTTACCATTAAACATAATTTTTTCCACTTAAATGATTTTAATTTAAAAAATTGGACATCTAAAGTCATGATCAGTAAATTATTTGGAGTTTGACAAAACAAAAATATATTTTTGGTGAATTAAAACATTCCCTTATAAATAATAATATAAATATTAATATAACCCTTTTGAATATTAAATCTTATTATTATTTTATTTTCTTAATGTTATAAGATAACTAGGCCTTGAATAAATTTTTAAGGTGATATAAAATCAGTTGTTGTTTTAAAATTGATATTTTTTAATACAATATGATTTTATTTAAAATTAAATTAAATATATGTAGATATTTTTTTCAAAAAAATTGATTTTATTTTTCAATTATATACATCAAAAAATGGTTAGTGTGAATTTTTTGTATTCTTCTAAATATCCTGAATTTTATGAATAGTAAAATTTGGTTATATACTGTATATATACATTATCAGTTAAATATATTATTCTTAGAATCATGGACAATGTAAGATCCCTTTGATAGAAATAAAATAATCTAATTACTATTTGTGGTCACATAAATCAAGACTATTAATAATCTTGAGAAAAAATATTAAACTAATAATTAAAATAATTGAAAACCCCTCTTCTCCTCCACTATAAATACCACCCTCACATTCTCTTCCTATTTCTCATCTAAAGCTTTTAGAATTATCTAAATTCTTCCTATTGAACTTTCCAAGTATCTTCCCCACTTTTAAGACTAGTGGGTTTCACAAAAAGGCCAAAACCAAGGGTCTTAAAAAGGATCTTAAGGACAAGACATCAAGAGGTAAAGATCCTCTTTCATTTTGTTTTGTTTTCATTTAAATTATTTTATTTTAATATATTATTTTCTACTATATGTATAAAAGAGAAATTAAATTTATATTAATATATATAATATGTATTTATATCATTTTTATGGAATCAGGAATAATCATTCATTCTCTTCTCTTCCTCTTAATAAAAACACCGTCTACAATGTGTTGATTTACCGACACCGTGGATGATATGTCTTCAATTTCATTTACATACTTCAAATCATTTTGGAATAGAATTTTATTGATTTAAATAATATTTAATGTGTATTATATGAACTTTCTTTGATTCTTTAATTAACTTATACACATAATATTGTAGGTATATGATGAAATAGGTTTTTGATAATCGAATAACATCCAAAATTAACTAAACAAATATCATTAATGATTTTTCTAATGATTCATCCTCATAAAATATATCCAAAATTATATATATAATCATTTAATTTTTTTGAAACATATTAATACCATTTAATTTTACTTCTAGTAGTTTTTTTCCATTCAATATTAATATCTTTAACGAACCGATCAAGGAAATAATGTGAAGAACACAACTGAAACAATGGAAAGACCAAAATATTAATAATTAACGGCTGAATTAATGTTATAAAATTATCTTATTTGGTGTTATAAACATTAATATATTTCTTTAAGATATTAATTACAGACATTTAACCTTTATCCATGAGGTTTGAATAATTTTAGTGATAGAAAAACCTAAGGTAGGTGAATTCGTAACACAATTTCATTCTTTTGGTTAAACTTTTACTTCATTGATTATATGGTACTAAGAATATTTGTGCTATAAATTTTTATCTATATTAAGTTTTATTATGTGTATTAACCATTTATACAAATATTCGTTTCACACTATTAATTTTCACTTCAATTATATTATATTTTTAATTTACTTTCCTTTAAATACCATCTTTTAAAAATATATTTTATGAAATTCAAAAGAAACTTTTTCATTCAATTATTCATGTTTTAGGATTATGTTATTATTCTTATAAATTTTTTATGATGAAGGGTGTGTCATATATCTCCCTTTAATTCATTGGGTATGTGTATGTTGTAGGTCTTCTATATTGATACTCCAAATATAACTGTTATTGTTAAACTATTAGGTAGCTGTGAGGGTAACATTATAAGGTAGCCATGAGGGTTACCATTCATAAGGTATCAATGTGGGTTACAGTATAAGTAATTAATTCCAATATATATCCTTATTATCTATTTATTTTTTCTATGATTTATGGAAATATCATGTTTCAAAAAGTATGTATATGATAATTTATGGGTGAGAATATTGTCTCTATGAAAGTCATTTCATATGTTTATAAGTATTCTTTAACAAGTAGTTTATTATCTTATTTTTATATCCCATACTGATGTCTTTATTATCATATCATGTTTTTAAATACATTCCATAGGTTATAAGGATGCTTAATAGAATGAAAAGTGTCATGTTAAATTTTATGAAAATTTGTCAATGAAATCATGTTGTTGTATTGTGTTTAAAATTTTATGTTTGGGAGGAAATGCCTAATATTTTAATGATAAAAACATTGTAGGATTATTGGTTGATATTTATGACTTATGTCCTAACATTATAAAAATCTAAACTAAAAATATCTTTAGGAATGTAAA
This sequence comes from Viscum album, assembly GCA_963277665.1. Classification (NCBI taxonomy): domain Eukaryota; kingdom Viridiplantae; phylum Streptophyta; class Magnoliopsida; order Santalales; family Viscaceae; genus Viscum; species Viscum album. Next base: position 2,086,403,552 of record OY728122.1, on the reverse strand, counting down.
GACATAAAATCTATTTCAAATAACTAGAATATGTAATTTTTAATGTCAATCCCTTATATTTTATGAGCATATAACATATGCAAGAGAAAACTCTGTCATAATAATAATTCCCTTAAATCATAATCCATTCAATAAGTAATATGAAAGGTGTTTTTAAATCATATAACCTGATAAGAATAAACTATAAAAATTATATAATCTTAGATGGAGGATTATTTTTAATGATCACATGAAACATTTCTTTAGTACAATAGCCTTTCATTGAAAATAGTTTTTTATAAAACTATTTTAAAATACATTTCTCATAAAGAAATAATTACAATCTCATACAAAAAATTTCTTGAGGAAAATATATTTTATACTTATTCAATCATAAAATATTTTGAATTCCATTTTCTGGAAAATGACCTCAAAACTTATAAAGAAACATGAAAAAAATATTGAAACGCTTTTTCTATGAAAATTATTTGAAAACATTTAATGAAATATTAATCTTATTTAAATACTTTTCATTGAATATAAACTTTTGAACACAATTAATGGAAAAATTGATAATCATTTCCAAAAAATTATATTTTTTTGAAGACCATTTTCCTTGAAACAGACATTAAATTCAACAAATTTACAAAATACTATGAAGAAATAACATTGTAATCATATAAAGTAAGCTCCAAGGAATTTATGGTCTTAATGAAATGTGTGTCTGTACATATCGAACATTCCTTTTCTACCATAATAGTTTTGAAAAGTTCATTGACTGGAAAATGAGAAGATGAAGATTTTTTAAAACCATTTTATAAATATTTAAAAAATAGGTAAAATTTTCAATTTTCAATAATTGGATAATAAATGAACCATTTTTAAAACATTTTTATGAAACATGATTTTGAAAGAACGTAAATTTTAGATTGAAATGAGAAATAAAGTCATATTTTAATAAAATCAGATTATAAATTTTTTAATTCACCAAATATTTGGAAAATAATAAAAATACATGAAGATATGTGGTCTAAATAGGGTAGATGAAAATTTCATAGTGTTCTTGAGATATTGAAAACAATATTTCATCAATTAAAACACAATCCTAAACAATTCAGATAATGATCAAATTATTGAAATAAACTCTTTCCACTTTGTTAACATTGAATAATAATCCTCATGTTAGAATTAAATTAAATGAAGCATAAAATATCATGAAAATAAATTTAATAGTTATATAACATGTTAATGGTCATTATATACACCCCATAGAAAAATATAGGTTTATAACAAAAAATCTATGTCATGGAAATAAAATTAAAGAAAAATTACTTTACCAATTCAGTAATTGTTCTGCTATAAATAACATGAATGAAATATAAAAAAACTGGTACATAAATACCAACAAATCTATCTAAAAAATCATGCAATACATTAATTTTCATTATATACACCACATATATGATCAGGATGGTGATCATGGCATGTGTCTTATGGAATACAAAATTGAGATGAGAAAACCCATAACTTATGTCTTGATTTTCTTTGTACACATTCAAAACTACTATATAATAAATATAAGTTTATTAAAAATATACCATATAAATATATTGATATATCAAATACCATATATAATTTTATTATATCCTTATATTACTAGTTTATCAAAAATTATCTATTAATGTTATATTTGGGGTAATATCCGTGATTTTTTTGTATATATTTTAACTTATTATTATTTTTACCCTTATATAAATAATTATTTACATATTTAAAGAAATTTAAACATGAAATAAATACAAATATATTTAGTAAATATGTATTTAAAATAATCTATAAATTATATATATATGAAATGAAATACACAATTCATATTGATGGTGGGTCGTACGTATGGATGAATAATGTTTCCATTTTATTGTCATATTGAACAAAAGAAAGTATATGACATATATGAATATATATATATATATATAATCACTAAATTGGAATTATTATTTCATATATATCATATAATTGAATTAGAAACATCCTTAATACATTCTATGTAGAGTGTGCACGAATCAAAACTCTTTGAGGAGGTGGTAGTCCACTATTCCCCAAATAAAATTTTCATATTTACAAAAAATGAAAATAATTATGGTATGAGTTATATAATAATTAAAAAATCATTTAATCATTATCATATATATCGTATAAAAATATTTTCTCCATCGTAATTTCAATACATGAAAGGAGGAAAATGAAAAACGAACAATATTGTTTCGTGAGGCGGTCGTTCAACATCCACAAGAATCGTATGTCTATTACCCATTATATACATGTCTGTGTAAGTGTATTTAAAATACATATAGTAATCAGAAAAAAGAATATTTAGGATTCTTATGTAATTTTTTAAGCGTGGAAAAGAATATTTTTCTAGGTAGAGAATTAAAATAAAACCAATGAGATTAAAGAAGGATGTTACCACTTCATAGGGTAACTCCACTTGTTTTCAAACTAAGAGCCTGCTCGGTTGCATTTTTTTTGCAATTTGAGTATTATATAAAAATGTAATGGATATTGGGATATTACATTAGTAGTGTTTTTGAATTAAAAATTGGATTTCTAGGTGTTAATAAGGGGGAGTGGTGAGTGACTTTTTATAGTGAAGGAGGAGTGGCATTCTTATAAATTTTAGAAAAGGGAATTCCACCCATGTATTTCTCTTTTAAGGAGTCTATAATAATGGAATAAATTCTAATCAATGGAGTATAAGGTCCCAAATTGAACATATAATGACTTTCTGAAAAGTATTGAGGCCATTTTGGCCCTTATTTTTAATTTTTAGTCCACTCTTAAGCTAATTTTCTTATTAATTGTTGTAATTAATTTTAATTATATTCCCTAATATATTTTTAAAAAATATTTGTCTAATATTTTAAAATTTTTAAATGAATAGGAATTAAAATATGTAATTATTTTTTCAAAACTATAACCACATAAGTGGTATACATTAATTTAAAAATAATCCCTCGTGAGGGATGGCAATGTTGGTTTTTAAATTAAGTATTTTTCATTATTCATAAAAAAGTGAAACTATACAAAAAAATTTACCCGAACATAATTATTATTATTTTAATTCTAAAATGATGTTTTTTACATATATATTTATAAATTTTCCAAAATTTATATTTAAAATCAGTTCTCTATTACATGGTTGTAATAATTCTTATAAAAAAATTTATTTTTTGTGTAATATTGTGTTTTTTTATATCTTATTCATATCAAATATATTATTTTAGTGTAAAAAACAATTTACTAAATATATAAAATATATATTTCACTAATTTCATTCACCAATAGAAATTCATCTAATTTATTATTATTAAATTGTATTGTTAGAATAAAAGTATTTTTTTGAAAACATTTTCTTTATATTTAACAGGTTCTTATATTCATTTAACATTAATTTGTAGCTAATGAATTCAACCATTTATTTTCATATTTTAGTTAGTCCTTTTCATAACCAACAACATAACATATATGTTATTTATTATATTATTAAATAATAATATTTGTAATATAATGTTATTGTTGTTTAAAACTTGGTCTTTCCTGTTACGCAATACCCTGATGAAATTCAGTCTTGCGTGGGATGTAAGATAACCTTAGTATTCTGTGTAGAGGAAGCTAGACATTATATTTCATTTTTTTCATGGAAAACGTGTTCATACATTTATCTTAACACACTCTTATTTATATAACAAAAAAATACTTTTTAGTGATGCATACTATTCAAAATCTCAAAAATATTAAATTAATTCAAAAACATACTTCACAAAATATGGAGGTCTTATATTTTACCCCCTTAAAATGAATTTGACCCTCAAAATTATTCATGGTTATTAATTATTTAATACATGAATGTTCGATTCATAGAAACCCACATCCTAAAAATGATAACTAAAATATACTTTAAAAGGTAAATTTGCGAATATAATGGTTACCCCAAATATCATATAACTAGGTTTCCCCATAGGAGAACATATATGGGAAGTGAAAATGTGATCATGGAAGAAAAATATAACTCTCAAGGTTTGATAGAGAGTAATATAAAAATAATTTACGGGAATTATAACAATCATAAATCCCTAAATCTACAATGATAAAAGTGGCCATTTGATTCAACAAAAATGAAGGTACTATGAAATTTTTTGGGTTTCACGGTCATTTCTCATAATTATAGTTTATTTAATTAGAATATTTACAAGCAGGATTTTGTAAGATTTAAAACATATTTTGTCACGATCAATTTCCACCTTAAAACATCCTCTAAAATAGAAGGGGAATTTTTCATTCCGATAGCGCAGACATATCATGACATCCATGATAATCCATCCAATCTGTCATCAATTACTATCAACCAAATGTTGATAAAATTGATTATCCAATATGAATAAATTATCAAGTTTTGAGATAACAATTTAATCTCATAGTAATTTTCTGATTTTTAAATTCAACTTTCCATAATACGATAACATTATAACCAATCTGAAATATGATAATAAAAATCATTAGAAAGAACGTCATGAAATTATAACATCATTAATCCACCTTATATAATAATGTATCTCTTACTCGTCACATACCGAACATGTGAATATCATCATCACATATTTTTTTGAAACATTATAATAAAATAAATTACAATAAATCATTTTTTTCAACTCACATGATTCTTTATTCCATAGTTTATGTGATATATCCCATAAATTAAAATAAATTAAAACCTCATCCATGATAGAAATAATAAATTGTGACCACATCCTTTATTAGTTATAAGGTAAAAATTACCATACGATTATCTTATTCAAATCTAGAATATATTTTTACAAACTACATTATCATAACATAAAGAACCTATAATGTTTTATCTTTCCTGTAGTCATTATTTTTTCAAGGAAGTCACCTTTACATAAAATCAATTTTCTAGTCCATTAGATCTATTAAAAATAATTTTTTAAATCAATAGTCAATACATAAATTGAAAAATCCTAATATATTTCACTATGCGTAGAAAATAATTTTTAAATCCAAATACATAAAAACATCAATTATTCCACTTCATCCATAAATTATAAAAACATATATGTCATACTAATACATAAAACGACATTACATTCACATTTCATTAGTAGTCTCATCATCATTATATATATAAATATTACTCATAAAACTATACTGATTCTCTTTTGGATCTATCTACTTAGGCCATTCATTTTCATAATGACTATTAAATAAACAAATAATGAATTTAACCTTCAATGATATCTTAGGGAGGCCAATATTTAAATCCATTGTGCTAAACTATCCCTTAATTTATCTTTTGCAGTTACATGCTTCATGTACTTATTTTCCATAGTTAAAAAAATATTAATTCCTCTAATTTATTCACATATGTGATTATTTACACATTATTTTATGAAAGGAAACTAAATCATCTTTCATTCAGGGTCTCTATTAATAAAACCCTTAGAAAAATCTTTTATTCTCTACCTTGGCGAGTCCGATAGTTGGTTAAGGTAAAAGTTGTTATCATGTTCCATGAAAACTGATTAGGACTAATCAAAATCAAATTTTCTCTAATGATCATCTCATTTGAATTCTCATCAGAAAATTTTTCTTCAAATTCAATATTTTCCCATTTACTTTTTGTTCCCACCATTTTATAAAACAAGAAATCATAGTGTCAGAAACATTTATCATAGTATAAAACCTTATAATCCGGAAGAATCACTATAGGATGTCTAAATAATAGAATATACTCATTTAATCTGTTATTATTTAGTTATATTATTGGTTATTAATATTCACCATTTACCTAAATCCATTATGTTGTTTTATAAAGATACTGTGATGTGCCAAAACATATCCCTCAGGAGTGTTAATCTAGCTAGGAATTAATGCACATTGTTATATACATTGTTACGATCATGTTAGGATCGACACACCATATTAGTGTTTTTACTCATAGGTATTTGTGTACGAGAACCACATCCACTTATAGTATCCATATATTAATATGTTTCTAGGAAACTGGCCACTATATCCTTTAACAAAATTTATAGACATTTCCCTAAACATTAACTCATATTTATACTTATCCTTAGAGACTTACATATAAAAATACTTATAAATATTCATACGGAACCCACTAATATTTTCTCATCCTAGTTTCTAATGGTTTACTAATCATTTTAACTGATACCAACTATAATTATCGAGGCATTACATACATGGATATTAAATCATTTTAGAGGAATATTCTGCACATTACAAAAGTATATTCTGGAGGATCATAAAAGATTAGTGTATTTTGAAAGCTGGAAAACATTATTCTAGTTTTGTGAAATATATTGAACTTCTTCATTAATGATTTCTATTATAGTGATCATACATAAAAAATACTTCATAACCAGGAAAAAAACATAATAACGGGTTGAGATGGAATTCTCTATAAGCGTAAATAAAGGAAATACATAGTCATAACCTGAACATATAGGTAATAGAACCTGAAAATAACAATTTAATATCATTCCCTACCTATCAAATATCATATAATGGATAAATTTCATAAATATTATCTTTTCATAAGACATGAATCATATGATAACCAAGAACATGGAATTTTTTATCATATTATAGGAACATGACTTCAAATTTTTGGAAAACAAACAAAAATCTAAAATATTATGTCAAGGATACCAAACAAGACCTTCATAACATGTTAGGATTCAGCTAATCACCCTAAAAAATACTTCAATCATGGTCTAACAACCCATTTACCCTTCTATTATTGGTCTTGGGATATAGCTTTTGTACCCTCTTATATTCAGGATTGGGCGAGAAACCATGTACATGATTATTTTTAGGGTTGGGCTACAACTCATATACCATCTTGTTTTCAATTTTTGGGTACAACTTGTCTAAACTTTGAGCTCATATAAAATTTATCATCACTCAAAGAATTGGATAGATATATTGTTAACACTCCTAAAATAATAAAATCATTTAAATAAGTTCTATAAGATAATTAAACTTACATCCTTTCATGACATATATAATCAAATGTGTTTCATAAACCAGATATCATAACCCACAAAAAAATTGTATCATAAAAAATTCATCATATCATTAACTTTGAAAAAGTTAGAGGTCTCATACTCATTTCATTAAATCATAAAATGTGGAAAGAAGTAGGTTTCAAGAGAATAAAAATTATTTAATATAAACGAGTGTGATAAACATCATTCAATGAAAATGTAAACCATCTAAAAAAGAATATAAATAGTGTTCATAGATCATATCCCCAGTAAGGAATAAATAAAAAAAATTAATTCACCATAAATGGAGTCTTATTTTAAAAGATAACATGAAACATTCCATAAGGAAAATATCATTTCATTGAAAATAAATTTTATAACACAATTTCATAATCCATTAATATGAAGGAAATATTTATGATTTCATTTTAAATATATATTGTGGAAAATATCTTTTACATTTTAAAAAACAAGAAAACTTTTTAAAAGAATTTTCCTTCAAAATTACAATAAAAACATCTAATGAATCATTAAAACATCTGGAAAACTTTTTTTTTTGTAAATTATTTTACAAAATATTAATAAATCATGAAATGATTAAAATTATTTTTTTTGAAATTTACTATTTGAAACCATATAAAATAATCTTCAAATTTAATTTAAAACACTTTGTGACATTAATTTTATTTGGAAGACATTTTTTTGAAAACCACTTTAAATTCAAAAAATTCCAAAAAATATTAGGAAAAAATATCCTTGTAAAAATATAATTTATGCTTCAAGGAAATAATAGTCATGATTGTGAGTATGTGTTTACATGATAAACATTCCATTTTCACCTTAAAAATATAGAAAGCTTCCTTGAATGGAAAATGACTAGAAGATTAAATTTTTTTACAAAAATTTTAAAAACATAAAACATGGGTAACAATTTATTTTAATCATAGTTTGATAATATTAAATGTTATTGGAAAACACTTTTAATAAACAAGGTTCTTAAAGAACATTGATTTCCAACAGAATGCATAAATAATGTCAAATTTTCATAAAAACATCATATAAATTTTCATAATCCCCAAAGAGATAATAAATTGTAATAATAAAAAAAAGATATAATGTATAAGTACATTATTCAAAATTTATTTATTATTCTTTAAATATGGTTCATTAATTTCATCTATTGAAACATATTTATAATAAATCCTGATAGTGATGACATTGTATCAATAAACTGTTACTACATTGTTAATATAGAGTAATTATCCCAAAGAAAGAATAAAATTAAACAGAGCTAAAAATTTCTAGAAAATAAAGTGGTTCAGTATATATAATATCAATTGGAATTATATATACCCCATTGAAATATATAGTTTCATAACATGGTATGTATCTCAAAGATGGAAAATTGAAATAAAAGTACATTACTGATTCGATAAATTTAGACTACAAACCCCATGAAATAATAATAATAATAATAATAATAATATATAAATAACCATTAATTAATTTATAGTAATACTATAATATTTTAATGTGTTGTATATAGAACACATATATTAAATAGGTTGTGAACATGGCATCCGTGTCATGGAAGAAAACGGAGATGAGAAAATCCTTCCCTTATGTATTGAAATTCATTGAATATGTTCAAGCCTCTAGAATAATAAATTTATGTTCATTATATATCAATCATGAAACCATATTATTATATCTAATTCCATATATTATTTTATTAGAACCTTATATTACCATTTTTTATACAATTCTATGTTAATGTTACATTTTGAGTAATATAGACATTGTTTTTCATATTCATTTTGACATGTTATTATTTAAAAATTTTAATTATATCATTATTTTCAAATTCAAATAAGATAAATCATGATATAATTTCCACATACATTATTTATACATGTATTTATAATAATATATAAGATATTAAAATATGAAATGGAATACATCGTTCATAGAGATGGAAGGTCATACACATTCACGAACGCAATTTCCATTTTATTATCATATTAAATGAAATTAAGTAAATCATATATATATATATATATTTAATTATAGTGTAATTATTATGAAAATTATATAACATATAATTTCACTAAAACAATCCTTAACAAATTAGAGGTATAGTGTGAATGAATCACATTACTTGGAGGAGGTTGTTGTCTACACTGTTCCAAACAAAATTATCATATTTACACAAAATGGAATTCATGATGGTATGTGTTATATAATAATTATAGAATAATAACATAAATATTATACATATTATATGTTATATAGTTTTCATCATAATTGAAAACTATGATATGTTGTAAATAAAAAACGAACAATGTCATTTCGTGAGGCAGTAGTTCGCCATACAAAAGAATATTAATTTTGTTACCCATTATCTAGATGTGTGTATAAGTGTATTTAATAACCTAGTAATAAGATGATATCAATATATTGATGGGAATTTTTCTATTATATAAACATTTAATAAGATTATTTGAGGGTGTGCAGAATGGAAATAAATAAAATGAGCTTGAGGAAGGAAGTTACCTTTTCTTTTGGTAACTCAATTGTTTTGAAAAAAGGAGTCTTTGGTTGGATTTATACTAAATGGCTTGAATGGTGTGAATTAGGGGGAGGGGTGAGTTTCTTTTTAGAGTGTAGGAGGAGTCCCATTATTGTAAATTTTAAAAAAGAGAATTACAACCACATTTTTTTCATGTAATTTAGATCTTTTAAAATAAATAATTTTAGAAATAGTAGTATAGGGATGAAAAATGAACAAAAAATGAATTTTGAAAGTGTTTCTAGGTTATTTGGGATGTTGAGATTAAGGTTTAGTCCCATGATATAACAATTTTCTTCTTCATCATTGTAACTTATTTTAAATACATTCACTAATATTTTTTCTGAAAAAAAATGTTGAACTGATTAGAAATTTTAAATTACTCTGACCCCCAATATGGAATCAAATTTTTCAAATTTCAATCATATATTTGGAATATATTAATTTTAAATTAATACCAGATGTAATATGCTAATGCAGGTTTTTAAAGTAATATTATTCCAGACTTTGTTATGTTTTTATATCAAATTGTAAACTTATATTGACCCAAATGAACTAAATTGTATTAATTTAATTATTATTAATATAATTATACTACAAAACTAATTATAAATATAATTTTTTCTTGAAATTAAATTACATGAAAATGATTTTTGAATTTAAATATAGTATTTTTCATTCTAACATAATTTTTATTATTCAATTTGAAATACTAATTTTATTTGGAAATTTAATATTTATCAAAGTAAAAAACATTATATTTTGAATATATTTTCTGTTAAAGGGATGTAAAAGTACTTTTATAAAAATAGAGGTTTTATGTGTAATATTTGGTTTGTTCACATCTTATACCAATAAAATATATTTGATGATAGTTTAAAAATATTATATTATATATAAAAATTATATATTTAATTAATATATTTTACCAATATTAATTAATTTTATTTATTATTAAAAAATACTTTGTGATCAAAAAATTTGTTTGTTAAAAAACATTCCCTTTATATTCAATTTGTTCTTATATTCATTTTTATTAATTTTGTATCCAATGAATTCAATCATATATTTTTCTACATTAGTTATTACTTTTCCTAACCTCCAACTCAATGGGGAGGAAATATCTTATTATATTAAATAATAATATGTATAATAATTTATTATTTTTTTATAAAACATGGTCTTGCGTGTTATGAAAGTGATCGAGGAAATTTATTATTGCATGTAACATAAGCTAACCTCAGTATTCTATAAAAATAATGATAAAAATTATTTTTTTGTAGTGTATGATTATCATTGTGTTGTGTATAAAATATGACAATCTTAGTTGTTTAATATAAAAAATTATTTTCATTGTTGTTTGAAATAAAAACTATCAAAAAATATTTAATTAATTAAGAAGTCACAAAAATGTTAGGTGTTTCATTTGACCCCATTAGAGATCGGTCGTTTCCCCATACTAAATTATGTTGAATGATCCAACATTCAACACAATTTCCAATACCTACCTACCCTAGATTATAAATACTATATTTAATAATATTCACCTAGGAAAAGTCCAGAATAGTATTATCATAAAAATATTTTTTCTACTTAATGACTCATAATTTGAATAAATATTCTTGTATTAATTTAATGATATAAAAAAGATAAAAAACAAATAACCTTATAAGAAAATTGTAAAATCATAAGAATAACTTCTATAATACATATTAATTCATTCATATAAAAATAATTTAATGAAATCATGTAATTAAAAAACAAATTCCACTATATTAAAAAAGAATAGGTGTATTTAAAAACACCCCTTATCTAGTTTATTCTAATATCCTCAAACATCATGTCTTGGGATTCAAAAAATTCTTTAAACACCCATGGTAACTTTTAATCATATATCAATTTGAGATGGAAAGGTACCCTAACATAAGAACTTCCAAAATTCCGAATGGCCTATCTCCTGCCTACAAATAACCATAAACCAATACTACTATGTGTTAAAAAATTTCAATCGTGGTAATCCATTTGATAAAATTTTTTATCAAACCAACCCAGGTCATACTATAGCAACAATAGAGCAGACCCATTGTGTGATATTGAGAAATTATGAAACAATGTTCTCCTTTATTACATGAAACAAAATAGAGTAAAATGTAGGACATTAGTAGACAATGAGGAGAAATACAACATCAAGCCTAGTGGTATAAAATTTAATGTAAAAGAAAACAATCCATTTGTGTAGTCTCTATAGGACCATTTTTTCCCAACAAAATTCCCACTATAAAGATGACATCATCTAAGATAATTTATAATCTACAAACATCCAATACCAATAACCCGTTCCTAATAAAACACATATAAAATTTTCAAGAAGAAAAATATAGGCTCTTAACATTATGTCCAATATGGTTTCACAAGTGAATCTATACAGATTCTAATAACAATAAAAAGAATTTATATCCTTATAGAAATAATTTTTATTATAAATTTAAGATTGGTAAACCATTTTGTAAAATATCCAATAAATTACATAAAATCTATTCAAATTTAGATACACCAAAAATATGAAAATTACATAAAACAAGCATAAACATATAAGATAAAAACCCCCAGATCATCTAGAAGATAATCATGTTAAAAACCAACCATGAAATATACTATCATGTGTAAAACCATTAATAAATAACAAATCACATGATTTGTTCTCTTACCTATGGGAAATCATACGAAGTCGTATAATGAAAACACTTATCCATGCATCATGTGAATCCAAACAATATAAATTCATGTCATTGTCTATCGATACCAAAACATATAGTTATATTGCATAAACCTATGTGACATATCTATTTCTTGATGGACACAATGATCCCAATAACCTATATTTTCCATGAAACCATTAAATACCATTATCAATATTTATAAATCATATTCACAGTGACAAATTACTCCTTTAATGATTAAAAAACAATTTCGTGTCAAATACACTATTATTTCATATCATAGGCTAATGGTTTACACTTATATAATTTCAAACAAAAACTACAGTAAGAACACACATCCCAATATGAAAATTAATTTCAAATATGTTATTTTTATAAACATACAAAATTAATTCAAATTAACATTAAGAAATTCATTAATTATAATATATTTATAGATGTTCCTACCTCATGAATGGAGGAAATATAGTCCCCTTTGAAAATGTGATTGAAAACAAATAGATATTGTCCTCAAGAGCCAAAAATTCATAAGAAAAATCATCAATCATCTTTCATACACCTTATATCTAGAATCTATATATTATTTAAATTCTAGTGAGACAATAGGATAAGTGATCTAGTGATGATCTACAGAGAAGAAACAAAATGGATTAAAATGGAACAAAGCTTAATGAAAATTATCATGTATAAAGCAATTCAATTGATAAAAATAATATAAAAGCCAATAGATATATAAGGATGTTTGAGTTAATACCTAATAATGGTTTATGGTTATTATATATTAAAAAAATCATAGAACATATAGGTAATTTCTATCTTTCTATTGGTTCCAACATAGTAACTGTTTTAGGATACACAGTTAGATAAACCATTGTCCAAATATATGATCCCACTATCTCGTGAAAAATATGACTCCTGGTTTCCTTTGGATGAGTCACAGGGCTTTAGAAAAAACATTCTTTATCCTTCTGATTACTGTGTATAATAACCCAAAAACTTGAAGAATATCCCTGAAAATATTCATTACTTTACTAAAAATTCCCAACCCATGAAAATCACATTGGTTTCATCAGAGTTCCAAATAACATATATGCAACATTTTTTTACTAATTGGTATCCCTAACCATAAAACTAGCTAATATTCACCTAGAATATCATGTTTTCAATCCTCAAAGGATATAAATTTCTAAAATTACTCAGAAAATAAACAAAACAAAAACTAATGTATGATTATGACCCTTATGTAATTATAAATATAAATGAAATATATAAAATTTGAATAATATGGAGACACATATAATTTTAGGGTTATTAGTTTTATGATAATAAGAATGTAGTTTTTATCAAACCATAGGAAATGATACACGGGTTTTCATAATTTAAAATATATATTAAAAAAATAAATATATTAAATGATACAATATTTATCACATCACAATGAAATAAAAATTTGATCTATGTATCAAGATCTATTGAGATTTTTAATATTTTCATTAAAATTATGTTGCTAATATTTATGAGTTTAATTGAAAAATAAACTTGTGAATTAAATTATGAATGACATGAAGATTTTAGAAATGAAGCTATATAATAGTACCATATATTAAATATATGATATTAATTATTAATTAATATCCATAAATAAATTGAAATTTTATAAACATGTTGTTTTCACTATGTTTAAATCCATTATTTTCCAATGAAAAATTTTGGTGCCCATGTCATGGAAAATATTTTTATGGAATAATATATCCCATTGTCAAAGGGGAACCAAAGATATTTAAATGTAACAGATATCTAGGATTAGTTGAAGAGTTAATATTATATTTATTGTATGATTTATGAAAAAATAGATAATTCATGACCTTGTATGTGTTTCAAGGACAATAGATCAAAATCAAGTGGCTTTTGAATAACATAAACTAGTTATATACTGAAAAAAATAATCATATGAGATTGTGGAGGATAATAAATATATTAATGATGTAGAATCCACTAGGATAAAATTTTGATCATTCTATATATAGATAACCCATTATGGTAAATGTTTTTGGTTATTACGTATGATCTATTATATAGGTAGAATGTTTAAGGAGTCTTAAAATTTTCACTAGAAGATATTGTGTATTAGTTGTAATAGGGAAAACATTATAGGAACCCTATACATTTACATATATCATTACATGATTTTATAAATAATTAATCATTATTTTAAATGATAAGGATATTAAACTCTAGTATCATAGATGACTTGATGTGTAAAACTGAAAAAATGGGACTAAATAATATATTTCATTATTTATCAACCATTATGAGATCTTAACATCCTTTTTGACCTCACATATATAGAGGATAACATAGGGATGATAATAATAGTGGGATTATCTAAAATACTAGTATGGGAATAAACAAAATAATAAATCATATCACATGAGTTAGAAGGAATACCATTATGATATTTGAAGGCTTGGACTATAATTAAACATAATGAATCACAACCTGGGATCCTATAATAATGGATTTATAGATATTTGGAAGAAATATAAAACCTAAATTTAGTATGACTAAAGTCACTTTGGATATATAGGTACACCATTCATGACTTGTTTCACATAAAGGATCATGAGACATGGCTAACCACAGATATCATTTCACTTGGATCATTAGTCAAGGATAACCACCTAGACCATTTCACATTATGTATCATGAGACTAAACATTTCTCAATGAATTTGTGAACTATTGTGGAACACCCATATTAACATGTTCTTTAATATTCTTTCCACATAAATAATCATATATAAGTAATCAACAATATACATAAGGGTTACCCATGAAATGAATTTGGTATCATAATCATATCAAAAGAACAATAAATGGAAAGATCATAAAGTATTCCACGAAGGAAAGGAATTAAATAATAAATAGACATTAATAACTTAATAATGTTATATATTGTGATATGTGAAGTCAGACGGATGTAAAAAGGGTGTTCACAAAACATAAAAAACATTGTAGTATTATTAAGTGAAAACATTCCAGATACGTTAAAATTGAAAAGACATAATTTTTTCATTAAACCAGAATTGAACCCTGTAAGTTTCTCATGATAAAAATGAGTTATTTTAGAAAAATAATTGTTTGTTAATATATATTATATATGGTACATGAAAATGGGTATGAATTTGGGATGTTCCCTTAATCCCGACTTGTTTATTGGGAAGACTTGAGTATGTAGCCTTTTAAAAACATTTATATATTGGAATAGAGGGATGAATGGATATTGATATTTGTGTTTGGAACATATAAAATATATTTATAATATGTGCATAAAACTAATACAATATTTCATTTGGGTAAAATGAGTGGAGGTGTAACTCGATGGAATAATTGTGGTTCGGGTAAAATCTCTTACCTTTTGTCTGAAATGATGCCGCACATGATCATAATTTCTTAAATCATAAAATTATATTAATTAATTTATAATTATATAACCCTTTATACATGTATTTCATTTTTTATAACTTTATTATGATCATTTCTTGTCTACTTTATCGGTTAAGAGATTCAATTTCATCGTTCAATAGCGCTATTTTCCTAGGTTTTCATGATCTGTTGACTTGTATATTTATATTAAAAATACTGTATAATGGGGATAGTTGTCCAGAACTGAAAATATATGTTATTAATGAAAATATAGAATCTTAAAATTCCATTTTTTTCTATAATACAGGATTATTCATTAGATAAATCATTTAGGATAATCGTTTAGATTAATTTAGTATTTTTTGATTAGAACAAAATAATTTTGTTTTATAAATTAATATCATTGATAAAAAATGATTAAATAAAATTAGATAATATATAATAAATATATCATAATAATTTTTAAAAATAAATAAAAATCATGACCATCCTTGAATATATAATTTAATGGTTAAAGCACGCCTTCCACGAAGGTGGGAAATCGGCACCTCTAGGATGATGTTTTCCTTCATAAAATAAAATATAGTGGATAAAAGCATTGATGTAAAATTATAACATAATAATGATGAAACTAAATTATATATATATTATAATTTATTTTTCATGAAATTTTGATGATTAAATGAGAAAGGGATAATAAAAAATTGGAACTAGAAAAGAAATTGAATGAAAAAAGAAAACGATTTTACCTCTTGATTCCATCTTCTTGTGGGCCTCCACTGGGGATTAGTTTCAGTCCTTTATTAATAAATAATTCTCATAGATTTGGTGAATAGGTATCAGAGGTGTTTTGGGAAGAAGTTTTTCATGTCTTGAGGCTTTATTTGTGTGAGGAGGAGAGGTGGTGAGTGGTGTTTTCCCATTATTTTACTCAATATTTTATTATTTCTCACTAGACAAGAAATTATTCATATTCATGAGACTAAAAATAATAATATGGAATTGATAGATCTAGATAATTGATATAAATAATTTCTAAATAACCTATGACTCCATAATTCAAGTATATATCATTTATCTTAAACTGATATATTTTACTATTCACCAAAAATTCAAGTATTTTAAGAAAAATTATAAAAATTCACCCTAACAATTTTGTACACATAGAATTTAAAATAGGAAATAATTTTATTAAAATAACATTCTAAATATAATAAATTTAATTATTAATTAAAATCCTCAGTTACATAGAAAATACAAATTTTGAAATTTAAAAATCATTTCAAACACATTGAAAACTTATTTAAGGTCTCATAAAATTATCTAATAATCATAATGAATCAAAATAAAAAATTTATGAATACATTTAATGAAAGTAAATTTTCTTTTAGAATATTAAATTAGTCACAACATTGTAATTAAATATTTATGACTTACAAAAATGAAAAAACATAGTTATTAATAATTAAAAAATTAAATTACTTATACTATGATATAATTATATCATATTACCAGTTATATGATGCATAAATTTATTTATTCATTCATTGGTGAGATTACTATTCAATTATCGAGTTTACTGTTCATAAGGGCCATGTTACTATTCCAATGTTAATAATACTATCCTATTTGATTACAAAATATTAAATCATGTACACTATGATCTGGTATTTACTTCCTTAAGAGGGTGCGTGGAATACATCATATACATGAGACATCGTTGGTGGAAGTTCTAGTTGATTGGACATCACTCCAACAAGATCTTAGATCTCAAAGGGGATGATGTACATGGTAGATACCCTCAATTTCTTCCTATATCTTATGACCCTCTTCCATGTAGATATGTAGAGGAATACCATTTCTACATCCTTAATCTTCATGTATAATTGATGATTTTCCTCATATATCTTTTGTCAACATTGGGATGCCATGATGTACTATTGAATGGTTTTCACCTTATCCCTAATTTCATTGACTATTTCATGTCCTAGTTTCTTATGTTTACTAGCCTCATCCTTTTATTCTGGTGTTCTACACCTTTTCCCAAAATGTGATTCAAATAGATCAATTTTGATTCTCTAGTAGAAATTATAGTTGCAAGTTATTTCAACCAGTGGAAGATGTTGGTCCCATCCTTAATTGAACATAATTAAACATGATCTCAATTTTTTCCAGTGTCTGAATATTCCTATCAGATTGGTCATCATTTTTATAATGAAAGGCCACACTAAAGTTATTCTCTGTGCATATATCTTGTAGGATAATTTTCTATAACTTTGAGGTGAATCTCAGATCTCGGTCAGAGAAAATAGATAGTGGTACTCCATGAAGCCTTACCACATTTTTGATGTATATCCTTGCTTTTTTATCTTTTGAGAATTCATATTGATGGGAAATAAAGTGATCTATCATTGTAAAATGATCCACAATTACCCATATAGC
Source organism: Viscum album (assembly GCA_963277665.1). Taxonomy (NCBI): domain Eukaryota; kingdom Viridiplantae; phylum Streptophyta; class Magnoliopsida; order Santalales; family Viscaceae; genus Viscum; species Viscum album. Next base: position 2,086,385,332 of record OY728122.1, on the reverse strand, counting down.
ATTTTTTCTCCTAGATTTATTTTGAATTACAGTGAAAATTTCTGTGGTTATGGTTTACCATTTCCACATTTTTTTGTTAATGGTTTCATAATCCCTTTATATTTTTTCCTTTCAGCATTTACATGATGATATATTATGAACATAGATGTATATTCATCGATATCATTTTTCATATAATCCCACCAAAAGTTCTCTTGAAGATATCAAAACATCTTTGTGCTCCGAGGGTGAATAGAGAATATTGAGATATGTGCGTCATTAGGAATCTTTTTTTATCTTTGGTTGGATGGTACACATAATCACAACACAAATCTTATAAATGACTAGAATTGAGAATCAAATAGCATTAATGATATAATATCCTGTGTAGGACCAGAATCAAATTGCATGTCAACTATTCAGGAATGAGTAATCATCGTACTTATCATCACATCCCAATCTAGATCCACCTTAGTAGTTTTGATATCATATTCCATTTCATATTTCCTTTGAGGTTTTATTTATTACCTCAGAAAACCCTCTGATTATTCCATTGGTTCAAAAAATTCACATGTTCATTGCTGTTGAAACACTACACTAAAAGATCAATGTTTATTTTATTCTTTCATTTATCCTCAACATTAGTGTATTTATTCATTTCCAATCGTAAATTCTTAGCTATATCCCCATTATTAAACATTTTAAGATTATCCTAGTTTTCTTTAGATAGTTCCCATGATGCTTCTTACAATAATATTGACACATGGGATATGGGGTATTCTTTCCATTGAGGGATTTATTTTTTGATCCAACCATATTATAATTAATTTCCTACTTATTTTCATCAGGCCCATGTGACTAATGAGATCATTTTATCTCTATTTCAACCACGAGGGCACAAAAAACAATATCCTCAAAACTATCAATGGTTTGAATCCCCAAAAAATTACATAGACTAATATTTTGTATACGAAATAATGATCCCACTTACTTTTGGTGTTCATGAAAAATCTAGAGGCCAATCTTTCAAGTATTATAATGTTTATCTCATACACACGGATAGAATCATCATCCTTCTACATAAGTCTGAGGAACTCCCTTTCAATCTGGAGGTGGAGGGTTCGGTGAAAATATTTTTTGGAAAACAAATTCATGAATTCCACCCATTACATTGAACCAATTTCCTCCTTAGAACAAATGTTTTCTATGAATGTACAACATTGATCAATTAACCTATCAAAAATTTATACTGCTAACATGACATTCTCTTATTCCAAGAATACGATGATAGAGAATATGTTTTTAATGGAGTTAATCCACTATTATATGAGGAGGGGATCATAATATCCACTAAAAATGGGAGGACTTTTTCACATGAATTATTCAATGGGAATATTCACTTTCCATGGAGAAGGTGGGTTTTCTATATGATTCATGTTATTATTCATAAAATGAGCTAGATAAAAAAGTGTGGTCAAAATTTTTTGACCACCTATTCCAATTATATTTGGAATCTCATTAATGAAATTTTTAGGTACCCAATCAAATTGATTATTTTTATATGTTATTTTATTTCGATCCATTAACTAGGAAAATTAATTTAAAACTTTGGGTCTCTAATACTTATCTAAAATTCATCAAAAGGAAATTTTATACATAAAAAGATAAAATCATGAGGGGATGTTATGTCTTAGCTTGTGATACAGTATGATTTAATATGGGTTTTCCATGATCTTATTCCTAACATATATTCTTGTGGGAGTTTTATTTGATCCCTAAATAATGGTTTTTAATGAGAAAATGAATTCACCAAAGAATATCCTATGGGAGTGTCAACCCTAGTGCAATGTAAGGCATGTTGTCTTGTACCAGGTTACCACAAGTCAGGACGAGAACAACTTGTTTGAGTTTTCAAACCAAGGTACATCTGTTCTAAAACCATGTTCACTTTTAGTATCCAGACCGGGATACATTTTCATGATAAACCACATACTCTATACTTACCAAAATATGGGTATATTTTATAAGACTTAGTCTTATCCCTATGGTTATTAATAATGTTCATTATTCGCAGTCTCCAAAAATAACTATTCACCAAGCTCTGATAAAAACTATAGGGAACATAGGCTTTTAAACATATCATAATATCATTTTAATTATAAATAAACATCAGTTTACAAACCAAGGACCGTAAAGTATGGTGTCTTCAAAGGCTTGGTACATAGAACTAAAAACATGGTACTAAAGAAAAAATTTCATTATTTATCATCCATTATGAGATCCTAACTTCCTTTGGGACCTAACATCTCTATAGGAAATCCTATGGATAACATGAAAAAATAGATGATCTAAGATTAAGTAAGAAAATAAACCTTAGAATAATGCATAGAACATGGGTTACAAGGAGTAACATAACTATATAAAATGGAACGGAACATGATTAAACATAAGGAATCATAACATGGGATCATATAATAATGGATTCATAGTAATGTGGAAGAAACATAATGATTGACATTATCATGATTCAAGGAACTTTTCACATAGAATATTCTAATTGAAGGCTCGTTTTATATAGGGGATGATATTTCAAAGCTTGCCACAAAAATTGTTGCACATGGAGCACGAGTCCAGGCTAACCACCAAGACTATGGCACATAACATCTCAGAAGAATAAAAAGTACCCGATACATTATATTGGGATCTGGGTTCACCACTCATAATATGTTCATTAATATTATTTCAATATAAATAATCATACATATGCAATCAAACATAAAAATAATGGTTACGAATAGAAACAATTATGTATAATAATCATGTTAAAAGAATAAAAAATGGGCACATCAAAATAATATAAATGAATGAAACAAATTTAATCATACATAGAAATTAATAATGTAATATAGGCATATATAATGATAAGTGACGTCAAATTTAGTGAAAATTGTGTTTTTGAAACATTATAAATAAAACATTTTTGTGATCTTTAAGGAAAAACATTCAAGACTCTTCTAATGGAAAATTAGTAATTATTTTTATAATACTAGAATTAAACCTAGGAAATTTTCCACGATTAGAATGAGTGTTTTTATAGAATAATGGTTTCTTAAAATATATTTTATATTTTAATTGAAAGAGGTTAATAATTCAATAAGTTCGTTTAAACCAGACATGCTTATTTGGAGTAATTGAGTAGGGAACCAATTAAAAACATGTATAGCCCCAAAATGAAGGATGAATGGATCTTGATACATGATTTCAAAAGATATAAAAACATTAAGATGATGTAAACAATTAAAATATAATTTTATATGTGTAAAAATATGGAAGGATTTGCCTAAAGGAATAATAGAGGTTCGGGTACAATCCATTAACTTTTGTCTGAAATGATTCTACACATGATCATAATATCCTGAATTATACAATTAGATTTATTAATTAATTATTATATAACCATTTATTAATTTATTTGATATATTTTTACATTATTATATTCATTTATGTTCTTCTTAATTGGTTAAGAGATTCAATTTCATCATTCAGGGGCAACTGTTTCTTTGGTTTTCTTGATCATCTTACTTGATTATATATATGGAAAATCCAATAGACTAAGGATAGTTGCCCAAAACTGAAATTATATGTTATTAATGAAATTATAGAATATTAAAATACCATTATTTAGATGTTAATATGACTTATTAAATAAATCATTTGTGATAATCGATTAGATTAATTTATAATTTTTGAAAACAATGAACATATTTTGTTTTATAAATTAATATCAAGGGTAAAAAAGATTTAATAACATTAAATAAGATATAATAATATATTATAATATTTTGAAACCATAAATTTTTTTTCATGACTACCATTTAAGTTATAATTTAATGATTAAAGCACGTCATCCATGAAGGTGGTAACTCAGCACCTCACAAACGATGTTTTCATTCATAAATAAAAAGAGAGAGAGGATAAGAGATTTGATGTATAATTATTTCATAAACATGATTAAACATTAGTATATATAATATAAATTATTTTTCAATACATTTGGATGTGTTGATTTATGGATAAACAAATAAAATAAATGAAATTGAAAACAAATTGAAATAAAATGGATGAGGGTTTTACCTTGTGATTCCTTCTCCTATAGAGTCTTATTAGATAGTCATTTTTTGTCTTTTGATAAGAAAAAAACCTCCAAGATGTGGGATAGAGTATTTAGATTTGTATTAGTAATCATTTGGACTAGGATCATGTATTCAGAGGTGTGAGGAGGATTCATGGTGAGATGTGGTATTTATAGTGGAGGAGAGGGGTGTTTTCCCAATATTTCAATCAATATTTTAATATTTTTCTCAATAAAAGAAATTGTTCTAATTATTCAAAATAAATATAGTAACATGATCATGTGTGTTTTAGAAAATGTTCTTAAATAATCACTACACAACCTATGAATCCATTTTTCATGTATTTAGCATTTATCATAAATTATAATATTCTAATATTCCTTAAAGATTATGTTTTATTGAAATGTCCAAAAAATTCACCCTAACACTTTATTGAAATGTAGAATTAGAAAATTAAATCCATTTTATGAAAATAATTTTTTAAATATGTGAAATCTATTTTTTAATTGAAATCCTCATTTATATCAAAATTGTAAATTTTAAAATTAAAACGGGGTTTGTAATACTTTAAAAATTTAATTAAGCTCTCATAAAATTATATCATAATCATACAAAATCAAAAAAATATAAATTATGAATACATTTTTTAAATATTAATTTTCTTTTATGTCATTAAATTATTCATAATATTGAAAATGAATATTTATGAATCACAAAAATACAAAAATTTAATTAATAAATTTCAAAATATTTAATTAATTATAATCTTATTAAATAATATTACAATTTATAAGATGATTATATTTTATTAACACATTCATTAACGAGGTTACTAGTCAAATTTCTAGTTTATTATTCATAAGGACCATGTTACTATTCCAAATTTCATGTTACTATCCCTTTGGTATATACCACTTAACTTAAAGAAACACTTATTATTTTAATAATTCATCATTTATGAAGATATTATTGTGTTCTATTATGTTTTTTATCATATAAAATAGTTTTAAGAAGGTAATTTCTATATATGAAATGTTGGATTATTCACACATCTAGAGGATCGACTATTGGTGTGTAATGCTAGTTATCGAAGAATTATTATTATTGGGGTGTCTAAACAATCACAAACTTATTTACATATGATTCTATGATAAGTGATAGTAATATTATAGTGTATAATCCATGATAGGGTTTCTATAAAGTATTTAATGAATAATTTATTAACAAAACCCTTCTAAATTTTCATCTTGTGATTTTTTTTGAATAAATAATAAGCAATACTTATAACACCCCACCCCTACCTCATTGGCTTGAGGAGGTGGTGAGGGCTACTTGGCCTTAGGCAATGTTCCAAATACACCAAAGGTAGGAAATAAATGTCGAGGGATTCAAGATCAAGTTGGGGAATGATTTTCCCTTAAGACAAAACCAACCAAACCATCCAATAATCGCCACTATATGATTCTTGACAATTCAATTACCCAACCATACATTCCCAAAAGACAGCCACGTTTTTACACCACACAACTAAAAACCAATACAACCATCCATATCAGAGTACTGGCGGAAAATAAACAACAAACACTACAATCCATGACACCACCACAGCTCCACACCAAGCTCCAAGCTCCAAGATCCACCGAGACATCACAATGCTCCACTAAAGGAGGGATATGACTTACCTCTTCCCACGTCACGATATACAACATCTGCAAAGACACCAACGTTCCAAAGTAGGGGGTGAGTACTAAAACTCAGTAGGATTTCCCCAAATATCATCCCTACATATTCCACTAGGATAAAACCATTAGAAAATTTATATAAAATAGTTTATATAAAATAAAACACAAGTGCAACCGTTTTCATAATCCAAATGTGCCCCTACCAAGCCATCACATCCAAACCAAGCTACCAAGGGAAAGCCAACCACACATACCACAAACGATTTCATAATTTATATGTTAGCACAACAAATTCCATCTTGCAAAGCAATGCACAACAAAAAAAAATACTGTGGGACTTCCGCCCAACCCGTTCACCCATTCACACCAAAACAATAAAAAAGGTTGGACTTTCACCCAACTCGTTCCCCCATCTTCAACTAGCAGGACTTCCCACCAACTACCTGACAACCCAAAATGGTAATAGTGGGACACCCCACCCAACTCATTCACCATTTATAGTGAGACATCCCGCCCAATTCCACACAACATTTCAATCAAGACAAACCAATCATAAAACCCGTGAAGGTCACAACCAAAAGCAATCAACCAATTCCATTACATATCAATCCACTTCAATAAATCACCCAATTATTGAAAACCATTTTCTATTCCAAACAACATTTTAATAAAATAACCTTTTTGTTGAAAACCATTTCCATCAATAATTTTCAAAAATCAACCATAGAATCCCACTTTAAAATCTCCATTTTAAAATCCACAAGAATAACAGTTCACCATAAAACACCCTTTTTCCAAAAAATCCCCAAAACATCACCCAAGGAATTTATAACAAATTTTTCACATCAAAACAAAATTAATTTCAAGAACAATAAATTAATTTTAACCAAAACCATTAGCTCTAACTAAGTGGAGTCGAGAGAGAAGCCACCTACCTATAGAGTTCCTGAGAAATCGAGCCACAAGACACCGCACCTCAAATCCAGCGAATACACCACTGAAACCTCTCTAGATCCCCTTTTCCATAACATCCAAAGGACTTAATGTTAACATCCAAGGAAACCAAAACCCTAGATCTACATACAACAAGTCTAGATCCAGAAAACCACGAAATAGAGGAATGTAGATCTAGAGGAAAGTATAAGAGAAACAAGAGAAGAGACTTACCGGGAGAAACCACCTAAAATCAACCAAGAAACCTCTTAAAAATGCTTCCAAATCGAGTGGGAGAGCACCCATAACCCATGGGATCCCAAAATACCTAGTGAGGATCGAGTGGGTGAAATATTGGAGTGAAATAGTTTAATCCCGAGGGAGCCTGGAACTTATAACCCTATTTTTAAGTGGTCACACGGTTATCCCGCACGGTTTGGAAAACCGTCCGCTAACTGTGTGAACGCTACTGCCTTGAGAGCATGGTTCAACATGGTTTCCACACACGGTTTGGAAAACCGTGCGTAAGACATGTGAAGCCTACTATCTCTCTTTCATGGTTTCCTGGAGAACCCGCACGGTTTCCACTAACCGTGCTCAAACTGTGCACACCTTTAAAGGCCTCCAAACGCATCCAAAACCATTCCAAACTCTCCCAACCTCTTCCAAAATCATCCCATGTACTTTAAACACATAAAAATTAATAAAAAATGCCACATACCTCAAACCGGGGGTACTACATTCTCCCAACCATTGGACTTTCCGTCCTCAGAATGTAGTGAACCTGCCCTTTTCCGAACGAGCTCGGGCCACTGCTCAACCATTCCATTCTCCTGCTCCCAAGTCTCCTCTTGAATCTGACCATGTTTCCTCAAAACACAAACTAAACTGATGCTTTTACCAGGAAAGAATTTCTCTTGCCTATCCATAACCCACACTGGCACGTGCACCAAAGAATTATCTGGTTCAAGCTCAACATGATCCAATCGAATCACATGGTCACGATCCGGCTGATAATTTTTCAACTACGACACATGAAACACATTTTGAACCTCACTAAACCTTATTCTAAAATCCAAATGATAAGACACCTCACCAACCCACTCAAGAATCTCAAAAGGTTCAATATACCTTGGAGATAAGATTCCCTGCTTCCCAAACTGACGATGTCCCAACCTAGGAGATATACTCAAGAACACATGATCACTCACCTCAAAAGACAATGGCCATCGATGATGATCCGCATACAATTTCTAAAGACTCTGATCCATCTCTATTCTCTTACTGATAAACTTGATCTTCTCCATCGTCTCCTGGAAAAGGTTCAGTCCAACCATCGAGGACTCACCCATTTCCACCCAATATAGTTAATAACGACATGGTCACCCATACAATGCTTCAAATGGAGCTATCTGTATGGATTCCTGATAATTATTATTGTACGAAAACTCAACCAACAACAAGTGATCCTACTACGAGCCACCCAAAATCCATGACACAAGCTCGCAACATATCCTCCAGAGTTTGTATCATCCTCTAGTATTTACCATCCATCAAAGGGTGATAAGCCGTGCTCATAGTCAACAGTGTCCCAATGGAATGCTACAAGGATTTCTAGAAACGATATGTAAACCTCGGATCTCTATCTGATACAATCAAAACTGGAACACAATTTCTCTTTACCACCTCTTGGATATAGATTTTGGACCGATCCTCCACCGTATGAGATTCATGAATCGGGATGAAATGGACTGACTTCGTTAGTCGATCCACTATCACCCAAATGGCATCATGCTTTCTTACCATTCTTGGGAGACCTGTAACAAAATCCATCGCTATCTGCTCCCACTTCCAAACAGGTATTGGTAATGACTGTAACATTTATACTAGCCTCTGATGCTTTTCCTTGACCTACTGACAAGTCAAGCATCTCGAAACTAATGATCATATTTTCATTATATATAATCAGTTACATTAAAAATATTTTTATATAAGATAATGGAATTATTCAAAAAAACATTTTTACTAAATAAATACATTCCATTAATTTCTCCAAAATATTTCCCTAATCTGGTTAGACTATTATAACAAAAAACATAAAATTATGTGATCATTTTTTTTACTTCTTTTCATTCTTAGACACATAACTTATTATGTATTCTATAACAATTAAGATTATGATGAAATATATGATTCTTAAATTTAAAAAAACATGAGAGGTTTCAAAATTCATATGGTAATATAATTATATAAAATGAGAGGATCAATTTTTTTCAAAATAGGTTCTTCCATAGTTTTGGGTTGAACCATATTCATTAATTGTCATTATCATTTCAAATAAATTTTAATTTTTTTTGAAGAAAATTTAATGTATCCTAATTATATCCCTCCACAGATTTGAACTTGGTGCATATTAAGGATCCCTGTCGGGTACGAAGATATTATTGAGCCAAGAATGTTAGACCATTTTTTATGTAATTACCCATAAGAACTCCTATTCTCGAACCATGTTAACATCTAGTATGGATAAATGGATGTCATCATTAGATGAAATAATAATCTCTTTTATAAAAACCATTATGATGTTCTTATACACTTATTCATAAATTCTGTCATAGGGTAATGACCCATAAACTATGTTTTACAAAATATTTTTCACAATGTTTCTACTAAACTTCTTCTAATATAAATAATAGAATCCCAAACTCCAGGACCCCATAGATAGTGAATGCTGCCATTAAATTGACATAAGATACATGGAATCACATCCAAGTGGACTACTTATCTTAGTAGTCTTTGTAAACTAGATACATAGGATATTTACATATATATTTGAGTACATGAATTATAAAATTTTATTTTTTTGATAATAACCATATTCCATATATAATATCTCTACATATCAGTAATAGAAAACTATAATGAAACCTAAAAAAGGGAATCATAAAAAGTTTGATCTTTATTTATTTGTAAAAATGGAATAAAATTGATGTATAATGAATCAATTATAATAAACAACATGGAATGATAATTAACTAAGAACACTTGGTAGTTGAATAAATTTATAATTAATATTCAAAATGAAAATGTACATAAATAAAAACAAATTACATTTATTCAATAAACTAAAAATAAAAGATATCCAAAGATAATATCATTGTGAAAATCACCAATAATGTAATAACTGAATTATGAATAATGGAAATTCTAAAATATTTTATTTCTTTTTTCATAGGAATGTGGAATCTTTATCATTAATATTATTCACAATATGGTTTAAAACATATTAGGTTGAAGCCCACATTACTAATCATAACCAACTAATTCCTCCCATGAGACTACTAATGCATTGAGGGGAATAAATTAACTACTCCCCAACATATTTCATACTACCACAAATCATTCCTCATATATTTAATAATCATTTTAATTGATAATCAATTTTTGTTATCAAATTTCCACATTTTAAATAGAATATTGGATTATCAATATTTCCTCACATAATCAAATATCATCCGATGTTAAAACCTTATCAAAAAATAGTATATTGTTAATGAAATAATCATATATATGATAAATAGTATATATATTTATGATAAATTTAATTTATAAGGATCACATAAATGTTAACATTTCAAGGGAAACTTATTAACTACGAAAATGACTGAAGGAAGATGATGTCATTACAATACATAATTAGCTTGACTAGAAACCATATATATAAGCAATAATAATTATATAAATTCAATATATCTTAATTGTAGTTTAACTAAAATAAGGTTTTATTTCATTGAAAAATTGAAATACCATTGAAATATCATTATAAAAATTATTGAGAAAAATAAAATTTTATTTTTAAAATAAAATTTTAAATAATCTTTCGTAAATCCTCTTCGTCGATGTAAATTATTAAGTAAATGAAAAATTCAATAATAATACGAAAAAAAATTAAAAAATAGTTTACTATCTTCAAATAGAATCATAAATGAAATGATGGTTATTTCAATGGATAATTCAATAAATGTTGTGAAATAAATTCTCAATGAATGATACAAATTTTAGATAAATGCCTTCTTAACGATGTAATAAAAATTTTACTTTAATAATTTTTTGTAAAAAGGAAAAATGTTTTAATATTTATTTTAATAAATAATTCTTAAAGGGATATAAAAAAATTGGAATCTTTTTTTGAAACCTTGTTTTTAAAAGAAAATATATTTCTGAGGGATGATAGAAATAAGGCCATATATTATTGAAATATTTTCTCAATAATATTAAATACCAAATATTAGAAAAATGGTACTATCACTTAAAAAATATCCCAAAAACCTGGAAGGAAAAATATTAAAGGGTTTATAAAACAATGATCATATAATTTCCCTTTACATGAATTTAAAAATAAGCATTCTCAATTAGAATGATATTTAGAAATAAACCCTTCAATGATCATAATATTGAAGTGAAAATTAATCAACAAGTTAATTATTTGTATTATCTTCAAATAAAAATAAAAAAGTTGATGTAAATAAATAGACATTAAAAATTCACAAATACACATAATTATAAAATATCATCAATAATGAAATGGTAATTTAACTAAATGAAAATAAGTAGATTTATATAATTTCTTTACCACATGGTAACAGTAAGATAAAATCCCCTTAGATAAAATTAATAAAGATAAAAACAATTATACCATTTATAATTAAATATTTCGGAAATTACATGTCAAAGGGGTAGTATATACACCAAATAAATTTAATTATGTTTATATCATTTAATATTACCACATTGGAATGAAATTCATATGGAATCCCTTACCATGTTCTTCCTTTTGGTTAAACGTGCTTTAACTTCATATATAGTTTTATTAAACCTCTTATATACTTATTAAATAACCATATTAATATTTATTATATCATATATGACCATTTTATAACATATTATTTATTATTAGTCATTAATATTTTACTAATTTAATTTTTTATGGTGTTAGTTGGCTTATCTTCTCATGTGTGTTACATTATAAACAATCTAATACTTTCCCATATTATATATTTCTATAATTTGAAAAATAATAATAATGACATAATTATCTTATTATTAAATCGATTTTACTTTTATAACCAATCATTAATGATTTTTTAGATAAAATTATGTTCATTACCATCATGGTTATAATAGGCCATTTGTAAGTACGATTAACAATTTCATTTTTCAATGATCATTTTGGAATGTCAATATGTAATATGATCACATTAAAAAAATTTGATATAATAAATTAATTACTAATTCGTTAAATATACATATATAAGTTATCCCTGTGGTGTGGGGATCATAAGAGATATACATCACTTGGTGAAGGCAATAGTCCACATATACACAAATAAAGTATTAATCTTAACCTTAGTGAAAAGGAAATATAGAAAATGATGTATATTTTTTTATAGAATGATAAATATGTTATTAGTATCATAATTATTTAATTTATATCACATATACTCATTATAATTATTCCTTATCACCTTCCTTGTAATGTTTTAATGAAAGATGAATCACATCGTTTCACAAGGTGGCAGTCCGTCATACACACAATCGACGTGATTTTGTCTCCTATGTAAAGGAATATAATATAATATATGTGATAAAAAAACTATATAGGTATATTAAATTTTTAATTATAACATATATATTCTATATCCATCATTATACCGACCTATTAGATTATGAAATGGAAAAGCAAACGACATCAGTTCGTGATACAGTAGTCCACCGTACACATGAACGATGATTTTTAACCCATTGGATAGATATAGAGAGTTTTTTATGTAATTTAAATAATATAAAACCCAAACATATTCTGAATATAATAATATTATTTTATCCTAATTTAATAATATAAATTGAATGAGATGGTGAAAAAAGTAAATTACATACGCTCATAGAGGAACATTAACTCTCCATTGTGTATTCTCTTTGATTTTCACTAAATTCTTAAAAGGTTGTCTTAATGACCATAATAATACTTCTAGAATGAGTATATGAAGACTTATATGTTAATTTTTATGTTTTGGATGTGAAAAATGGCTTGAGAGGAGTAACAAATTGTCAAGGGGGGAGGGCTTTTATATGTGGCGTGAGTGGCACACAAGTAATATTTTGAAATAGTGAATCCAACCCAACTATGTTTTTTCCACCAGGCACAAATAATGGACTACTAATTATCCAATAAGTGATATGTTCTAAATATTTACACACAATATGTGTTGGAAGAGGGTTTATTCATATTTATAACTTATTGTCTATGTTTAGGAAACAAATTTACTTGTTTTCCCTTAACTGTTCTAATTAATTTTAACTATTGTCACTAATAATTACAGTAAAAATTTAATTTGAACATATTATAAAATATAAATTATTCTAATTTAAAATATTTAATCCAATATTTGAAATTACACACAAAAGAGTTATATAATTTAATTAAAATTTAAGCAAACTGACAAAAATAGAAAGTATGTTATGAAAGTGAAAATGATCAAAAGATTACATTGTTTTTATTTCATTATTTGATATAAGAAACAATTAAAATTACAAAAAAATTATTAATATATGTAAAATTTTAATATTATTACATTAAATTGAATTTAAAATAAACTTTTCCAATTTAAAATATTTTGATGAAAATGCAGTTGTTATTCAAAATCTCATATTTTTCACAATTCATCAAAAAAATATATCATACTAGAAAAAATATCAAAAATTACCCCTATGATAATTATTTATTTACTAATTTCAAAAATTAATTTCTATTTATCATATAATGTTTCTAAATGTGTTAAAAATTAATTTTTATTTATGTGGCTAAGAGTGAGCCTACCATCTTTTAGGAAAATACATCTGTTTCAAAAAATATTTCATTTTTAATTTAAAGGATTTATATTTTTTAACAAAACAAATAGTTGATAATTTTTTGTTAAATATATATTTTAATATTTTATTTAATCTTATTTATACCCACAAATCCATTAGTTATGTAAGATATATTATATTAAAAAATAATATTAATAGTATATTGTTGTTCGTTAAAATAGGGTTTTTAATGCAATGAAATCATTTAATGAAACTCATTGATTTGTGTATCAAAACCTATTGATGAAAATAAATTTATTCTAAAATAAATATACATTCATGTCTTGGGTTTTTATATTATATTATGAGACAGGTTTTTCATTCCCCATTTTCTAATGAATAAAATGTAATTTATTTGGATTTTTAGGTTGTTATAGAAACTTCAAACTCACAATATTGAATAAGACCATGTAAATCATGAGTAAATACATCCATATATTAATTTAATATTGGTAAAACACTAATAAAAAATTTATTTTCATTTCATCAATATTTATCTGATAAAATTCAATTATATTTTTTATATTTTTATTATATTCTTGAAATGTTATCAATTGTGTTAACTAGTTATTATAAATTTATTAAAACAAACATTGAAACTTAAAAAGAACTTGTTTTTATTAGAAATAAAACACAGAATGATAAAATAATATCAAATCCATACCCATCATATCATATACCAGTATAGTTTTCTAGACAACATGGTTTTAATAAAAAAAATTATTCCACTGATAATAATAGAATGTTTTCTAAAAATTATATTTTACTTTAAATGACACCCAATAAGATTTACCAAATGGTGTGACTTTATTTATTGAGATGTAATTTTCATTATATAATCAAATTCCTAATAAATAATGTATTGAGTGGATTATTAATCAAACAATAATTAAGAATAATTTTAATAAAAAAGTAAGGTACCTAATGCAACTTCATTTGATAGTCTAATAATAACAGTAATAGTTGAAAATTTATCATCCATACCATTATGATTTCTATCATGATGATTCCCTTTCTTAGTAACTAACGTCATTGTTGAATTAGAAAAATAACCAAACACATTGTAACAAATACATGAAATATCTTAGAGAATAATTATTTTCCAATCATTAGATTAATGAAAACAATGTTCGTTATAGTCATGAGACTAATGATCAAGATTATCACATCAATAAAACATTTATCATCTGAGGAACCATTTTAAATATATTATTTTACCACATTTTTATCACAAAGTGGTATTATCTCCATATTTTTTTGTTGATTTCTTCCTCATTTCTTTCCACAAGTACCTTTACATACTATTGTTTTAATGAATTAGATATGGGTGGGAAAAATATATATAACCATTATTATCAAAATGAAAATATTACCCATAACATTTAATTTCAAAAGTGGAAAATTATTTTTTGAGTCTTGGTTTTAGACCTCTATAAAATTTATCAATTTTACTCTCATGGTCTTTAAATAAATTTTATTTATATATGGAATGTCTGGTAATGTTTTCTTAAAAAATGATACTAAGTAATCTTTATATTCCACTGATAGTAAAAATTGATATTCAATTCTATGAAAAAAATGATAGGAATGTACATTTCAATAATGAGTTATTCAATGTATCTTAACTACATTGAATAAATAAAATCATTTTTACTTAAGTATATTTAATCAACCACAACTATCAATAGTCATCACATTCAAAATGATAAATTACATGATTTATATTTTGATGTTAAATATATCTCAAAAATATGTATATTTCTCCAATAAATTTGTCCGTTAATTGGATTTCACAAGGTATGAAGAGAAAATGAATGATATAATGTGATATTACATGATATATTTTACAATATTTATGTTCCTCTCTTAAGAATTATTTCACTCACTTTCATCGGTTCCATAATTAACACCCTATTATAAATGATTTAAGAATATAATAAATGCCTAATTTATTAAATTCCATGTAGCTTATTGTGATGGTAAATCTTCTCTTGATGTATTCTTATATCGGATTCCCTATTTCCTATGTGGAAAATAATTTTCAACATGAATTAATTGGATGAAATGTTATTGAAATCCTAAAATTAATTTCATTATAGTGTATCTATACATTAGAATCTCTACAATATTCCTTTTATCATTCTCTTGACATCTAAATGTATCTAAAACATTATCTAAAAACATATATAAAAATATTATATATTAAACCCCATAAATATGATTTTAATTTCATGGTCATCACTTCGTTACATTCAAAAAAACTAAAGGGTTAATGTCCTAAATAATTAAGAAACTAATTTACATAAAAAAGTGATCATAACCATAGTATGTATTTTATTTCCAAAAAATGGGGATTTATGTTTACATCCCAATATCATTCAAGTCATTGTAACATCATTTATCAAAATTAAACATAGTGAAAATATTGAATTTTATAAAATGTCTAATCATAAAAAGATCATATTAAAAACCATTGAAAATGTGGGGTAATAAAATCAAATATTAGTAGGTGATGTAAAAATAATGGAATCCAATTAGTCTAATGGAAAACATGACATCTCATAGAGAATATTACACTTTTTATAATAATCCATAGAGAATCAAAATTAATTATTTCCATGTGAAAAAATCATTCTCGTATCTACTAAAACATGTAAACCACATTATACATCATAGGAAAACTGATTAATTTATATTGTAGCATGTTCGATCTTATGAAAACATTTTTTTTGAAAAATATATAATTCGCCATTAAGCATTACATGCCATATAATGTAAAAAAATCATTAAAGCACTTTTCTTGTAAACATAATATCACTAAATTATATAATCATATTTTTATATCTTATTCACTCATTTTTAAACCATTTCATAGAAATTGATTCAAAATTAAATCATAAGGAATATCATAGAAGGTTATCTATATCATTTTTACCCATTGAATACTAAACAATTACCTAATGAATTAGAGAGAAATATATGTCTCACACATCATCATAAGCTATATCTGAATCACTAATTCTTAAAATTCTATTTTTATATGATGAAAACCAAGAAAAACCAATTTCAACCCACAATAAAAACACTTTAAGTTATCTTGTATTAATGGGAATAATTCAATCACATTTGAAAAAAAAATATGCTACGAATTAAAAAAATGATAAAATGATATGATTTCAAATTAATATGCAAGAATTTAAAGTATTCATGATATCAAATTACTTCTATGATCATTGGAAAAATATATTCATGCCATATAATTAAAAACATTCCTTTTAAAGTTATATAAAATATCAAAAATAAAAAATAGTGAAAACATTGAGAAGAATCATAATTTATCCTCTATATATAAATTAATTTATATTATAATTTTTCCATTATAATAATTTGAATAATTCAAAGGAATATTATTTAAAGAATCTATAGATCATGAACGAATAGGATAAAGTAACAAAATCATTTAAATAATTTTTTTATTTAAGTTTCATTTCTTTATGACTCCTCTAGTCTCATATGTTCCCTATCTAGTGAATAATAAAATTATATTAGTTTTATGTATATTTAAATACTTTTTTTTACATTACTCGATAATTGTTATATTTATATCATTTATTAACATTTTAATGTAGTTAATAAATTTTTTATGTTTACATTGGACATTTTTTGTTTGTTTGATTTATGACATCAAAATAACATTGGTGTGTTTAATGTGAACAAAGGGTGCATATTTACTATATCTATAAAATATAAAACGTGATAAAATTTTCATATTTAAAAAATTATGTATTCTTTTAAAACCAACTATGTAATGTGGTCTTGAAAATTGAACCACATCATTTCATTATGATAGTAGTCCATACATATCCATAAAGAGTATTTTCATTATTATATAGATAGGAAATTGAATATTGTAGATAATATTTCGGTTAACTAATTTATTATCATTTAATAAAATTAAAATTCATTAAATTCATATTTTTATATGATAATCCATGTTATGAAATAATAAAAAATTGATTACATTAATTCATATATGTTCTATCCACAAGAATATATGAGATACATCATCAATATCTAATAGAATAAAAGGGTATCACGTTATGTAATATATTATCATCATAAAATCATAATTTTGTCATAAATATTTTTCATATTTCTTTTATAATAAATATTAATAGTATATATTATTTTATGATGAAAAATCAAACACGTAACTACATAGATGAAGATAAAATTTATGTATATATAAAATATTTATTTTATTATATTATCATGGTTATATAATATTTCTTATAGGTAGAATAAAAGACAGAATTAAAATAATTAGTTATGTGTTCTATGTCATCAAAAAGAAACCATGTTTTTCTTACACCATAAGGCATCAAAATGTGTGTTTTTAAGAGACATGAGACTATGTGTCAATTAGAGGGGGCTTGTGAATGGATTTGTATATTTTTTGGTTGAGATATTTTTTTTCTAATATGTGTCATTAGGGGAGTAGAAGTGGTTCCATTTAATAAGTATGGGAGATAGAAATATTGTAATTATTTATCATATTTTAATATTTATAACTCTCATTTATTATCATGGGACACAAAGAAACCCCATATTCGAAAAAAAATCAAAAGGTTTAAAAAATCTCAAAAATAAAATTTATTCATTTTAAGAGGAATTTTAAACCATGTATCCTTGTTAAACACCTTTGAACCAAATTAATCATTACCTATAATAACATAACATTATAACAAGATAACATATTTATTTAACCAAAAATTGAAGGGGAAATATAACAAATTTTTTAAGTATAAATCTAAATATGGATTCAATTTTTTCCTATTAAAAATATATAGGTGGAAGAGAATAATTTTGTCTTCAAAAAAGAAATCAAGTGAACCATTTTTTAGAAAATAAATATTTTATGAATAAAAATTAACTTATGTTGAATTTATTTTATTTTGATGATTTTTTTCTTATTTTATTTAAAAATAAATTTTTTATGTTTTATTACCATGAAATACCAAATGATTCCTTCCAACCATACATCTAAATCAAATACCCATAAATAATTTTTAATTTCATTTAAATGTATCTACTATTCAAAAAATTTATGATTTAGTACCTACAAACATTCTAAAATTAATTATATTTCATCTTGAACACATACTTTCTAAATTTGATTGTTTGACCATTTATTAATAAAAGATGAAATCATAATATTCTAATAAAATTTACTATATTTTGAAATATTTGTATTTTCAATATTCACCAAAAAAAATTATTAAAAAAATTAATATTAATCCTGATGATGAATTTTTAATGATTATATAAAAAATCAAAAGCATTTTATAAATGAAAATTAATAAAATTAATAATTTTTTATTTTAAATAAAACCTTGTAGGTCATTGAAGAGTAATTTTGTTAAATAAAACTATTATATTTTCAAATGAAATATATTATAAATTTATTTTCACAATTATGATTATTATGAATACATAATAATAATAAATATGAATTATAATAATTATCTATCTATATAGTTTCATTCAGTTTTATTGAATTAAAAGAAATGAATTTGAGTTACCTAATTATGAAAGATATGTTGAATGGAAATAAATGTCACTTTTAATATTAATGAAACATAATTAATATAACTAAATTAAAAATATGATAAAATTATTGGTAAAATTTTATATTTTTAAATATAAATTTAATATTAGGTTATTTTAATTTTCATGAAATTAAATATATTATTATTTTATGGTAAATATACTTGAATAATATGTTTGTACATATTTAATTATTATTTGAAATGAAATAAGATGAAGAACAGTTTATATTTTTTAGAAATCAATTTTATAAGGTAAAATATGTTTTCACTATAATTTGGGATATTATAGAAGTGTTTATTTCCAAAATTAATGAATTTCAATTCAATAAACATAGAAAAATTTTCAAACTAATCATGTATATCTTATTTTAAGATAGATTTTTGGGATATTTACCAAAAAATATTATGTATTTGGTGAATACTTAAATAGATCATTTCATTCAAATTCTTTTAAATTTTAGACAGTATGCATAAATATTTATTACATAGACATTCAAAAATCATTTTCATTACAAATTATGAATTATATATTTGATATTATACCTTTGAAAATAATAATTATTACTAAAAACATGATATTTAATATTTTAGACCATATGATATATTATTCTGTTATTTTTTTTCAACAAATAAGTCATTGGTAATTTTAATGTTAATATATATCTAATTATAAAAATTAATAAAATAAAATATTAATAAAATTGAATGATTTATTTATAATTTATCTAAGAAGGGTCATTTTATATTTATACATAAATAATAACAGATCATAGAAAAATTCTAGTTAACATGGTCAAATTAAAAATTTTAGAAGTGTAATGTAATATGGTAAAAATATGATAACTTATATAAAAAATTATTTAAAATACATCATTGAAGATTTATAGTAACAATTTCTTATTCTAACTATAATATTTCAAATTTTATGGCATCTTCCCTTTATATTGACTTCCCATTATTAAATTTTTATGGGTATTTCTTTTCTTCTCACTTTTAAAAGGAGTAAATAACCTCCCCTTTAAGAAAATCCTAAAAACTAGTTTTCCTCATGAAAACATAAAATTATTCCTTCACATTATTTATCATTCACTCTTCGAAACATTTATTCAAAAGAGAGTATACAAAGACATCCTATAAAACCCATAGTTTTAGGTACATGACCATTTATCTATGTATTTCAACTGTATATTGTTCTTACAATTTTTTTGGGGAGGTTTAGATGAGCCTTGGAAATTTTTAGAGGCTTTTCAAGAGGTCCATATTTTGAGAATGATTAGTAATAACCCTACAACACCTCTAGGAAATCATGCAAAGGAAGAAAAAGTTCACTAGATCAGAACATGTTTTTCCAAAACATTTTGGATTTCTAGGATAAAGCATGGGATCCTAATATAATTTGAGATAGTGTCTAACACATGGTTGGTTCATTTATTTTATAACCAATAAAGATAAATTTACATGGTTCTCTTTTAGACAATTTATAATTCCCTGCCAGCACACAGATTTCCTAATCATGAATTTAAAAATTGTTTCTAAAAATCGGAGATCTAACTCAAATTAGCCACATAATTAATCGTTTTTCCACTAATCTATTCATAACATGATTTACCATTCCTCCCAAGGATAGATAGAAAATTCCTTTTTACCTGGGAGTGATCTATAGGGGAAGAAATTTCCTTTTGATTCCTAAATTCCATTAAAACATCATGTTCTTTGATGTTTTCCCTAGATATTTTATTCTTTCCTCTATAGGAATATTATACTTAATCCATTTGGGAATTATCTGTGATGCGTGATGTCCAACATAATAGGGTATGATTTTTTTTAAAGAAACCATATATATATTCAAATCTAGATCTAATATGGGTTGGATAACTTGTTTTTCCATTCTTTATTATATCTAAATATTGATAGGTAGGTATGTTCTCTCTCGACTCCACTTGATTAGAACATAATGGCATGGTTTCAACTCAATTAAATGCTTGAATATTTTGTGAAAACCCTTTTCAGATTTGAAGGATGCCTTTTTAGGGACGTTTTCTTGGAATTTTTTTACTTTTTTATGGAAAGGGAATTTTTTCATGATTTTAAAATGTTGTTTTTACAATTTTGATTAGGTTTTAAATAATATAAAATTATTATAAATTTTTTCAAAAATTAATTTTTTTTTAAAATTTATTGGCGTGGATTTTTTTATATTAGGTTATTATGAGTAAATTTCCATTAAGTGTTAGCCTCTAGAAGAGGAGTGATCTATTAGGAAACCTAATATTTCTTACCTTCTAACGATATAGTAGATAAATGAGAGACGACTCATGAGTATGATATTATAAACTGGGCATGCATTTTTGGATGTGTGTAATGGGTATAGAAAATGTATTTGAGGAATGGTTTTATTATAATTTTTATTGAATCCCAAATTAATTATTTTGGATTGGAAAATTATTCTTTTTCATTGTTATAAATTGCTTTAAAATGTTATAAACTATTTTATATAAATGGTCGAAAATTTTATATCATAATGGAATGAGTTGAGAAGCCCATAAATATATCCTACAATTTTTTATACTCACACATACTAAAGATATTTTGTGCATCTATAAATGTTATATATTAAGACATTAGAGATGGAAAGGTATCATAATTCATTAAGTATTCATCATGATATTGTGGGCATGGCTTATTGAGTTGGAGATAGGAGTATCTTGGGAGTAGAATATTTTTTTTCTTTGTTTTATTTGAGTTTTTTGGGTTTTGTTATATCTTTATACTCTGATATGGCTATTTTTTTGTTCATACATTGAGTTATATTTTTTCTTGTACTCAAGAATCATAATGTTCTTTGATTGGTATTTTTTAGTCTTGGATTAACAATAATTAAATAAAAAATAATCTCACTACTATTTAGGAATCTCATGGAATTTATTTCCATCCTTTAGTGTCTTAGAGATGTCACCTAGGGCCACTAACACCTCTGACTCCACCCAATCTAATGGGTGAAGTTTGGGATGTTACATGTGTTATCATCTTCCTTAAACATTGATAAATGATTCATTTTAGTATGGTATCAAGGAGTTGGATCCTCATAACATTTAATGTAGTTTATAAAATGTTATAGCTAACCTATCTATATTGAACATCAAGATAAGAGGTAGTTTGGGAACTTGAGTGTTTTGAAAAACATCTAGGTGTTTTAACCTAAAAATAATGGGTTTAGTGGATCAGAAGAGAATGAGATGCATTGATATAAATTCCAACCCATTAAGATTGAATAATTGGTTTTTTAGTAATTATTTATAATGTGATAATAAATTCAATTTTTAAGAAGTACTTTTAAATGGATTTATTTTCAATGAGCATGGTGGAATTTTAAAAAATGGTTTAAAAGTGATGTTTTTTATTTTTTGAAATTCATGTTTTATTAATGATGTGGTATATTTGAAATTAATAAGAATTCATTTTCTATATAGTGATAATGAATAAATATTGTTTTATTATGATTGGTAAACTATAGGAATTGTGGAAACTAACTAGATAAGGATATTGAGAATATGGTTTCACCTGGGCATTGTGTGAACCAACGGTTTGTCAAAAGTATTTTCTATTATTTGTAGACACTATCACAAAACTGGGCAAGACATGCTCCAGTCTTTATCAGCGCTAACAGTAAAGCACTGATAAAGGTCCACTTTATCAGCGCTAAAGCAAGCGCTGATAAAGGTGTACCCTTTATCAGTACTTTTTTAGCGCTGATAAAGGCTTTCCCCTTTATCACTGCTTTTTTAGCGCTGATAAAGGTTGTATTTATCAGCTCTTTTAATTTTAGCACTGATAAATACACCCTTTACCAGCGCTTTTTACTAGCGCTGATAAAGGCTCACGCAGATTTGTTAAAAACCCGTGGGTCCTCTTCCTCCTCCATGCACCCGGTCAAGCTCTCGCGGAAGCCCTCCTCTGCGCCGTTACCGCCGCCTCCTCCTCCTCCGGCCGCCGCCTCCTCCTCCTCCTCTGCTCCTCCTCCTCCTCCTCCACCGCGACCTCGTCCTCCTCCTCCTCCACCAGCACTTCCTCCTCCTCCTCCTAGTCTGCGGCCTCATCCTCCTCCTCCTCCATTTGCGCCTCCTCCTCCTCCTCATATGCCTACTCCACTGCCTCCTCCTCCACCGCGACCTCCTCCTCCTCCTCCTCCTCCTCCTCCTCCGCTGCCTCCACTGCCTCCGCCCTGCCTCCGCGCTGCATCCGTTGCCTCCAGTGCCTCTACTGTCGACACCTCCTTCTCCTCCACCACTGGTTCCTCCTCCTTAAGGTGATTCAAATTGAATTTTCATGAATTAATTATGTTTGGAATTGGTAAGTTTTTGTCCAACTATTCTTCGTGTTGAATCATCAGTTTCCATGGGTGGTTTTGGGATTGTGGTTATGTTTTGATCCTGACTATGGGTTGTTTTTATGATATCCCACTAATTAATTATATTTATTTAGTTATTATTATGTTTTGGTGTTTTCATTTAGTTCTTTTGTTGTGATTTGATGTTGGGTTTTCCTTGATGTTGGTTGTTTATGTTTCTTGTAAACAATACCTGCAACAATGACCATGTAGAAGCATAGAGAGTGTGAACCGGAGTACCCCAAAGAGGAACCATCCCATTGATATAATTTTTTTTGGATTAAAAGATTTAAAATTGCAAAAACGTGGGTTAAATTGGTATCCATGATAAGACATGAACTATGGACCACACTCAATAATTTTCAAAGAATAATTCAGAGTTTTTCCTTACTGAAAAGAAAACCAAGTAATTTAAGGAGTAGTTGGACTGTATCAAGTAGATCTTAGAGTTTTTGAAAACCCCTAAGAAATATAAAGTGTTATTTTTTGGTTCTTTTTTAAAAGAATTTATTTGAATGTGGTGCGATTCAATGATTCTTTCGAGGAATAGAGAGGATCTCACTTTTACCACTTTTCAAGTGGTATTTCTTCAGAGGTTCTACCCAGATACCTTGAGATTGATGAATGACTATGTGTTTTTAAAGCTACAGTATGGTGGTCATTTAGTCATGTATTATGCCACTAGATTCCGTAATTTGGTTCATGTATCTCTTTATCTCCCCATGAACGATTATCTTATGGCTATTAAATTTGAGATGGGTTTGAGGAAATATATCAGATTTATTCTTATTGTTCTAAGTCTACCAACCTATTTTTAGCTGTTTCCCAAGGTATTGATGTGAGAGTCATATTTTAATTGAAATATTGGTCTCAATGGTGTTCCATTAATGGGTGGTATCCATAGTTATTTTTGAGGATAAAATCTAAAGCACGATGAGTCTTAGAGAAGTAGTGGAAAGGGATTTGAGTAGTCTTTATGAACATATTATGTGGATTCTATGGACAATGGACCTATTTTTTATCATATTAGAAATGTGGGAAACATCTGGACGATTTTACCAGAGACTCTGAGGGTGTTCCACCTATTTGGGTAGCTGGGGAATATCTTGTGATTTTTTCAATTGGCTCCTAATGGGAGTGGTGTAGGATCCACTTTTTTAAGGGCTCTTAGTTAAAATAAGAGGCTTCAAATGGTGGAGGATCACATCCCAAAAGAAAGGGGGATTCTTAATAGGGAAATAATACAATGATGAGTCTAATCCAGAAAAAATCAATGCAGTAGAGGTCATTCATGAGGACTCATAATCTTGGCCAACCACAATTCGAGGTGAATTTTTTTTAATTCTTCTATAGTATTGGTTTCATTTCAAAATGGTGAATCTTAGTCATTAATTTCACATATTTTTTTATTACTTGGGTATAACGGCAGAGTTTATGAATTATTTCATTTATTGCCTAACACTTTTGGGTAGGAAAAATTGTCATGATTTCATGTTCTTTGAGAGTTGTGTTGTGGTACTTGGCATGGAGGACATTTCGGAATTCCATGTTTTGGACCTGGTCCTTTCCGACCTCATTATCGTCTGGGATTTTTTTATTGGATTTAGTTCACTAGATGACTATTATCACCATTGGGTTCAGTTACATACTCTTAATAGGAGATTCCATGTCTTTTATGGAGATTGTGATCTATAACCATGGATGGTATGACAAGTTGCTTCTATGTTATGGTTCATATCATGTCATTTTTCCAAGGTTTTCCTGGGGGTTGTTGAGAAGTGTTCATTATGTGAAATTCCAGTGTTCATGGAAAAGTACACAAAATTATTTCTAGAGGACTTCATGGGATGGCCTCCGCAATGAGTGTTTGCGTTTCTATCTTTTTGCTTCACAGGACGATCCCATTTTCCATTCCATCACATCATAAGGCTCTGGCCGATTTAGAGGATCTAAAACATCAGCTATAAGATCTTTAGGGAAATGGTTCTATCTATATTATCATGTCACTATAGGATTTTCCAATTCTGTTTTCAATGAAGTCATATCATAGCCTATTAATTTTAACAGTCTACTGTATTCATAGCCAGGTGACAGTAATGAATAATTACATATTGCCTATAATTGATGATTTGTTTGACCATCTTATAAGGTTCTATTGGTTTTTTAAAATTTTCTAGAGATCAGGGTACCAACAGTTGAGGGTTTGGGAAGAGGATGCTCAAAAGATATATTTTTAAAGTCGATATGGAAATTTAAAGTATTTATGAATTCCATTTGGGATCACCAATGCTCTATTTATTTCATGGAACTGATGAACTAGATCTTTCATATCTTTCTAGACACCTAAATTTTCATTTTTTTAGAATACTTCTTGGTGTATTACAATATATAGGAGGAGTAATCCGATAATATGGAGGTTGTTTTGGGTGTTTTTAGAGAGCATTGTCTTTATTACAATATTATAAATTTCCCATATTTTGTTTATGAAGTATTGTTTCATGGTCACATTATTTCCTTGGAAGGCGTTCTAGGTTATCCAGAAAAGGTTCGAGAAGTCATTTCTCCAAATCAGTCAAAGAACGCATTCAAGATCCACAACATTCTAGACTTAGTCATTTCATGGTCACATTATTTCCTTGAAGTATCCTGTTTTTTATCTAAATTATACTCATATTCCTTCTCCTCTAACCTATATACTCATCCTATGGATTTAAAATTGGATGAATATAAATAAAGAATGGATGAATGCCAATCAGTTGACAAAAGAGTTTGAAGAAGGCATAAAAGAATTTATCATGTTTGCAAATGATCATGCATGTGACTCTTCTCAAATCCTTTTTCCGTGTTTACGCTGTTGTTATTCCAAAAAAATTAGTCCAGATGAGTTGGAAATACACTTGATCTGTCACGGAATAGATCAAAGTTATACATGTTGGAATAAACATGGGGAAACAACGAATGTTGGTAGTGACTGGGGTGACACTGTGTTTTGTGGATCATCTGATATGATTAGAAACATGAACAATGAAGATGACCGTATTGAGGATGTGATTACAGATGTGAATGATGATGAAGATTGTATTGAGAAAATGACAAGGACCTTCGAAGATGAACTTCATGATTGCCCAAAATTGTTGGAGAAGTTAAAAAGATGTGCAAAGATTCCATTGTATGCTGGTTGCACTAAATATACAGCATTGTCAGCCACACTGAAGCTGTATAATTTGAAAGCAGATAACGGGTGGAGTGACGACAGTTTTACGAAACTACATTCCCTCTTGAATGACATTCTCCCAGAAGACAATGAGCTCCCGAGCCGAACATACAATTCCAAACGAATGCTACGATCTATGGGTATGATCTATTAAAGAATACACGCCTGCCCGAATGAATGTATACTGTTTCGCAAGGACCACAAATCACAAAAATAATGAAAAAAGTGTGGTACTTCTCGATACAAGAAAGATGAATCCAGTCCTACTAAAGTTGTATGGTACTTTCCAATCATTCCAAGGTTTAGAAGCCTATATGGAAGTGAGGAGACTGCAGAAAAATTAACATGGCATGCAGATACAAGAATTAAAGATGGGATACTACGTCACCCAGCAAACTCTACTCAGTGGAAGAGAATCTATCATGAGTATCCTGAATTTGGAAACGAGTCAAGAAACCTTCGTCTTGCGTTATCTACAGATGGAGTGAATACTTTTGGTTTTCAAAGAAACAGTCACAGTACATGGCCAGTTATGTTGTTACATTATAACTTACCATCGGGGTTATGCATGAAACGAAAATACATCATGTTATCTATGCTTATATCAGGACCAAAACAACCGAGTAATGATATTGATGTTTATTTAGCTCCATTGATCGAAGATTTGAAATTATTGTGGGATTCAGGTGTTACATTGTATGATGCTTACAGAAAGGAAGATTTCACTTTGAGAGTCATATTGTATGGGACGATAAATGACTTCCCTGCTTACAGAAATTTTTCAGGATATATCATTAAAGGAACTCAAGTTTGTCCCATTTGCGAAGAAGGTACACAATCAATTAGGTTGAAACATTCATCGAAAACCGTGTTTCTAGGACATCACAGATTTCTACCGCGACGACATAAGTACCATTCTTGGAAGACATCATTCGATGAAAGTTCAGAAGAATGTACATCACCGTCTCCACTAACAGGCGATCAATTGTTTGAGAATGTTAAAAATGTGGACACTACTTTCGGTAAACCGACTTCGAAAAACCTTACGAAAATCGGTTGGAAAAAGAGATCAATTTTTTTTGTATTACAATACTAGAATTGTCTGTATGTAAGACATTTTATTGATGTTATTCATGTAGAAAAAAATGTATTTGACAGTGTTATCAGCATGTTGCTAAATACATCTGGCAGAACAAAAGATGGAATTAAGGCTAGGTTGGACATGGTTGAGATGGGAATACGAGAAGAGTTGGCACCAGTAAAGGGTGAAAAACGAACATTTATTCCACCTGCTGCTTACACTCTTTCCAGGTAGGAGAGATATCAGTTTTGTGACTTCTTGAATGATGTAAAGGTTCCAGAGGGGTATTCGTCAAATATCAGTAACCTTGTGTCAATGAGCGACTTGAAGTTAAAAGGTCTGAAATCACATGACTGTCATGTTTTGATGCAAAATCCCATTCCAATTTCTTTACGGTGCATTTTCCCAAAAATTTTCGACATACATTAACAAAACTGTGTTTCTTCTTCAAAACTATATGCATCAAAGTTATAGACCCGATGAAATTTCCAGCCATGGAAAAAGAAATTGCTGTCATATTATGTGAATTAGAAATGTTTTTCCCGCCTTCATTTTTTGATATAATGGTTTATTTGATGGTCCATTTGGTGAGAGAGATTCGACTATGTGGTCCTATACATTACAGATGGATGTACCCCATTGAACGGTATATGAAGATTTTGAAAGGGTATGTCAAAAATCGAAATCGGCCAGAGGGTTGTATTGCAGAGTGATATATTGTTGAGGAAGCTGTTGAATTCTGTACCGAATACTTGTCTGGTGTGGAAATCATTGGCTTACCGAAATCTCGTCACACTGGGCGGCTTGAGGGTGAAGTAATTTCTGGAAGAAAGGTTGTCACAATCAATATTACAGATCGGAAGTAGGCCCACCTTTATGTTTTTCATTACAATTTCTACATTGACCCATATGTTGAAATCCACAAAAAAATTCTTAGGCATTTGAATCCATCAAGGGATGAAAAATGGATATCAGATACACATAATCAACAGTTTATAGGATGGTTTTGAGATCATATTTTTAAGAAGTCAGATGAAAATCCAGAGTCAATTTCAGAACGACTTCGATGGCTAGCCGGAGGACCAAGTGTGT
This sequence comes from Viscum album, assembly GCA_963277665.1. Classification (NCBI taxonomy): domain Eukaryota; kingdom Viridiplantae; phylum Streptophyta; class Magnoliopsida; order Santalales; family Viscaceae; genus Viscum; species Viscum album. Next base: position 2,086,356,313 of record OY728122.1, on the reverse strand, counting down.
ATGCATTATCTTACAATGATTATGTAGTTAATGGTTATAGATTTTATACTAATGAACATGATGAAGACACTACCATGCAGAATAGTGGGGATACACTTGTGGCTGAAGCGATGCATGTTTCCGGTGCTAAGGACAGAAATCCAATTTATGCGAATATGTCATACTTTGGAATCATCAAACAAATAAAGGAGTTGTATTATACAGAATTTCAAGTTCCGATATTTCAATGCATGTGGGTTGATAACAGGAGTGATATTAAAATAGATGATTTGGGATTCATGAAAGTTGATTTCAATAAGGAGGGGGAGCAAGACGAACCATTTATAATGGCATCACAGGCATTGCAAGTATTTTATGTTCTAGATCCTGCAAACCGAAACTGGTCAATTGTTCTGTTATCGACCAAAACAGCTGAAGGGTCTGATGAAAATTCAACGGAAGATGACCCTTTCATTTGGACATCACAATCATTTCACAGTGGTCCCAATTTAGACGACGTTTTTTATGTCAGAGGAGACCACAATGAAGGGATATGGATAGTTGATAGAGGGGTCAAATCCCTTTAGCCTTTTAAAAAAAAGGGAGTTCAATAATCAGGTTATTGATTTTGATTGTAATATATATTGTGTTACATTATGTTATTATCTGTTCGCTGCTGCTTTTATGTGATCTAAATTAAATTTTAAACCAGTTCCACAGATAATGACTTCTTCACCTACTAATGCACCCAATCCTGAGACACAACACATCTCTCAACCTTTTGCAGCTGGTCCCACTACTGAGAGACAACAGGTCTCTCAACCTGTTGCAGCTGGTCCCATTGCTGACGTACAATAGGTCTCTCAACCTGTTGCAGCTGGTTTCAGTGCTGATGCTAGCACTTCAGAGAAACATAATGATGATGCAGAAACTGAGGAAATGGTAGGCGATGAAACCCCAACGACATAAAAAAATAGGTGTGCCGTAGTTTGACAGTTTTAGAAAAAATCCTTAAGGCAAAAGCAAAAGGCATCAAATATGAGGTGGGAAGGAATAATCTAGGCCAACATGTAAACCCCAACAAAGCCATGTTTAGTAGCTACATTGGAATCATCACTCGACAACGCGTGCCGATTGACGTAGAGTCGTGGCACCATGTTGTCAGCGGGTTGAAAACATTAATGTGGGAAGAGATTATGGTAACATTACGATATCATCTATTTAATTTATTAAAATAAAATAAAATATTGAAATATTGACTAACCTTTCATCATCTCTTGTAGAGTGAATTTATAGTAGATGTTTCACACAATGAATATGTTTTCAGACTGACAGGAAGGATTCATAGAGGCTTTCACACCATTTTAACGAAACATTATCTGAAAGATGCCGAAGGGAAAATCAAGTCACACCCGCCTCCTCTTTATGCACACTTGATATCCCAAGGAACGTGTGATGCATTTTTCAATCGTCATACGGAACAGAATTTTCAGGTACATTGTGTTTGGTTACACGTTGTGTAATGTTGCTTGTATTCATCACGTTTATTGATAGGTTTTTATTCATGAAATAGCAACTGAGTGCTGAAAATAAAGAACGAGCAACAAAACCAGTGTACCCCTACCGTAATGCAAGGTTGGGGTACGCTTCAATTGAAAAACAATTGGTATGTATTTTAAAAGTACTGTAATAATTTTATGTGACATTAAACTACACTGTAACCATGTTTCTCTGTTTATATGTATATTGATGAAGAAAAATCTCAAGTCAATTTCATTCCACGCCATGTGCTATGGAAGGAGGCTCATGTTAATAAAGAGGGGAAACTGATAGATGAGAACACACAAAAAGTGTGGGAAACATGTGTAAGTATGACATAATATAAACTTGTTTTACTTTAAATCACTATTACATAACGATGCGTACTTATTTTTTCATATTTTCTATTTTACATAGTCACAGGAATCAACAACACCTGCACCGGATGCAGACATACTTTCAACGGCCTTGAAACAGCCAGAACAGTATGGCCGCGTCAGAGGTGTGGGTTTTTGGGTGTCACTGTCGACATATTTTCAGAAAAAAAACAAGAGGATGAACAAACTAAATAATTACATGTAATGAGAGATAGAGTAGCTACCCTTAAAGAACTAATCCAAACTTAGGGAGAGATGCTAAAGAGTTTGATGGAGGAGAGGCGAAGAGAACAAATAACTCAAGAACAACCCCCGCGAGAAGATCCACCCCTCACCAGCTTTGAGGTGAGCCATTCCCCTCAAAGACCTGACTTAACCGAGGTAATCAATGTTATAATATTCATTTTTGTGAGATGTGAATCACATAGACACTGATACCTTTCATGTAATGATATTATGCAGGGTGAAAATGACTGTTATTTATATCTGTCAACTCCCACCCATCACCTTGTAGCGTGGGCTACGGTGTTCAATATGCAGAATGACACGCTACACTCCAGACCACTTCCAACCGGTCATGTCATAGTTTCGGTTAATTTATCTCATGAGCCGAGCGCCGAGCTACCCATTCCAAATGACGATGATGACATTAATACGGTGGAAAAATCTGTTGGAACATCCATTGCATGGCCGTCGAATCTTGTAAAAAAACATGTTGAGCAGGAGGTATTAATTTCCAGTTCATTTTTCAAGAAGAACATTTAACATTAAATTAGAAAATGGATGAACTGATGAATGTTATTATAGATGGATAAAATGGATAAGCTAAAACGAAAGAGCGGATCCAACATTGGATCAACCAACCGATCAAAACGATCTACTGAGAGCGCGTTCACCCCGCCCGTTCTATATCCACATTTAATATCATTTCAAGATCATTTGGATATGAAAATGAAAGACGGAAATAGTCATACAATTTTTTGTGAAAAAGATATGTACGGAGAGGAAACTATAGATTTCATTAGTGCAGATGTTGTTTCTGAGATCATCACATACGACTGGCTAGGCGCCTCAATTATAAATGTATACATGAGGTATGTTTTCATGATTTGATTTTACAGAAGCTGATATACTTTGATAATTATGGATAAATACATCTCATATTTTTCACAGGAGTATATATGAAAAACAATTGATGGGATTTTCCCATGAATACAAATTTGGACTCGTTAGTCCTCACCCCATTTCTACACAACGAACAGAAATAGATTCTAATTTTCAGGCTAAATTGATGTCAAATCTGCTCAGAACGTTTCAAAGAAGAATTACGAATGACTTGCTATTTTTAATACCAATTATGAAAGGGTAAAACTCTACATTTTAATCATATCAATTATATTTTCATTTTTATCAGTACTTATTTCTTTTTTTGTTTTTAGGGAACATTGGATGCTCATTGCAGTCAATTTGGATACTCTAAAGATTTATTTTCTGGATTCACTGCATGGATATCCAACTAACCGACCACACATGATGGAGATTGTCAATTTGTAATACACTAGATCCAAAATTTTAGAACTAAATATCTAGTTATATAATTTATATTATCTTTTAATGAGGATTTTTTTATGATAGGGCAATGTATGAATATCGTCTAAAGGCTGGAATGAATCCAGGGCATAAGGGCGACAATGCCCACAAGATCTATAAATGAAGAGGTATCTGGGTATATATAATTATATTCACTATCCAAATACATATCAAAACAAATTACTTATTTTTCTCGATGTTTCTACAGTGTCCGAAATAAACAAATGATAAGGACTGCAGTTATTATGTTTTTAAATTTAGGAAAGAGATCATATTTTATGAACAAACTAGCATCCCTGAAGAGGTATTTTTGAAAATAATTACTACTTTAGTTAAAATAATTATTAATCCTTTGTGTATTTATATTTTTTTAGTACTACTATGACTGTCGCAAAAACTCCTATTCAGAAGATGATATAAATGTCTTTAGAAACGAATGGGCATCGTACCTGATGGAAGAATGTAAACAAATAGGACAATAAATGTGAATTCCTAATACCTATGTTATCTTTATATGGTCATTGATATCTCCCTTTACACTTATTGAGAATCTATGATCTCCCTTTCTTATGTTTCATATCCTTAGATTAGTGAATTCCTACTACTTAGTTTGAAAATGACATAAACTTTAGAAAACAACTCCAATGACATACGGCAAACCGAGCAAACATGTTCGGATTATTTTGATACTTTAGTAAAATGATCCACGAGTCATTTGTGACGTGTACGAATCAACCACACCTCAATCCGACGCACAGTGTGACTAGTATGGATAAAAGTGTCTGATATCAGTTTTAAATTGAGATAAACTATGGAGAACAACACCAATGACATACGCCAAATCAAGCAAACGTGTTTGGACTATTTTGATACTTCAGGAAAACGATCCCCGAGTCATTTTTGATGTGTACGATTCGACCGCACCTCAATCCGACACACGGTGTGACCGGTATGGCTAAAAGTGTCTGATATCAGTTTCAAATTGAGATAAACTTTGGAAAACAACAACAATGACATACTCCAAACCGAGGAAACGCGTTCAGATTGTTTTGATACTTTAGTACAACGATCCATGAGTCATTTTTGACATGTATGAATTGACCTCACCTCAATCTGACACACGGTGTGACCTGTATGGCTAAAAGTGTCTGATATCAGTTTCAAATTGAGATAAACTTTGGAAAACAACACCAATGACACACAGAAAACCGAGAAAATGTGTTCGGATTGTTTTGATACTTTAGTAAAATGATCCACGAGACATTTGTGACGTGTACGAAATGACCGCACCTCAATCCGACGCACGGTGTGACCGGTATGGCTAAAAGTGTCTGATATCAGTTTCAAATTGAGATAAACTTTGGAAAACAACACCAATGACATACGCCAAACCGAGCAAAAACGTTTGGATTGTTTTGATACTTTAGGAGAATGATCCACAAGTCATTTGTGACTTGTACGAATCGACCGCACCTCAATCGACCGCACGGTGTGACCGGTATGGCTAAAAGTGTCTGATATCAGTTTCAAATTGAGATAAACTTTGGAAAATGACACCAATGACATACTCCAAACCAAGAAAACGCGTTTGGATTGTTTTGATACTTTAGGAAAATGATCCACGAGTCATTTGTGACGTGTACGTATCGACCTCACCTCAATCTAACGCACGGTGTGACCGGAATGGCTAAAAGTGTCTGATATCAGTTTCAAATTGAGATAAACTTTGGAAAACAACACCAATGACATACGGAAAACCGAGAAAACGCATTCGGATTGTTTTGATACTTTAGTACAATGATCCACGAGTCATTTGTGACGTGTACGAATTGACCTCACCTCAATCCGATGCACGATGTGATCGGTATGGCTAAAAGTGTTTGATATCAGTTTCAAATTGAGATAAACATTGGAAAACAACACCAATGACATACGCCAAACTGAGAAAACGTGTTCGGATTGTTTTGATACTTTAGGACAACGATCCAGGAGTCATTTGTGACGTGTACGAATCAACCACACCTCAATCCGATGCACGGTGTGACCAGTATAGCTAAAAGTGTCTGATATCAGTTTCAAATTGAGATAAACTTTGGAAAACAACACCAATGACAAACGCCAAACTGAGAAAACGCATTCGGATTGTTTTGATACTTTAGGACGACGATCCATGAGTCATTTGTGACGTGTATGAATCAACCGTACCTCAATCTGACCAACACACGGTGTGACCGGTAAAGCTTTTCATTAGATAAAGAATCAATATTTATTAAATGAGATAAATCAATCAAAAACATATTTATTTTACATTATTCCCTTTCATTGTTATGAAAATGAAAACTTTTGAGTTTAAAATTTCATATATTAGTTTCACATTTCCATATTAATGTATTCTTTCATATTACTATTTTAATTTATTTCATTATTGCATTACTAACATAATATTTGTTTTCTTATATAGGTGAATTTTTTTCCTTGAGTTCGGATGCTTTGTTTGGCAACAAATACCTTCGAGAGCGGATCACAGATATCAAAGGATGAAACATGAATGTATATAACTGTTGTTGAATAATTGTAAATTTAACCATGTAAAACAATGTTTTAAATGTATATATCAATGCATTTTTTTGTATTCATGATGTTAAGTAAATGTATATACTGTTGTCGGTCAAAATATTGGGTGCAGGTGCTATGGTGTGCAGGTGTGCATGTGCTACTTTGTGTAGGTATTCTGGTGTGCAGGTGTGCAGGTACTATTTTGTAGGTGCAGGCGATGGGGCCTTTATCAGCCCTTTTTTAGCGCTGATAAAGGACACCTTTAACAGTGCTAGAGGAGCATTGATAAATGAACCCTTTATCAGCGCTCCGTCAAGAGCCGATATAGGAGACCTTTATCAGTGCTAAAATAAAAGCTGATAAAGGGGTCCTTTATCAGTGCTCTGAGAAGCGCTGATATAGGAGACCTTTATCAGTACTAAGAGAAGCACTGATAAAGGTATCCTATATGAGCGCTTCTCAGAGCGCTGATAAAGGGGACCACCCCCCTATCAACGCCGGTATTAACAGTGCTTTTCTAGCACTGTTAATGCCAGTGTTTAGCACTGATAAAGGGCCTGGTTGTAGTAGTGAGACCATGAATAAAGGGAACAAAATGGTTGAACTATGGAAAGTGGATCATTCAGTTGAGTTCCAAAAGCCGAATCCACCAATCAGTTGTAGTGATTCAGAACCATAAAAATAGAAATAGTTTCTAAATAAGTATATTTGAATAATGAGTTTCTTTAGTACACCTGCTAAATTGAAACTAAAGTTGGAAACATACATATTGAATGATCTTACACTCCAATGGTGTGATTATGTATTCCACGATAAATCAGAGTAAGGATTGACATGGGATAAGTTTGAAGACGTTTTTAATAAAACATTCCACCCTCAATTATTCTAGAGTAATAAAAGAATAATTAGTTCTAATAAATAGAACCTCACATTGATAGAGTATTTATATAAGTGTATTTATTTAGTCTATTTGAAACATATTATTTTGTATGTGCATCCTTCAAGGAATGAATTTTTGAATTTCGGTTTATGATATATATTCTCTCAAAAAGTTTAATGAATTTTTTATCTGATTTTAAAATGATGGAAAATAGATAAATCAAGGCATAATGGGTTGTCTCATCAAATTACGAGGGTGTAATCATGTTGATAGTGATGGTAATTTGTGGGAACTATAATGCTGGGAATAAGAAGAAGAGAGAAAATTATTTCTAATGTAAGGTATCACTCAAAATCAGATGATGATATCAGTGAATCGTCCACTTAAATTAATGAATGGTAATGAATTCTTCCATTATTTATATTTTGAGAATATGAAATGATAAATTATTACACACCTAGAGCATTTAAAATGTGCAACCAAATAGTGAATCTTTGGGGAGATCGCTTCAATTCCCCATCGATGAGTGCTTGATAAAAATATCAAGCTTCTCAAGAATCCTATACGTCAATAAGAAAAGTGTTTATAAATGTCTCTTATCAATAAATCTAAGCAATTCATTATGATTCTAGTAACACCATGACTACTTAACCAATTAATTCACAATATGGTAATAAATGGAAAAGTACATTGATAAATCAATTAAATGAACCTGAGAAATTTATCATGGATAATAAATGAGAACATTAGATAGTGAGAGGTATTTTGTTAATGAATTATAACCTTATACAATTTTTTTTATAAAGGTTCATCTAATTAATTTATTTCTTCATGGGATGTGGTTCATGTAGATATGCCTCCATCATTTTTAAAACATCAAAATACTTATTGAAAAGGATAATGTAAAACCATTATGTGAAAATCATGTTCTATAACTATCAAGGGGGAAAATTGACTTTGTATTTCTATATGCTTGATATGAATGTATATGAATTAATAGTGGGTGTGGATTGGATGACAGTGTTCAGATCCAACATCAACTATTATACCAAATGGGTTAATTATACAACTATAGGTAGCGTCAATAATCTATTTAGAGATTATCAAAATGTGAAACAAAGTTGATAATGATGGTTCGATCCAACAACATATTAATATCTTACTAGATATCATATTTTAAATTATCATATATGGATGAGATTTAGAATATTGGGTTTCCAATAGTTGTCGATTAGTTTCCTAATTTTCCCCAATAATTTCTTATGTTTTTCATCAACAAGTGATTTGATGTTTATGATTGATCTCTTAATTTGGACCTATCATCCCTCAGATCCATCTTAAAAAATAGAACCAACTGAATTAACGAAATTCGATGTCATAAAGTATATGTTGGAATGAAAAGGGTTTATTTCGCCAAAAATGTATTGATGGGTATCATCTATTGTGTATATGAAAAAGGAAGGTGTAAATATAAGGCATTGTGTAGATTATCATAATCTTAATCAAGTAACTATATTGAAATTATATCTACTTCCACACATTAGTGTCCAATTTTATCAAAATTGGGGGACCCTATTGTTTTTAAAAAATTACATGCAATTGGGTTGTCACAATCTACGGGTTCATAAGTAGGATCTTACAAAGACATATTTCAGTAGTAGGTATGTCCATTATGAGTATTTTGGTATGCATTTTGGTCATAAAAATAGCCAACAACCTTTATGGATTTTTTTTAATCGAATAATTCAATGTTTTCTGGATCCTATTATTGTAGTGTTTGGGTATGATATACTTGTGTATTCTATGGTAAAGTATTAAAATGATAAACACTTGAGGACAGTGTTGTGAATCTTCAAGGATAATTTTCTATAGGAAAAACATTTATAGCGTGATTTTTAGATATAATAGGTACATTTTAATCTGCATTTAATCTCTCAAAAGGTGTTTATATGCATCTAGAAATAATATAAGTTTTGATATCATAGAATATGTCAAATAAATTATTTATGATACGAATTTTTCTTATCTACATTAGTAATTAATGATGTTTTATTCATGAACTTTTAAATCTAGATTAAACAATAAAAACTTCAAATAGATAATGTTTTCCAAAATAATGGAATGATGAATTTCATGAATCATTTCTGGAGCTTAATGTAATACTCACATCAACAAAGATCTTGATTGCAGAACCCTCAGTTTCAATTAAGTAACTCTATTTTTATTCTTCTTAATAATAAAATGTATATTCATGATGTTTAGGAGAGTTTGGAGAACTTATAGAGTGTTTTTGGGTATTTTCATCAAGTGTATATTCGATATGGGAAAATAATAATTCACCTACAAGAAACCATGTAACATGAGATAGGGGCTAAAGGAAAGGTGCACATGCACTGCATAGTTTTTTCAAACTATTCAGATTCATTAGAGAAACCGTAAAACATGAGACAATGGGTTTGGGATGGTTAGTGCATGGTTTGGAAACCCTGAGATCCAATTGGGTAAGGTTCCTACATGGTGTTGATGTTGGTACATTCTTAGAAAAACATTTTACTTACAGTTTGACTAACAATGCACGAGTAAAAAGCGAGATATTAAAATTTTAGATCTCAAATATTTTGACCTCATAGACCATCATTTTTCTCATATTTTTACATAACTTGATATTCTGTCTTCCCTTAGGGTAGGAAATATTTTCCCCTTTATCAATATGTGATCTTAAAGATTCGATTTATGATTTTAAGATGGCTTCTGGTGGTAATTCATAATTCTTGGTCATTCATGGTGGTTTTCTATAGATCAATTTCTCCCTCTACCTAGGTTTCTTATATCTATGTCTGATGGGGATAAATCTAATATAGTAGTTTCCAAATATGATTTTATTTGTTATTTCTAGAGTAAGATAACTATTAGGAGTTTTTATAGACTCAACCTAATTTATTTTTTGTTATATTGACATTCAACATATTCACCATAAATCCTGTGGTAGGTAACATCAATCTTAACACCTCTATTTTTAATGTAAATGAATACTTACAAATTGATTAAATTTATTGAAATTTGTGGTGGATTTTTTGTGAAAAAAATTGTATAAAACATATTTACTAATGGTATATATATTTTAGTGAAATTTTTTAATTATTGTACAATGTGCATTGATAAATTACTCTAAAATGTTCATTTTATTATGGTGTCTTAGTTTGTTTTATGAAAAAATGTTTTAGAAAATATATTGTGTGGATATGGATTTGGCATTGAAATTGATTTCAAATGATTATATTGGAATAGTTTTTTGTGTACATTGTGGTGTCTGTTCATATTTTATTCTAAGGCATGTTTTAAATATGACCTAATTCTTGGTGTCAAAGTTCTAATTGCACATTTGATTTAATTAATTTTTTATAACTTGGTAGATTGATGAGAAACTACTCTTGAGTATAGTACTATCATAATAAAGCATTCAAGTGTAGTTGTGTGGAATTTTGGATATTGGTATTCAAATAGGGTCTTCCAAAGATATAATAAATGAAATGGTTTTAGGACCTTGTTTTTTTTCTTTTCTTGGAACTAGTTAGTATTATGAGAAAAATATTTCCCTATGGATGTTTTTTATATATAGTTAAAAACATTTTTTAGAATTTATTTTATATAAACTATTTTATACAAATGTGATAATATGTTTTATCATAGTTCTATGTATAGGGAATCCATTGGGATAAAATGTAATGATTTTAATTACTCACCCCAACTTCGGTACATTATATCTTTGGAAAATATTGTTTATCGAGAAATTGGAAAAGGTAAAGTATCAAACATCTTTATCAGTTCTTAATGATGCTTGGGATGTTTTATGGAGTTGTGATATGGAACTTGTTCGAATCATGAAGACATAACTGGAGTCATGGACTTTTTTAATCTTTCGTTGTGTACATTGATATTATAGTATTCCAGTATAGTAAATGGATTTAATTTGAGTTTAATAAATGAAATGTTGGTTCATATTTCAGGGTTACCATGAATCATATAGTTGTTTATTTGGATATAGAATGTTTGGTTCGTTATGTTACTTTCAAATGGAAAATCATCCCCAAGTGTATTTAACCCCTTCCATATTTATTGATTGTCATTTGAATATTTGGTATTTAACATATGGTCAAGTAATATCCTTTTGTAATCTCAAGAAAATGAGGATGGGTGGATGTTAAAAGTGGTATTATCTTGGTCCATAAAAATTTTTGTGGAACAAATGTTAATTATCTTGGTTGATCTATGACATGGTATTTTTTTCTATCTTGATGTTGAATTCATTCATGCCTATTGCTTTAGTTTGGATCATATAAAAGATTAATATTTTTATGAAATAAAATGTAGATAATAAAAATACATATCATAAAAATTTTTAATGCAATTCATGTTACATGGGAGTTATGTAAATACATTTTTTTGATACACTTTATCGGAATTGGAATCTCAATGTCCTGGGCTTAGCCAATGAGATGAGAATAATATGCATTATAAAAAATGACATCCCATTAGGATCACATATTTCATATTGAGTAATGTTATATGATTTTTGGTAAAGTGATTATTTTTTTAAATGTTATTATTCTCTTCAAAGGTAAGAGTTTGAAAAAGAACATGGTTTCTGTATTTTAAAAATGGATTGATTTTCAAAAATATAGAATATATTATTCACAAATGATTGAATGTGGAAACAGATTATTTTAGATTGAACTATTTTGATAGTTTTATGTGGTATAATTTTAAATGATAAGACTTCAGTGAATAGATATTTAGACTTATGGAAATTTTTATTTTTTTAGAAAATAGAACCTGGTAGGAATCATCAAAACATATCAAAAGAAGCTGCTGAGAAAGTGGTCGCACCAGATCTATAGGTGAACCAATTTATAGTTTAGAGTATTTCCAAAGAATTTCTAGATATGGATACTGGGAATAAGAGGGGTGATCCAAGGTAGGTTGATCATTCAATCCATTTCTAGAAATTGAACCCACCCATATTATGAGGTGATTCATAACCATAAAATGATGAGGTGTGGCTATGCATAATGAATCATATAATTTATTTCATCGTCACACCAACAAAATATGAATTTCATGTTGGTAACATATATTTTGGCGGATCTTTCACACCAGTTCTAGGATTTAGTTGTTCATGAAAAATTAGACCATAGTGTGCAATTAGTGGATTGAGAGGAATTTTTTAACAAACAATTCTATCCTCATACATTAATAATTAAAATAACGATAGACATCATCATCATGAAGTAGGAAAATATGTTCATCATGGGTTATGTGGTCATGTCCATGAATTTAGTGTTCCTTCCACAAAATGATTCAACTAGTTCCTCCTTCAAGGCACACATATTTGAATGGGGTCTGAGTCATGAAATTTCCTCAAAGATTGGTCTGCACTATATTACGGATTATATAGAGATAGTCAATAGAGATACAATAACTAAAAGGGGTATCTCAACAGAAATGGTAGGAGGATTTATATTTATACCTATGGTAAATGATAAGATATCTAGTTCTTATAGAAAGCATAAGAGCCACACTAATTTCCATTGTGGGAGTTGGAATCCATATCAGATAATTAGATTGACGAATCTTCTTTAGAGACCCACATCTAAGGATAGGTGTTTCCAAGGTAATTATGTGGACCACATTATGTGAGAGTGAATGGTACCACCAAGTGGATGATACAATTTGAACAACATAGGGAATCTCCAATGATATTGTCACAATTCCCTATAGTATGGTGTTTAGGACACTCCTCTTTTACTGCAAGCATCATATTCTTAGAAAAGGTGAGTTATTCTAAAAAATTATCATCAGTATAAATGATCTATCTATGGTGATTCCATGAAAAACATGACCCCTCACCAAGGGAAATCTCTACAGTGAAACAAGGAACAAAGTACAGTGATAAATAAATTATATGGAGATAAACAGGTTATTCTGTAATATCATTCTATACTATCGACTATGAGTGGTATGATTATTTTGAATTATTTCCATATTCAAGTGTTATTTGAAATGGGTTCATCCAATTACATTATTTCTTCACATGTTAATGATTTGATGAGTTTAAAAGTTTAGATGATTCCTTCTATGATAAAACTTCAACCTCTGATTGGTCAAAGAGAATGTTGATCCACTGTGTGTAAAAAATGATCTATAACCATTGATAGAGTCAAGATTAAATGGGATTTATATGTGATTTTTATGGATTTACTTGATATAATACTAGGTATGGATTAGCTGAAATCATATAAGGCTCAAATAGACTGTTACACCCAAAAGGTTAGTTTTAAAACTAAATATGGTGTCTAGAATCTCCTTAGATGAGACCATAATGTTAAGGTAGGTGAATTGGGGTTGTTGGCCTATGTAGTTGGAATGATAGCATACTAGTTGGAAGAATTTTCATTTACATCAATGGAAGATATTGGGGGTAATAGTTTTATAGTAGTTATTCATATGTTTATAGATGTGTTTCATGATAATTTCTCAATGTTAACACTCATAAGAGAAGTGTAGGTTAAGATTGAACTTCTTCTAGGAACTAGTAATATTTTCCATTAGTCTTATCAAAAGGAACTAATAGAATATGTATAATTTAATGTGCATTTTGAAGAGCTTGAAATCAAAGGGTTCATTACACCTAACACGTCTTCATGGGAAGCAACGGTTTTGTTTCACAATAAGGTGGACATAACTCTTCAGTTGTCTATAAATTATCATAATATTAATGAAGTTATTATAATGAATCATTATCCACACACATGAATTGTTGATCTATTCAATCACTTTAGGATAGCATAGTGGTTTCATAAAATGTACATATGATCCATATATCACTAATTGCAGGTTCATAGGGAGGATATACAAAAGAAAAATATTAGAAGCAGATATGCCCATTATGAGTATATTTATATGCCTTTCTATCATATAAATTCATTGGAAGTCCTTATTCAAATGATGAATCATCTATTTTAGAGGTATAGGGATTTTTTTTGGTGGTGTTTGTGGATGAAATATTAGTGTATTCAAACTTAGGGTTTGATCATGATCAAGACATTATGATAGTGTTAGAAATCTTGAGGGGACATGGTCTTTATGAAAAACTATGAAATTGTTATTTTTTGATTCAATACAAACATTTTATTGGCCATGTATTTTTTGAAAGATTATTTCTTATATATCCAAAAATGTTTGTGGATGTGATGTGTTGAAAACCACTAAAGAACATATATGAGACAAATAGGTTTCATGATATTATAGAATATTATAGACACTTCATTCATGACAACTCACTACTATATTTTACAATAGAATCTTTGAAAAAGAATAATGTTCCATTCAAATTGAAGGAGAAATGTTAGTAGTCTTTTAAGAATGAAATGTTTTCCTTACATCAAAACCAATCTTGATTTTTCCAGAATTAGGACTATGGTATGTGGTGTATTATGATGGTTTGGGATCAAGGTTGATGTGTGTTCTCATGAATAGAGATCATGTTCTTTCTTATGGATCAAGGATGTTATTATTGAGTGATAATAATTACCCAACACATGATATAGAGTTATATTTTTAAGTACATGCTTTCAGAATAAGATTACATTATCTCTTTGGTGGGAAATTTACTATGTTTACGAATCATAAGAGCTTCAAAAATATTTTCTAATACATGGATTTAAACCTTATAAAATAAATTCGGATGGAGTATCTCCAAATTTTAGACTATTACTTGATGTATACACTAGGTAAAGGCAATTAGGTGGATGATGCATTAAGTAAAAAGTCATAAGCTCATATTGAAAAAGAAACATCAAATGAGTGGTAGCTGATATTAGTCCTAGCTATGATTCACAGGGAATGTGGTGACTGAGGTGAAATTTTATCCTTCATTATAGTTTCATTTGATCTAGATTTTGTGGGGACTATTAAAGTGGTATAGATATATGTTGTAGAATGTGTGGATATAAGTTCCAAAATCAATGGTGGGGAGACCATAGAGGGAAGGATGTTGGACGTGCATTCAGTTCCATGGATTATAAATTTGATGGTTGAACCTATGGAATGACAGGAAAAACTTATTTATTAGTACTAATATAGAGATGGTTTGTTCCAACTAAAATATAAAGTATTTATAAGTGATTATAAGTAAATTTTGTTTTGATAATTATGATGTGGATGGTGGTTAAGTTTGTTTCAGGATTTATAACATGCCTACATGTTAAGACTAAGCATCAGGGAACATCAGATATCATGAAGTCTTTACCTATCCTTGTTTGGAAATAGGGGTAGATATCTATGGATTTTGTAACAAGTCTCCAAAAAAAGGTTCAAAAACATGATACAATATGGGTGATAGTGGAAAATCTTATCCAGTCTCCATGTTTCGTTCTGATTTGTGAATCTCATATAGTAAAGGATTTATCAAAAATATATATATCTAAAAATTGGTAAAGTGGCATGGTATACCATTTTCATTATTTTTATATAGATATATCCATTATATATCTTGTTTTTGGAAATCCAAATGGAAATCCCATGGGACTCAGTTGACCATGAGTATGGCATATCATTTACCAAAATACAGAAAATCTGAAAAAATGATACAAATGTTGGAACACATGTTGTAGTCTTGTGTAATAGATTTTGTTGTCAAATGGGAAGAACATGTACTTTTAGTGGAGTTATATTATAAAACAGATTTTATTTCTCTATATATTTGGTTCCATTTGATGAATTGTAATGTTTTCTATGTCGTTCTTCACATTATTTGGTAGAAACATGTGATCCTTTACTAGTTGGGGTGATCCTTGACCAAAAAACCAAAGAGAAGATTCAATTTATTAAGAAATATATGGAGACTGTTTAGAGTTGTCAGAAATTATACATGGACTATAATAGATGTATTTTTCCATTGAGTTGAGTGATCATACTTTATTTTGGAACTCCCAAATGATTTGACATATTCATTTTGGTTTGCAGGGAAAGTTATCTCCTTGATACAGAGGCCCTTCTAAGATACTATAATGGGTTGGTGAGGATTCATATAAATTGGTATTTTCACCCTGGTTCAGTGAGGTGCATAATGTTTTCCATATATATCAAATGGAAAAATATCAACCTATTCATAACCATGTGATCAGATGGGATCATGTTGAACTTGATCTAGAATCGTCATTGGATAATATCCCAGTGAAGATTGTTGATAGTATATAGAAACTATTTAATGAAAAAAGTATCAATCTAGTGCGGGTTTTGTGGAATCATCGTCAGATTCAAGAAGAGGCCTAGGATCATATGAAGGAAATGAATGAGAAATGGTCAGATCTATTTCAATTAAATGATGATTTTCAACTTTCAGGTGATGGAAACAGCAATGTATGTGTGAATGTTTCACCCTCTGTTTCAAGTAATTCATTATTTATGATTTTTAGGTATGTAATGTCTATGGGTATTGTTTGGGATAATTTGGTTAACTTATATAGTGTTATCATGGATTTCCTAAAGGTAATAATTTTGGGAAATCCATGCAATTACTATAGGAAACATTTCATAATTATACATGGGCTAATTGAAAGGTGCACAGGTGATTCAAAATTTTTCCAAACAGTACGGATGCCTGGTTGAAATCATGAAACATGAGATAATTGGATTTGGAATGGTCGGTGTACTATTTGGAGTCCAAATGAGCCAACAGTGTGAGGTTCATACTTGGGATAGAAGATGGGACGCAGTTAACTGAGGGCTTTTCTAACTATGCGACTAATCATGAATAGGTTAAAATTGAGATCCTAAAATTGCGGAACTTAATATTTTTTTACTTTATCAACCTTTTCCCCTCCAATGGGATCGTAACTAATGATTAAATCTTCCCGAAAGGCTATGTAATATTCTCCAATCGATTTAGAGATGATATGAAGGATTCTCCTAATTATATGAAACCATATTCTCATGGTAACCCACCATTCATTATGCTTCTTGGTAGTTTTCCTTATATTTTCTTTTCCCTATCTATCGTTTTCTTCAATATACATCCTCTACGACTAGATATAATATATTTCATTCCATATATGATTATAATTATCCATTTTGATTGATGTGGAATTGATCCGAGGAGAGGTTTTGGAGATTTGAATTTGTTTCATTGGCATATGAGTTTCATTCTATATTGTCTCCATAAATTCCATTTTTGGTGGGTTCACAATCAATTCATCTATTTATAATATTATGTATTATTTTAAATTAATTAAATGGATTGAATTTGGTTGTGATTTTTATAAATCATTGTATAATACCTCTTTAGTTGTTATTTGTGGATTTTTTTTGAAATTATGGAATTGTATTGAAATTTGCTTTGACAAATGATTTTAAAATATATTTTTAGTTTGTTTTTTGAAAAACCATGTTTTCATTAAAATAATTTCATTAAAATGGGTTTTCCCTTTAAATAGTTTTATTTTGTGACTGTATTGGATTTTTTGGGCATACTTGGTGGTATGTGTTCATATTGCATTATAAGGGGTGGTTGAAATGTCTCCATGTAATTCATTCCAATGATGTAATGGCACAAGGGATTTAATAACCTTGTGAGAACACGGTAGATTGGAGAGAATACACTCATGAGAATGGAATTTTCATAATAAAGCATTCATGTGTAGATATGTGGATATATAGATATGTGTATTTGAATGGTGTTTTCCAAAGGTGGAATAAATTAGATGGGTTTAAAACCTCATTTGGTTATATTCCCTACAAATTGTTATATTTTTGAGAAAACTATTATACTAAGGAAGATTTTTATATTTAGTCATAAACTTATTATAGAAATTTTTTTATATAAACAGTTTTATATAAATATGCTAACATATGCTATCCATGTGGTCTAAGTAGGTAATTTATTAGTGGAAAATAGTCTATGTTTGATTACTCACCCTTGTTTTCTCACTTTGTTGACATTATAGAAGTTGTTTATCGATACATGGGAAAAAGGTAAATTTCCACACTTCATTAGATGTACATCGGGATGCTTGGTACTTTTTGTGGAGTTGGAAAATGGAGCATGTTTGTATCATGGAGTTGTCTATAGATTCTTTTATTTTTATAATCTACTACTATGTACATTGATATTGTTGTCCTTCACTATAATACATGTTTTTAACTTGACATCAATAAAAAAATATCTAGTCTTATTTCACTATAAGAATGCATCATATAGAGGTTTATTGGGTTAAAAAATGTTTGGTTGGATGTTTTTTTTAAAGGAACATCATACCCCTATGTATTGAATCCCTTAAGAATTTATTTCTAGCCTTTGGAATCATGGGGATATCACTTAATTCCATGTGATATCCATCCACCTTCTCTTGTCAATTTATTAGGGTTGGGTTGTTACATTGATAATTCTAGATTCAATAAAATTCTAGGTTGTCTATTGTGATGGTTCCAGATCTGGGTTGGGGTGTGTTATTATGTAGGTAGACTATGTTTCTACTTATGGATCATAATATTTATGATTATATGAGAAGAACTACACAACACACACTTTTTAATTTCCTACTAAATTCAATACCTTGATGGTTGGGCATCTTTACCTCTTTGGGAAAGAATTTATAGTTTGTATGGATCATATGAATTTGAGACACATTTTCTCACATAGATATTTCAATTTGAGAAAAAAATATGGAGGGAGAATCTTGAAATGTTTTACTTCAACATAATTTATACACTAGGTAAGTGGTACTCTATTGAGAATTCATTAATAAGAGTGTAATATTTCATGCTGGGAAAAGAGGCTTTAGATCAATGGCTGTTAATTTTAGTAATAACAAAAATGAATTTAGATTGTGTAGTCCATGTTAGTTTTATGCCTTTTCTTGTTCCATTTCTTCCATATTCGGTTGAGATGGTTATAGAGGCACATACATTAGATTCTAAATGCGTTCCAATGAGTTAAAAACTCATTAGCAGGGAGACTATTAAGGGATAAAATCCAGATTGATATTTTGGTTTTTGAGATAATATGAGAATATCATTATATTGTCAATAATAATATATCCAATATTACAACTATTTGAGGTGGGTTATTCATCCTACAGTACAAAATTTGTACTAAAGAATTGGAATACAAATATTTTATGGTGGGTGTGAAATGAAAATTGTCTGATTTTGTTTTGAGATGCATCACCTTCCAGTACAGAAAGTTATCTGATCGATACAAATTCCCTAGTGAGAATGATTAATTTTGTTGGATTGGTGGATCAATATTAAAAACATATATTATCGATGCCTATATTTTTTAGATAGTGATGCGTCGTTAAATCATTTACCAATTCTTGTCAAAAAATTTTGAAAACAAGGAATCAATAATTAGTGAACTTTATAAAAGTTTCTAGATAAAGATGTTTCTAAATTTATCTAAATATAAATGTTTATAAATTTTGTTAATTAGAAACACCTCATTTAATGATTTTTTTTATAAATATTTTAAAATAAGTTATAAAGTAGCTATATTTTCTATATACATATATTTATTTAAATCCATGATTTTTAATATTTTTAAAAGAGAATATTTTTTAAATAAATAAATATATATTTATATATGAGTATATATAAATATTTTAGTAATACTCACACATAAAACTCTCGGATTTCCTCCCCTCAAGTTCAGGATAATTCCATTATTCCCCTCTCACTATGAAAAGATGCTCCACACTCTTTTTATGCCCTACCCTCATGATAGGGCTAATGCACCCTCACCTCTCCATGTCAGAAGAAACCCCTCCCTACTCCGGAAATGTTCAAAAAATGAGATTGTAAGTCATCACCCTAAGAATCCTAGAAAATAAACATAACAAATCATTTATGAAAATTTTTTTTATCAGATCGTGTTATGGTATTTATATAATAATATATTTTATTATTTAGAAAATTTACATATTATATATATAATTTTATCAATATAGATAAGTATATTAATTTATAAATCTAATATATATGTATATATATGATTATATTTTATAAATTAGTATTATATATGTATATGCTTTTATGTGTGTGTATGTGATAATATATTTCTGTGTGTGTGTGTAAATATTAATATATATATTTGTATGTATCTATATGTAAAATTTTAAATATAATTTTTTAGTTATATACATGTAAATGAAAAGAATTTTATATATATATATTTAAATTTTCCTTGTTTTCTTACAAATATGACTCAATTTGAACTCGATCTACTTTTATAAACAAATTTATAATTATATAATTATTGTAATGGCCTATACCTCTCTGGTCCATTCCTTTGTGAAAATGTGTTGTTTGAGGTGTTTGGGGAGGTCAAGGTGACTTATCCCCAACACTTAGCCAAATTTCCAATTCAGTGAACAGTTCTATCGGTGAGGTTTTGTGAACAGTTCTATCGGTGAGGTTTAGTGAACAGTTCTGTCGGTGAGGTTCAGTGAACTGTTCAATCAGTGAGGTTCAGTGAACAGTTATATCAGTGAGGTTTTGTGAATAGTTCTATTAGTGAGGTTCAATGAACAGTTCTATTGGTTATGTTCAGTGAATAGTTCTATTGGTGAGGTTTAGTGAACAATTCTGTTAGTGAGGTTCAGTGAACAGTGTTCTATCGGTGAGGTTTAGTGAACAATACCCTATTGGTGAGGTTCAGTGAATAGTGTTCTACTGGTGAGGTTCAGTGAACATTGCTCTATCTGTGAGGTTCAGTGAACAGTTCTCTATCGGTGAGGTTTAGTGAACAGAGCTCTATCGGTGAGGATCAGTGAACAGTGCTATATTAGTGAGGTTCAGTGAATAGTGGTCTATTGGTGAGGTTCAGTGAACAATGTTCTATTGGTGAGGTTCAGTGAACAGTGTTATATTGGTGAGGTTCAGTGAACAATGTTCTATCGGTGAGGTTCAGTGAACAGTGTTCTATCAGTGAGTTTCATGAACAATGCTTTATCGGTGAGGTTCATGAATAGTGTTCTATCAATGAGGTTCTAATGGTGAAGTTCATGAACAGTGTTCTAACAGTAAGGTTCATGGATAGTGATTCCAGCTTCCTACAGTTTCACCCCTTCATCGTTTTCCTTTGACGTAAAATGCATTTAAAGCCTCATTTTAAGGACACTTAAGGCCAATTACAAGGCCATAAATCCTATATTAATTATTCATATGCCTTGGGATGTTTTTTTACTTGTTCAAACTATGTGGTTTAATGTGATCCACTTTTAATGGGGAATTAAGTGTATCTTAAACCGTCGCCCCATTAAATCATCAAAAGGGACAAGATATCTTCCTCCCTTGTTTTTCCTCTTTGTTCTCAGCTATGAGAAGCTAGAACCTTTCAATCATTCCCATAGGAGTTTCTCAATCAAACTTTACCCCTCATATTAGTTCCTCTCTGATTTGATGCAACCAAGTTGTATCAATCAATCTTTAAAATAAGGTATGTTTTATTGTCATTACTTTGGTGACCATCTTCTCATGTTTCTACTTTCCCAATTATAGAATGTAATCCTTATGCTTATAATGGAGTTTTCTTGGGTTTTGGTTGGTGAGATCGTACCATGGCATCCTCGGGTGGATATAGTCGTCGTGGGAGTGGTATTGTGACCCGTTGTGTGGATAAAGAACGTGAGGAACTGTTTGATGTAGGGTATTTGTTGCTTCTCTTTTCTTTTACGTGCAATTGTATTGTTAACACATTTAATCCCATTTGATGACAATGGAATTGACATAATATATATTTTAACCGGATAAATAAATTGATATCGATCGTATCTTATTGTCACCATGTTTTTCAATATATTTTGATATCTATACTTTCTTTGATTAGTTGTTTGTTCTTGATGGAAATAGGAAAAGAACATAAACTGGGATTAATTGATAATTGTTTGGATAAGGATAAAGAGTTATGTAAACGAATCTGTTTCCTTTTGTAATTTGATGTTAATCAAATTGGTGCAGTAAGCATGTTCATTTATTTGTGATAGCTTACTATTAGGTTTCCTGAATTTAGAACCAAGGAATAATAAATCTGTTAATCCAAGATGGATTAAAGAACTATTGGTTTTTAAATGATAATTGCTTGCAGGGTTCTGAGTTACCCTCTTGTTTGTTTAAGGGTCAAGAGACCAATTGTGAAGAGGTTTTTTTACTGCTACTTGTGTTTTGATGTGAGACTGGATGGTTGTGGTAATAAGTGGAGGCTTGGAGGCGTTTTTTGTTGTGGCAGCAGATGACGCCTAGAGTGTCGAGATGCATCGGTTTATGCATGTGGGTGTCAGGGAGGACAACAAGGATGATGTAATGGGATAAATGTGATTGTTGGATGCTTTATGTTTCTTTGGTATTTTATCTACATTACTCTTCTCCACTAATCAAGGCATCTGGTCTTACTTACCCTTCTTCTAAAAGTTGTGAAGACACGCAGGGTATGCCACATTCTTTCGGTGTTTATCTCCTCAAGTAAGGATGGTTATATTCTCTTGCAATAAGTGGAAATGACTCGACGGGTAGTTCATATACTTACAGTGTTGAGCCCCCTTGTGTTTAGTAGCATAGAATGTTTTTCTAGAATTCTTGAGAATGTGGAAAAGTATTTCTGTAATGAAAAATTGAATAAATGGTGTTAACCCATGGGGATGGAGTTTCTGGAACATACTGATGATGTTGTATTTTATTTAGGAACAATTGAATTTGGGTGTGATTCTAATGAAATTTAATGTGGAATTGTTCATAGTTAATTAATGTTTAATGAATTAATTAACATACAGTGGAACTGATAAAAAATGGAATAAGGTAATCTAATAAATCTCTTTAAATGGTTGTGTTCTTATAGGGTACCTAGTATTAGAAGTAGCAGCCTGGAGTCTGAGCATCATTAGCTTCAGTTGTGTCTAAGACTAGGTTATACCCATAGCGTGGTTGTGATTTATAGTATATTCTGTGATTTTTGTGTTTCTATATGCTACTCCACCCTTTCAGTAAGGTAAAATGACACCCCGGGGATTCTGAGCCTTGGGGGTGTTTTCCCCAACATTCTGGTGGGAGGATGGATGGATGACTACCCCCTTTGGCGCCTCTCTCTTCTCTTGGTAGTTACTTGTGCTGGTAGACACAATGGTTAGTTTTCCCAATATATGTGTGTAGAGGGCTGTAATGGCTTGTGATTATTCATACAAATATATTCTGGATATAGTATCCTATGGACTATTATAGGTGTAACGTGTATGGGCTGTGATGGCTATGGGATTCTTACTTAGTGTATGGGTTGTAATGGCTTGAGGTATAATACGTGATGTATGATACACATTATGCGGGTTGTGGTGGCTCCCAGAAACTACTTGGTTACTTTTCTTATGTGGATGTGGTTGTTTTGTAGCACGAGGTTCACATTGTGGTGCTTCGCCCAGGTTTCTACGGGTAAGCCTTTTTTGAGAGAGATTCTCAGGACGTGTGACATTGGGGAAAAGCGGCGAACTAGCGGGGAAGTAGTAGCGGGGTACCCTTGATATTCTTTATTATATGATATATTCTTATTTGCATTACTTGGTGAGAGTATCCATGGTGAGGTTGGGAACTTAGTATACCTATTTAGTTGACGAGTTAGTTTCACTTCTTGTTCACTGTGCTTTAGTATGATTTCATTACTTTTGCACATGAGGCTTCAGGGAGGATCCCATTGAGTATACTTTTATACTCAACCTAGGTATAAATAAACTATTTTTTAGGTCACTTGGAGTTGGTTCGAGATCAGGCTGGTTATTGCTAGCTTGTGGTTATAGGAGATGTTCGGTCTTGTGGTTGATACAATTTTTATAGCATCCCGCCTTTTTATAACATAAACTTTCATTACATTACACAAAACTGAGGATCATTAAGGTTTAGTGTCTTGGAAACTAGGAACATAATACATGAAAACAACATAAAACATTCTTCTTAAAAACTTTAAAGGCTTATCCTTAAGTTCATCCTAGGTTCATTACTGCATCTCATAACCTGGGGACATACATCAAAAGAAAGGGTTAGCAGAATGCCCAGTAAGGGAAATAAGAGAAACATTTTACATGTGAACTTGAGATACTTCAATAAGGTCATGAAAAGAACTTTAAGGAATGAGAAAGAAATCATGAGGAATTATATAATAAAAATAACATTTTTGATAACTTGAAGATGTGGCTACATCATTTAACATAGACAATCATGAACATATCACGAAGGTCTATCCCCAAGGTGTCATTTGAAAATTACCAAGGTTATTCACCAAGGTATCGTGAAAATTGTAATCTCTAGTGGTTACATCATTACCCAATGCATTGGAGCACTATCAGGGAGCACCCTTAAATTTACCTTTATTATCATGTGAGCCACATATTTCATCATCAATAATTTCATAAACAACCCATATAGCATAAAAGAAATGGGTTTAATTTCATAATCATAACGTTTTAAAACAGCTTTAAAGACATGATCCTTTTGTCACATTAAACCCACGGAAAGGGAATGAAGGTCTCATGTATGTAAATCCCAGAATTTAAAATAGAACATTTTGGTATATATGTGAATACCCATTTAGGATAAAGAGATTTGAGTATTAAATTAATAAAATGAAAGAACTTTAGAAAAAGAGAGAGACATTTTGAGACGAAAATTCTGCAGCATAACGGCTATGTTACAGGGTTTTTGAAAACATTGAAAAGAGAGGGGACATGGGTCAAACATTCATAAATGACCCATAAAACAGTATAGGGACAGAATATAAGGGATTTAAGAACATGTTAATGAAATTTGAAAATATACCATATGAAATGAATAACATGAAGGAAGAAAAAAAAAGATTTCTCTTATGAAAATTCGGCAGCCTAACGACGTCACATAAACTTCAACCAAAACTGAATTGACGAGATAAAATAGGGTCTATCATCATATGAACATAAAATATTGGTATGATAGATATAGAGATCATACCCCAACATAATAAAAAGTAACTATCCTGACTGAACATGGAATTAGAACTTTGAAAAAGGAGAAAGTTTAAAGAACCACTTAAAAATTCGGCAGCCAAACGACGCCACTTAAAACGTCAAAAAACTGAGTTGAAGAGATCAAATGGGGTCTCTCATAATATTATCATTAAAGATAAGTATAATAGATATAGAGATAATTCCACAAAATAATAAAAAGGAACTTTAAATACTTGACATGAAAGTAGAACTTGAAAATGAGAAGAGTGAAAGAACCACTTAAAAAATTCGGCAGCCAAACGACGCCACTTAAAACATCAAAATACAGAATTGAAGAGATAAACTGGGGTCTCTCATCATATGAAAATAAAATCTCAGTATGATAGATATAAATATCATACCCCAACATAATAAAAAAGAACTTGAAATACTTGACAAGAAAATAGAACTTGAATATGAGAAGGGCGAAAGAATCTGTTACAAACATTTCGGTAGCCTAACGGCCCCACTTAAACATTCATAAAATGAAATGATGAGTAAGAGGAGGTATCTCGTCATATGAACATAAAAAGAACAGTATAATTAATATAAAATAACATCATCCAACATAAGAACATGGAGCATAAATTAAATGACTTAAAAAAGAGAATTTGAAAAGAAAGAGAGAGGTCAGATCCCTTACCTTAAAATGTAACTCTTAAAACTCAAAGGATTGGACCTTGAGGGCTTGGGGCACCTTGGGAGGACTCCTTGGGACGTAATAATACCAGAAATTCGTTGGGAATGTGTTGGGAGTAAAATTAAAGGAGGAAAGGGTGGGTATTTATAGGGAAAATGAGGGGACAAGGCATCAATAGCCAAGGGACACCTCACAAGTGCTTTTCTCAAAACCATGTGCTCTCCTATGGAATTTACCATGGAGTTAGGATACATGGGTCCCCCAATACAATAATTCATCACCTTTGTCTGGAAAACCCTTAAAATATCTCATGACATCATCATGACACAGTTATGATGTCATTAAACATACCGAAACCCTAAAACTGTATTTTTACTATTCACTGAAAAATTTATCTTTCTCAGAAAAATCCCAAAATTTCACATTAACCAAATATTGATGCTCTAATTACATTTATGAACTCCATTTTATATAAATAATTTTCTAAATATTTTTAATTTAATTTTTAAATAAAAACACTATTCATTAAGAATTCATTTTTTTCAGAAAAATCCCAAAAAATTACCATAACATAATATCGATGCTCTGAGCTCAAAAATAAAGTCGATTTTATAAAAATAATTTTCTAATTATTTTTAATTAAATAACACTATTCACCCAAAAAAAATATAATACTTGACTAATAATTTCTTAAATCGTTATTTAACCATTTTATTGAATCACATTACTTAATCAAGACATCTAAATTATATTAAAACTTTCTTTAAGTGACATTAATAATCCATTTGGTCACATTACTAATCCTAAGCGTAAAATCACAATTCATAATTTAGTATCCTTCAAAAATTAAGTTGATCTTATTAGACTCCAAATTCCTTATTGAACACTTTTGCAGAAGATCATTTTTTGAAAATCATTACACATCATTAATTATATAAGATTTACATAAATATTTTAAAATATATTTTTTTCCAAAATTCATCAATAAAATACATCCTAAAATTATCCGGAAATTTGAAATTTCACAAACATCACTAAAGGAAGAAATCTCAATTTATTCATCCCAAAGGTTTACACAAAGAAGCTATGGTCTCGTTATATAGCCCCTTATAACACCAGCATATGACCTAAGTGTAAGGTGTTCTATGGTGAGAGAATCTGGGGGAGGCTTAGATAACATTTCCCTAGTAGTAATATCCACCAACTTTAACTTCTCCCGCAGGAATTTCCGTTCAAGCTTGACACACTGGAGTTCGGCTTGGGCTTGGTCCAAAGAGAAGCCCAAAGATGCTACCTCCTTCCCAAGCTCTGATAAGTGGTCTTCATAAGGTTCGAGTCTACTGGATGAAGCCATCGACTCCTCTTTCTGCATTAACCATTAACATCTCTATTAAATCGTTAAGAGTAAGTTAATATACTATTTAAAAATTTTGGGTCGTTACATTCTTCCCCCCTTAAGATATTTCTTCCCCGAAATTTATACTTGAGGCATAGTTGAAAAGGTTAGGGTACTTTTGCTTCATTGTTTCCTCAGGCTCCCAAGTCTCTTCTTCATATTTATGATTCCTCCACAACACTTACACAAGGTGGGTATTCTTGTTTCGTAGAACCTTGTCTCTAAGGTCCAAGATCTTCACTGGCTGCTCCTCATAAGAGAGTTCATGTTCTAGTTGTTCCACCTCTGGGTTCAGTACATGCGAAGGGTCGGGTATGTACTTCCTCAAGAGAGATACATGGAAGACATCATGAACATGAGCTAGGTTTGGTGGAAGTGCTAGGCGATAGGACACTGCTCCTATGCGATCAAGGATTTCATAGGGGCCAATGTACCTAGGGCTGAGATTCCCTTTCTTCCCAAACCGCATGACTCTCTTCCATGGAGAAATTCGAAGGAAGACTTTTTCACCAACACAAAACTCTAAGTCCCTTCGACGGTTGTCATCATAGCTCTTCTGCAGACTCTGAGCAGCCTTTAGTTGTTGTTGGATGGCATTAACCTATTCTGTCATCTCATGCACAAGATCAGGCCCAAGAAGCTTTCTCTCACCAGTTTCATCCCAACAGGTAGGAGTTCTACATCGCTTTCTATATAGAGCTTCATAGGGTGCCATCTGATTACTCGAAAGGAAGCTGTTGTTATAGGAGAACTCAACTAATGGGAGGTGTTGATCCCATCCACCTTTAAATTCCATTGAGCATAATCTCAGCATGTCTTCGAGTGTCTGAATAGTCCTTTCAGATTGGACATCAGTTTGAGGATGATAGGTCGTACTAAAATTCAATTCAGTATTAAGAGCATGTTGAAGACTTCTCCAGAATTTTGATGTGAATCTTGGATCACGATCAGACAAGATGGATAGTGGTACCCCATACAGCCTTACCACTTCCTTTACGTATATCATGGAAAGTTGGTCTAGAGAGAAATCTTCCCGAATAGAGATAAAATGGGCGGTCTTGGTGAGACGGTCCACAATAACCCATATCGCATTGTTTCCTTTGGATGTTTTCAGGAGACCGGTTACAAAGTCCATGGTGATATTATCCCACTTCCATACTGGTATGGGTAGCGGTTGTAATACCCCCTTAGGAAGTTGTCATTCTGCCTTTACTTGCTGACACACCAGGCACCTTGTAGTGAAATCAGCAATCTCCCTCTTCATGTTATCCCACCAATAATGATCACGAAGGTCTCTATACATTTTAGTTCTTCCCAGATGTATAGAGAAAGTAGAGTTATGAGCTTCATCCATAAATTATTTCTTTATCTCCGAAATAGATGGAACACATAGTCTTGTAGGAAATTTCAATACACCTTCTTGATCAATATTGAAATCAGGAAACTTCCCATCCATTACAGCCTCAAACATCTCCTGCAGCAAAGGATATTCTTTTTGAGCCTTCTTGATCTTCTCTATTAATGAAGGTTGAGAAATCATTTTGGATAAGGTTGATGATGTCCCTTCCCTTATAATTCCCATGTCCAGTTTTACTAGATCTTTAATCAAGGGATCTCCTAGGATCCTCATTGTTTCCAGAACAACAGGATCTTTCCTGCTTAATGCATCTGAAACTTTGTTTGCTCTTCCAGGGTGATAATGAATTGAACAATCATAGTCTTTAATAAGCTCCAACCATCTCCTTTATCTCATGTTCAATTCTTTCTACGTGAAAATATACTTTAAACTTTGGTGGTCGGTGTATATATCACATTTCTCCCCATAAAGATAGTTCCTCCATATCTTTAGAGAAAAAACAACTGCCTCTAGCTCTAGATCATGTGTAGGATAATTCTGCTCATGAATCTTCAACTGTCGAGATGCATAAGCACACTACTAGAATTTTGAGTATCTGCGCCCCTGCACACGGGCGACCGCCATTGGCGGTCGCTATTAAAACTATTAGCGACCGCCAATGGCGGTCGCTAATCCCGTCTAAAAAACGCGGGATTTTTCCCGCCCTGTCATTCCCAATTGTTTCATCACCCGCCGCTACAACTTCAGGCCATCTCCCCACCGCGCGCCGCCACATTCGGTCACCCCTTCCAACACCTATGTCGGCCCTCGCTTCCCCCTTCCCCCTTGTAGGTTAATCCCCGTCATCCCCCACATCAACAACCACCGTCCACATGCACCATCAACATACTTCACATACCTCCGGCCACCGAAGATCCGCCATGACCGGCGGGTGAAGCTTCATCATCCCCCATCGCCACTGCTGTGTCCACTGGTTCCATACAGCGCAAAAAAATGTTGTATTTCGATAGAGGCTTTAGCGACCGCCATTGGCGGTCTCTATTGCTCTTTACAGACGAAGCAACAGCGACCGCCAAAAGCGGTCGCTAGGCGGTCTCAATAGGCCTTTAGCGACCGCTTTTGGCGGTCGCTAATGGCCATTAGTGTAGTAGTGGCAATTACCTTTTCATTTTTTAGGAGGACACACCCAATCCCTTTTAGAGATGCATCGCTAAAAATAATGAATCCTTCTCCGATAGAGGGTAGTGTTAACACAGGTGCAGTAACCAATCTCTTCTTCAGATCTTGGAAACTTTCCTCGCATTCCTTTATCCAGATGAACTTAACCCCTTTTCTATTCAACATGGTTAGAGGATTAGAAAGCCATGAAATGTTTTTCAAAATCCTCCTATAATATCATGCTAAACCAAGGAAACTATGAATCTCAGTTACTGTTGTAGGTTGAGGCCACTCCTTCACAACCATTGTCTTTGCAGGGTCAACCGAGATTCCTTCATTGGTTACGATGTGCCCCAAGAAAGCCACTTGTTGTAACCAAAACTCACACATGCTGAACATTCCAAAGATCCTCTCCTTCCGCAGATTTTTCAAAATAACCCTCAGATGATCTTCATGCTCCTCACGACTTTTTGAATATATCAAAATATCATCAATAAAACCTACCACAAAGTTATCAAGGTAGTCCTTAAAGACTCTATTCATCAAATATATGAAAATATCAGGAGAATTAGTCAAGACGAAGCGCATAACAGTAAACTCATAATGCCTATATCTTGATCGGAAAGCAGTATTTGGAATATCTTCCTTCTTCACCCTCAGTTGATGATAACCAGATCGACGGTCGACCTTGGAGAAGAATTGAGCCCCACGAAGTTGGGTCAAATAAATCAACAACTCTTGGAAGAGGGTATTTTTTCTTCCCTGTGATACCATTCAGTTCCCTATAATCAATGCATAGCCGCATTGATCCATCCATCTTCTTCACAAAGAGAACTGGTGCTCCCTAGGGAGACACAATCGGTCGGATAAACCCCATCTCCAAAAAGTCTTGGAGTTATTTCTTT
This sequence comes from Viscum album, assembly GCA_963277665.1. Lineage (NCBI taxonomy): Eukaryota > Viridiplantae > Streptophyta > Magnoliopsida > Santalales > Viscaceae > Viscum > Viscum album. The sequence continues at coordinate 2,086,325,883 of OY728122.1, read as the reverse complement.
AACTCTTCTAGCACCTATACGGAGTCTTTGATATCGGTTGAGACCCAGGTACGAGTTCAATGGATAACTCTACCTCTATTTCTAGGGGAGGTCTAGGTAACTACTCAGGAAATACATCCATGTATTCCTGAACAATCGGAACATCTTCTATTTGTATGCTCCCTTTTCCTTCATCATCATCACCTATTAACTCCATAAAGAAAGCTATAGGAGGTGCTTCTAGATAGGGATCAGCTAGGGATATCTCTCCTTGGAAGATAACTGTAGGTCGTTTATTCAAGACTACTGAGTTTTCCTTACTTCTGCATTTGATATTAGCATTATACATTGAGAGCCAGTCCGTCCCTAGTATAACGTCGAATTCCAACATGGGAATGACTAGTAGATTTGCGATAAGATTGTGCTCACTAAATTAAACACTAGAGTCTCTAAACATTGTTGATGCATGGATAATCCCACTTGGAGTCATGACTGAAAATTCTACCACAAGAAGTTCAGGGATTGATTCTATATTCCTTGCAAAATTGGAGGAAATAATGGAATGCGTAGAACCAGAATCAAACAAAGTATTTTCTAGTTTTGAGAGGAAAATAAGAGTACCTGCTACCATATCATTTGGGGCTTCAACATTAGTTGTTGTGATAGAAAAAGCATGACCTTGATCCCTTATCCTTTTATGAGGTTGATGGTGATTCCCCTCCACCGCCCTCGGATTTGGACATTGATTAGCAAAGTTCCCAAGTTGTCCACACTTGAAGCATGTGACTTAGGGTAGGGCCAGAACCATCTTTCCTCTATCGTTAGTTTTGGTAAGTTGAGGCTTCACATCACTACGAAAATTCCGAGAAATATGGCCTTCTTTTCCACACCTGTAGCACTTACCACTTCCTATCAAGCAGTTCCCCGAATGCTTCTTCCCACATTTATTGCATGTGGCATGTTACATATGCTTTCCACCTCTTTCCTGATCATAACTTCTTCCCAGGCTTGGTTCTAGATTTCTCTTCTTATCATTAGATTTTTAAGACCACTATGTCTCCCCAAACTATTGTTCAACATTCATAGCACTTCGAAATATTTCTTCATAGCTATCATAGTCCCTGTCGGCTAGATTCTTCCACAGATGAGGGCGTAGTCCACCAATGAATCTATCAACCTTCCCATTAGGGTCCATGACAAAGCTTGAGGTATAACGGTAAATCCTTGTGAAGTTCATCTCGTAGGTTCCAACTGATTCATTCTCCTTCTGCTTCAGCTCGAGAAATTCTTTCTCCATTCTCGTTCTCATCGAACGAGGGAAATAATTATTAAAGAATATTCCCCGGATCTCTTCCCACTCCATAGATTCCATCTCTCCTCGTGGATTCATGTTTTTGATCAGTGACCACCACTTATCAACTTCTCCCTCTAGGTGATAAACATCAAGGGTGACTTTTTCTTGTTCTGAATAATGAAGTACAGAAAAGATCTTTTCAATGGAGCTTATCCATTGTTCCGCAACCAATGGGTCTGTAGATCCACTGAATGTAGGTGGTTGTTGATGCATGAAGGACTCAATAGAATGTTTTTCCCTTCGTGGTGAGATCGGACTCTCAGCTTGATTCAAGTTATTACTCATACTTTGAGTTAGTTGGTTCATCATTCGTATGAATGTTTCCATTCCAGCTTCCATCGGAGGGCTGTCAGCACATGGTGCATTGCGGTCACCATCTGTACGGTTTCTCCTATTGCCTGACATTTTCTAAAAGAATAAAACTTTAGTGAGAAACTTATTTCATTTATGAATCTTTTAACTAAGACTTCATGCTTAGACAATTACACTTCTCTATAATTCCTTCACAATGATTCATAAAAATCTTCTGATTAACCAAACATATCCCCCAGGAGTGTCGTAACCAAGAGTACAACAAGGCCTGTTCTCGTGCACCAGTTCCCATTTGAGTCTAGATCAAAGAGGTGTTTTCTGGTTTTACCCCTATGTACATCTATTCCAGAGCCGCCTCTACCTGCTTGTATCCAGACAAGGATGTATTTGTTTGATAACCCACTTACTCAATACTTACCAAAATACCAGGATGTTTTCCTATATTTTAACTTTTTTATAGGGTTCTTAATGATGTTTTTATATAGTAATTTCCACAAATAACTAAAGAATACTTTGATACCAACTATAGAATCCCTCCTTTTAATAACATAAACATTCATTACATTACACAAAATTGAGGATCCTTAAGGTTTAGTGTCCTGGAAACTAGGAACATAATACATGAAAACAACATTAAACATTCTTCTTAAACACTTTAAAGCATTCTCCTTTAGTTCATCCTAGGTTCATTACTACATCTCATAACCTGGGGACATACATCCAAAGAAAGGGTGAGCAGAAGGCCCAGTAAGGGAAACAAGAGAAACATTTTACATGTGAACTTTAGATACATCAATAAGGTCATGAAAAGAACTTTACGGCATGAGAAAGAAATCATGAGGCATTTTATAATAAAAATAACATTTTTCATAACTTGAAGATGTGGCAACATCATTTAACATAGAAAATCATGAAAATATCACCAAGGTCCACCCCCAAGGTTTCATTTGAAAATTACCAAGGTTATTCACCAAGGTATCGTGTAAATTGTAATCTCTAATGGTTACATCATTACCCAATGCATTGGAGCACTATCAGGGCGCACCCTTAAATTTGTCTTTATTATCATGTGAGCCACAAATAACATCATCAATAATTTTATAAACAACCCATATAGCATAAAAGAAATGGGTTTCATTTCCAAATCATAATGTTTTAAAAACTTCTTTAAAGACATGATCTTTATGTCACTTTAAACCCACGGAAAGGGAAAGCAGGTCTCAAGTATGTAAGTACCAGAATTTAAAATAGAATATTTTGGTATATATATGAATACACATTTAGAATAAATATCTTTGAGTATTAACTTAATAAAATTAAAGAACTTTAGAAAAAGAGAGAGACATTTTGAGACGAAAATTCGGCAGCATAACGTCTATGTTACAGGTTTTTTGAAAACATTGAAAAGAGAGGGGACACGGGTAAAACATTCATAAATGACCCATAAAACAGTAGAGGGACAAAATATAATGGATTTAAGAACATGGTAATGAAATTTGAAAATATACCATATGAAATGAAGAATATGAAGGAAGAAAAAAAAGATTTCTCTTATGATAATTCAGCAGCCTAACGACGTCACATAAACTTCAACCAAATATGAATTGACGAGATAAAATAGGGTATCTCATCATATGAACATAAAATATCAGTATGATAGATATATAGATCAAACCCCAACATAATAAAAAGTAACTTTCCTGACTTGACATGGAATTAGAACTTTGAAAAAGGAGAAAGGTGAAAGAACCACTTAAAAATTCGACAGCCTAATGGCGCCACTTAAAACATCAAAAAATTGAATTGAAGAGATCAAATGGGGTCTCTCAAAATATGATCATAAAAGATCATTATGATAGATATAGATATCATACCCAACATAATAAAAAGGAACTTGAATGACTTGACATGAATGTAGAACTTGAAAACGAGAAGGCTGAAAGAACCACTTAAAAAATTCGGCAGCCTAACGACGCCACTTAAAACTTTAAAATACTGAATTGAAGAGATCAAATGGGGTCTCTCATAATATAAACATAAAATATCAGTATGATAGATATAGAGATCATACCCAAACATAATAAAAATGAACTTGAAATACTTGACAAGAAAATAGAACTTGAAAATGACAAGTGTGAAAGAATCCGTTAGAAAAATTTCGGCAGCCTAACGACGCCACTTAAACATTAATAAAATGAAATGATGAGAGTAAGAGGAGGTCTCTCATCATATGAACATAAAAAGTACAGTATAATGAATATAAAATAACATCCTCCAACATAACAACATGGATCATAAAAGAAATGACTTAAAAGAGAGCATTTGAAAAAAAAAAGAGAGGTCAGATCCCTTACCTTAAAATGTAACTCTTAAAAATCAATGGTTTGGAACTTGAGGGCATGGGGGCACCTTGGTAGGACTCCATGGGAGGTAATGAGACCAGAAATTCGTTGGGGAATAGTTGGGAGTGAAAACTAAAGGGGGAAAGGGTGGGTGTTTATAGGGAAAGTGAGGGGACAAGGCATTAATGGACAAGGGACACCTCACAAGTGCTTTTCTCAAAACCATGTGCTCTCCCATGGAATTTACCATGGAGTTAGGCCACATGGGTCCCCCAATACAATAATTCATCACCTTTGGCCGGCCAACCCTTAAAATATCTCATGACATCATCATGACACAGTTATGATGTCAATAAACATACCGAAACCCGAAAATTGCATTTTTATTATTCACTGAAAAACTCATCTTTCTTAGAAAAATCCCAAAATTTCACCTTAAACCAAATATCTATTCTATAATTACATTTATGAACTCCATTTTATAAAAATAGTTTTCTAAATATTTTTAATTTAAATTTTAAATAAAAACACTATTCATCGAGAATTCATTTTTTCAGAAAAATCCCCAAAAATTACCATAACATAATATCAATGCTATGAGTTCAAAAATAAAGTCCATTTTATAAAAATAATTTTCTAATGATTTTTAATTAAAAAACACTATTCAACTGAAAAAAACTAATACTTGACTAATAATTTATGAAACCGTTATTTAACCATTTTATTGAATCACATTACTTAATCAAGGCGTCTAAATTATATTAAAACGTTCTTTAAGTGAGATTACTAATCCATTTGGTCACACTACTAATACTAAGCGTAAAATCACTATTCATAATTTACTATTCATCAAAAATTAAGTTGATCTTATTAGACTCCAAATTCCTCACTGAACACTTTTACAGAAGACCATTTTTTGAAAATCATTACACATCATTAATTATTTAAGGTTTACATAAATATTTTAAAATATCTTTTATTCTAAAATTCATCAATAAAATACATCCTAAAATTATCCGGACATTTGAAATTTCACAAACATCACTAACGGAAGAAATATCAATTTATTCATCCCAATGGTTTACACAAAGAAGCAACGGTCTTTTCACATAGCCCCTTATAACACCAGCATATGACCTAAGTTTAAGGTGTGCTATGGTGAGAGAATCTGAGGGAGGCTCAGATGACATTTCCCTAGTAGTAATATCTACAAACTTGAACTTCTCCCATAGGCGTTTCCGTTCAAGCTTGACGCACTAGAGTTCGTCTTGGGCTTGGTCCAAAGTGAAGCCCAAAGATGCTACCTCCTTCCCAAGCTCTGATAAGTAGGCTTCATAAGGTTCGAGTCTACTGGATGAAGCCATCGACTCCTCTTTCTGCATTAACCATTAACATCTCTATTAAATCGTTAAGAGTAAGTTAATATACTATTTAAAAAGTTTGGGTCGTTACAGTTTTACTTTCTTTTGGGTACTTACAGTTTTTCCCATTTCAGTTTTAGTACTTTTTCATGACATTTCATATATGCACTTGGGTTTCTTTTATATTCTAGTTCTGAGTTGGAGTTGGTTGATGTCTATATTATCTCTCTCTTCCGCATGTGTTCTCTTAGAGGGTAATTCTTTCCATTTGTGTGTTTATTATACCTTTGGTGCTAGACGCCAACCCGAGTCCTACTCGAGGTAGGACTCAGGGGTCACCATCTCCCTTCTCACATTGCCGACCTAGGAGGGGTACACTTTGTGGGGAGGGGGTCGTTACAATTTTATAATTATATAATTATATATTTTTGTCTCTGTGTGAATATATATATATATATATATATGTATGTATTTATGTATGTTTGTATATGTGTGTTTATATATATACATCTATATAAATATGCTTATATTATGTATATATGTTTATATTATATATATATATATATATATTATATTTATCATACATACACATATATATATATATACCAAGGTGTGTCTGTGTGTTTATATATATATATATTATATTTAAATCATATTTTTATAGTATATATATAGAATATCATTATATTTATATTGATATTTATATTATATATCATTATATATCTTTATATGTATTATATATATATGTGTGTCTGTGTGTGTGTTTATATATTCATGTTTCGTTATATATATATATATGTCTATGTGTGTCTATTTGTGTGTGTTTGTGTGTGTAAATATATATTTATATACATATTAGTTATATATATATAATCTATGTTTTAATGCACTGGTAAAAATGTAACTAAAATAGCCACATTTTCTTATAAACATGACTATATTTAATATATATATATGTTTATATATATATATATATACATTTATATATGTGTTTCTTTATGTGTCAGTTTTTATATATATGTGTGTGTGTGAGTGTGTGTGTGTGTGTTTGTTTTTATGTGGGTAAATGTTTTTCTATGTATATATATAATTATGTATTTTCATATATATATTTTTATCTATATGAGTTTGTGTTTATTTACATTAATAAATATTTACACATATATATATATATATATTTACATCGACGTAGGTAAATAGTCTATATAAATATATAAATCTTTCATGATTTTTGATGAAAAACATCTCTAATTAAACAACTCTACCTAAAAACGTGGCTAAATTAGTGACTTTTCATGAAAAAGTTGTTAATTAAGACACATTTTCACGAAATGTCACAAATATATAATCCCTTTTTAGGAAACAAGGGTAAATAAGTATTTTTTAGGAAACATTGTTAAATTTGAGATATTTTTAGGAAGAATTTCTAAATAAGTGACGTTATTGGAAAATTTCACACAATTTAAAATTAGCATCATTTTCGATTATGGCTAAAAAACATCAAAATGTCTGGATTTTTTTTAGTGTGGCATAACAATTAGATTTAGTACAATGATTTAGTTCATTTTATAATGTGATTCATGTATCTACATTGAATAAGAATCAAAATGATGTTGTACATGTTATTTAATGGGACCACATCGACCTATAGCTAGATGCTACATTGATTCATGTGCTGGTACAGATTGTTGATTAGTAATATAAAGTATCATATATGAAAAGCATTATTCTAGGGTGAGTATTATGATACATCATTATAATTAGGAAAAAAATTTCATGCATGTAAAGGAATGTTATATAAGTGTTTGGTACCCTTATAGGAAACTCAAATTTTCTTCATTCAGAGGATAGACAGTGTAATGGTTCATGGAAAGTATCACCTCCCAGTTTGAGGTACATGACACCTTATTTATTTATTTTATGATTTTATAATTTTTTGGTTATGTTTGGGGATATTTCTAGTGTCTATGGTGCATTTTTTGGCATTTCTGTAGGTTTTTAATATGAGAAAGTTTATTAGAAACTGTGTAACACATTTAGGAAATTGGGAAATGGAAAATAGAGGCCATTGAGTATGCACACTGTTGGTGAAGCATTTGAAAAAACCTTGTAGATACCAAGGATTAACTTTTTTATCCTACATTAATTTGATATAGTTGATAATGCATGGATGGTGCAAGGTTTTTTAACCATGTCATCCAACTTCAAAATTTTCCCCTTGAGATAGTACATCTTGACTAGTTAGAACACAATATACCTAATTGTGTGTGTCATCTAGCTAACATTAAAAATTATATTTAAAAATTGTGTATCTTACTCGATTTACCCTTTTAAAAACTCATTTTGTCCCCAATAAAATCATAACATGATTTCTTCTTCATAACAAGGTTGTAGAGATTATTTTGTTTGATCCAATAATGATCTATTGGTGAATCAAAGTGTGTTGGAGGCCTATATTACACAGCAAGTGCTCGTTCAATGTTGTATTCATTATATCTTTTAATCTTACAACCCATGTAATATTATATCTAATTCAATAGGGATATTTCATTTCTATTTTATGTCAGTCATGAGGAGGTATGATGTTTTTTGATAGAAGGAAATAGGATCTAAGATTGTATCTGGAATTTCTAACCCTGGTAGTTAAAGTTGTTCTGTTGTTCTTCATTTCCACCAAATATTGATTCATAAGTTTCTTCTCTCATAACACAAATTTATTTGATCTTGACAGTTTTAGTTTCAAATTTGTTAATTTTTTTGAAATTTTCATTTAAAACCTTGTTTTATTTTATGGAATACTCATTATAGTTATTTTATTGGAATTTCTATAAATGGGTTTTTAATGGAAATTACATTTGGTTTATAATTTTAAAATGATGGTTTTAGAATAATTTTAGGGTTTAAATTCATGGAAAACTTCATAGAGTTATTTTAAAATGGTTTTTATTTTCATTTATAGTAATTTGGTTTCCAAATAATTAATTATATGTTCATTTGTAAAACATATTTTCATAATTTTGTTAATCCTATTCATTCCTACCATTCTAAAGGTTTTGTAATAACTTCAATATTAAATAATAATATTTAGTTGTTCATTTAAGCTCGATGTGGAATATCATGTATGCTATCAAACCTAATGATTCCTTTTAAAAGACTCTTTAGATATTACAAAGGGTAATAATCATGGGAATACAAAATTATTTAATTTCATCAAATCGTATCCTAAAAAAATATGTCACAAAAATATGTACATAAATATTTTTTAAAAAATATTTCAATATCAAATTCACAAAAAAGCTACTAAAAATATCTTCCCGCATCTCATTCATATGAAAAAACACAAACATGTATAGTTTTCATATCATTTATGAATCATTTTGTCATGTCATGTGATTTGAAACATTAAAAAACAATCAAGGGGAGATATAAGACCCCAATGTTAATTTCATATACATATGGTTTCCACATAAAACCAAATCATTTATCATACCATAACACCTAGAATGAAAATTTCTTTCATAAATTTTCCAAATGATGCCTCATAAAAAATCATGATCATTTGATACTGAAAGTATGATCACCTAATTTTTTTAATAACAATTGGACATATAGAGTAAATTTTGAACCATTAGTTCGTTGTAGAAAATTAGTTATAAATATAAGATAAATCATTTAATTCTATTTTTATTAAAAATATTACACAATGTATTCACAAATATATATTATTTTCAAGTCTCCATCAAAAAATATTTCATAAATAATAATAAAACATATTAAATTACTTATTTAAAATGAATAACAATAAAAATATAATCATGAGAAATATATAATATTTCAAAATGAGAATTTTAATAATAGAAAATAATTTATAAGAAATACCATTGAATTATTTTAAAAATCCTTGGTGGAAAACACACATCAATAAAAAGATGGTTATCTTAAATGATTAATGCCTACAAAAAGGATATTTGGAGATAAAAAATGTTTTTTCATTCTATAGGTAATGGTTATCATTGTATGGGTTGTTACAATGTGGTTAAGAAAAAAATATAAATGAAATGGTAATTGTTCTTAACTAAAATATAATTTTATGAAATAGTATAATCATTAAGGATGAAGAATATAGTGTGAAATACGATTTCTCCAAAAAAGATGGTGTAATTAAAATAGAAAATCATGATAGTCATCTATGATCAAACATTAATGGATTTAGATAAATAGGAGTGATTATGTCCCATGTAGTGAATTTATGTGATGTAGACACATTACAATTTGAGAAGCATTTAACACAAAACCTCGTGAGCTAGGGAGAGAGATAGCCATAAATATTATCTATAAATTCTAAGAATATAGTTTATTTAAAGATATATCATATCGATTTGTTAGATTATAAACAAATAAAGTAAATTAAGTTCATAATATAAAATGTGTTTCAAAGAGGGGAATTTGAGATTAAAACCCATCATGACTGGAAAAAAATTCCAATAAACACCCATTGAATCAGATATGTCTTCATGTTACAAACAAATTAATTACAATAATAAATGATATTATCTATAAAATTTTTATAAAGTACATCATATAGAATAAATTATATTATTAAAATAAATATTGTATAAAAGAAGGAATGTTTGATATGAAACCATTACCTCATGAATTAATGTGTTATTCCATTGAACACAAAATCAGGAATCATAAAATTAATTTTATTAAAAACTATCCTTTGAATAATAAAAATCTATATGTATTTCTATATGGTCTTTTTTGTAATCATGTCTCAAAAAATTTACACTGTCCCTACTAATGTTGGTTATTTTATGTAATTTTGTAAGTATCCTTGAAAAATTCATGTTATAGTTCCACAGGTCCAAGTGTTACAATTAGTATCATAATCACTAAAATTGTAAATTAGTATTTCCATTATTTTTACATCATCACATAATTTTATCTAGTATATAGGTTTTCAATGATTTGACTAGAATTATAATATTTACATTGATATTTTTTAATGGTTAAATTAATGATTAGATTTTATTTTTTAAATTACATATATAATGTATAATATTATAATTCCATAAAGTAATTTTTTTTATAAATTATCATATTTTTACATTATATACATATTTTACCTATGTTATTTGTTATGGAAATTTATTGAGAAATATAACAATGAGGGGGTGGTAGTTTTCACAAACACTTGGAAGACACTCATTTTTATAGAATAATATGAATGTAACAAATATCATATCTAATCATTTTAGAATCATAAAAATGTTATTAATATAACATTATATTTTTAAATAATCCTTTTCAAACATAAAAGAATGTAATTGATGGAAAATTGTATACGTTGTTTGTGGATGTGGTAGTTTGTAAATAATCTTGATGACATTTTCATTTCCATAATTAGTTTGGATTAATGAAACAAATAGATGTTATATATTTATAAACACATACCAAAATACTAATAATAATATTTTTAATAAAATTTCAGGTATTTATTACATATTGGATGTAGAAGAATAAAATAATTAAGAAGGTGATGTGGAAAATGCTACCCCTTATTGTGGATGTAATCCTTTGGTCACTAAATTTTGGAACCGTATATTGGACTAATTATAGGATCAATGATTCAATGTTTTTTTATATGGTAAAATAGAGACTATTTTGTATTTGTAGCAATGATTGTTGTTTTTTGGAATTGTGGAGATGTATAGTGTAACCGGTGGCTTATGTAAGTGAAGAGAAGGTAATTTTGGCACATATAAAAAATAAATTAAAAGGAAGATCATGATTTAAATTGTGTTTGACACAAATTATTAAAATAAATGAGTTTGTGATAGATTAAGGTATATAAATAATCGACAACCCTTTTCCATATACATTTTAAAACCCTTTGTATACTAACATTACATATATTTTTTTAATTTTACCATTTTTTATTTTTATCAAGGTCGGTAATTTTAACATTTCTAGGGTATTTATTATTTCATAAATATTAGATGAGACTTATATAATAATATGTTCAAATAATTATAAATTTTATGTCCAACTTTTTAGTTAAAATTTAAATATTTATGAAAAATTATCTTTCACATTAGCGCTTGTGATGCCCAAAAACCTGTTATATATATAGTGTATATTTAAGCATAAGATTAATGTATAGGATAAAATTATGAATGATATTGTTTATATAAAAAAGAAAATGTATATTAATATAAATAATATATTTAAAAACTTTAAAATTATTTTTTATGAAATCCCCTATGTGAAAATTTTAATAAGCCAAATGGGAAAAATATTGTATTTTTTTAATCACTACTTAAATTTATAAAATGATAAGTGTGGGTTTTATATATCAAAGTATTGTGCCAAATTATTAAATTTATATAGGAATATGTGTTTTTATTTTTAAAATGTTTCCAAAAAAATTCAAGATATTATTTCATAGTATTTCCTTAAGTTATAATGTTAGTAAAATCAGTATTTTTCATTATTTTCATAAGAATCATTTATTTATGAAAAATTTAAATGATTAATATTAAGATATTATTATATTTATAAATTCAAAAATGGTTTTATTTTTTTCCATATTCAATCTATAAATTTTATAAATTAATATTTTTAATGATATCCTAAAATATATCCAAAAAAAATTATATTGGAAAATGGAAATATCAAACACTAACTTTCATTATTCATATTTCAAACCATTTACCGTCTAAAATGGTTTTAATCAATTATTAAAATCAATCATAATTTATCTTGATTAATAATATGATTATTATAAAGAAAAATAATATCATATAAGTTATTATTATTTTCAGAAAATATTTCCTAAATAATAATTGATAATGTTATCCATTTTATGTAAATTAATTGAATTTCATCCATATTAAAAATCAGTAATTCTTTTCATTATATAATCATTTCATAAATTTTTTAATCCTAATAATTCTTTATAATTAAATAGTTAGGTTTTAATATTCAAACATATATATTTATATTTTCTCTAAATATATCATGATCTTTTCTATATTAATTATTTATTGGGAATAAAGCTAACAAAAAAATTTACATAATAAGAGGAAAACATATATTAGTATGTTAATTAATTTCATTCACCGAACCTAAATAAAATTCTTTCTCTTAATTTTATTTATTACATGACAATGAAAATATATATAGTATTCATGTATGAAGATGCAATCAAAGATATAATTTAGTGGGTGATATCAACTTTAAAAACATAGGAATGATTTCATTTTTTCATAGAATTTGAGTATATAAAATATTTAGTTTCTTTATCTAACTATTTTATAGTAGAGTTCATAATTAAATTATATTAGAAACTAGTATGAAATAACACAACATGAAATATACCCAATACCCACAGTTTGAAACCATGGGTATAGCCCATAAAACTGTGGGTATAGGAAATACCCACAATTTCAAGGATCCATGGGAAACTAAGGTGTCAGTATAACCCAAATCCATACCCAAAGTTTGAAATAACTATATTCAAGGTTTTTAAACCTTGGGTATAGACTATTACCATAGTTTATAAAATAGTGGTTCCTCAACGTCTGGGTATAGAAATGACATATGCACGCAGATTTAAAATGATATACCCACGATTTGTGAACCGTGGGTATAGGATTAGAAAAATTCCGCATGTAGGTTTCGAACCGTCACCGCCTCTACACACCCAATGTCCATTACCACTAAAACTCCTATAGTTATGCGTATATATATATATATACTTATATATATATATATATATAAACTGTTGGTAGAGGTAAAAAACCATGGAAATTGGTTTTACCGGTAAATGTTTTCCCACGCAAACATAGGGGAACCTATACCAATGTATTTGAACAATCATGAGGACATCCTTCAAGAATAAAACATATACCCACATTTTTCAAAGAACCATGGGTATTGTTTTTAGTCTCTAATGATATACCCATTTTTTCTTTAATACTATGGGTATAGGCTAACCAATAACCATGATTCAGTGTAAACAGTGGGTATAGGTTTTACCACAACATTCCTGTACACATTTTTATATTCTCATACATACACAAGATCCCAATTGACACAGTTTCACAAGAACTGTTTGTTTAAGTTAGAAAATATCACTTATTCACAAGGTTCATGAAATTCTTTTTTATAGGCTTGTTATCCAATAGTGTAATTTCATTATAAATAGTGTTCATAATCATCCTTGAATAAACAATAGAAGGTTGGTATAATATTTTTTCTCCTTATTACAAATAATTTTTTCTTCTAAGCTCAGAGATCCAATCAATATCTAAAATCCCATTAATTATATAACCGACTAATAATAGGATATCAAAAAAATTCATAAAATATTGATATTGGGATTCAAAAACAACACATCTAGATTTTTTACATCATAGATAAATCCTCAAGGTAGTGGTTTAATTCACTTGCAAATAGCCTGGATATTCTAGGGTTTTAAAAATCAATATCCTCAAATATATCCATTTTTTTATTATAGGATACATGATCCTCATTAACTATAGTTAACTTCAATTTTCATCATTTTAAAAGGACCTTTCTCTTTACCATTGTTTTAATGATTTTCAATGCCTATTATATTCAATATCCCAATGATTAGGGAATCAATATGCATAATTCCCATACTCATTTCAGGTGAATCATTGGACATTATTTCCTTATATAATGTTTCCCATATCCTTATTATACTCACATTATATTTTTCCCCTTTATCCTACACATAAAAAATCAAATGTTCCTATTCAGAATCTTCCCAGACGCTTCTTCTCATATCTTTTTCATATAGGTGATTGATCTTTCAACAATACATGGAATTTTTAACTTTATTTAACATGGGAATGTATTTCCCATGAATTTCTCTAAAAGAATTTTATTAATATGTATTTACATCATCCATTTTCACCTTATGATCACATTAAATAATCTCATCATAGATACTGATGACTATACGGGCCAACTCTCTTTAAAGGAATGAAATTATGCTAGTATATAAGAAATAAATTTTCATATGATAAAATAGTTCCATACAATTTTTTCTTCATTACTATGAATTCTAGAACTATTCTTTTGAATACATTCCAAGGAAAATATAGAGTGAAAAATATCTACAAATTCTCTTCCCATTCCATAGAATATATCTCCTCATTTTCTATGATATTTTTAATGATACTCCACCACTGTTCTTCATCAATTTATAAAGGATGCACTTCAAAAATAACCATCTAAAAATTTGTAAATATAGAATAACTAAATGTAATTTTTCCACTACATCCGACCCTTTTTTCGATACTATTTAATTAATATACACTCAAAAAGTGTGTTTTTTTATCCTGAATTAAACTATAGTGATTTTTACCCTTATTAGTTCATTTAAGGGATTTGTGTTACTTGTTTTATTTACCACAATATAGGAATGTTGGGTGATAGTTTCCATGAGTTATTTCTTTCAAACCATAGTCTCATTAGATTCGCTATTAGGAAAATGTCATCATTGGCCATTAAAACCATTGATAACATAGTTATCCTCAGATACATCTATTACATTCACTATAGGAAAATTTAAAATGAATATTGTTCAATTATTGAATATATATTATAGAAAACCATAATAAATGAATGTTTATTTCAAAATTTGAATGCATACATAATCTTGTGAATCTATATGTGTCATTATTGGTTATACACGGACTTATTTATAACAAAATATGATAAATATATTCCCATCCTTCATAGTGTTTTTTTCAACATAATGTAATTAGTAAAAATTTATCCCTTAAGAGTGACAAAATAGGTGTGTAGTTTGGCCTCTACATCATTCATAAATTCATGGTTGATTTAATATCTAACATTTCCTCTTCTGATTTATTACCTTTAAGAACTATGTGATAGATCCTAAAACCACATTTTGAATCCAAGAAAATATTTAATTTCTAGGATAACCATACAATCCATACACAGACTAAATATCATGACTATTTTGTAAACTTATACTCATACATAGTCTTTTCTCAATGGTTCTAACTAAATCTCACATAGAAATTCCCCAAAAAACTAAAACTTTCTTTCATTCTAACTATAGAAATCAATGATAATAAAAATATAATTAATACATTGATTTATATATTTTGATAACTTACCTCACAAATAGTCAAACAACTAATGGATATATAGATTTAGTTAATTTGATATTATTAACATTTAAAACATAATATATAATAATTTACCTATAATATGTCTCCTCTAGTTTTCCCTTATTTACATTCCATATGTTATATTAATCTTCATAACTAGGGGAAAATACAGCAAAAGAAAATTGTGGGCACACATTATTTTTAATGGATAATCTATCCACCTGTCATGAAGGGTTACATAAAAATCATATGAGAAACATAGATGTGGGAGAAAATTATTAATTAAAAAATATGGAATAATATGATTTCCATATAATCAATTATATAAAGAAATTCTATCTCAAATTACCAAACATATATATTGAAATATTTGTGTGGAATCATGGGACATTAATCATGTGTCAAGGGGTTTAAGTATATTCATATAAAAATATGACATTTCATTGAATAATATTATAAAAATGAATTATATAAAAATCCTAATCATAAGAAATATTGTGAATAATGATATTCATATCTTTTTCATAGGATAAGATGTGAAAAAATCCTCCCACATCTCATTCACAACAAAAAACAAGTAAAAAAATCCCATCACATCTCATTCACATGAAATACTTGTGAAAAAACATCCCATATATCAATCTACAAACATTTCATCATATAATTTTTATTAAACCATAAAAAATTCATTGTAGTGTGATAAAGGACCCACCCGTCAAAATCCATACACACTAGTGACACATAATATTAAACCATTCATCTCATCATAAATAACCCATGTAATGAATGTGGGTCCCATAATGTTTAGAAATACTATCTCATAATATAATCATGATCATTTGATACCAGAAACATGATTGTCCAAAATTAGTATTTATGAAGTGAATATATAGGTTATTTATGAAGAATTACTTCCCCTGATAAAAAACTTTTTAAAATGAATGAAAATTAGCGAATGTAAATATTCTAATTTTTTTTTAAATTAATTTAAAAAGATGTTATCATTATGTCTCATTAAATCCCTATTTTTTGTAATTATGTGGAATAATCCAATAGTTTTACTAAAATAAATTAAAATAATGTGACCCTGAATAAAAATAAGTCATTTACATAATTATAAGTAGATAATAATAATATCACTTAAAATAAAAGACCTTGACATATTTAGAAACGTTTCCATTGAAAACATGAATCATTTAAATAATGACATAACATTTGATTTAATATGAATAAATGGAGAGAAAGAATAATTGGTGAAAATAATATTTTGAGTATCCCCTAATGAGATAAGACAATTTTTTGGAATTAATGAATGGATATGAAATAACAGTCTATTAAATGAAAGGAAAAATATTTATAACAGAAATAATTTTTCAAAAAACATAAGAATCCTTAATGAATAATGATTTGGTGGGAAACATGATTTCTCTAGAGAAGAATTTGTAAATATAATTTATCATCAAAATGGTTATTTAATATAAATATTTTAAAGGTTTATAAAAATATTGGTGATTATGAGATAAGGACTAATTTATGAATAATTTTTTCAAAAAACTCATGAAAGAGATAGAGAGATTTAAATTCAAAATAAATACCACGAATAAAGGTTATTTGATTAAATTAAATATTAATTAGAAAATATATAAAATAGTTAAATATATTATTTTCAAAATAAAAAAAACAACCCTAACAGGGTAAATATTGAGATGATAAACAAGAATCATTCTAAAACAAAATTGCTAGAAATAGATTGGGCTTGAATTATTAGTTACAATACAATGAATAAACCTAATATATGATATTATAAATCTATTTTTTAATATAAAAAAATTATAATAAATTAATTTTTAATAGACTGTGACTAAATAAAAATCTTTTCGATAAAATCCTTACATTGTGTAGAAAAGCTCCCTTTATTTGAACATAAAATCTTGAATAACCATATTTAGTTAATGTAAAAAATTACAATGAACATTAAACAATTTTTATTTATTTTTCACAATGTCTATTTATCACCACTGGTCACTGATATATTATATCCTCTTCATATATATCGGTTACTTAATGACGATTTCAATGATTCTTAGAGACATTCATAGTATGTTGACCATGTTAATAGTGTTTTAAAATAGATACATAATATCAAAAATTGTATATTATTATTTCCATTAATATAATAGTATTAAATAATTTCCTTATAGAAAAAATATTCCCATGATTGGTATAAAATTATATGGGGTACTTTGATAATTATATTTTAGATGTGAAATTTACTATGACTTTTTATTTTAAATATTTTATATATAGTGCACAATAAAATCATAAATAGGTCTTTTATTTTATTAACACTTTCATGCGTCTATTTTAGGTTTTATTTTACCCATGTTAGTAAATATGTAAAATAAATGGAAAACATCATTATAGGGGGGTGATGGTTCTCATATACACACGAACAACACTCTCATTTTTTCAAAGAAGAATTCTGGGGGGAAATTTTATATCATAACATTTAAAATTAATTAACATGTTATAAATTTAATATTGTCATATTAACTACCCATTTTCAACTATCCATGAATGGTACTGATGAAAAATTGGAATTATTATTTATTGAGATGGTAATATTTAAACACACCCGATGATATATTAATTTTTTAAAATTATTTTATGGGAATGTTTAAAATGGATGTTCCATTGGAATAAAAATATACTATATTATTAAATAAGTTGTAGTAATTTTTTCCCATGAATATATTGGGTTTTAATGGTGTAATATGAGAGTAATTAATAAGCTACGGTGCAAAATATTACCTCTTTCTTTGTATAACCTCTATTGGTCAAAATCTTAAGGAAAATCTCATGGTCTTTTGGAAAGATTAATTCTCCATGGTCCTTGATATATGGTTTATGAGTGAGTATGTAATATTTTGGGTAATTACTAAGGGTGTATTGATGTGTTTAGAGGTGGAGGGGAGGTTTTTTCATTTTATAATTTATGATAATAGAATATTTGGCACATAATCCCCTTTAATTAAAATATAAAACATGTTTCCTATGTCATGTGTAACCAAAATAGGAAAAAACCTACTAATAGAATATATATGATCTAAAAATACCTAAAAACACTTTTTTACATATTTTTTATGTCAAATACTATTATATATATAGTTTTACCATTTTTGTTTCTATCAAGAAAACAAATTTTTACCAAAGTAGTTTATTTTTTTAGGTGTCAAAATAATATGAGCCATATTTTTAAATTTCAGCCTAATTATTACAAATAAAAAGAACAATGTTACATGTTGGTATAGACCTATCATCTCATAGTAGCTCTTGAATGAAACATGATGGTTCTTCTTCCGAAAATCTGTATACTACTATTGTTTCACTATAGGAAAGAATTTACTGATCAACATATCCATTGGATCTACCTTGGTATCGAGGATCCCCTGAACCAACTCAAAGGTGGCAGTGGAGAAACTATATCCAAATGTGATAGAATCTTCCTCCAACAATCATCATCAAATATGGTATGGGGTCTATGTCTACAAATGGTTCTTCCAAACTGACTAATTCTAGGGGAACACTAGTGTCCAATTGTGTGGATATTGAATCCTCACTATGAAACTCATGATATGTTGAAACCATGACTAAATAGGATTTCATTAAAATTAAATTAGTCATTAAAATTTGGTGTCCATACTTGATGTAAAAGATAAAGTGATGGGTTGGTTTTTGATGGTTCAACACAGTGATGTAAGAAAAAAATGTTTAATGAGTAGTTGTAGCTATTGGACAAGCATCTCATTACTGACAAGGGTAGAGGTCCTTGTATCACCTAATCTATTCCCATGAAAATGTACAATATAACAGTCTAATTTTATTTTAACATAGGGACATAAACCCTTTCTTTCCTGAAATGAAAAAATAATTAACCAATTCTAGTGTCATCTCATCCAACAAGTGAGTCGGGAGGAAGAATACTTCATCCATGTTTGTTTATGCGTTGTTCACAATAGAGGTGTTATCAGCCTCATTGGTTTAAACCCACATCTCCTTACTGGGGTAATATCCATTTTCCATTTATTGGGATTCACAAGAGTCAACGGAGGACACATCAACTTGGACCAATCTTATTTAACCGTTGAAAGTGTTCATGAGGCATTGGTGATACAAGGATTGAAATTCAACAAGTAGTTACATGTAGGTCCATCCATCAATGCATTATAAAAAACATCCTAAAAGGAAATCGTGAATTCATTGTTTTCTACCAAAATAACCAGCTAGGTCATCAAACATGTCCTTATACATGGCCTTTGTTCGATTCAATCATAACCCTTAATATTCATGTTTAAGGGGCTCAGATATACTTTAGTTTGTCCCAGTCTATAGAGTATCAAGTTTTGGAATATATCGATACCATAACCAATTTATAATATACATTTATGTATCTCAATTCCATTTAACTATAAGGTTATGTACAATGGTTGGATGTGACACTCCATGAGAGGACCCTCTTCTTCTACGAAGAATGAGATGATGGCTTGTCATTTTTATAACTCAACTTATTCATCATAGAAGGTCTCTTATATGGATACCTATGATTCAAACCAGAGAGGTCATCTGAAAGTTTATGAGTGGGTCTCATGAAACTATTCTGATAGAAATTGGTCCCCATGGATTGAGTGCATCTGATGATATTAAAATTGTTATCCAGAAAATTATATTTTCATGCTAGGAGAACATTTTAGACCCCAATGGGTTTCTCTATATTAGGAGAAATGACAAGAATTGCAAGATGAACCATTGGATTATAAAGTGTGATGGAAACATCCTATTACTAAGTAGACAACTCACCCAAAACTAGTACTGGATGACTTTCAGCTAGCAGAGATTTGGATTTAACTATACATAGATAGCCATGGTGTGGTCATTGATATTCATCCTAGTTTACTTGAATGATCAATGGTAGTGTCCATTCTAACATAACATGGTGAGAGGATTATTCTTCTAGATCTCAATTTGGATCCTACTATCTGGTCTTGGTAGCTTGCATGACATGGCTTAGAGGACTAGCTTGATGATTCAATTTATTGGAAATACTTTAACTTTTTCATTGACGTTGTCACTCAGAAGAATTCATAGGGATTATTTGATAATCTACATAATTGGGGACTATGTATGCTTCCACTAATTAAATTTTATATACATAGTCATACTCACGTAAAACGTCAGAGTAATCTTCCAATACTGGGATGATCCTTGGTGTAATTTCCATTTCTGGGGCCCCGAAATCACTAGGGTTCAAGAAGTCGTTGACATTGGGGGATTATTTTTCTTTAGTTTTCGGTGCCTACTCTTTTGATACATGGATTCCTATAAAGGGGATGTAGGATGAGAAAATATATATGGATTGATTACTTCCAAATGTTATGTATGGACTAAGAGGGAATGTATGATGCCATAAGAATGTGAAAATTCCCTATTAGCTAACTAGTAATCATACTTCTAGGCCACATGATTATAAACCATATTCCATTCAATGAAACCCTCATTTTCACTATCTATCTCAGCAGAGTTGTGTTCTATCTGTAATTAAACATAATCCAGAGTGACCACACTATTATCCTTGTGATTTTGGAGCTAACCATTTAAAAGATATAAATTTTTCATGTAATTTCCTTGGATTATTTGGTTAGTGATGTGGTCAGGGTGATCAATGAGCTCCAATTTTTGGTCTTTCTTGCACTATGGTAGCTTCATAACACCATATTCTATGGAACTATGGATGTAACCAGTGACCTAAGATTCTTTGAAGGAATATGAATGTTTTCTATGGTCTATGAAGGGAGCTCTGGGAGCTTGAACTTGATGTGGGGTTGGATCAGGATGATGGTATGAAGGCACATTATATCACCATAAATGTGGTACATAACATGGAGGTGCCTGCTGATTCTACAATGGAAAAGGAAGAACATGATGAGGCTAATGCACTTGGTTTGATTTTATTAGGAAATGTTGTGTTGGTGATAGATCTATAAACTCTGTGACCCCAACATTAACTGTGGTAGCGGTTTCTTCCATTAGTCCCTTATTACAGTTGATAGAAGTGGAAACACATGTTCCTCAGAAGAATGCTATAATGATTCCTCTTATAACTTGTCGATATTGAATCAATTATGAAACCCAATTGTGATGTTATATGTGATTATGGTAGGAACATGTTTAGTCTTTAAATTCCCAATTCTCATTGGAAAATTATTTTTTTTATCTAGAATCATGTTGAGTGAGTATGTTATCCCCTTCCATCAGGTGAAAAAATCTTTGATGAACTCATCTGGTAGTTTCTTTCATGTGAAGAGGTTATAAATACTTGTCTTGTGAAGGGTATAACTAAACTAGTAATTAAACTGCCTACCTAGATCTTCCCAATTAGTGATGGATCGAAAAAGTAATTTCTTTTACTAGATGAACACATGCCCTTTAATGTCTAAATAAATCATTGGATATTATCAACATTTAATTGATCAGGGGTCCCCAACATGGGTCCAAATGTCGATATGAATTTTTCCAAATGTTGTATCATGTCTCCTATCCAATTAATTAGAGTGAAGGTAGGATTATTAAAATTTATCGATGATCACATATCATTATCTCATACCGGATATAGTTTTCCATCAGGTTGTATTTTCACCTATCGCACTTTAATGGATTTATGGAAAGTGGTGAGAGTATCTATCGGATTTTTTTGTTGGGGTCCTATCTCGGCGAGGATACCAAACATCCAATATATTGAAAGGTTGATAAAAAAGGAGGACATGGTCGGTGGATCGCCGCGTGACTTATAGATGGGCATGACCTCGGTCCTGTTGGGGATTATTGTGTATCTTGGTTGGATTTGATGAAGAATATCGTGGTCATTTTCCTTAAACTCTTTTCTCTACCCTGTTTTTTATTTTGGGGATCACTAGGATTGATCAAGAGTATCTAGTTAGGAATAACTTTTGGATTCCCCTATTACCCTAGTGGAAGAGAAACATTATCTTATCGAGGATCACTATGAACCAGGTGCCACTCAATAAATATTTCATCAATGATCATACACTGAAATGTGATCTACTAACATAGTGTGATTATTGCTAGGCCCTATTCTATATTTTTTGAAACCTCGGATGGATCGGAGGGCTTGGAGGCCAGAACCTACTCTTCAACCTTATTGGAATTTTGACTGGTATGTAATGATAGAGAAGGTTTCTCAAGTTTGAGTGCCTACCCTTTCAGGTGAGTGAAGATACCTATAGGGTCCACCTAATACTTATCTACCATAATAGGTAGATTATCCTTCTCAAAAATTGCACAAGTATACCCATATTTATATGGTATATTAAGGAAAACTATGTTTAATGTGATGGCTCTTAGTGGAATATAGTCAATATCACTGGTTAGGTCAAGCTGACATATTATTTGACTAAAGTAGAGAGAGTAATACTATCCCCATCCAAATATTTCACATACAAAGAAGTCACTTCAATTATTTGGTTAAACACTATGAAGCTCAATCTGCATATCTATTGAAGTGTCCAATGGTAGCAAGGTGATAGGGGATGCTAAGACCATATAAGTGAGGCTAACTAAACCATGACGTATTACTGGGGGTTGTTGTCAATGTGATCATGGAACCTTGGATATACTAAAAGATGGTTATAATGTCAAAACCAAATAACATTTATTTTCTAATGAATGTGTGTGACCTAATTCTCAATGAGGGACTTTAGAATGTCGATGTCAGGAACCAAATTCATCTAAAAAATCATATATAGCTGGTTAGTGTCCAGAGTATCCCAATGCCATCCACATTCAAGATCGAGTCCGAGAACTTGGTTGGCCCCTTCTATGATTAGTGATGGAATAGAACCTAGCATTGGTACGCATGTGCATTGGTGGAATGGTTAACCCACTAGTTGTGTAACCACTACATGAGATAATGGGTGACTGTACGATGGTAAATATCTTAGGGGTGGTGTCGACCATATCATGATTTCAATATTGTATTATGTTCACACCACTACCTAATGTATGAGGGTATAGGTATTCAACATCAGGTAAACAAGATTCTTATTTTGTATCAAAATTCAAAATGAATCGTTATGAAATTGAGGAGTGGTAGAGAATGTAACTATTGATGATAGGGATGACTACACAATATGACTCTATAAGGGAGTCACATATTCATCCTCCTGCATATACCCTTGAAGGTATTCAAAAAAACATTTGAACACATAATTTGAGCTAGAAAAATTCTCCTACTGGGATCCTTCCCCATACTCTAATCCTGATGAATGGGGTGAAGGTTTCATCATTGAATTACATTAATCATCAGAGTCTAATATTTTAATGGTATTACGAACATAGTTGTGATTACTGCAGTTCTACATTTAGTGGAGGTGGGTTAACATTGTTACAAGAGAATACTAATTATCTTAGGGAAGCTATTCGATATTATTATGAACTATGTGTTTGAGGGTGGTTTTTTTGGGGATGACCTCCTCTTTGATTAGTTTTAATATTGATAGGTTCATCATATAAGTTGATTTTGGTGTAGGTAAAACCTCCTCTTTTTCCACTGAATAAAGGGGTACTACCTTGGCTCTGTGGTATTGAACTACAAGGAGGTCTTTCACATTGATCAGTACGGAAATGAGGAGGATTTTTTTATAGATGTTGAAGGTGTGAGGAGGACCTTGTCTATAGTAGTTGGAAACATGGGTAAAACATCCATGTTTACAATAGAGGGAATACGTTATACCTCTACTCTGTTGGATTGAAATACATGTTGGTCCTTCGATGGATCAAACTAGGCACGGGGAGTACCTCTGTGTTTTCTATCAATAGTGCTTAGAGGACCTCTAGTGTGTCTTATGCTGGAGTAGGGAGGAACTACTCATGTTATAAGAATCTAATGTGGATGATATTCATATAGATGGTTTGTGACATGGGGAGGACCTCCATGTGAGTAAGCATGGGTATGGGGAGGTACTCTATACTAGGTTTCGATGATGCAGGGATGGCTTCCTCATTGACTGATTACAGGAAAATGGGGAGGACCTCCATGTTGATTTTGGGAGAATGTAAGATCATTTATTTTGTTAGACATGGTATGAGGAGGAATTCCATAATTAATATAATATTTAGGGATCAGTTTGTAATGACCGCTAATGATGCTTGTTACTGATAGAGTCCACCAAACCAACCTTTGGGGTGGTTCAAAATCAGGCGATAAGGGATCATTTCATTATAGTGGAAAAGAACCATAATAATTCACCAAGGGTGGAAATTGACATTGAAGATATGGATGATGATATCCCTTATCGAGATTCCTCTAATGATTGCACATGATGTTGGAGTCGAGTCACTCGGGTATGGACTAGAAGATCAAGGGTATTGTCCACCCATTCCTCAACTAGAGTAACCTATCATTATTTCTACCATGGGGAGAGTGGGAACCCTTCTTAGTGTCTACTAGGTTGCATCCATAGTAGATATGACTCATGTGTCCCTGACATCCTCATGGTCGGGAACAAGGTCATAGAATCACTCCGGGGAGAGGCTCCTAAAGCAGTTAACAGTTTGACTGGGGAGTAGTGGCTCCTTGTGTGTCCCTTGGTGGTTGTGGTGTTGGTGAGGCATAGAATACTCTAGGTCTTAGTGGGACAATTAAATCATCATAATGACCCCCTACAACTTATAACATCACAAGAGGGCATTGATCAACATCCTATGAATGATTTATGAGGGTGAGATATGGTGTCGTTGCATGGTAGCTGATGGAGTAGCGGACATCATGTTGGAGGACATTCAATATTCACACATTGACATATATCTAGCCCCATTTTTGGGGGGAATTGGGCTATTGTTTTCTAGTATCTTGGGTCCTACATAGAATAATGATTCATCCATAAGTACATATATTGGTAAATAAATTAACAATACCCCTAAACCATACAATCATCCGTAGTCATGTTGATAGAAATACATTTATGACATAAAAAACTGGAATTCTCATCATTCAACTGCCCAAATTCTTATGAGTTCCCAGCCAAGCCCATAGTTTTCTAAGTGGGTTCTTACATCAAATTGTTGGATTCATTGAGATGATAATTTATCAATATCTTGGATTCTACATGTCCTTAGGACGAGGAGAATAGTTTCAGGTTGGTCTCACCATTTTTTATTCTGATGCATTCATTAGGGCACCCCACCTCACATTTCATCATGAAAATAATGTTCATTGTTACACCGAATTCAAACATTTTAATGATGAGTGATATTAAAAAAATTGATCGGTGATGTCTTCTCCTTTATCCAAATATGATGATGTGATTTCAGTAACTCCTTCCAAGGATTCCTTTTTAGAACTCATTTCCTAGTCTAGGGAAAAAAAATATATAAAGACATGTTTTTGGATCTCATTCATGGTGTCATATCTTTGTGGACACCAATTAATTATGACACCTCTTTATGGACATTCCAATGGATCATGATAGGGTGGAAACCACTAGTTAGAAGATTTTTCACATTGGGCATCACTGGTATGTCTGAACATTGGGATGATTTTTCACCAATATTGAAACATCTTTGGGATAGAACCTGAGCTATCCCATGTCATCCATGAGGTGTCTCATGCTTAGGGAATATCATCATAGTCATTCAACTTAGTAATCTCGTGTTTATAATAAGATATTTGATTCTATAATCATATATCATACATGGTTTCCCATTATGAATCCCATGTTATAGTACAGTAGCATCGTGAGAAGGGGGAACAATTTTAATCATGTAGATACAAAATGTGGTTGATTAGAATGCCCAGAAGAGGTTGAAGGAATACGTACCTCCCTATAAGGGAGAATATGAGAAGTTTACTTGATGGATGTATCAAAACACATGTAGAATTTGATCCTTGATTTCTATCCCTCAAATGGAATATTTTACACCATGAAGGATGCTTAGAATGGACTTGAAGGTGGATTAACGAGGTACACCATAAGGAGGAGAACCAAGGATTACCATTGGGGAAGATTGAACCATACATAGGTGTCCTATGTACCCAATTTCAGAGACAAGGTTCAAGACACACATAGTTTGATGGATGGTGTGGGTCTTATGCATATGAGGTGTCCTTTGTGAGAGTATTTAACTTTGATTTTGTGGTTATTATGCATGTAAGATGCCTAGGGGATTCTATGTACAATGATAAAGTGGATAGGGCATACTTGTGATAGTGACACAAGTGGGTGTCATGATGTCACTAGGATGTTGGTCCTAGGTAAAATTAGGACAGATGTGGATGATGTCTTGAGTATAATGGATGTAGTGGATGGAGTGTTTTGTTTGGCCCTCATAAGGGCTTCATATGTATCCAAGTTAGTCGAGATTAAATCCCATATAATTTGTAATAGTGCATGTTGGGTCTTACACTTGGGAAGGAGGCATAGTTAAATAGAGCATATATTTTGGTATTACAAATGGATGCTACAAAGATAAGGTGAAATGATGGGGATTAATCCAAAATAGGAGAATCGTTGGATATAACATATTGGGGATTATATATAAGAGAATACCAGATAATTCGATGTTGGAAGTAATCATCACTTATAAACATTAAGACAATGTGAGTTATGATCGGTTTGAGAAACATAAGGAAGTAGTAGACCTGATGGTCATGTCATGAATGATGCACCAATGAGTTATGATGTGTTGATTATGCATAGAGTCTACCTAAAGAGTATCTCATTCCATGTGAGAAGTTTTTCACTCCATGTGAGGAGGTTATCATCCCCTATCACTCATACATGGAGAATCATATGAACAGTATTTAGGGCTTACGTGTGGATTTTTCACAAGGAGTAATGGCTACCCCATGGTGGAATCATATAAGGGTCACACATGGGGTACCACAGTTTCATTTCACTAGGTGAGACTACAGTTTAATGTCATGATATTAGGATGTTCATACTAAGAAGTTTTAATTCATGAATATATGATTTGTTAGGCTATATTGTTTCCCATTGGGTTTACAAAACCCCCATACAGAAACCCTTGGAAAGGGAATGGATTTAGAACTTTAATGTTGGAATAGTGTAGATGAGTGTTCAGTCAAAAGGTCCAAATTATCATAGCTATTCATTGAAGTAAAGATGGCTATTTAACATTTGTTAATCCACAAATGGAATGGAAACACATGCACTAAAGGCCTAGGGTATTACTTTCAAGGGACCACGATGTTTCTTCATGCAATCCTAGAGAGCTTCATGAATGATTTGTGCACAAGGTATGAGGGGTGTTCACAAGGGGGGATCAAACATGATACTATGAAAAAAAAGTAAAACCATGGATCATAAAAAGATGGTATGTTCAAGTCAAGGTGCTTGATCTCAAGGCCCGGCTTGCACACATCTTTGAAGTGTTGTGTGTATGGCCATGGTTGCATAAAGTGGGGTCCCTTGCCCGAACCCAACTTAAGGTAAAGAGGATGGGAGGGGATTACCAAATAGTGGTCCCACTCAATGGAGGATCGATTGGGTACCTATCAAAAAATATCTCTGCATTGAGTATTCCATCCTTGAATTATATTTTGGATGATTGTTCTTACTCACAATAGAGCGGTTTTTTGACTTTAAGAGTATCACCCTGATGGGGGGTGGCCATAAATATACTGAGTAACCCTTTAGTTTTAGACCATATGATGTTTTTAATGTAAAATAACTCTTGGGAATTTTTTATTATTCTCCATAGAGGAAGTGTGTGAAGTTTTCTATTTTATGTCACATTGTGTGAGGAATACTTTTCCTTGAGACTTCATGTTTACCACACAATGTAAAAATCTTGTGCACAACTACATTCATTAATATGTGTGTCCTTAATTGAAAGGGAGTTTTTGACATCACATTTTATGAGAACGTGTCTTGCATGAGGATTTCTATCTTGCACATACACCTCAAAAATTGTGCATTCCCTTCATTTCTTTCTTGGAATGTTCTTGTAGAGTCATATGGTGGCATCGTCTTACCAAGAGATATAAATTTGGTGGCATATAGAAGAATTCAGAAAAAAAGGTTTAAATAAAAATATATCTGATATATTTTAAATAAAAAATATTCTATTAGGGAGATATATAATTTAACATTCCTTAATCTCACCCTTTGAGAAAATGGAATCAACATCCAAAAAACCTTTAGTCTACTGTTTCTATGAACAGTGTCATTCATTCTCAATCAATAACATTTATGGATTAATCTAAATAAAAATATAATTAATATATATGATATTTATATCATGGTTAAAATTATTCATATTATGGTACCATTTTCAATGTATTATGATAAAAAATAACTAACCAAGACATGGATGAGAAAAGTAGTTATAACCCAAAACATGACATTAACATGTAATTTTTAATAAACATGTAATAAAGGATAACCTTTAAATAATATATTGTATGAAATTTATAATTATTTTTCTTTTACGAATTTATAATAAATATTTATTTATTATTTAGTATTTTTCAACTTTTTTAAGGAATTAGAGACTCATGGTAAGGGATTTTCATCCCACTTTCTTAAGTCTAGTTGAAACATTCAATATTCACCACCGATATATTTATTATAGCATATAAAAATCTAATGAATGTATTTTATAATAGTTATACTGAATGTTTTGGGGATTTACATATCAATTTTAGTATCTCTCTTGTATGGGGATTACATCACAAATGTCAGTAATGCAGTAAGATATTTTTTCTCAATTCTAATTCATTGAGATATATGAGTTTTTATCCACCTCTATTATTTTATGAGGTGTATATACATCTCATTTTATATGTTATAAAATAAATATATCTATTCCAATGATATTCTAGGTTCCAGTTTACATTATTATTTAATGGGTCTAATGATTCTATTTTACTAATGTGGTAATGATTTTATATTATAATCTAATCGGTTATCGAGATTGATCATGATTATGCTTCCAATTATGAAATCATAAAATATATCTCAAAAGATACTCATTTAGATTCATTTCCTATAGTTATTACCTAAGAATAAACTTTTTCCATCCATTTTACTCCCATTATATAGTTAATATTTCAATAAAATGTTTTATGGAAAATCATCTTTATCTATATCTCCATTGTAAACTAATTTTTATTCTAAAAAAAATCTAAAATTGTTTTCCAAAAACGTTTTTTACCTTATCCAAATGAAATGTTATGGGAATTTTACACAATATTTAATTTTTAATATTTTTTTGAATGGAATCTTCCTGTCCTTTTCCAAACAATGAACATTTAACTTTTACCAAAAAAATGTGAAATAACTCATTGTTATCACTTATACATCATGATAGGAAACATCATGATGTCATGACAATTGTATTCATTGATTATTCCTTTATGTTTATTGAATTTTATTTTAAAATGATGTTATTCCGAAAATATTTAATGAATTTTTTATTTTAGAAAATGTGAATTTGAATTAAAGGCTATTTTCCTCAAGAATCATTCATTATTATTTTTAATTAAAAATTATTATCCATCAAATATGAAATCCATTGATCTTAATTATGATTTATATGTGAAATTATCCAAGGGTCACATTATTATTATTTATCTAAGTGGTTTTTTTATGAAAATGATTTTATGAAACCACTTCTTATTCTGCATGTTTCACCATTATAAAATTATTAAGAAACCCATTTATTTTTTCTACAGGTTATGGTATGATTAAATGATGAAATTATTATAAATCATTTTTTTTCATAGTTAATGCTATGAATAAATGTTTATAAACCAAATTCATTTTCATGGTGTTGAGATAATGCATGTTTTATGATGGTATGGCACATGTCTGTATGATTTTCATAATGTGAATTGTGGGCCTTATATCTCAATCTAATTCCTTGGATAATGATTAATATATGATTACATAAATAGAAATTGAATTGGGAAAACACATTTTAGTAATGGACTCATTTTACTATGATAATCATAGGAGTGAACCATGACTACTATGTTGATTTGGGGAGGAACCCAATCAACTATGATAGCCCTAGATATTACCCTTAAACTACTCAAGAAATTATTTTCCTATATTATGTGTATTCAAAAAATCAATGTGTTGTTCCAATATTAATATCTCATTATTAATTTTATTTTTTTAATTATGATTTATGTCTTATGAAATGACATGATTCATTCAATAACTAAAGATTTTTATTTATGATATGCATCGAGTGGTTCTCAATTGTTATAACCAGGTTATCAAAACCATGTGCTAATGATATGTTTAAACATAGAAGTTAAGGAAAATAATATTTAATTTTTTCATAATGGATGAATTATAGTTCTTTGAAAACATGTTACAAAAATGAAAAAACAAATTCATTTAAATAAGAAATCATAGCAGTTAAGGAAAAAATCAATAAAAATATTTTTTTTGTTGTTTTGGTGTTTTTTATAGAAAAAATAATCCCTACATTATTATATTATTAATATTTTAGGCACATGTGTTATGGTAGACCACAAAAAATTATGTACCTTTGAGTATTTACAAGAATTTAACTCCTCCACAACTATACAATCCACTCACTCTCCACATTTATTTACATCTATAAATCATTTTTTGATCATCCAAACACAACAAAAATAACATAAAAATAAAAAACCCTATACAATAAGCCTTCATATTTTTATAATGAAAATAGTTCATGGTTTTGTTTGAAACCTATATAAGATACCCAAAGAAGAGATAATGTTATTCTAAAATTTTTTATATTTGATTTTTTTTCTACCTCATTATATTATTCTTATCACATTATTATATAATAAAAATGTATAATAAATATACTATGATTTTATTATTTAATGTTCATAACCTAAATAAACAAGAAAATTTCCATAAAATGGGATGCTAAATCAATATTCGTGTGTATAACGGACTACCACCTTCCATAACGATATCGTCCTTTTTCTATTAGAACCTCTCATAGTTGGGTTAAATGATAAAAATACTGGTTATTTATGATATTTATTATATTTATAACTATGAAACAATTAAACCTTATACATTATTTTTATATACTTTTCCAGGAGGGATACGATAACATCGCTAGTGTGTAAAAAGGAATACTTCCATGTGAAGTGATGTGAAGCATCATTCACTAATGTGTTAAATAGAAGGTAGTAATAGTAATTATACTGAATATATATGATATACAAGAGATAATTATTATATTAATAACATAATTATATTTTTGTAAATATAATATATTATTTTCATATTACCATTCCACACACTAAAAAGTGATATATCATTTGTTAACGTGTGGAGTTCCATTCCCTTGAATCGATGTGATTCCCTTTACATCAGAATAATGATATTTTAAGCATATATAACTTACTATAATGGTATATTTGATATAATTGTAATTATTTTGTTGAGTTAATAAGGTTTACTTATTACTTTTCAATTCCTCTATGTTTTTAAAATCAAAAACACTTTTTCATAAGGAAATTTATTTTTTACCTAAGATTATTCTCTAAGGAAATATTTCCATTCACTAATGAAAATTTTACCCTTAACTATGTTTCCATTATTCATTTTTTAGTCTCTCTAAATC
The DNA here is from genome assembly GCA_963277665.1 of Viscum album. Classification (NCBI taxonomy): domain Eukaryota; kingdom Viridiplantae; phylum Streptophyta; class Magnoliopsida; order Santalales; family Viscaceae; genus Viscum; species Viscum album. Next base: position 2,086,293,683 of record OY728122.1, on the reverse strand, counting down.
TAAATCATTTTATTACTAATGAAAAAATTTGTTTCATATCTAAAACCTCAGAATCCTATAAATACATAGATATAGAGTATTCTGTTTTCAGGTTCAGAATTCAGGTTAAGAATTCTCTAAAATTCAGGATTTGAATTGTCTGAAATTCATGTTTGGTATTCATTAAAATTCAGGTTACAAATTCCTTATAATTTAGACCCCGAATTCCACATAATTCAAACTCTGAATTTCTCAAAATTTAGACTATGGATTCCTTAGAATTCAAAATCCGAATTCCATAGAATTCATACTCCGAATTCCTTAGAATTCAGGCACCAAATTCCATAGATTTTAGACATTGAATTCTCTTAAATTTAGACTCTTAATTCTTAAGTATTTAGACAATAAATATCTAAAAATTTGGACTCCGAATTCCTTAGAATTCAGTCACCAAATTCTTCAAAATTCAGATTCTGAATTCATTGGAATTCAGACTCAGAAATTTATAGAATTGATGTTCTAAATTACTTGAAAGACATAATCTGAATATCCATGAGTTATAGTATCTAAATGTTTATTTGGTTATACTCTGAACATTATTTTTCCCTTAGACATAAAAAATTAGATTTGGATAAACAACCTTTTTTTCTTACACTTATTATAGTCATGAAATGATGTTTTACAATCTGTTTCTAACTAACTGTGTTTGAGTGACACTTGTATAGGTCCCTCCGAGATTCAAGGAATAATATGACTGTTGGACGAGGGAGTCGACTATTGGATAAGTGCCTATAAATATTATCTCTTTTTAATGATCTCAATACTGAAAATATATGTTGATCACTCTAGATATTCCATGTTGATAATGTAATTTCATGAGAGGGAGACTCTCATGTCTTGTGCATACTAAACATATTTTTATGACTGCTGCGTGGGACTCTGATTTTTGTTGTGTACAATCGAGGGCTTTCGGGGGTATGAAGACATAGGTGTCTACTACCTTAATATTCAAGGACTTCCCGATATATGAAGAGATATGTGTCAACTACCTTAATGATCGAGGGTTGTAGGGATAGCAAGACTAATTCTGATATTCATGTTGAGGTCTTCATCTGGTGTGGGAAAGACAAACTTTTAAAAAATTATAAATCAAAGGACCTTTATCAAAGGATGTTGGATACCCAACTCTTGGGGTTGAAAGATTTCATATGTGTTACTTTTTTTTTTTTAAGTTTATTTCCATTGTGTTTGGATAAAGTAATAATGTATAATCTTTGTATACTGTCTTGAAATTTCATATACTCTGATATGTAAGATTTTATAGGATTTAAGGTAGAATCTTTTCATTGTGAACATTCATTAAGTTTCATTTCTAGAGCCTTATTTTCGGAACCTGGCATGTTTTTAGAACTAATAGAGGACCTGTGAATTTACCTTGTTTAACATTATTAAACATAATTTTCCCTTAAGGTTAAAAAATATTGTTTTTAAACGTAAAATCCCCCCCCCTCATGTAATTGATAATCAACATCATTATTTCGCTCCTAAAATTGGTATCATAGGAGGTCTCTGATATAATTATATACACATATTATTTTTTTTGCTCAAGTTTTAATTGTTCTAATTTGTTCCTCTATTAGTAATGTTGATCTTTGTTTTCAAACTTTTACTATTAACAAGTTTCTCTGGAAATATATTTTATTTTAGAATGGCAGGAATGATTATTTGTTCAATTGACAATCTAAATACTACTAGACAATCTATATTTGATGGGAATGATTATGAATATTGGAGAGATCATATGAATAATTTTATTATTAATACTAGAGTGGAAAATTTTCTTATGATCACTGAAGATTATAAGATTCCTGATAAGGAAATCTAAAACATCACAAATCAATAAAAGTCAGAATATCATCTAAACTACTAGGTACATAATACTTTGTTGAGTTCCATGACCATGAATATATATAGTCATATTTCTTCTTGTGAAGATGCTAATTTTATCTGAATGAAACTTGAGGTTACTCATTTTGGTACATCAAATTTTATAGAAACTAGAAGAGATTTGTTTAGAGATGAATATCATGGATTTATATTTTATTATTTTGTGCTAGTATGAAAGGTACAATAATTCATTGTGGCTATTGATAACAGGTTACAATCTATGGGTGAGAATGGTATAGATGATTAAGCACTTGTGAATAAGATTATATATATCGTGCCTGTTGAGTGAAAATATAAGAGAACAACTATTGATAAGAATTGGAAATTATCTCAAAATACTATTGAAGAGATTGTAGGAACTCTTCTTCAATATGACACAATAATTAAAAGAGATGCTGATATGAATAAGAAGAAAAATGGAAATGGAACTATAGCCTTTACTACTACTAAAGCCAAGACTCCTGAAAGGGTTACAAGATCCAAGTCTAGGAAAGTCATTGTTTTTGCATAATCTAGTGAGAGTGAACATAGTGAGAATTAAATAGCTAATCTAGATCAAAGGATGAACACGATAGTTGGAAAGAAAGACTTTCAGTATAGTTATAAGACGAAATAAAGGAAATAAATGAAAACTTCAGAAGTAACTTTCTATGAGTGAAAACGAGTAGCATATATCAGGACGGATTGTCCTATGCTTAAGAAAAATGATATAAAAGAAAATAATTCTGAAAGGAATTGAAATAACTACTTGAAGGTCAAACCTAAGAATGTTATGAAATCCAATGACACCTATAGTGCTAGTGGGGGAGACTCTTCTGATTAATACTCAGAGTATAAAACTTATGATCAGAAGAATCTTGGTCTACTAGCCATGCTACCCATTAAAAATCATTGTCTAGTGTATAAGGTAAAAAATAACGAATCTATCACCAATGTATCTTAAAATTAAAATTATATTGATTATAAATATCATATGTTTTCAGATCAATACCTTCATTTTTATGAAGATAATAAATTACCTTCTTATAAAGAAGATTCTAGGTTTCCTAAACTTTTGGAGAATGAAAATTTAAAACTCAAGAAAAAGATTGATAATGAAAATTTACGAATTTATATCTTAACTAATTAAGTAACATATCTTTCTAAATATATTTTTATGAAATTTTTTATTTTAAAAGTAGTTCCATAAATCTTGAGGATGTTAATATTGATAATTATAATCTTTTAAAGGATCTAGAAAATGTAATTTCTATGAAAAATATTTTAGGGACTTACACTACTTCTAAAACTAATGTTTTTGAGGATAAAATATTTTTTATAAAACTAAAGATTGAAATATTTTCCTTGGAGAAGTGTTTGTAATACATTACCTATGGTAAAGAAAATTTTGACAAGATGTATTCTAAGATACGTCCTTTAAGAAATTGTTATTGATTTAGTTATACTTATTCTAAACCAGTTTTTAGTAATAACTATTTTGTTCCAAACATTCTCCAATATTCACTAAATATCAGTGTGGTGGACATTGGGAAAAAAATTTCCTTAAATAAAACATAGTCTTTAGGTTTTCATAAAGACTATTTATCTAAGAAAATGTGGGTTCCTAAAATCTTTCATACTGAAATTTCCAAAACCATGAATGTTTGGATTCCAAAAGTCTAACACTCTTATTTTTAGGAATATAAAGATAGTAACAACAGTAATACAAGGTACATGGATAGTTGATGTTCCCGATATATGACTAGTAACAAAACATTCTTTGAAAATATTATCAAGATGAAAGGAGGAAAAGTAACTTTTTGAGATAATGCTTATGGAGAAATTGTTGGTATAGGTAACATTGTTCTTCTTGATAAAACTATGATTTCAATTGTTTTATTTGTTAAGGTTCTTGATCACAGCTTCATTAGCATAATACAACTATGTGATGAAGGTTAACTTATGAATTTTAGGAATTATAAATTCTTAGTACACAATTCCAAGGATGATTTTATTCATTCTGGCCATAGGAATCATAATGTATACACACCATATATAGAAGACCATAGCAGCCCAAATATACCTTTCCATAGTGCAATAGAATATCAATCTTGGTTATGGAATATAAGGTTTGAACACTTTAACCTTAGGAACCTATGTAAAATCTCAATGAAAATACTAGTTATGGATCTACCGGAGCATAGATTTGATTCTTTAAAAGTTTTTGATCTTTGTCAATATAGAAATCAACCTAAATAATGTTTTGAATATATTGGTGAAATCTCAACAACTAGTGCATTATAGTTTGTGTATATGGACCATTTTGGACAAACACAAACTGGAAGCATTGGAGGAATATATTATGTACATGTCTTGGTTGATGATTACACTTGATTTACATGGGTTATTTTTCTAGAAAAGAAATATGAGGCTTCTAATTATTTCTAAAATTTTAGAGCCCAAGTAAAAAATGAGAAAAACCTTCCATTGATAACTATTCATAACGATCATGGTGGAGAATTTCAAATTTATAATTTTGAATATTTTGATAGTAAAAAATGCATTACTCATAACTTCTCATCACCATGAACTCCTCAAAAGAATGGTGTTGCTGAAATAATACATCAATTTTTTTTAAAAGATAACTAAAACAATGTTGAGTGAATATTCTATAGCAATACATTTTTGGGTTGAAGATGAATGTACGGATTTTTACACTATAAATCGAATTTTTATTATACATTTTCTTAATAAACCCCCCAATGAATTATGGAATAGTATAAAACCTAGACATTCCTACTTCAATGTATTTGGTTACCAAGTATTCAATTTGAATACTAAAGATAATTTACATAAATTCACACACAAATATGATGAAGAAATTTTCATAGGCTACTCCACAACTTCTAAGTCTTATAGATTTTTCAATAAAAACACTTGTATTGTTGAAAAAACAGTGCATGTTAAATTTGATGAAACTGATCCTTTTGTTTTTAAACAACCTCAACCTACACACTCGAATGTATTTTTAAAAACTAATTGTCAACCCTAGATAGAAGATCATTATGATAAGAAATATGTGGAAGAATATTTTTCATAAAGTGTTTATCCTAGAATATTTTCTAACATATGTTTATGAACAGGTTTTACAAAACCCAAATCAGTTATTTATTAAGAATCATCCCAGTGATAGTATCATTGTTGATGTAAATAAATCTATAAGTACTAAATTATCCTTAAGAAACAAAGTGGTACATTTAACTTTATTTTCCCAATTAGAACCAAAAATAATTAACCAAGATTTGGGTGATGATGGTTATATTAAAGCCTTTCCAGATAAACTAAATGAATTCGAAAGGAATAAAGTCTGGACCTTGGTTGAAATACCTAAGGAATATTCTGTCATTAGAGTAAAATGGGTCTTCAGAAATATGTTTGACCGAAATGTAATCATTTTGGAAAATAAGGATAGATTATATGATAACGTCTATAATCAACAATATGGAATAGTCTATGATGAAACCTATTCTCCAGTATCTAGACTTGAATCTATTAGTATTTTACTTTCCTTCACTGCATTATTTAATTTCAAACATCGTCAAATGGATGTTAACTATTCTTTCCTTAATAGATATGTTCAAGAGGAATTTTATGCTGAATAACCTCATGGTTTTGAAGACACAAAACATACTAAGCATGTTTTTGAAATTAAAAAGATTTATATGGACTTAATTAAGCCCCTAGATCCTAGTATGACAGACTTAAAAGATTATTGTTAAGAAATAATTATCTAAAGGGAAATGTTGATCCAAAAATTTTTATAAATAACGTTCGGAAAAATGTTTTTATTGTTCAAATCCATGTTAGTGACATTATATTTGGTTAAACTCAACAGTCTTTAACTAATTTTTTTGCAAATATAATGAAATATGAGTTTGAAATGAGTATGTTGGGTGAGTTAACATTTGTCCTAGGTTTTCAAATTTTTAAAAAACTTGAACAAACATATATATCCCAACATAAGTATATTAATGATCTTCTTAAAAAGTATGGTTTTGAAAAAAAAGAGTATAATTACTCCCATTGTTACCTGAAATTCCTTGGATCTCGATGAAGCTAGGAAACCATTAGATCAAACATAATTTAGAGGTATGATAGGAAGTTTACTATACTTGACAGCTAGTCATCCATATATAATGTTTTCAGTATGCTTATATTCAAGATATATATCCAGTCTTAATGAATATCATTAAAAATTAGTGAAAATAGTTTTTTTCTATTTAAAGGGAACCATGGATTTTGGACTCTTTTATACTTCTGGAAAATATTTTTTCCAAAAACAATTAGATGCATATTTTGGTGGATGTAGAGTGGATAGGAAAACTACATCTGGAACATTTCATTTCTTAGGAGATTCATTAGATTGATGTTCATGAAAAAAACCTTCAATATCACTTTGCACTACTGAAGATGAATATATAGCAGTTGGAAGTTGATGTACCCAATTTTTGTGGATGCAAAACACACTCACTAATTGTGGTATGAGTTTTACCAAAACATAGATATTATGTAATAACATTAGTGTCATTTCCTTAAGTAAAAACCATACACATCACTGTACCGAAAGTCACATAGATATTTGGCATCACTTTCTTAGGGGTGACACACAATATGGAGATAAAATTCTTCAATAAATTAGAACGAAAGATCAACTAACTGAAATTTTCACAAAATATTTACACTATGATATATTTTAATACATTAAACAAATGGTAGGGAAGATAACTGTAAGTTAATATTTCATATTATCTTCTTGTTGAAACCTATCTCATAATAGTAAGAAATTCCTTTTCATAGGGGGGGGGGTACATTTGGTTTTGTATGTCAAAATTTTCATAATCAAAATTTTTGTATGTCAAAATTTTCTTAATCAAAAGTTTCATAGTAAAAAACCTTGAATTTCAAAAAAATCCCTTACATATGAAAAACTTCCTGAAGTGAATGTTCATCAAGAAGAATTTTCATTATTACTACTAATTTTCCTATCACTCTAGAAGTTATGTTTCCATTATTAAATTTTTGTAATAAAGTTTATACATGTTATTATTTTCAACTTGTTTAATAAAAAAATTTTGATTCACTTTTTCTTATATCTGAATTTTTATCTTTAAAAAATAAAATGATCAGAACCTACAAAATTCCTTCTTCGGCTATCATCTCAACTGTCAGATATGATCAATAGTGTTTCCAGCATTGGATCTTTGTTAAAAGATGAACTGTTTCCTCAAATGCCTATATAAAGGCCCCCTGATGGTTATCCTTGATCGGTGTTCAATGATTTGGTGGTCTGAAACCCAGCTACTCTTTTTAAGTCCTATTCAGATTTTCTAGGTTTTTGCAAAACCAAAAGACTTTGGAAGCTTCTCCTTAGAAAAAAAATTCACCAATCAAGGAAATCACTGAATGAAAGATCTATAGGGAATGTTTAGTAGATATGATGTTCTTTTCCAAATATGATTCTCTTATTTCAAGGAACATCAAGTGGAATTGATGGGAGATTTTGTGTATATCAAAACCAAAGGCACAAGTTCTGGTTTATCTGGAATTTTTTGTAGGGTTCTGTGAGTCTATAATCTTTGTTAATAAAGGAGGGAGAGACATGTTTTCCTTTAAAATTTATGGGAAAACCTATTCCCCTTTCTATAGTATGGAAACCAACATACATAAAATTACGTATAAGGGAGAATTGTTTTGTACTCACAAGCTACTAGATCTTTTAGGTTCTTTTGATAATGAGAAATCCAAAAATGCATTGGTTTATTTGTAGTGAAGACTCTGATGATTAATCAACATTTAATAAATTTTCAGATATTTGAGTTTTGGGTCGAGGGATTTCTTATTCCAAGAAAAGGTGATAAAGATACATTGAAGAAGAGTGATATATATGTTATGGATTTCTTAGTAATCCTCAGAAAGATAAATCTAGTGAAATATTCCTTACTTAAAATCATAAATACAAAGAATGGGACTCTAAAATCACAAATAATCATGCATCCGGTGATTATCTCTAATATTATAGTTATTCTTCTAGATTTGTTAAAAATTCCCTCTAGTTCAGCTAAGGAATTTCATGGTCATGTTTCTTAGTGATGACACCCTCGGAAGGATGAAGGATAGCTTCAACAGTGAATCTGTATATTTTTATAATTTATTTGAATATGAAATAGAAGTATTATGAAAGAAACTAGAAGTGGCTGAGACTTCCATGAAAGGTGGTAAGAAGAGAAATATGAAGGAACCAAAAAAGAAAGAAAAATTTCCTATGGTTCAGAAAACTCAATCGGCACCACCTAATCCAAAGAAGAAAAAGACATTTCCAGATAAAGAGGTTGCCATGTAGAGAGAAGATAAGAAGAATAAGAAGGAAGGGGATTCTAATTTTGGATTGGACCCTGATAAGGAAAAAGCATTTAATGTTGAAGGCTGGTGAGGATCTTGAGAAGAAGAAAAAATTAAACAAGTAGAAGAAGAAAAAGTTTGGAGTAATTATTGTACAATCTCTTCTAAATGCTACTAAAAAAGCTTCTGAATAAGATCAGGTACCAGATTCATTTTTGCAAGAATCACTCCGAGTTACTCCAGAAATGAAGATTGTATTTCATGAACAAGAATAATAAGAATAAATAGTTCAAGAAGAGGATGTTTTTAGAATAATAAGAAAAAGGATGTGGTGATATAGAAAAAATGACAAAATAAAGTAAAGGAATACCATGATAGTGGGAGTCCTTCTGAAAAGTTGTCAATAAGAACTTATCAAGATAAATCAACCAAAATTAAATCACAAGTAAAAGAGGATAAAGGTCATGAAGATGTGAATAAACCATCTGATGATGAAAGAAACAACTATGACTTTGTTCTGCAAGAGGATCTTGTAGAATATGTTTAAAAAGAAAAAGTTGAGGAAGATAATATAGTTCAACTATCAGGTTGTGAACACGAATCTCTAAAAAGAAATAAAGAGAATTCTGAAAGCTGAAAAAGGAAAATGGGTGTGGTTTGATGCACCTAGGACATATGTAGTGTCAAAGAAATATGTTGTTGGTTCATCGAAGAGAAAAGATGAAGAGATAGAAAATGATTCCCCACCAAATAAAAAATCTGATTCAAAATCATCATCTCTTGGACACGACTTTATAGTCCAATCTTTGAAGAAGAACGTTGATACCATTCCCTTACTTCTGAGTATAGACTGGAGGTGCCAAATTCTTTAGCACATGTTTAATCAGAAATTGGATTTAGTTACCATGATTATGGGTATGTTTTTCAGGCTAGAGTCCAATTTCAAATCCATCTTCATTGGATATAAAGTTCACAAATGATCATGCAAGGAAATCACAATGTTGTCATGGAAAACAATTGAAGAGATGAGAATAATTGATGATTTTGAAGATAGTGTGAAGTATTATTTTGGAAATGATGATGGGAAATTTAAATATCTTAATAAAATTTTTGAGGAAAATTTAAATCTCAAACAAACAACCCGGAAGCATGAAGTCAAAGATCTGAATGGGAAACATAACATAGTTGCTTTGAATTGGAAAAGGGAAATAGATCAAAGAATTGAGTTCTAAGAAAAGCTCAGTAATCAAGAATATATTTTGATGGCTCTAGTAGATTTTGTTAAGTCTCGAGAAGAAAAGGTCAAAGCCTTGGAGAAGAAAAATGAGGATTAGGATCAGTTGATCAAGTGTTTTGAAGAGAATCATAAAGAGCTTAAGAAGCTGAAAACCATCATGAAGACGTTAATTCCGAAGGAGAAAGAAGGATGATTTATTCCCCAATCTGATCTTTTGTTGTATTTCCTTCCTTGTATAAATTCATTAAATTGTCATGAAACTTTGGTTGTTCTTCATGTTTTTTCTTGTATAGTACTAATATTTTAGGTTCCGTGTTTTTTTCATTCCCTTAATTCATTTTTGATAATCACAAAGGGGGAGAAAGGAATAGTAAAAAGAATACCAATTGAAGAATATAATTCCATAAGTAAGGTGGAGTCTATCTAAGGGGGAGTTCTAATCAAAGAAGATTTCCTTATGTAAGAAAAAGTATGATCTCTTTCATGAAGTCAAGAATACGATACTTAGGGATTTCAAAACCTAAGGGAGAGTTAGTCATATTCACCGTGATTCATAAGTAAAGGGAGATAAATTTTATTTTCAAGTTCATATAGAAAAATTCTAAGTCCTTATATTCTTTTTCGTAAGGATGTTTGTTCTTTACAAAAAAGGGGAGATTATTGAGTCAATATGGTTTCCTTATGACTTTTCCATTCTCTAATGTTTTGAAAATCACAGACATTATCATAAGGAAAATTATTTTATCCCTAAGGATTATTCCCTAAGGAAAATATATCGATTCACTAATGAAAATTTTATCCTTATCTGTGTTTTTATTGTTCATTTTATAGTATCTATAATTCAAACTCATTTTATTACTATGGAAAAATTCAGTTTCATATATAAAACCTCAGAATCTTAAAAATACATTGATATAGAGTATTCTACTTTCAGGTTCCGAATTCAGGTTACGAATTCTCTAAAATTCAGTTCTTAATTAATCATAATTAAAACTCTGAATTCTTAAGAATTCACACTCCAAATTCCTCATTATTCCGACTCTAAATTCCATAAAATTTAGACTCCGAATTTCTCAAAACTAAAACTCTGAATTCATCAGAATTCATACTCTAACTTCTTCAGAATTACAACTCTGAATTTCTCAAAATTCGGACTCTGAATTCCTCAGAATTATGGTTCTGAATTCCCCATAATTCCGACTCCTAATTCCTCATAATTTTGAATCATAATTCCTCAAAATTACATCTCTAAATTCCATTTAATTCAGACACCAAATTCTTTATAATTTAGATTCCAAATTCATTGGAATTCAGACTCTGAAATCTATAAAATTCCGGTTACGAATTCCATGAAATACCAAATCTGAATATCCATGAGTTATAGTCTCCGAAGGATAATTTGGTTAGCATGAAAACTTTATTTTTCTCTTAGACTCAGAATATTATATTTCATTAAGAAATTTTTTTTTCTTACACTTGTTATAGTTATTTAATGATGTTGTAAAATATGTTTCTAACTAACCGTTTTTTGAGTGACACATGTTCAAGTCCATCCGAGATTAAAGGAAAAATATGACCATTGGAGGACTAACCCAACAATTTGAGATGTTCATATAAATAGTCTCTCATTTGAATGATCTCAATACTGAAAATATATATTGATCACTTTAGATATTTCATGGTGCAGAAGTAATTTCAAAAGAGATAGATTCTCATGCTTTGTGCGTACTGAACATCTTGTTCAGATTTCATTGTGAAACTCTGATTTTTGTTTTGTACAATTGAGGTATTCTACATATAGGAAGAAATAGGTGCCGACTACCTTAATGTTCAATGAATTTTGAGGATAGGAAGATAGAGGTGCCGACTACCTTGAAAATTGATGGCTTGTGCGGAAAGTAAGACAGATTCTGATATTCCTATCGAGGGATTACCCTGGCGTGGGAAGGACAAACTTTCTTGAAAGTATAAATCCAGGGAACTTTATCCATGGTTGTTAGATACCCTAATATTTGGGTTAAAATATTTCATACTTGTTACATGTTTTATTAAATTTTATTTCCACTTTATTTTGATAATGGAGGACAGTATAATCTTCTTATACATTATTGTACTTTTGTATACTCTGATAAGTATGATTCTTTACTCTTTAACGTAGAATATTTTCCTTAGAAACATTCCTTATATTCCATTTCTCAAACCATATTTCTGGAACCTAGAATGTTTTTAGAACTAAAAGAGGTCATTTAAATTTACATTGCATAACTTTGTTATACATAATTATTCTTCAAGGTTAAAAATGAATGTTATTAAACATACAATTCACCCACCCCACTCTTGTAATTTATCATCTACATCTTTATTTTGATCATACATAATTAAGGTTAAAATATTACATACCTTCTTTCAATAATGATCATTGGAAAATGGATAGGTTACTCATGAATATGTGTGTTGTACTACCTCCATGATCATAACATTGGTTCATTTTTCGTCACCATTGTTCATGATTGGTTGTAAAATAATTATTTATGTTTAAATATTATAATTATTTAATGATTATTATTAATGAAATTTTTAATAAATTGCATTCTTTATCATATTCAACCAACCTATGTAGATTTTGTCACACCAGCAGAATATGGTCAAAACATATGTCATAGAAATAATTGGTTATGTGATGATATGTACCTTTTTTTATAAGTGAAATAAAATTAATAATTTCAATTTAAAATTTTATCAATAAAAAATAATTAACATAATATTATTATTCATGAATATAATGAATATATCTGATGAATCAGACTCGAGGTAATGGTTTTTCTGGCCTTGCTTTTATTTATGTGAGATATAAACCCAATTCACCACTTTTTTTGTACATAATTCCCATGAATATTTTGTATGATCATTATAAATAAATTTATAGTATTTATCATTTCCATTTTATGTATATATCATTCATGGTGTTTATGATTTCAATATTACCAAAGATGTAATGGATTTCTATAACAATTTACATTCTTTGTGAACTTTATATGTTATGCACCAATCTTATTTTATAAGGTGTATATACGACCCATTTTACCAATTATATCTTGAGTATCCTAGTTTTTATGATATGATAATTTTAATTTAATGTATTCATTTCATGGTGTATTTAATTTAATGGTTCCAATGTGGTAAGAGTTTTATATTACAATCCCATCAATTAATAGAATTTTTATTCAATAAGTATCCAGTGTTGAAATCATATGATTTAACTCCAAATAATTCATGGAGATTTTCTTATCAATTGGTTATTTCTTGAAAAAAATTATTTTCAATTCATTTTTTCTCTTTATTTCATCAATATTTCAAAGAAAATTGAAAAGTATTGTTTTGGGTCAAAAAATATTTTTCATACAAAACCAAGTTTTCTAAAAATTATTTCAATAATTTTATAGTAAGTATTCCTTAAATCCAATAAGAAATTTTTTTATTGAAGTATTTTAAAACGTGCTTAAAATTTTCTCATGGTTTTTTCCAATAAATGAATTTTGAAAATGTTTTATGTTTTAAAATGTGATTTTCAAAATGAAAAGAGAAGTGTACTTAAAATTATATTATTTATATTTTAATGGCATTTAGATACATCAATGTTAATTAACCTTATTGTTAAATATTCTCCAATGGGGTATTCTGTAATGATAACATAATCATTATTTGTCTGGATTGATTATTATGATTTTATAGTGATTGTTAGGGAACCTGTTTCGTTTCAATGGATTTTTAATGTTTCAAAAAGATTATTATTGAACCCGTTTACTTTTCACATGTTAATCATGATTCAAAGACACTATTATAGAGCATGTTTCCATTCAATGGTTTAATCATAATTTAATGTTATTGTTACAGTACTTGTTTCACTTCCATGGTTTAATCATGTGCCAAAAAGAATAATGGGTTTCCAATAAGTATTAATGAAGATAATTCTATTTATTCATTATTAATGTTGTCATTATGGTAAATTATAAATTATGGCTATGCCTAGATATCTCAATGTGAGCCTGCTATATCTTATAGAATGGATGCACATGGATAGAACTTTGATTCATTCCCTAATTATTTAGTAATCTAGAGAAATATATTGAAATTCGGCTGTATGGTTATTCCAATTATAAGGGTTCCTTAAGGGTTATATAAGATGATGATCCAACATACAAATATGTTTCATATATTCATTATATGTGTTTATGGTGTTTGATTTTATCATGTTAGATATAAAATAGAAAATGACTGATGATTCTTGTTATTTTTTCCATTGGAAATGTATTAATCAATGTTTTCATGTTTAATTATCCCGGTATTGATGGGTAAGAATATTCATATGTTATACTCAAGAAATTTTATAATTTCATCATACCATTATTCTCATATTATGTTCACTACATAAATTCATTTTTTATGGATTATTCATTCCCATGTTGATCATTTAAGATCACCTATTTTATGATTCCATTTTCCTTGGTAATAAAAAATGTTTTATTTATTTACATCTTGGAAGGGTTTCATATGATGAATATGATGTCTTAATATCAAAAATAAAAGATAGGTTAAGTAGGAGAAATGATCATTTAAATCCATGTGAATTTTTTATGAGGAATTGTTTCTTAATTACATGAAACTCAAAATATTACGACCCAAACTTTTAAATAATATTAATTTCCAAAATTTGTGTGTTATTTTATTTTATACTCAACATAACTATGTCCTTTAATTAATGAAGTGAGTATAATTAAATGAGTCCATTGGGTTTCGACAGTTTTATGGCCATTGGTAAATATGACCGTTGTGAACTAAAATCATAATGTTAAAATTACTGTTTATAAATTCAAATGATCTTGATTAATTAATAAAGCAATAAGAGTTGATGGCATCATCCAGTAGACTCAGGCTATATGAAGCCCATCTGTCAGAGCTTGGGAAGGAGGTTGCGTCATTGGGCCTTTCTCTGGACAAAGAGCAAGCTGAAATTCAACATGTGAAGCTTGAACAGAATCACCTAGGAGATAAGTTCAAGCTGATAGAAATCACCACTTGGGAAATGTTGTTCAAGCCACCCCTAGATTCTATCACCATTACACACCTTACACTTAGGTCCTATGCTAGTGTTATAAGGGGCTATGTAACAGGATCTTAGCTACATTGTATATTCCTTTTATATAAATAAAATTTTTATTTCTTATTATGGAAAAGTTTGTGAATTTAAAATTTTCGGATAAATATAGGTTGTATATTATTAATGAATTTAGGAAAAAAGGAGTATTTTAATATATTTTTGTATTCATTAAATAATTAATAATGTGAATTGAGTTTTAAAAAATGGTATTCTATAGTTACGTTCAGTATAAAATTTAGTTTCTAATAACATCAACATAATTTTAATTGAATAGTAAAGTATGAATAGTAACATACCCATATGAATAGTAATGAATAGTAAATCAACAAAAAAAAATAGATTCTCCACCCATGAATGTATAAATACATTTTAGACATCGTAAAAGTGAAAAAACGATCATAGTTTAAGTTTTTGTATTTTTGTATGTCATAAATATTTTATTTACAATTTTATAATTAATTTAATAATTACAAAAAAAATATTTTCCAAATATTTAATCTTAAATTTTTTACTCTATTGTATTATGGTTATACGATAATTTTATGGGACATTGATTAATTTTTTACTGTGTTACAAAATGAGTTATGGTTTTAAAGTTGTATTTTTGGAATAAATAAGGATTTTATTTAAATAAAATAAAAAAAATTAGGAAATTATTTTCATAAAATAGAGTTCATTTTTTAATTCAGATCAATGATATTTGGTTATAGTGATGTTTTGGGATTTTTCTGAAACAGATGATTTTCCAGTGAAGAGTAAAAAATACAGTTTTGAGTTTCGGGTGTTTAATGACATCATTGATGATGTAATCATGATGTAAATAATATGGTCAACATGTGAATATTTCTATATGTTATAAGATGTCCCAAGTCCTCCTCAATGAATTTATGGTCTTTTACCACACCAGGTGTCCTCCCATGGTTCCCTCAAGCCTCACAGAGTTCTGAGAATCAATCATTTGAAGTAACTCTTCAAGGTAAGAGAACCTTTCACCCTCCACTTTTAAGTCATGACTTCATTTATGTTTTGTCTTATAGTTCCATTTTATTATGTAAGGGGTTTATTAATATATATATTTACTACAGTCCATTTCATTCCCAAATTATGTGATACCCTTTCTGATCTCATCAATTGAATTTCTGAATTATTAAGTGACGTCGTTAGGCTGCTGAATTTTTTGTAAAATAAATTACATATTCTCTTTCTTTTCATGTTTTCTTTTCATGTTGTATTCCATTAAAATATATATACCATGATCTTATCTCCATTTTATTATGGATTTATACTGTATTTTGAGTTATTTATTAGTTGGTTAACCTTGTACCCTCTCTTTTTAATGTTTTCTAAAAGGATTTTATGTAACCGTTATGCTGTGGAATTTTCATCTCAAAATTCCTATCTTTCTCTCAAGAAATTCTCTTGTTTTTTTATGTGAATACCCATACCTATTTATTTTCTATGGGGGTCATAAATAAAAAAATGATATATTTGATTCTGTAATTGAAATACATATAACCCTCACTACCATTCCATGGGTTATAAATTACATAATGATCTTTTTTTAAAACTTTTAAAATGTCACGATTTTGAAATGATACACATTTATTTTGTTCACTTTGGGTTATTTATGAAATGTTTGATTATGATATATGTGTATCACATGAATTTAAAGACATATTAAGGGTGTTACCTGATAGAACTCCTATGAATTGGGTAAAGAATTTAATCTCTAGAGAAGACAAGTTTCACGATTCCTTGGTGAATAACCTTGGTAATTTTTATGACACCTTGGGGATGAACCTTGGTGATATGTTCATGAATGTTTAAATAAAATGTTGTAGCATCATATTCAAGTAATGTATAATTTTATTTTAATTATGAAATTACTCTACATCCATTTCTCACGTCTTCATGTTTTTATCATGTTCTTATTTATTTCACAAGTAAATTGATTCCCCAGTTTTCCATTCTGGGCATTTTTCTCACCCTTTCCTTTGATGTATGTATCCACATTATGAGATAAAGTAATTGAACTTTGGATAAACCTGTGATGTTGCCTTAAAAGTGTATAAGAAGGTTTTTATGTTGTTTTCATGTATTATGTTCCTGATTTCCAAGACACTAGACTTTAAAGATCCTCTTTATGTAAAATGTAATGAAAAGTTATATAATAAAAAGGTGGGATTCCATACTAAACCAAAAATATTTTATAGGATGTAAATGATATTATTATTCCTCTTAATGTTATATTATTTGTATTGAAAAAAATGGGTCACCCATAACGGTATCAATTGTATGAATGTAATGTTCATGATTTCAACATAGGATCTTGGAGTGCAGCTTCTTGGATGTTATATTTATTTTCAGGCACTAGGTCACAATGGGTCATGACTAATGTGTCGAACTATATTTTAATGAATTTATGACCAATTTTTTGTGTTAAAATTACTTAAATGGACCTTATAATGTTACCCAATGTAATTATAGAGGTTATAAGGGTGTGTGGGGAATTTTCAGCACTATAAACCTAGGGAATCATAAAAAAATACATGGTCTAAAAATTAAATGAAACCATGTATCCTAGAAAAAATTTTATATCCTAACTATACAGGGTGATATAATGGAGAACTATGTTCAAAAATGTTTGTTTTTGACTATGAAACTCTAAGATCATGTCCTTTTTTGATTTCAGATGTCATTCACAGAGGCCATTTTAATGATTGGTGCACAGTTTGGCCAACTATGTAGCCAAATTGTGTGCCCTTTTAGGGAGAAATGACATTTTTCCATTTGAAATGTTAAACCTCTGTTATTATCCCCTTATTTATTTACAATTGGTTATGATATCGTTGTCCACTCATGAGCCATCTTCTTATTCTCCGTAAGAAATCACCACTTATCAATGATCTGGAGTCCAACTAGACTATTGTCAGAAGCATTTGATATCTTGTGGTAAGATCTACATTCCACTTCATTAAATTATATGTTCATATTTTTTTCTATAGGAATATTTTTCTGCAAGCTCATTTTATCTATTTTCTAGTAATTGGATTATTTCTTTTTTTTTCTACCAATATACATTGAATATGGGGTTCATATCTAATGGGGAGTCATCAACGGCCCTATGGTAGTTGGTCTCACTATTTCCCCAAAATATTGTCCAGTTTTCATAGAAGTTCCATTATAATGCAAGATGTACATCTCCCTACATTTCCATAAAATGTATTTCATCATTATATATTGATATACACACCACTTTAGACTCTATAGGATATTTATTAGTAATTAGATGATACCAACCTCGATTATTGACCCCCCTTGGGTGTTCCACCTTAAAATTAACTTTTACAATTCGATGATTAAATTATTGGAATACGATATTTGAATTCTCCATGAATTATAAATGAAATAAAGAACTATTGAATAAAATTATATTAAAATATAGTACATCATATATTATTTTGTTCAATTATAAATGGAATTTCCCCTGTAGGTATTTTCCTAATTGAAAATAGTAACTCATAAATTATTTTTAGGAACATGAAATTGAATTTAAGTGTAATGATTAATTAAATGGATTGAATTAACTGTATGGATTTCATCAAGATGGTTTTCCATACCTAAATTCATTAAATGTACTGATTGATTAAAAATTAATGGGTGGTTAGGCCACACTAATAGATTTGTTCTTACGGAATTGACTATATGAATTATGACACCATTTGAATATTGGGATTGTTGATTATAATTGTTATCAGTTAATCCCTTTTATTATGATATTATAATGTTAAGTCCAATTATATTGGTCATGAAATGATGGTTAATGGATCTTTTGAGCATGATATTTCTATCTCCCATACATCGAGTGTTCAGCAGGGAATATCACACCATTGAACTCACATAGAATGTGAGAATGTTTCACCACATACCTTGTTTACGGTGTTGAAATAATGAATCTCCAATAATATCGAGTGTTATCTGGGACATCTCTCACACATCATGGGATCAGGGGAATGAACCCTTTTTCATAATCTAATAGGCTCATTGGACTAGTTATTCATGACTATGTTATGCCCTGGTCCATCGATTACCAAGGATTCCTGGAATATGGCTACTATTTTCCACATTGAGTTAGTCCATATAGGTGGATGTAGTATATAAAAACACTATATATATATATATTGATACTCTTCCTTCACTCATTGTGTCCATGAGCTAAATCTTGTAGATCAACCAGGAGTCCTTTATGAACCAGGGGAGGATGATGTTTATTTATATAACATTGTCTTCTGTTTCATTTATACCTATCACTACTTCATTGATATGGATATTTTATGTATTACTTCTAGATAATGTTTTTGGTGACCTATTTGGATTTATTTTACACCCTACTCGGGCTGAATTTGGTACTTGAATAGATTTCAAGTTTTCATGTATTAATAATAGAAGGTAAAATTGTACATATATTTGATACTTTGTAAAAATTGATGGAGAACCATAGAAGAGGAGTAAGAATATGTTTGAGATTATAGTGGATAACCCATTTTTTATTTAGTGTTTTTTATATCATGTTGTATATTCATGTCCCCTTATTCCACATGTACATAAACATTCCATGATTCCATGTATATAACACTACCTAGTGGATTATTATATTATTATTCAATTCATTAGTTTTTTATGCTTCTTTAGTTTAGCATTACATTTATTGTATGTCCTTCCAGTTTTTGTTAGGTTACTGGTAAGGTAATTTAGTGTCTAATTATATTTTGTTTCTACTATTTTATGTTTATTGTTTTTATCCACTATACCACTCTGATATGACGGTATAGTCTCTCCATTGTAAAACCATTACCCCTATCTATTATTTGGAAGCTACTAGCATATGTGGTGGCATGATTGAGGCCATGTGACCCATCGAATCGGGGAACCAATAAGTGGATTCCATGTTGAGAAATTAAAAAGTTGTATGAGAGCCTTATTTTTCAATCGTATTACTCTTTTGGTATTATATATAAGATTAAAAGTTAATGGAATTTGGAAATTACCTTTCTACTAGATGTAGATTACCCATGTACAGGTGAAAGCCAAATATCCTCGGTGTCATTATTACAGAAAGTAATTATTCTTGTTATGGTTGATATGGATTCACTATTGGTTCATGCACATGTCAGATGATGTTGTTAATATTAGTGTCACTAAAATGATGATTACATTTATCATTTCCTAAAGAATAGAGGTAGTGGAATTACATGGATCATTATTTGTAGTATAGGACTAATATTCCATGAAATTTCCCATGTTACCAGTATTTTAAGATTGAATTTTCATGTGGCCTACTTTTAGTGCCATGATTATCTATGTAATTTTGTTGCAATTCCCTTCAAGACATAGAAAACATAATTGGAACCTAATGATTCGTCCTTAAACTAACAATTTTCTCCTACATAAGTTAATAGATACACCTCAAGTAGTTTATAATGGCATGTTGGTCCATGGAAAATTAATCACATGTGATAAAATGGTTTATGGTGTGGATTTTGTGGAATCCATATTTTAGTTCATCAGTATCATAGGCCACTGTGGATTTAAAGTGTTGAACCATATAATTTGATAATTTAAAAACATTTTAAATAAATTTATGAGTATAATGTTAAAATGAATATCTCATTTAAATTGAATCGGTCTTCTTATATATTGGAAATTGATACCTAAATAGGAATTCACCCCTAGTAGTGGGTAGTTAGTGTTTCTCTTACACTTTTATGGCCATTATGTTCTTTTATTTACCACATAATCTAGATTTTTAATTGGGAATAGAGGTGTGATATGTTTATATGAAGGCTATTCACTATTCCATGTTTTCAATATATAATATTTTCAACAATTAAAATAGTCATAGATTTGTATGTTTTTAATTTTAGCATCATGCATCCAAAAATTTCTCCAGTTATACTCCCTAGAGGTAGTGACAACCATGATCTTGATATGGAAGGCCATGAGATTCCAGTGATTCCCCCTACAGTTCCACTTGTGATACTTCTCACAATTTGTTATTTTGGATGTGATGCCCTATTCCAAGAGGGACTTTTTCATGTGATGAAATCTATGGAAGGTGTTTTGATACTTACTCTCATTATTAAAGAGTTGTCTCTAAAGTTCTAGTAGTAGCATCATCCCACCTTTTAGGGGGATGACATACAACATGCTATTAAGTATCATATCGAAGCCTTTCATTCTATATTCATGTATTTGGAGATGAATCCAAAGAGGAGTTTAAATGATATTTTGTATATTCTATTTGATTCTGTAAAATGATGGGTGGATGATATTAACCTAGAAAATAGGCAACATAACATGGTTTGGGGGGATTTCTGGACCATCTTCTATGAATATTTTTTTCTACGGTCTTTGAGGGATAACTGGGATAGAGATTTTATTAACCTACCTCAATGATCTATTTTTTATGTAGTATTATTCTCTATTTATTTAGATTCATTGGTTTTCACATACACTATTTGGTGATGAAATTATAACCATGAGGAATTTTGAGGGTGGGTTGGTATACCCCATCTGATCAAAAGTTGATATATTTATGTTGACTACTTTTTTAGACATCATTAAAAATTCCAATATTAAAAAGAGAAATATAAAGGATTATGATGGTGTGTGTTAGTGT
This sequence comes from Viscum album, assembly GCA_963277665.1. NCBI lineage: Eukaryota > Viridiplantae > Streptophyta > Magnoliopsida > Santalales > Viscaceae > Viscum > Viscum album. Next base: position 2,086,272,305 of record OY728122.1, on the reverse strand, counting down.
GGTTTGAAGAATAAATATTTTAGTATTAATTCTAGTCGATGCTTGCATCGATTATAGGTTTTTTTTGGGATAATATCATTCATGCTCCTCATGATGATAGTTTCATGATATGTCACTTCTGAGGGATTTTAGGTCATAGAAAATCATAGATTTTATGGGATCCTGTATAATACAGAGGTTTTATGAGGATTGGGAATATCTAGATCTCCTTTTGGACATTTCCATTAGTTCATAGTGAGTGGGGAACTACTCCTACACCATGTTCCAGAGTGAGGATTGTAGTATCTCACTAGGAAGGAAGCTAGTACACCACCAACTACTCTAGAAAGAGAGGTACTTAATGCAGAGGTAGTAATACTACTAATTATCTGTTCCTGCAGAGTGACCTCACTCAGGGTAGTCAGGTAGTGACATTGGGTCGTGGTACATTACAGTTACATGGAATGAAACCAATGCCTATGGAGGAGATCACATGAACTTCAACTTTATGTGATATTATTCATGTATCCTTTAATTTAGTGTATGATTTATTTGACACATGCAGTTCTCACCCATTTATATCTAAGACTATTATGGAGATTATGGTCCTCAAGTTCTATCATTTTCATAGAATTATGACAAATGATGCCTCTTTGGGTATCTTATCAAAGGGAATTCACCGATGTGATGCTGGTCCACTTCAGATAGGTGGATACGTCTTCATGTGGAATCTATTCATTCTTGGTATGATAGGATTTGATTTAATCATCATGATTGACAATTTGGTTCCATATTAAGACCATATAGACTTCCTTTGTTTTTGGGTGATGATTTCAATATCGAAGAATGGTAGAAACATATATAAGGATGGAATGTGATGTTTATGAAACTCAATCTAGACTCGATCAACTGAGGATTTTCAGTGTAAAAGCTCAAATTTCTTGTCTTATCTTGGATTTTTAAGGGTTATCTCCCATTTGTTTTCCACATATATTTGATCATTTTAGGAATTTCTTCCCTAAATATTTTTTTAGGATACACTTATAGTTAGAGTTAGTGTTTATAATTTCACTTGTTCTAGGAGAAGCATCAGTGAACATTACTAAGAAGATTCCATCTATGGAGCTTCTGGAGCTCAGGAAATAATTATAAGACCAAGTGGGTAAAGGCTTTATATGACCATATAATTTTCCTTGGGGTTCCCCATTCCATTCTTTCAAGAAATATTATAGTACCCTTTGTATTTTCGTGGATTATTTTCTGTTTAACCACGTAACAATAATGAATCGATATCCACTACCCTGAATAGACGGTGTCATTGATCAGATTCAATGAGGGAGATAGTTTTGAATAATTTATTATATTTTTTCCTATCATATGTTGCATTTTAGGTATTTATAAAGACCTCATGTATCTTTAATTATAATTTATTGTGTATAAGTGTACCTGGTTATGCCATTCAGACATATTAACACACCTACATTTTTCATAGTTCTTTTGAATTAAGTTTTCCACCTGTATCTCGATTCATTCAGGGTAGCTTTTTTTAATAATATCTTATTGTATATTGTCTCTCAACATGACATTGAAAATAATCAGGATATCATACTTAATACAATTATAGAAAATCAACTCTATTATATACTCATTAAAAGACCATTTTAGAATGAAAAGGTCTACATTCTAGGACTTATAATCTACCAATTAGCACTATCAGTATACATATAGAGTGTGAGTTCCTTAGTTTCTTAAGATCATCCCAAAAATTTATTTTACGTATGTATTTTCATAGGTAAATCTAGATATTACATGTGATTCATCAATGATTTACAATGCCAACTATGGGCTTGACAAAGAAGGGTGTGAAATTCGTATAGTTAGAATCCTTTAAAGAATCCATTCAATAGTTGAAGGAAATATTGACATCAATGTTGATAATGATTATTCAAAATCACGGAATGATTTATAAAGTCTTATATGAAACATTATTTATTGGTCTTGGAGATCTTTTGATGATGGAAGAGCGATTCATTGTGTATAGGTCTCATCAGTTAAGGCAACATGAGTGGAATTACCTAACACACAACCTTGATCTATATATGGTTGTCAATACCTTATGATTTAGGATAATATATTTAATTGGACATCATTTTTTGGCATTCACAGATTATAAAATATTCATGAATAATTTCACATAGTGAGATTTAAATCTTTGGAAGTGTTTATGGGTTTAGTACCTACAATAGTCTAATTTTGAGCTCGCTTAAATTATTGGGAAAGGTAGTGCAGTTATTGATTATATAAACTAGATAAATTAGATATATGATGTTTTGGAGGACATTAGATAATGGTAGATAATTTCCTTATTCTCAAAGAACCACATTGTGGTTCATGAGGATCAATTCTAGGATATCCGCATAGCATGTCACTTACCTCTACCCATCAGGAATTCATGAGATTGAGGAAACTATCTGATTATGAGTGCCATTTTCCATGATAATGTTTCAAATATGATGATAACAATTATTTTGGCATCATGGATTTGGATGATACTATACTATTCCATTGAGTAGTTGAGCCCCAAGAGATCAGAGATAATATGATGTTAGAATTTCATCCCTCAGCGTGGGTACTGCATCCTGATGACACCAAGATGTATTGATATCTACATCACCAGTATTGGTGTCCTAGAATGAAAATCGAGATTTCCAGAATTTTCAATCATTATTCCATAAATTACTAGGTGAAGGTAGACAAAAAATCAAATAGGAGAGAATTTACAACTATTGTACATTCCATGGTGGAAAAGGAAGGATGTTTCATTGGATTATTAACTGATTTACCCATATCATAATGTGGAGATGATAAAGTGTGGGTTGTTGTTGATCATTTGTAAAATGTATCACACTTATTAGCTATAAAAGAGACCAACATAGTAGATGAACTAGAGAGGATCTATATTATTGAGGTTGTAAGTTTTTATTGATTTCAACATTCAATCATTTGATATAGGGACTCTCTCTTTATGTCATTATTTTGGTAGGGGTGCAAAAGGACATGGGTACATTGATGATTTTGGGCATGGATTATCACACATAGATCAATGGAAAGATAGATCATTTGATTCAGGTCTTAGAGGATATTATCTTTTCATGGGTCCTTAGCTTTTGGGGTTCCTAGGAGAAAAAAATTCCCATTGTCGTGTTTTCCAATAATAGCATATTTTATTCAACCATCGATATGTCTCCTTTGGAAGCCTTATTTGGAAGTTATTATTATTCAACTTTTTACTGGCATGAGGTAGGGGTGGAAACATTTATCATACATCAACTCAATTAGGAGACTACTTAGTGGGTATTTTTGATCCAAATACACATGATGACTACTCATTATGCACAAAATGAATTTTCCAATCGAAACTGATGACCTCTATAGCTTATTGTTGAAGGATGGTTTTTCCTTCAATTCTCTCCATGCTCAGGCCATATACGTAGTCATAGGAAGGGTAATCTATCAGATGGTTTTTTAGGGCTCTTTGAGGTTTTAAATGGAATATTCCAATGTTTTATTAGAGAGAACTTCCTCAAATATATTTTCTTATGCATGATATATTTTACATATATCAGCTCTGGCAATATTATCCACACCTGACACATGTCCTTAAACATGAAAATTTTGATCTAGATGATGATGTTTCCTTCATGGAATATAAATATAGTATTACTTACTAGAGCCTACAGACACTCAAAAGTAGTGTAGTTACTTTGGTATGGGTGATATGAAAACACGAACCATTATTAGACCAGACATGAAAGTGTTAATCTAATATATGAGCTCAGTGTCCTAAAATCATTACTGATGATACCTTTTTACCCATTGATGGCCAAATCAAGGATGAGTGTCCTTATGGAGGGGGTTTAAATGATTAATATTTTCATGAAGCAATGAGTTTTTTTTATACCCTTGAAATGGACCATATGATTTTACCCGAAGGATTCTTGGATGTGATGAGGGTGTCCTTTAATTTTTTAAATCTTAGATCCATTATAATTTAGAGAATATACCAGGCTGCACAATTAGAAGATGCTATTCCACCCAACCTTCATGGTCTCTCCAAATCATGTGGGTTGATAAATTAGAGAACAGGGGGCCATATGGATTTTCTTTGACCATGTGACCCCCGGAACAAGACTCTGCATGATTGAAAATCTCTTTCACATAGTCCATTTTCAGTGTAACTGCATGGTTTTTCCAACCATGAAAACTTTTTTTAGAGTGAGATTCTATTTTTCCTTCACTAAACATTATTTTTAATTTTCATCATCCCTTATTAATTTCCAATGAGTGAATATCTCTCCATACTCCCATAACCCATATTCTCCTCCCAAACATGGAATCACCATTGGTCATAGATCTAGACTCTAATTGAAGAACCATCAGATGAATTGGATAGCTTGATGTATTATCTATATTCAACTTCCTTACATAATATGTTTATTTTATGGCGTATTTCACTATTAATGAAAATTTCATTTTACCTATTTTCTGAGAATTGGACCATTTATTCAATTCACCCTAATCTATGTAAAATTTTAGGATGCCATTATATGCATAGTTTTCAACAGACCTAAGGTTGGTGGTCCAATATTTTTGAAAAAAATTTGTGTTCTTTTTATAGCCAGTCTACTGAGTTATAGGCCAGTTATTCCCACCCATTAACCCAAAATTGATTTAGCCACCTCTTTATTCTCCCAGGGATCATTTCTTATTAATTATTGGCCGCCAATCATGATCATGGACACCCCATGGGTGTGCTAACATGAAATAACCCTTTATAATTAGATTATAAAATTGCTAGAATTCCTTCTAGGCATTCATATTGTATTGTAAACATAATTTCCCACTAATAAATAAAATTTTATTACATTAATTCACCTATTATGTTCATTTATTGTCTTATAAATAGAATAGACTATTTAGGTAATTGTGTAATTGATAATATCACATCATAAGTTATTTATTGATTTTTGCAATTGAGTTTCCATATAATGGTTAATTAAATGTCCTGCATTAACTTTTCACCTTCTTTCATGATTAGTTTCCTAGCCTAAATAAATTAAATGGATTGATTGATTAAAATATAATGTGTTATAATTCCATTCCAATATATTCCTGCTAAATAAATTAACTATATAAATTCTGACACAACAGGAATATTGGGCTACTGTATTTTAATCGTAATGAGGTAATCAATTATTTTATAATATTATTATGATTACAACATAGATATTGGTTTTGAAATGATTCTTGGGGGAATTATAGAGAATTAAAATTAAATATCCCTTACATCGGGTGTTGAGCATGACTTCTCACACCATTGACCCTACTTGGATAGTGGGAATGATGCACCACATCCCTTGTTCAGGGTGTTGACATGAATACACACCCACCATATAAAGTGTTAAAAATTAAATAATTCACTCTCCATTGGATGTTGGGAATCTACTCATTTTATTCATCTTATAGGATGGTTTATACCAGTAATTGATGACTGTGTAATGCCACAATCTAGAAAGCACCTTGTATTCTAGGTATATGGAAACTTATGTGTTCACGTTCATATTCCATAATGTGGATGCAGTATATAATTATAATATATACATATATATTATTATATATATATATATTTAATGAGTAGACACTCATTCTGGCTATGATCTAATGCAATTTGAGCCACCATGTGTCATTTGGGAACCTGGATAGGGTGGTGTTTATTAAATCATCATTTTTTTTTAATTTATACCTGCACACCACTACATAGATATTCACACTAAATGGTTTACATTTATACACTATTGATGGTGGACTACATGGATTTTATCTCACTATATAGTCATGCATCTATTTTTACTAGACTAGATTACTTTTCCTTAGGTATGGATAAGGGATAATGTCCTACTATAAGTATTTGATATTCGATATTTAGAGATGAAACATAGGATAATATGACCAATAATATGCTATAGATTCTCACATATCACCCTTGTGGTATTCTTATCATTCATGTAACATGTTGTTTATTATTTACCCCGTGTTCCCCTTGTATATCTATTTTTCATTATTCTATGTATATGAAACTTCCTGGTAAATTTTTATAGTATTATTCATTTTTTTATTTATTTATGCTTCCACAATTAATTATAATATTTATTGTATGATATTTAATTTTGGTTTGTTAATATTGAATTCATTTAGTGTTTGTTTGTATTATTATTCCTCTACTGTAATCTTATTTACGTAATATGTTTTTGAACTCTGATATGATGGAATAGTCTCCAAAAATTACCACCATTAAACCCTCGTGGCTAGTTTCAACCTCTAGCACGTTGTGAGGTGTGATTAAGTACATGTGACCCACCCAATCCATGTCCCAGTTAATTGGATGTCGAGTCTGGAGGATACAAGAAATGTTCCATTTTTGGAGTTATTACCCACAGGTACATATGTTCCTGATGCACATCTATTTTTAATATCTAGACACTGATGGATTTCTAGTAATAACCACATAATTTATACCTTTCCAAAACATTTGAAGGTTCTTCTTCACATATCCACAATATCTATCATAATATTATGTTCCCTAATACTTTTTTATCCTAATTCTCATTCCCAATGTTTCAACTCAACATTCATTGATATCAACTATAGAGACCTAGAATTCAGTATCATAGAGTCAGGGTCTACATTATTAAGTTGGTAAAATATCAAAGGAATCACATTTATAAATAATTAATACGTTGTTAGACTTGGTATATTATATACATTCATAGATCTTTTATTATAATTTAATATAAAATCTACTATATAATATTTTTTAGAATAACATTATTCCTTTTCTGATAGTCTTTTATATGATATATAGTGTGCTTCATAGAATCCTAAGAAATGAAAAAATGGTGATCTCAATTTCTCATTAAGGGTTATGTATAGTGGATGAAATCATGAATAAATAAAAATAATCAACATGTAATGGTAAATAACTGAACACAAATTCCATATAAAAAAATTTATTGCAAAAATAAATAAGGAAAAATAAATAAGAAAATTAAAATAACTTAACACTCATTGCACCTAATTAGTAATCTGATAATGAAATGAATCCATAGATAACATCAATGTGAACATTTACTAGAATATAATAATAAATTAAAGGAAATTCTAAATTGTTGAATGATATATTTCATAGGAAAATTAAAACTTTACCATTAATATCATTCACAAAATGTTTTAAAACATAATATTTGAAATCCCGCTTATCTATGGTTAGCCAACTGATCCATCCCATGAGACTATCGATGCATCGAGTGGATTTCTATAAATGGTCCTTAACTAGTTTCTAGCATGTCCAAATAGTTCATCATATATCAGATAAAATATTTAATTCATAAATAATGTTTCTTATCATATGATATTCCTACAGAGTAGGGAATATAGATTAATCTATATTTTCCAAGACAAACACATGAAATTTAGTATAAAACCCTGAATTTAATAATTATATACTATTTAAATATTAATCATATCTATGATAAATAATTCTTACATTTTTTTCAAAATTTAACCTTCAATGATCAAAAGAATGTGAGCATTTCAAGGAATGATAATGAATACAAAAATGAATCAAAGAAGTTATTGTCAACACATTCATCGGTCATAATAATAATAAACTATCTAGAGGATTCATAATTATAATATCAATAAAACATACATTTACCCATTAGAGTACAAATATATGGCTATTTTAGTTGACAAAAAAGCATCAATAAATGAATTCTTGGGGAAAATATCTTTTTCAATTTGTAAATAATTTCTTAAAAAATAAAACATTTAGAATGTTATTCTCATTAAAAACTAATTACAATTAATAATTAACTTCCATAATATTTTGAAATATATTTTTATTTAAAATATCCTCATAAAACGTTTTTGGAATATTATAATAATAGATAAAGGGAAAATATGTTTATTCCACACCAGATAAAAGAAAATTAATTTTTACATGTAAAAATGATTGAAAATTATCTTATTTGGAAAATGGTTTGAATATTTCATCAGAATAAATTATAAAAAACATAATGGGTAAAAATGTATTTAATATATCATTCTGAAAATATTTTATAGAAAAATGGTTTTAGAATAAAACAAATTACCAAATTAAGATAGAAATGATGTAAAATTTTGTGGGAAAACATTTTATCAATTATTTTATAAACTAAATAATAGATAAAATTATAATATTAGTAGAAAATGTCATAAATAACCAATTTAGAATAAATGTAATATTTTATTATCCTATAATAAAACAAATTCCATCAAGGAATTTCAACAAAATAAAAATCTCAATATTAATTAGATGCTAAAATATAACCATCAAAAGATTATGTCGACTAAGTTAGAATCAACCAATGAATCGATTATATGTATAAAAAATAAATGCTCATAAAACATTTGTAGATACAACATAAAAAAATAGAATTTTTGTAGACATATATTTTTAGAATTACATTATCAATGAAGTACTTATTTAACCCAATTAACAGAAATTGAGTTTTAAAATCATGTAAAACATGGTAACATTTCATTAAAATTCCCTTAAATGAAATAAATAATATTAAAACATAAATAATAATGATTAAATAATTAATCATGATATTAAATATCAACAGATTCGAAAATACACCCTAAAATGTATTAGGTGAATAAAATTAAAATTTTCTTAATAAAAAGAAATTGAGATGAAATCTATTAAATTATTCTTCCTTTTGGTTGAATATTCTTTAACCATTTATGTAGGGGTATTATAGAGTTAGTAACTTGTTATAAAAACATATTAATATTTATAATATCATATATTATTCTATTGTAACATCTTATCACCATTCTGTTATTAATATTTTATTATTTACATAGTTTTCGTTGTTAATTTCTTTATTTTCTCGTGCTCATTTCCTCAAGAATGATTTAGTTATTTTTAATATGTCATATATTTTTTTACCGGAAATAAAATTCATTTTATAATTATATTATTTATAAATAATTTATAATTTTAAAACCAATCATTAATAATTGTTTTGAAAAATGAAAAATGATACGATCATTGAGATGGTAGGCCGTATGTACGCATGAGTAACATTTATATTTTTAAATGATCATCATGGAAAGAATATAAGTAAACTTTTACCTTAAAAATTGATCAAAATAACACTAATCCTATATTATGTACTAATATAAGTAGTCCATGTGTTGTGGAGATGAAAATTGATCCACATTACATGGTGAAGGCCGTAATTCATATGTACAAGGGTGATAATATCATTTTTACATCAGTGAAATGTAGAGAATAAAATGGTATATATATTATCTATTGAGAATAATAAATTTGTAAAATATATCAATATTATATAATGTATATCACAAATAATCTTTATATTTATCTTTATCACCTTCAATGTGAACTTTTATTGAAGTTGAATCACATCGCCTCATGAGGGGGTAGTATGATGCACATGCAAGAAACATTATTATATCCCCTTTAGAATGGAAGGTAAAATGATATATATGAAACACTTAATATATATATTACTATGTTATAAATCTAATTTATATTATTTATATACCTCATAATACCCAACCTTTATATATAGATATATAAAAAAGAACGAGGTTTGTTCGTGAGGAAATAGTCCACTGTACAAACAAATGATGATTCCATAAATCATTTGATGGATTTAGAGATGGTATAATTTCATTAACATATTATAAGAACATATAAGTATAGATAAGTTTCTAATTATATTATATCATATAGTTATAATAAAAAATATTGGTGGTGGAGAATGAAAAATATAAAACTGACAGTTGAAGAAAATTAACTCTTATTCAGGTATCATCCTTAATCTTGTACTAATGCCGGAAAAGGTCAACATGTTTCCCAAAATATAGACTCTATGATGATAGGAGACTTGTTTTAAAGTTATTTTTATGGTATTTTCTGAACTAAATTGGATTGGAGTTGTGAATAAGAGATGTGTGTTGAGGGATTTTATATGGTGGGGAGAGGACGCACTTTGTATATTTTAAAATAATTCAGTGATACCACATTTTTTCTACCCCAAGGGTATAAAATGGTGTATAATCTAAAACTAGAGATTTAATTATTCTAATTTTGTTATATAATAGTTTTAAAAAATTTTAATAGTTCATTTTTACCCTTAATTAATAAACCCATTTTTTCCTTCAACGCGATAATTAATTTCTACTTCATTAATTATTCATATAGGTAAAAAATTAAAAATAAAAATATTAAAAATTATAAAATATTCAAATTGGAAAAATTAAATCCATTTTTTCAAATTAAATACATAGAAGTTGAAATCTATATTTTAAAATTAATCTCGAAGATGTGGCAAGAAAGAAGGTTTTTAAATAGAAAAGTTTCAAAATATTAGAATGTTTTTATATTATAATTCTAGATGAAAATGATTCTAGTGAACTAAATTGGATTAATTTATATAAAATTGAAGGATACATTAAAAAAATTTGAAATATAATTCATAATTATAAATAATTTAATTAAAATGGTATTTTCATTTAAAATTCATTATATTTCATTGTTCATCAAAAAATGGTATTTTTCATAAAATTCTAAAAAATTATTGCTACATTACATTTTCTTCCCCAATTTGAAATATTATGTTTATATTTCATATAAATTTCATAAAATGTGTAATTTTAAATTTTAAATTATTTTTGTAAACACATATTAGACTATAATTTATAGAAAATATAGTTTTCTAGAAAACATTTATTTTTCTTTTAAGTGATTCTTATTTTATTTATAATAATTTTCTTTCTAATTAATTTGTGTAAACTATATATTTTCAAAAGTTATTTAACCCAGTTATTGACCAATTATTCCAATGGTTAGGCAATATTTTTCATAATATATAGAAATATTTAAAATATATAAGTGTTCGGTAAAATTCAGCCTTTTGTGTAACATAATATTCTAAAGAAACTAGTTGTTTCATATAACACAATCTATGTACAATGTTCTATTTAATGAAAGAAAAACTAAATGTTCTTTTTTATCATAAAATATAAAATATAATGTTATTATTTTATAATTTTGGTGTATTATAAGAGGAGTTTTAGTGGATGATTACACATGTATTATCGATTTCCCTTCTTTAATATTTTTGGAAATAGGGTTCATAATTAACAGGAGTTTTACATTACAATAATAATTATCATCTGAATCAGAATTGGGTTTAAATTCCTCCACCATTACATTAAAAAATCATTGGAATTTGAATTCCATCAACTCTTCATCCTTCTTTATAAAATTTTATTGTTTTATAAATCACTATTAATAATAGTATCTTATAAACATTAATTGAATTATCATTACTACAATGAATAGTTGAGTTCATTTGAATTTTAATTTTATTAAAAAATTTCAAATTATATTTATCCATGATTTAAAAATCAAAATTTCCTTTAAAAAATATATTATTAATGTTAATATAATTAACACATGTAATGTATTTATCAAATGACTTAACATATAAAAGTCTAATGTTTTTAAATATATACCCCGTGATTTGAAACTTGTACAATTTTATTTTTACATTATCATTGTTTGTGTTATCTATATATTTCAAAATTTACTTATAAATTTTACACACCATTTAATTAAATAATAATTTATCAAATAATTAATATATGATATAATCTAAAGCATCCCAATTATGTTAAATGTTTTATTGTCTACATATTTCAAGGAATCATCGCTTCTAATATGTGGAAAGAAAATTTTTAATACACTAATGTATTATAGAAAATTATATAGTAAATAAGGTTATAGGTGATTCATGCATACGTGAAGGATTATTATATTTAATATAGATATTCCTATGATCCTCAAATAATTCATATACACTATGCCATTTTTATTGAGGAGTGAGATCTAAGAGGAATACCTGATTTCTTTTATAACAGATATAGAGCTGGATAAATGGTTAACCATTCTTTTGTTGGTGATGAATGAATTATAATTATTTAAAATATTATTCTATAGAAATAGAACTCTATAAATGATTTATTTCATGATCCACTATCTAAAAAACATCTTCTTGGATGTTATTCTACGAATAAGAAACATTAAATAATAGTTTAATATAATATTATCTTGAGTCAATGTTAAAGTGATCTCCTTTTCATGTTAAACAGATATTGTGAAAAAAATTATTTATCTCTATAAAAATTATATTGAATATAGCTATGATAAAATTTGAAAGAAATTATTTGAACAGTAATCATACACTTCCAATAAATAGAAAATTATGTTATTTTGACTTAACCCACTATTTATTCATAATTATATGAACTCATGATGATGAATAAGGTTTATCAATTTTGATGAATGTTAAAAAATCAAGTAGAATGATATTTTTTTAATGGAATTTGAATAAAAAAAGTTGTTATCAAATAATATTAATGAATATTGAGTATTGTCCCAAACATAATTAGGATAACTATATTTTTTCAAATATCATATATACCCACCTTGAACATATTCATTACAAAACTCTAAATAAAGTAAATTAAATTCTATAAAATACATAATAAACATGTCATTAGTTTGAGGAACTGCTTCTTGAGGTTTCATTATAATATATTCTATTGTAATATGACATGTAGATTCACATAGTTCCACTACATTTAAATGTCTATATTGAGATGGATCCTCTAATTTAAAAGGTATATATTTGAAATTATTATAATTATATATAATGTTACAAGGATTTTAATAGTGTAGTTTCTTCATCATGTAGTATGTTCATATACAGAAAATAACACTCATAGTATAATTCACCACTTATGAAAAAACATCATATAAAAAAATATAATATATCAATAATGATCACTTCATCTAATTGAAACAAAAAACTAAAAGGTAATCAGTTATTGATATACCTATGTAAAAGTTGATAAAAGTTGGATTTGTTGATAATTATTATTAACCACTCCTTCCTTGTGAGACTGAAATTCATGGAATCATTTGAATCCCAACCACTCACTACTCATTTTGTTAATTCTCTTTATGAACTGCTTGTATGTCCCGTATACAAAATATTTCAAAAATAACTTGAATCTTCATTTAGAATTATTGCATAAACACATAAATCCTTCATTTACACTTTGATTGAATAAAATATAACCATAGTCTTAAAAAATATCATAGTGTAACCCATTTACATTTTTTTATTAACCTCAACATTACAGTGCAAATATATCAGAAGAATGAAATAATTTATCCATATTAGCACCACATATCATGCATTATATTGATCTTGTGTGGATGTCATTCATACTAAATTCAACAAGGTCGTCTAAAATGGTTAGAAAACCCTATATAGTGGAGGTATAAGTATATAATTATAAATCATCATTTTTTTATATGTAGTGTATATTTCTAGGCATCTAAAAATTGTAATGGTACACAACATTTACTATGTCCCACATTGGGCTAAAATCATGGTATGTTCTTCCTTCTATATTGCCACACATATTATAGAACTTGTTAAATATTGAATTCAATTTATTCTATCCTTTATAATCTAATGTTTAACTACATTAAAAAGGCCACGAATTAATACACCCATTTCAATTAACCCACCCACATCATTCCTAACTCATATTTGCGTTCTACCTTTCCAATGAATCTATATTGATGATCCTGGAATGGTTTTCCCTGGAGCATGGATAGAAATACATGATAAGTACATCTTGGTTTGGGATAACTTCATCTATGGAAATGTAAATATTTTTTATGTCATAGTAAAATTATATCCACATAATTAAGATAAATTTAAAAAATCTATCCTCATTACTTATATCATTCTCTAAAATATAAAATTTTATCATCCAAGAGATATTTTTGTGATAAATCAATCACCTGTATTTATTTACCATAATGATAGATCCTACAAATTTCTAAAAGCACATAAAATTTTCAATGTTATAACCTATTTTCAAATTCTATGTTACATTACCAATTATTTTAATAATTAAGGATGGTTAAATAATCATAAAAATTTAGTGTTATATCTAATATTCATCTACTATTATCCGTAAATACAATCCCAAAGATATTTTGATAACATATCCAACAACATTAATAAATTCAAAGTCTCTTTAATATCATTAATCTGTTGTATATATCCCCAAAATAAATTATATAATGAATTATATCTCATAATATATTTATGGTAAATCATTTTTTCTTATCTACTAGGGGAAATAGATCGCGATTCTTAACAATCAATGTAAGAGAAAAAATAACTTATTCCTAAACAAATATAGTATTATAATCATGATAGTTAACCATGAAATATGATATGATTTACTATAATTATTATTCTTTTATATAACAATTTTATTTAACATGAAAATGTTTTACTAATTAGATTGTAATTGTTATCTCATATATTTGTAATCACATACTATGGATGTATTATTATCTTTTTTGATTATATATTCGAATTTTATATATTATAGTCATGTATTTTGATTCCATATTCTTTTTAATTAAATTAATCTCCCATATTTTTATTTTATCTAGATATTATGATCTGTACCATTATAACTATTATTTAAGGGTTTCCATTAATTGGAATTTTTGCTTACATATACTTTTGTTTCCCTTTCCCCATGAAAATTCAGATTTGATTTTATTTAAAAGGATGTCTAGTGTGATGAAATTTAGGGGATAGATTGAATAAATAATATATATTAAAAAAATTTAATATAATTATTCTCAAAATAAGCTACATATTTGGATTTAGGTAATGGGAATCTATTATTGAAATTCAATAATTAAATTATGAAATTTAGGTAAAATATATTTTTTATAATTTTTTTTCATCTCATAATATAAAATTAATGAATCATAAATAAAAATGTTTTACAAAATATTTTGAAAATCACCATTATAATAATATATTAATATACCATTTATGGTAAATATATATATTGATAAAAAAAATTATATAGACATCATTAAATTGAAGAACAACAAGTATACATAATAATGAAAACAACATTTATTAATGCTGATCAACTACCTTAGATAAATTATTAAGATTTGTTAGCATGCTCTGCTTCTTGGGTAACACATTTTACCATGTAAAAATACTATTTTTTTTAAATATAAATTATTTTCAAATATTTCATACATAATAATTTTGATTTAAAATAAAAAATTAGTATTACAGTTTTCCCACCTATATCACATTCCACCAACACAAGGAACCCACTAGGTATTGTTTATGAATTCAGAAATCCATTTAACATAATTTATATATCATTTATATTCTAAAATATTTTTGAAAATATAATATTTTGTTCATTCATGAATTATACATCAATTAAATATAATACATTTTACTATTTATTCCCATATAGATACACCCAACCATATTGATTATCCTATCATTATTTTAGATGATACCTTGTGTCCAACATCCAATATTTCATTCATATAAGATAACTCTCCATCGTAATGTCACGCTATATGTGTTATCAAATAAATTGAAAATATCTATTTTCAAAATATATTATTTAATACTCATCAATAAAAAAATTGGAATCTCCCATTTTCTCCAAAATATATATGTACTATTACATATCCTTTTTTTGGAAGAAAAGGAAATTCAAAACAATAATTATATTATAAAATAATGTTATGATAATGAAATAACATATTAATAAAAATAATAAAAATTTTTTTAAAAAAGGTTTTAAATATTTCAAACCACATTCAAATAAGAAAAAATAAATTCATACATAAATAATAATTTTGGAGTTATTTTTAGCCATATATTATAATGAAAAAATCATATTGGATTACTCATACTATTTTATATCTTGTCAGATTTAATGATATTTATTTATATTTAACTATGCTTAATGTGACACTTATATGACATGTTGTGGAAATTTAATAATGAAATCTTATTTTCATCCTCTCATAATAAATATATCATGACTAATGGAAATATCTAGAAAATTTTGATTCATTAAAAGTAAAAATAAGGTAATTGTATATTAAATGGTTTGAAATAATGCTTTATTAATTATGAATAATAAAATATGGGCTTACTAGATAAAAAATATAAAATTCACTATTATTTGGAAATATAAGGGAAACTGGGATTAAAAGAGAGATTAATTTTTATCGTCCACAGAATAATTAATATAGGTCACTGGTGTGGTTTAGGAAATATTATTCTTAAACCATTACTCCTATAGAGATTATTTTTTTAATTATTTTACATTAACTAAATTAAAAAAAATTGTTTGACAATATTCATGAGACATCATAGGTAATAAAAATCACAAATTAGAGGATTGAATTAGCATCTTGAAAAATGTCTTATTTATAAATATTTCAAATGATGAATTCATAATGTATCAATTTGGAATCCATTTAAATCTTAAACAAATGTATACAACTAAAATATCATAAAACGAGTCCACAAAAAAACAATCAAAATTAAAATTAAACAATCTCAATATGTCTTAAGCTCAATACTTCTAGATTTTAATGGAAAATAAATATCAAATCTTGAATAATGAAATCATAAATGTTTCATCTCAAAACAGACTCTATAATCCCCAAAAAAATCAATCATATTTCTATAATATATTATTCATTAATGAAAAAATAAAATTTATAATTAAAAACCCAAATGAATCAGTGATATTTACTACCATCTATTTCATTATAATATATTACGAAAATAAAATCTATATATTAGGTTTATATTTTTTATGAACACTTATAATAGCTTATAAACTCAAAATTATTCAAATTATACTTAACATTTATATAATGATTAGTTATATCCATTTTGAAATTATAAATAACATTAATACAACATTAGATTAACGATATGGGAAGCATAAAATTAAAATAGTAAATTTAGAACATATAAATATGGTGTTATTCTTATAATGTTTTATTATTTCTAATTGTGATGATATTATAATACATTTATATTAATAAATATTATTTATCAATTCATTAAAACCACTACATGACTGGTTGAAAGTAAGCCTAATTTGTTTTTAGAGAATAATTTGCACCCAATAGTAGTAGTTTTTTGAAATTGAAACTCATCAAAACAATCGATCATTAGGTGAATTGGGAAAAAATAGTCAATTTATAAATACTTTGTAATAATTGAAATGAAATTATATCATCAAAAAATTATCCTCAACATTCCCAATATATAAATTATTTATCTAACATAATTGAGTTCTTGTCTTCCAAAACCTATACTTTTAAATACATAGAATATAAATTTAATAAATAAATTTTAAAAAAATAATCAAATATATGTATATATGTATATGAAATGATAACAATGTATTTAATAGTTACGTGTTATCTTTATAATGAACTGAAACAAAACACAATTATATTTAAAAAATTTAAAAGTATATTCTAAAAGAAAAATATACCACTTTATAATAACAATAGAGTTTGGAAAATGTATATTGATATTTTTTCAAAAAAATTCATTTTCAGAATATATAATTAGATAAAAATTTATTTAAAAGTAAAAAAATCCTTACATGAGATAAATTTAAAAACCATTGTTTTGAATAATGAAACCCAACAAGGTTTAAAACTATAGAAATTACCCATTTAAATTACTTATTATATAAAAAATAAACTCACAGAAAATGTTAATACTGACTAAAAAATAATAAATAAATGACATTGAATAATTAAAAATTTCACAAAACCCACAAAATTTAAATATTTAAACTATATATATATATATTCTAGAAACACGTGAATCTAAAAATGGAAATTTCAACTCCTATTTATTTTAGTCATTATAATAATAAACTGTTTAAAAAATAAAATCTAGTTATCCCTTAGTTTAATTTTTTATTGTACCCTCTTCCAATATATATAATCTCAACATAATTTTATAAATTAATTTAATTATAATAAATAACAAACAATACATTCACAAATGAAGAAAAATATGAATATATAATTAGATAAAATTGATGTCAACCCTTTAAAAAAGAATATTATAAATTAAAACTATTAAATGATGTTAAAATATACAATAATATTAGACAATTATTTAAAATTTATTAAAAATAATATTTTATTTTTAATTATGAAAATTTATTATTTCAATAAAATTTCCACCACAACCATTTATACCATTTTCCATTATCCAATTTAAATATTATTATAAACTATAACATTCTTTTCAAATTATATTTAAAAATATGAGGCCCATCATTAAAATTTAAATCAATGATGAGGTCAAATATTAATTATCAAGAAAAAATGAATTCTCATTGGTAAACACCATTTCACTATAAATTATACAAATTAATTTAATTTGTTTTCAATATAAAATACCCCTTCTTAAGAATATTTAGATCGATTATTCATCGAAATGAACAAGTATTTACCAACATATCTTTATAGGTATCACTCAGTGCATTACTAAAATCAACTACTCAACCTATTAAATCATAAAAAACAAATTATTATCATTTAATGACTTATTTTTTTTACAACTCAAATACATTGGATGGAATCTAGAGAATATTTTTTTAGGTTATTCAATAAATTTGAAAAAAGATATGACATTCATGTAAGTAAAAATTTCAATCAGTAATTACGAATTACAATGATAAAGATAATTTTTTATGGAACCATTAAAGAAAATATTATAGGTTTTTATAACACCAACTAATACACAACTATACTAGTATCATTTTAATTTATAATATATATTTTAACTATATAAGATTAATATTCTTGATAAAATATTCCTATATCCATATACAACTAACAAAACATCTTGATCATAGTATTATAATAATTATGAACAGAAAAAACAAAATAGAAATCCATTATAACCAAAATAGTTTGAAAAATGTTGGAATTATTATTGATCACTAATGGATGGTACCAATGTTATTGGTATCATAAAAGAAAATGATTGAATGATATTGTATTTATAAATTATAAATTTTTACAGTGGTTAATAATGAATTTAAGTAAACCATACAAGTGATTATATATATATATATAACGGAATGAAAAAAACATTATATAAAAATTTTTGTATAATAAATGGATATATGAGAATCGATATAACTAAAAAGAAAATTTTATAAATCACCTTGTGGAATTTTAATATATTCATTTTTTACAGCTATTATTTTTCGAAAACTGAACTAATGGTCCATTACTAATGAAAAAAAATGTTTTTATCAACATGAGAAATATAATAAATATATATTATAATTTATACAAGCAGTGTTATTTTTGTATTTTATGAGTGAATGCCCTGTTAGACACCCCAAAAATTATATAACTTCCATTTTATTGAAAAAATAAAATGTAGGTATAAAAATATAATAAAAAACAATCGATTTTTCATTTTTGGAATAGAATTATCCAAAAAAACAAAACAATACATTTAAGAAAAATAATAATAAAATGAATATATATAATTAAACAAGATACATTATAATTGTTAATAAAACAAATTAAAACAGTAATATAATATCATTCATGTGAGGGAATAATGAGACATTTCTTATAATCATAGGGTTATTGAAACCATAGATCCTTATATTAATCCAATAATTAATCTATGTGTACTTCACCTTATAGAGTATATTCATTGATGGTTTGTGTTGTTATTAGTCTGTTAATAATCAATACTATTAAGAAGAATCCAAATAGAACATGGAAAAGTGTAATTCTAATCGATTTTATCATAGATAGTTCATAATAATGTTTGAAGTAAAGGATAAATATTTTTTAATATCACCAATAGATCAATATTTTTTATATTAATGTTTAAAAAAAATAAAATTTATTTAAATAATAATTTTTGATAATCAATGAAATCATTATTTCATGAAATTTTCAGGAAATAACACTGAACTCGTATTTGAAGACCCTATATGAAAACAACCCTAATATAAAAATTCATCACCAATAAATATTATAACACTATTTCATAATAATATATATTAGTAATAATAATAGGGTAATCAAGGCATAACTATAACACTCATGTCAATATCACATTAAACGAGACATATATCCCATTATTTTAGGAAGAAAATTATTCATCCATTTCATTAATTATTTATAAACTCTATAATATAATATAATAAAAAACATTTGATTATATATAATAAACTTTTCAGTAAAATATTCCCCAAAAAATTATCGTAAAAAAACTAAAATTATTAAAAGATAAAGTAAATGGTAATTTTTTAAATACTAAAACATTGTAAAATTAATATATTTAAATAACATATAAGAATTAACATTAGTTCATAGGAATATTTTAAATTAAATTAATTATTAATTAAACCTCCCTATCTATTCATTACTCACATATTGTATATGAAAACATGTGATTATTACTGTATATTTTAAACACCTAAGATTTTATCTAAGGAACATTTTATTCTCAAGTATATGAGGCTGGAAACACCAATCTCAAAAGAAAATAAAAACACCGTGATAATTTAGCACGTATTTATTTTAAAATAAAATAAATCACTTAAATAGATTTAATTTCACAATCTATAATTTTATATTTTGTTATATGAAACACTGGATTTCTCTTATATTACATGCAATACTCAATTTTTCTTTCAATACACGGAATACAGAGTTTAAAAGAAATGTGAAATATTATTCAATTTTTTTTATTTATTATAATAGTAATAACTTATATAATAAATTGTAGGGTAAGAATTTTAATAAATAAATAATGAAAAATATGGTAATCTATTGATGATGAATAATCTAACTACTAATAATTTAACATAAAGATATATGTTTTCTAAAAGAATTATTTTACTAAAGATGAATTAGTCTCTCATTGGAGACATAATTTAAAAATAAATCTTTACACTAGTAAAAAATTTAATTTGAATATTAAGCTTCATTTTTTTTAAATCATAATATGTAAATTATAATATAGAAAATTGTTAGTATTTTTTAAAATGATTTATTTATGAAAAGTGAAAAATATAAAAAATCTAATTGAAAACATCATTTTTATTTATATTTTTTATATTGTTAATTTATATTTTGAATCTAATTTAAAGTAAAATTAATTCAACTATATTTCAATTAGTTAAATTTATGTCATTTGAATAATTTTCATATTGAATTTGGATATAAAAACATTTTAATCTTTTTCACATTTTCTATTTAAAATCCACCTTTCTCATCATGTCTATAGAGTTATTTTTATTTTTCTCAATTATTTCTAATTAATTTCTAAATATTGACGAAGTATTATGAATTATAATAATTTATATTGTTTAATAAGTTCAAATTAATTTTTTTATAATAATTAATAGTGAAAATATTTTAAAATTATTTACCACAGTTAAGGTAAAAATGACATTACTTAGATTTAGACTAAAATTATATGTTTAAAAACGTTCAATAAATTTTTCGGAAAATCATTTTCATTATATATTAAGACTATACCTAATCTTGAGTTTAATAATGTTTAATTTTGGACACTTGGGAGAACTATAATGTGGGAGAACTCATTTCATTTCCAAAATATCATGTGTGTCATCTCCCCTAATTATAAACGAAACCCCCAATTGTCTCTTCATGACACATATACACATATTTGGTTCATCATACACCTGATTAAATAACGTCCAATCATCACTAATCCAACCTATAGTCATTATTTTTCATAAAAATTTAACATTTTAAGGTTTTTTCCCAAACATAAATAGGATACCTGAAGAATATATAATGTTCCTCAATAAGCATCTGAATTTTATTTCATTATCCACCTCTTTAAATTCGTATTAAAACAATATGGTATAATAACTAATGTATTTTATATATAATATGCTATCTTTATAATAAATTAATTAACTAAAAAAACTTCCACTTCCATCAAACGGATTACAAAATCATCTTTTATGTGTAGGATAGATTCTTACCCTGTAAACTGATGTCATTAATTCTTCCATTACCACCATTCATAGGCTTGTATTATGATTGATATATAGTAAATATATGATAATTATGACATATTTTTTAATCTAGTGTCATTATATAAGATATATAATTTTTATATTCTTTTTCTATTGGGGATAATATAACATCCCATGGATGTACGGAAAACCATTGTCTCATGAGGTGGTGTCATTCATCTTTCACCAACACTTAGCAAGGAATATAATAAGGATAATGTTAATTACTTTACAAGATATTCATATAATAATTATTATATTAATAAATTTTTTAAAATTCAGGAATTATAATATATATTATTTAATTTCTTATCATTTCACTCACTTAATAATGATAATATCTTTCATGTACATGTGGAATGTGGCCTTCGCGAAGCGATTTGACTCTTTTACTTACCACACAACATTGATGGTTTATATAATAAATTTAATGAAATTATATTATATGTATTATATTATGATCATACTAGAATTATATTATATTACTAAACTCTTTTACATTGTGATCTTTGAAAATTTCAAACGTTACTCAAGTATGGATATGGCCTACCATGTCCTTGATCATAACATTCATCATTTTCTATAACCATCATTCATGATTGTTATTAATAATATATTTTATTTAATAATATAATAATTATGTAATTATTATTATTATTTACATGATATAACTATAAAATATTTGTAGGAACATGATCTCTCATTACAAAACAATCTTATGAAAATGAAGAAATTGACACATAAATTAGTGAAAATAATGACAGTTCACTAATAAACGAGTAATAAGATGTTATAAAAAGGATAATATATTATATGATAAAATATGAATATGTTTTTTTAATTAAATAATATTTTATTAACAAATTTACATTATCTTATAGATTAGTCAATTAAAAAGAAGCGTGAGGAAATGGATTTCTAAACTCAATTAATGTTAATTGGGTTAAGCTTCTACATAAATGATTTTTCCATACTATGATTATGTGTAAAATTATATTATATTTATATATGTTTTATTTTCTCTTGTTTAATTTATATTTTCAATTTAAAAACACAACATTAAGATCATTGTAATGGTTTATTTCCCAATCTCTTTCTAATCCATATTTTTACTCTAGAATTTCAATTGAAGGAAATTATTTGTAAATTTATTAATAAAACCATTTAAATTTATAATAATCTAGTTATTAATTCAATTATAATCAAATAGTTCCAGGTTTTTACTCTATTTTAAATAAATTATTTGAGAATTGTTTTTATGAAAACTCAACTTCAATTCTCTCTTTGGTATAATTTTTTTGTTCTAAAACAATTTTTCTGAAAAATGTTTTAAAAAATATTTTCTACCATTTTAATTTTTTTTTAAATTTATTTTTCACCATTTATATTATTTTAATTAAAATTAAAAGGAATCATATGTTATTTTCAAATCCAATCCTATTTATCTTCTACTGAAAATATAAAGTAATCTTCTAGTCATTTTCTGAACCTTTCTCATTACTATCATTTTTGTTGTGAAAAAGGTATGTTCTATTTAACGTTTAAGAAATGTCTTAAATTATGAAACATAATTACTATATTTTCATTTTTTCTTCCGCATCAGGTTTTCAATATTTTTGATGAATATATTTTTCATAATATTTCTGAATAAAATTTTTTAAAAAATCAAAAAAGAAAATGATATTTTCCACTATAGGCTTTTAATGGAATTTATATGGTATTTATATTCATAAAAAAATCATTATTGTACATATAATCCACTAAGTACATGTTTTTTTAAATCATAAATATTCATTTATTTTTTTGTTTTCTGATCAGTTAGAAATTGGATGTGATATTTTGATATCATTCACCATATTACTCTAGATGGTTTAAGGTTGTATTTATTTATTTGGAAATGTATTAAAAATTTTAATTCTACATTTTATTATGAATTATTATGTTGTTTATGATTATATCATTTATATGAATAATATGATATACTAGATATGTGATGACTGTGATTTGGACTTTATATAGCCCCTCTATGAATCGACATGTCCCCTCATATAAATCAGCTGGAAAATTCATATAGGCTTGTACAAAAATATTTAAAATAATATGATGACATATCTTGACTGTAACTATCTTGAGGAAATACTTTAATAGTAACTATATTTTGAGTAGTTCTTAGTAGTTTAGACATCATCAATTATTGATTCCATCATTATGGATTCCTTTATTGATATTCCATGTGATTATTCAATTATTTATAATATCCATGTTTAAGATTCATGATCATGTGAGTATTTATTAGAAATTATTTTATCATAATTCATTTTTACCATATTATTATTATGTTAATGATTAAATGGAATTAGTTTTAGTTATTTCCCATGCCACATTAATTTTTTCTTTTTTATTCATAGCTTCCACTATATTCCCAGCCTTACTGAGCATATAACATACACCATTATTATGATTTATGTTCCCTAAGGTATGATGATGTATTTTATGATTGATATGAAATGAAATGATAAGTGGAATAATTTTATTATAATGAAAAAATAATTTTTTATTTTAGGTTATAAAATTTATAGTGATTCATGTCTGTATCCAGTTTAACCAGACAAATAAACTATTTAGTCATTTAATAATTGATTTCAGGTATCATATGTGAATGTATTGAAATGGACACTAGCTTCGTGATATTGGCATCTAGGTAGTTATAGTTTGTATTAGAGTTGTTCTATTAGAAACCATTGGAACTAGATTTAAGGAAAACATAGATTAGAGATAATAACCCTATTATATAAATTGATGATAAATATATAAGGACGCCTTAACATTTTGTTATGGTAGAGATTATTTGGTTTTTAATTGCAGTACATCTCTCTGTGGAAAATAAACGTAGACATGGTTATAGAATAGGTGTACCTATATTTAATAACACGGAAAACAATTCATTAGGCTTGAATTTATCATCATCTAGATTATGGAAATGATCCATAATATACATAAATATAGACTCTACTAGGGGATATTATTATCATTATTCACATTTTATTTACTAATCATAATTAAGTATTTAAAAAAGTGATATCCCAAAAGAAACCATCTTTATGACTATGATATTGCATATGTATGCATTTTTATATTTATTTTTTATTTAATTATATTTTGGATTATACGTTATTTTATATAATGATGTGAGATAATATAAATTATGGGATATTTTACAAATGGATCAATGTAGAAATACTGCTAACAAAATCAATGTACATAATTGGAAGGTTGGGAATGATTGTATATTTAATGGTTTTATACAAATATATCTATGAAAACTAATATCCTAATAAATTTCATCATATAAGGAAATAGTATCATGTTATAATAAGACATATAATAAATTCTATATGCATTATGGCTCAGAAGGGAAGAAATATAAGAACAAGATTATAGGAAAAAAAGATATACAATCAGATAAAGGGAAACAATTCATTTCCAAAATGTGATAATTTTGGGATGAAACATCATGGTATGTTCATTATAGGAAAAACAGTTTACTACAGGTGTGGAGATAAAGGAAACAATGCTTGTTATTTCAAGAGAAAGGAAATCATTTCCAATATAAATTTTTTGACCTCTAAAAAGATGAGGCACTATGAAAATCAATGTCCCAAGTGTCAATTTAGTATACCTAAAGAGAATTTATGAAAACATGTTCAATGTTATACTATTTCATAATAAAAATAATAATAATTCATGTTCTTTATTTTAGACTCTATAATTATATAATATTATTATTTTATCAATAAAATTCTAGTTTTAAGTATTATAAAATATATAAGGATTGTACTATTGTTCATTTTATGTTAAGGATTTTAAATCATGTGTTAAACACTACTGATAATCGATAAATATGATTTTGTGGAATTTTGAACATCATATAAAATACATAATTAAGGAAACACAATATTCTATTAACTATTAGATATTGTTGTTCGTATGAAGATTTGATTGATATAGATAAAGTAACTTGGATAGTACTTACTACTTTGGAACTAATTAATTATTAATTTCAAAAGAATATTTTGTTTAATTGAGTATAAAACTTTTCTTTTATTTATGTAATATATTAGATAATCTATAATTTACATACATAATAATAATGAATTATTTTTTTCAATAATGTTTTATTGTAATTCATTTTATTACTATGTTTTAATAGAATATATTTTGATAAAATACACATGTTTTATATGTGACAACTAATAGCTACTTAATATTGATTCATAGATTAATGGTTATTTAATTTCATAAATTTAGTGACCTTTTATCTAATTTTTTATAATTATATTTTTTAATGGTCCATATGTTTTAAATTTATTAAATGGTTATAGTTGAAATTTGGATAATGATTTAGATATTAAAGTATTGCTTTTCCATATGAAGATTTATGAATATTGGATAACCTATAGAAAGCATTTTGTTATAATTATGACAATATGGATAAGGAAAAACCTATCATTATATTATTAATTTTATGATCTATTAAATGTGATATGTACTGCTTTAGTGATAAACATTTTCAATTTTGGATATTCATTTATTCAAGTAACGAATGAATTAGAAATTGATCAATTCATAACTAAAAGATGCGATATGGATTACGAAATGGAATGAAATAAAGTACGTATATCATCTCATGAAAATCCATAAACATTTAGATAAAATATCTTGAAAAAATATTGAATCATATTACCATTATTTATAATGATATAAATTTCCTTTAAAAACCTATTTTATGTGGTTTTGAGGATATTATCCTTCTCTGGGTCACCCAAATTATGGTTACCAATGATCTTAATAACACTATATTAATCCATTGGATTTAGTATTTTCTTTCATATCCAAGTTTTCATTTACCACATATATTCTTCTATATGGAAACCTTATAATGATATTATTTTGAGTAACCTTTGTACATCACATCCTCTCTTACTAAAAGGATATATTATTTTCCTTTTTATGATTTTGGTTTTTCAACATAAGAATATTTTTAGGTCACACCCTTGATTACCATGATCAATTTAAATTTTTTCACATAGTTATTTTAGGTGGGGTTAATTTAACACCCTGAGATTATAAAATAATAATATTTTATTCTATATAATATGTGACATGTAACACAGAATATTGATGAAAATATAACACCCTCAGACTTTATGATATATTTATTTTAAAATAAATTAATTTTTTTTAATAACATCCATTTTAGGATACACCGATTTTATCTTGTATAGAATTAAACACAATGACTTGATTGTATTACACCCAACACAAAGTCTATCCTTTTTTACATGGAACACCATGATTAAAAGAAATGAGAAAAATTATTAAAATATTACTATTTTATATAATACATAAATCCTAGATGCTAAATTTTTGGGGTATCAATAGTTAAAATTAAATTATGAAAAATATGGTAATATATTCATTACTAGAGAAATAATAAAATTTATAACGAAATATAAATGTTTTCAGAAAAATAGATTATAACTAATAGATGGATAAGACAAGCTTTGTGAACATCTTTTAAAACTATTTCTTAATAATTGTAATTAAATTACTATAAAATATAAACTACATTTTTGAAATAATAAGACCTAAATTAAATTATGTTTTATATTTGGTATTTTCTAAAATGTTAAATTTCTTAATGTATATTGAAAAATAGTGAATTTCCTTTGGAAAATATCTTTTTTTCAAATTAGATATAATAAAAAATAATATTTTGAATAGGTTTTAAAGTAAAATTATTTAAATTACATATAAATTAATCCAATTTATCTTGATGTAATAATTTTCATATGGAAGTTTTATATACAAATAATATAAACTTTTTAACATTTTTTCTTTCATAACTAGCTCTCCCATCACATCTACATGATTACTATTAAATTAAATTTTAAAAATTATTTAAATTGGATTTTAAAAAATTGATTCCATATTTGGAATGAAAATAATTTAATTTTTTTAATAATGTGAACATATGTTTTTATAAAAATGAATTGTGAAAACACTAAAAAACTCATTGTTTTCATAAAGGTAAATATGGGCTCACTAGGGGTTACACGAAAAAGGATAGGGAAAAAAATTAATAGTATACATATAGAAACACAATATTATTTTAAAAAAATTACTATTAAGCCTTTATTTTTTTATAATATTTCATTTTTTACAATTTTGTAACATGAAAATTTTGGGAGCACCCAATTATTTTCAAAAATACCAACTTTTTCCATCCCACCTACTTATTAAAGGCCAACCACACTCCTATATTCTATACACCTTCAGACATATTTTTATCAAATATACCCAACCCAAAAATCATCCAATTTCCCCTCCTCTTCTAATCTTTCATATCTGTAATAGAATGCTAATCATTAAACGATTTAGTGAAAACCTAAAAATGATACACGAAGAAGAGGTGATGTTCTTCAATGAGTATCTTCATTATATTTTATTCTCCCTATTCATCCATGATGATATAATAAAATAATTATTATTCAAAAAATATGATATTTTAATATTAAGGGTAATACCTATGACCATCTACACTTCCATTTATTTTTTTACAAAAGAACCATTCCTGTGAATGGTGGACTATCACCACACAAACAGATGTCATTCATTCTAATGTTACCACCATTAATGGTAAGTTATACCGATGGATATAAAGTATATATATCTTATTTATAATATATTTACACCAGTGGAGCCATTATATCATATAAATCATTTGAATTTTCATTTCATTGGGGATATGATGATGTTAATTTCTATGGTGGAAAACTACCTCCTTAAGCGATGTGATTCATCTTTCACCATCACATTTCATTGAATGTAATAAGGATAATTTTAATCATTATGTGTGATATTAATTAAATATTTATGATATTATTTAAATATTTATCATTTAATAAGGATATAATATATCATTTTCTTTGATTATTTTTCACACACTTAATGATGATAACATCGTTTATGTACGTGTGGACTTCCTCCTTTTAGATGTGATGTTACTCTCTTTTCATCTCCACACCACACAAATGACATATATCAGTTCAGTTAAAGCCATAATATGGTATATATGATATTATTAAAATTTTATATTGATAAATTATTACATAACTCCATTATGTAATTTTCATATAAAAATTGAAACCATACTTATGCATTTGTACAGACTTCCATCTCCATGATTGTAACATAACTAATTTTTCATAACCATCATTCATGATAGTTTTTAAAAGTGTAATTAATGTAATTAATCTAAAAACATAATAAATATGTAATTATTATTATTATTTGGATGATATAACTGTATAATATTTGTAAGAACTGGATTTGTCATGACGAAACATGCATTATAAAACAAAGAAATTCACACCCGAAACTATGAAAATAATGAAATATTATTAATGAATGGGTAATAAGATGTAATAAAAAGGATCATATATGATATTATAAAAATAAATATTTTTTTTAAAAAAATGTTATAAACATTTTCATAATTATTTTATTGAGGTTTAAATTACATTGAATCAAAATAAAACGTGAGGTAAGGTACATCATGACCCAATTTATATTCATTGGGTTTACCATATACTTCAACTATTATTTAATTCTATGATAATGTTAAAAATGTATTTTGATTTCCACATGTTTCATTTTAATTTTTTTATGTGTATATATATTTAAATCAAATAATTGGATCATTTAATATTACCCACTTCAATTTTATGATCATTATAAAGGATTATTTAATAATCCCATTTTAATAGAGATTTTTTACTCTTGTATTTCAATTGAATCTAATATTTTAATCATTTCCTAATAAACACATATCATTTTATTCTCCTCTTTTTATATATATTTTCATATAATAGTTTAATTTCCCACAATTTAGTACTAAATTTAATTTGGATGTATTTTTTATAAATATTCCACTTGATTTCTCTCCCTAGTCAGAAATAGGTTTTCTTCCAAAATGAAGTTTTCTAAAAATGTATCTAATAGGGTATTCTAAATTTTAAAAAAAATTATTAATGGAATTTTTTCCAATTTTTTATCTTTAAAAAAATTAATCGAATCATATTCCATTTTTATAAAATGTTTTTTAAAATAGATTTTCCCAGAAATGGATTTTCAAAATATTTTCCAAAATTAAATTTATAATTATATCAATAATGTTTTTAATGAAATTTTTAGGTTATTTTTATTAATAAAATACATAAGAACTTTATTTTACATATTATACAGAAGTAAAATGTTGTATTAATGTCATATGAATTATTTTTTATGATGATTTATGATCAGTTTGACTATGGATGTGCTATTTTGATACCATTATACATATTCCTCATGATGGTTCCTGTTTATGATTATTGATTTGGGAAATTATTGTCAATTGTTTTAATATTTTTTTAACATGAATTTATATGTTTGTTTTCTATTAATATAAATTAATAAATCGACCTAGTATGTGATGGGTGGGGCCCTGACTTTATATATCCTCGTGATTCATTGACTTATCTCATAAGACAAATAAGTGGTCAAATAAGTTGTGTTTATACCCTTATATTTAAATTTTATTGAGGGTATATCTTGATAGTGAGTATCTTAATGATACATCTTGATTGTTTTGATATATTTAATTATACATTTCCAAAATTATGAGTTTAGTTGTTGATTTTCAATTTGGTTACTCAATTAGTTAGAATATACATTTTTAATTTTAATGATCTTGTGGTTAATTATATTTTATAATTTTATCATCATTCTTACATACCATATTATTCTCTAGAAATCGATTAAATTGAACATGTTAAAATTATTTATCATTCTATATTGATTATGTTTTATTTATCTGTTTCTTCTGTTGTACTATTATCATTTATGAGTATCTGAGTTCACACATTTTTAATATTTTATTTTTACCAGGATACTAGGATGTATATTAATATTGATATAAAGGGATATTATAAGTGGAATAATGGATATCAAAATAAAATACGTTTTGTCCTTTTATATTTTGTAATATAAATTTTATTCAAGTTTGTATCTTGTTTTCCAAGGCTACAAAAATATTTTTTCTATCAAGATGTGATTACTTATATCTCATGTCAATGTTATAATGAAAAAAATAGTTTAAGGATACTGGGTTTTTGGTCATTAAATATACATATATATATATATATAACTTATAATATCCCTTTTAAAACTAATAAAATTTATTACTAAAACCTAAAAATAATTTTTATAACCATTATATATAATTTAAAAAAATCATTTCATGAATTATAAATTACAAATTTCAATTATATTATCAATAAATTTTTCAAAATAAATATATGACGGATATAACCACCTAATCATAATTAATAAACACATAAAACATTCAATAATTGTGAATAAAAAATGGTTATAGGAGAGTTTTTCATGCAATATAAATAATTGGGTAAATTGTTGTTTTCCCCTTATATAAAATCTTTAATACTCCAAGAAATCCATGGATTAAAAATTTGATAAGTAGAGGATAAAATGATGATATAGAAAAATCATAGAGAATATGTACATCATTCAATAATTCAATTAATGTTAATAAAATATATGAGAATGAATATATAAGAATAAGTGGATATTGGATAGAAAATATGTCCTTGTGACCCTATAGGATTATAGTTGGAGGATGGTTGGAGAAATTTTCATTTCTATATTACTTTGGATAAAAAATTCATAATAATTATATAAATTTCATACTATTTCATTTATATTCTATAAATTTTTAGATTAATATATTTTTCAGTAAAATTGAAATGATAAAAATACATCTATTAAATTTCATATTTCAAAAAATATAAAATGAAATTAAAATAATAATAATGAAACCATATTAAACGTGAATCATTATTTAATAAAAAAACATTTTACATGAATCATAATCAATACATCCTATAAAATAACAGTTTATATGATCATTATAAGGAAATATAAATTCATCATGAAGTGTCATATGAAACTAGGACATGAGAAAATGTTTTGTGTCATCATTCTATGATGGTAAGGATATTTTGTATGTTCAGGTAAATACTATTTCAAACTATGTTAAAGTAATACCAATTGAAAATAACTTTTTAATATTAGTATTCAGGGTCCCTATCATAATGATTACAAATTTAGAGAAAATTAAATTTTCATTATTTTAAAACCATAAATATATTGTAATAATAATCTCTATATAATATAAGAAAAACGTTGGATATTGGAGTGAGTGTGGCCCATATGATAATTTTTTAAAAGAGATACTATAAAAAATATTTTATTTGATAGAGACCAACTCTAATATGTGGGAAAATATTCAGGAATACATACCTCATTGAGTTACTAATTATCAATATGATGTGCAGATCTAGGTGCGCTAACATGGGTTCCTAATCAAGATGGATGTTTAAAAAGTATTTTTCTAGAGTTTTTTACTAACAACACTAATTAGGTAAATATTAATAGTACAACTTAGTAAAACCTGTTATTTAACATTAATAGGTGCTCCAGAATGCCTAAAGAGAAATCCAAATCATTATGGGATTATTAGAAGAACCCGAGTATCCTAAGAAACATGGGAATTATTTAACCTTGATGAAAAAATGATAATATGAAAACAAATGGTTCATCAAAAATAGATATAAAAAATATATCATATTTCAAATAACTATACTGTAATGGAAATGTATGACATGTGAATAAATAGGTCAAAATGATTAATCCTAAAGATCAACTGCTTGGGACCCAAATATACCCATGTGCCCGTATCATCAATACCATAAAACACCACCATCCAAACCCATCATTATGAAGAACAGTGCAAGAGATTCATCATCTATATGATGATATTTCCTTTATAATTATATTATAAAAAGGGTAAATATTAACTAAAGAAAAAAGTAGGTTGCGAGTATTAAATTACAACATCATACCACCACCAAGAATATTCACTATGTATATCTACATTCATATGTTAGTCTTTATATATAATATATTTCAGAACATTTCATATAAAAAATTAAACAAATATTAAACCCATGGTTAAAATTTCAAAATAATTTCATATTCTAATAATA
Organism: Viscum album; assembly: GCA_963277665.1. Classification (NCBI taxonomy): domain Eukaryota; kingdom Viridiplantae; phylum Streptophyta; class Magnoliopsida; order Santalales; family Viscaceae; genus Viscum; species Viscum album. Next base: position 2,086,239,015 of record OY728122.1, on the reverse strand, counting down.
AAATATGACAGAAATGATATCCATTAAATTAGTATATTAATAAAATAATTCTAAGAATCTATATACACATCATGTGGGAAAATAATCAAGGCAAATAAATGTCATTTAATGTATCCATCAAACACAAAATAGAAATCCATAACCCATGAGGGTAGAAAACTAATACTTCTTAATGAAAATTTACCTTTCATATATGAATACTAATGCAGTGAACCATCTTCCCCTGAAAAATATACCCAAAATAAACCATGGAATCATGGAAACCTCCCCTGGTGATAACATACTCATATAAGGCTTCCAAATGACTTATTTTCCAAAATATTCTTATATATACCACTGATATATACAACATCATTAAATTTGAAAAAAATCATGATCAAATATTATAAAACACGTTCTATTGAGATGCGTCATTTTTTTAATTTAGAAAATTCATTCCCATTTCAAAACAATCCTTAAGCCATTTTATAGAAAATCCACTTTTCTATAAAATCTCATTTTAAAAACCTTTTCGATTTCTAAAAAATGTCTCATACTCTATACATTAAATTTGATAATAAAAAATAATACAAATAATAGTAGAAATATAATAATGACAAAGATAGTCCATGGGATAGAAACACCCCACTCAAGAATAATAAACCCCTTTTTTCATTCAAAACCAATAATGGGTCATAAGTTGTCCTAGTCTACACATACCCAGATCTGTGTTGGGGAATCCAAAAAGCATGGAATTCACCCAAATCTAGTACTGAATGAGATAGGAATACATAATACCCATTTCAATAGTATATTTGGTTTGGAATTCTATTGTAACACATACTTTTCATTCATTGATATCACATCTTAATAGATCAAATTTCATTAGATTAAAAAATTATCTACTCTATAATCACTTATTTCATTGGACATTGGAATCATTGATAGATAAAAAACTAGTCATAATAGTTATACATTGTCTCCCTTTAATTTTAGCATTTTTACCACACTTCTTATATGTTTCATACATAAAACCAATCTTCATACACTAAGGAAAGGAAACATAAAATAAAGTGATAATAAATGATCATTAAGGTTAAAAATGAGATATATCAGTTATCATATAGGCAGAACATTATAATAAGAGTATGAAAACATGATCATAACATTTAAAAACTATACCATGAATATGAAATATCTTTACATTGAGTCACAACATGAATCCTTTCTGTTCATAATACATGAATCATAAATGAATAGAAATCATGATCCTTGAAATTATAACATCTGTATATGTTATGGAATAGTGGAGTAAAAAAATGAATATAAAATCAGTTCCTTAGTTGTCAATTTTCTTTATCAATTATATCATAGTGGATTTAGTTTTCTCCTCATACAATCATAGAAGTCATGGTTCACTCATATGAAAATGATAGTGGACAAGGAACCTTATATAACTAGGTTCATGACCTTTTATAATCCAATTTATCTCAATATATATCAATATTTACCCAATTAATTATTGGTATATATAGGTCCAACCCACCGCATAATGAAATCATAAATTTATGTTCCAATATAAAATAAAAATTCATCATAATAGAACACGTGAAAATAAATATGTCTCGTAAAATATTCATCACAGAACAACCCATAGAAGGGGGTGACTTGTTTAATCTTTTCAACTTTTTTTATAACGTAACCATTGTAAAAGAAATGGGTTTCATAAATATTTTAACATTTTATCATTTTATAACTCAAGGAAGATAAACAAGTTTCTGGGACATCATTTCATCATAATCGTGTAAAATGCAGAGAAAGAATAGGGGTGGTATAATTGGATAAAATCACCATTAAATCTTATTTAACTTGAAGGGATTTCATCTTATATGTAAAATTATTTTCAAAGATCATGTGGAACATTTATTGTGGAAAATATCCATTCTAATTTGAAATCAATTATTTTAGATAAAAAAATAAGTAATTATATAATAAAAACATTACACTGGAAATTAAATTTTAATATTGTAATGGAATATTTCAATCAGATATTAGTTATAATGGTGGAATATACCATTCTTGTCATGCACAATAAAACAAATATTCCCTTTACATGTACAGTAAAAAATTATATGAGCCTCTTTAAAAAAATACAATAATAAACCATTTAAACCATTTTGATTAAAGTAAAAAATGTATAAATATGTCTTCAAAAAATCATATTATAATATTAAAAACATTCATGAATTTTTTTAGATATAATAGATGTCTAAGAAAATTATTTTTTGATAAAATAGAAAATAAATTCTATTTTCCTTAAAAAAATATTTTATGTCTCGTATGTACATAAATAGATGAAAAATAAATAAAAACAAGTTTTTAATTTGAATAACTGTAGACAAAAATATTCATGATGTTCTTGGGAGTTATATATTAAAATATTATCATTTGAAACAAAATCATAAACAATCCCAATAAATAATGGGATTGAAACATAAAAAATTTACCACTTTGGTAACAACTAAATCATAAGCCTTATGAAAGAATAAATATTCATTGGATGTGTATATGCAATTATTTTTATTAGAATACTACGAAAATATATTCATTTATAGTATATAAACCACATGAAAGAATTTTTTTTTGGATATATCATATGTCCCATAGAAATAAAAGTGAGATGAAAATCCATTATATGATTTGGTAACTTTTGAATGATAATCCCAATATGGTAATCAAATTAAATAAAAGATTATAAATCCTGATAATAAATATATTCATGATATAAAATGTCTTTGGTTCTGTATATACACCTAAAAGGAAGACTGGTTCATAATATAACATATGTCCCAAAGAAGACAATTTGTATCAAAAATCCTTTACTACATTTTTTTTCAATTGAATTGAAGTATCAGTTAAAGAATAAAATAAAATGCAACATTTATTATCATTAAAAATAAGTCGATAAATTATATAAAATATAAAAGTGGTTCTTTTTAAACCACAACTAATTAACGAGTGGTCAATTTGTCATAAGAATTCATGAATTAAAAGTGCGACTAGTAATCACATGCCCCGGGTCATGAATTCCATTGTACATGTTAGGAGAAACAATATAAATAATATAGGTTTATTATTAAATTATTAATAATCTAATAAAATTAATATCATATCATATATTATTTATTTATACCCTTTTATCACCCTTTCTTTAATTTTTTTATCAAAATATCTATTTTAGGCAATAACATCTTTACTTTCATTGTATGTTTTGGTTTGGTAGTTTTTTTTCTTTTTCTTTGATTATGGATCCATAATATATTTAATTTTAATAAAGTTAAATATATTATATATATATATACTTTAAATCCATCATTATATCCATTGATGAGAGGTAGTCATGGAAAATTAATTAGATGGGTTTTTGAGGCGGCAGTCTCCTATTTAAATGATTGACGGTCATGTTTCCCATTTGATGTAAGATGAGATTGATGTGGTTAGTGAAAATAACATAATACAAATATATATTGAAGATAAATATTTCCGTATAAATATATATTAATAATATTTAAAGGAGGTAGAAAAAGAATGTAAATAAAAATTCGTGGTTATGAATGATACCTCTTCTCAAAATAGCTAACATTGTTTGGAACGAAAATCATTTATAGGATGTTTTATTAATAAAATTGTTTACTTTATTATATGGGGATGGATTTAAAGGTGATACTTGTGTAGGTATTTTCTAAAATAAAATGCTTTGGGAGTTTAAATAGGAGAGGAAAAGAGGTGTCATTTAATTATTGGGGGAGATGAAAAACTAGTTATTTTTTAAAATAATATGTTGTACACATAATAAAAACATTTAAAGAGGAATAAAAATAGATAATTATCTAAAATTATATGATCTCATAACTAAATATGTCCATAAAATAGAAATTTAATATACTTTTTAGGTTATTCAGTATATAAAATTCCTTGTTTAATTGCACCCTAATAAAGTTGTTTTCACCTTAATTATAGTAAAAAAATGTTAATATTTCTAATATTAGTTACGAAAAAAATTACCTTGAACATTTTATTTAATAATTATTATTCTGATTTAAATTATGGAATCCATTTTTAAAATTTCAATTCTATTTTGTGGAATAATTTAATTTAATATTAAACCCCCAAATGTGGTGAAAAGGTAGTTTCCCATTGCGTAAACTATCATACATATAGAAAGATTTAATATAAAATATCAATAATAAAAATTTTATAATGAAATAAATTGGGTTAGTTATAATATTATTTGAAAAATATTACTTTTAAACAATTATAAATATAAAATTTTCTTTCCAAAATCTTTAAACAAATAATATATTTTTAATAAAAAATGATTTATTTCATTATTAATTGAAAAATTAGTCACTTTATACAAATCTGAAAAATTAACCTGATATTAATTTGAAATCCCAATTCCAAAGTTATTTTTTTACATTTTCAAACAAATTTTCTTATAGTGGGAAAATAAATTATTATTTTTAAATTTTGCAAAAAAATGGAAATTATTTTTTACAAAAAATATTTTTGATCTATATAATGACATTGTGAAAAATTAATTACATGTATATCAATATGTTTTCATTATCTAAACAAATATATTTAAATTTAAATTTTTTTTATTCTAATTAATACATGTTAATACTTATTTTATTACTATGATTTTTAAATAATAATATTAATTGTATATCATAGTTGGTTAAAAGTCGTTGGTTTGTGTAATAGAAGCTGTCAAAACATATAAATATATTTGAGAAAAAATTATAATATAGCTATGTATTACATTTACCACCATTAAAATGAATATTATCCTTAAAACTCCATCAGATTAATACAATAAACTGAGGATACTTCATCCTCATAATATCCTCATGTTAACATGTAGCTTTCTCAAGTTGGGGGTTTCATCATAAAACCTTGGCCATGTGAGAGGAATTATTTCAAATAACATTATGCATATGATAAAAAATATCCCCCATTTTTTCATAATATGAATGATTCTGATCCATATGTATATCATATATGTTCAGTACATGTGAAGGATCAAGTATTTATATCATAAGGAGTGATACATGGAACACATCATAGACATGGGAGAGGTTTAGTAAAATCAGTATGCCATAATCAGCTATTCCTACTCAATTATGAATCTTTGATGCCTAAATATAACTACAGCTCTACTTTCCTATGAAACCAAATTAGATGACACTCATCCATGGTTACGTTCCAAGGAGCACCTTTTTGCAAAAAAAAACCAATTTAATATAATGCCAATTATTGTCAGCTTAGCATTTCTGTCAACTCTCAGCTACCTCGATGTGTTATGGAAGAGCTCTTATATTCTCGATCATTTCCTCAACCTATACAGTTCCCAATAGAATTATTTTTCAAACATTATCCAAACACATTAGAGTTATTAACTTCTTTTCATAGAGGGATTCATAAGTATCCATCTAAATTATCAAGTCGGAGCTATGGTTCTATGAAATAATGACTAGATGAACGTATTGATCCAAACCTCCTTTGAAATCCATTAAAAATATCATAGAATATACTCTAGAGTTTGAATGGTTTTATATGACTATCCATATTTCTATGTATGAAACAATATTCTGAATCATAACTCTATATATATAGCCCATTGATAACATAACAAAAATATTATGGTAAACCCAAAATCCAGATCAGATATTTTACAATGTAGTACTCTATGAAACAATACCGCTTCCTTAGCATATGTATCAGAAATCGGATCTAGAGAGAAATATTCTCAAATATTCTAGAATTATCTAGAATAAATAAGTTTACTGACTCCAAACAATATATTATTGTTCCCCGTAGATGTTTTCGGATTCTGATGAAAAAATATCGTGATGTTTTTCCATTTCCATTATGGTATGGTTAATGGTTGGAATATCCCCATAGAATTTTTTTTTCTCACCCATAACTTTATATCATCCCATGAAATGAGATAAAAAAACTCTTCAATATATACCTCTATGAAATAATACTACAAATAATCATTCAGATAACTATACATATTTTTACATATATGAACAATATAGAATAAATAACATTAATCCTCCTTTAAACGATCATTTTTTAAAATTTGGTATGTATAGAACACTCCTATAATTCCAATATATTATCCCTCTAGTATATTCAGGGTTTATCTTATGAATATTTTTTGCCTTCTCCGGTAGCTCCACATTTTCAATCACCACCAAATTCTTCATTACATGGATTGATGGTTGAACACATATTTGAGTAAGATAATATTTTCCACCTTCCATCATGATTTATATATCCAACAATGTAAAATAAATCAATATTATATATTTTTTGATACTCATCATAGATAAAATATCCTGATCCTTTCAACTTGAAGCATCAACCACCTTCGATGTTTTCCTTGGGTTTTAATTTATTGATAAATAAAAATCATTAATCATCTCCTACTATCTTCTATTTCACATATTAAACTCTTTATGTGTGAATGAATACATTAAAATCTTATGATTATTATTTATTACAAATGTTTAGACATAAAGATAATACCTCCGTATATTTAATTCCAAAAATACCAAATCTATGTTCAAATCATTATTTGGGTAATTTTTTCCAGAAACATAGAATTTTAATGAGGTATAATCTATCACCATATCATTATTCATGATAATATATTTCAACCCCATCAATGATGCATCACTGTTGATTTCAAACCCTTATCCAATATAGGGTATTATAATCATTAGTAAATTGATTAAAATTATCTATAGGTGGTTGAAAATATTATTATAATCATTTTTCGAATGGATCTTACATCCCTTCCACATTTAATTTGTGACTAGATTGGACAGAAATGTCAAATATTGAACAAATCATAAATAATATCCATTAAAACAATTAAACCCATTATTTTTAGTCACCGTAGTTGATCTAGGACAACATTTAATATCCTCCCTCTTTAATTTATCTACTGATATACCCACCATTGAAATTATATTACAAAAAACTGAATATTTTAGTTAAAAAAATACAGACATTGTATATTTTTCATTTAGTTTATCATTCCTTATGGTCTATGGAAAAATTATCATGTTATCTTCATAAACAAACATTGTACATTAATTTATAATAATGTAACTTATAAAGATTACAAAAAAAATATTAAATTAATAAAAATAATTATTTGTTAAATACATAAATATTACCATGGAAATAGTAAGTACAAATGGAATCACTATATATTTGTAGTGCCCATTCCATTTATGTAATGTTTTCTTAGGTATTTTATCCTTCTTAAACATTAATTAACTGTGTCCATAATGATGTTTAATCATGGAAATTTATTTCCCTCTGTTCAATAGGTCAAAAAATCATCAATACGGGGTAGAGGATGCTTGTTCTTGATTATGGTCTCATTCAGTTTTCGATATTCATTGTAGAATTTCATTAATATATATTTCTTTATAATAAAATTGATTTTAGTAACCCATCGTGACACACCTAGATGAATTAATCCAATGTTATGATTCTCTTATATTTAAATATTAAATTCTTGAAAATAAATCCGGGATATAAATTATGGAGTATTAAAAATTGGGTTAATAAAAGGTTTGAGTTATATTAAAAAAATAAACATCCTGATTAAATGGAATTGTAGGTAACTCTTCTCTAAATACATCAAAAACTTTCAAAAAACTGGCCTATAATTGGTTTTTATTTTATCCCAACCCATCTGAGATAAAACCCTATATTTAATAAAAAAATGAATCAAAAACTAGATTTGATCTCCATTTGATATTCATATTTATCCTCACACTAAAAGAGAATAATATATTGGTTCAGAATATCAAAAATTAATTCCCTTATCAAAAATGGATGTGGGATTTATATAGAGAGAGACAATACATGTGTAAGATAACTTAAAATCTCACTAGTGGGAGGACAGAATTATTTTCTTGAGTTAATTTCCTAGAAATATCATCTACATAGGAAACATAAACATGAAATGAGATCATCATACCATTGGGTTTTCACTGGAAATTCGACATGTAATCATTATGGATAGAAATAACATTCCAAGATACTTTTAATGATATATAGTAATATTTAAATCTAACATGAAACACAATACGTCAATATTTTAGAAAACATATCACCACCCAAAAAATATTTCTATATCTTGAATCCCTTTATAAAATAAAAAATGGTTAGCATAAGCATCAGTCATTGTCAATTAGAGTGATTAATCATGAAAAATAGTTCATAGGATGTATAAAAAGTGATATATTCTTTTCAATACATGAATCCTTATGTTTTACCAGGTTCATTCTTGATCATTATTTATTCAAATCATTCATGGTGTACCCAAATGAGTTTTTCAATTTTCAATTCATATTTCCTATGAGTGTGAGACCAAGTGTCTAGTAATGCTTATTTTTTGCACAAATTAACTATCGAGTCAAATCCCAATGCACCATTTTTAGACTAATTAACCATAGTTACAACTGTGAAAGATCCACATACACTTTTTGTATATGGATAGGTATGTAATTTCATAAAAAAACAATTTCTTTATCCTTTAAAAAAATTCGAATATATTTCCATATAGTTAAAATTATCCTTAATAATTTCCCAATGTTTGTAACTAAATACTTCTTATCCAATTCTGCAAAGGTTAACTATACCTTTATCTGATAAAAACATTAGTGACCCATGATATTCTTAAATATTTTTCACATGTTAAGAGATTATATATCATTATATAAAAATAAACCATGATAGAATAACATTCTATTTCATTTGGAAATATTGACACATAAAAAAAATTCAAAGAGTTCTATATCATCTCAAACATAATTTTTTATAAATAGAACCTATCGTAGTCATAAAAAAATGAAACTATTATTCATGCTGAGGGGAAATGAAACAGAAGAAATGATAAACTCGTTTATTCTATAAAGGTATTCATGGGAGTAACGAGGACCACATAATAATTACACAAGAATAAGGTCATGAGAACATGAGTATAATATTTGAAAATCAAACCATACATATAAAAGATAATAACCCAAAGTCATAGAATAAATCATGGTAGTTCACAAGTCATAAATCAAAATTAAATGAAAGGACATGAACCCAGTGAGAAAAACATAGGCATAATAAATTTATTTTAGGCATACACAGAACCATATAATGTAATTTTTGTAGTATTGAAGGAACATTTATAGGGCTATATTAGTGGAATGGTTACACTCCCTAATCCATAATTGTAGTCATTTATCATCCCCTAAGATAATCATAGTGTAAAATGTACCTTTCCAAACTTGGTTAACTCTCCATTTAATTCCAATTTGTCTCATGATATATTAATTTCTACACAATGCATTAGTGAGAGAAATATTTCCCAACCATCACATAAATAAAAGAAAAAATAAGTGTGAAACATTATGATACAAAATTCATTATTTAAGGACCCATTAAATGAAATTATATATATATCAGCATTATAAAACATAAAAATTTAAATTTGTTCCAAAAATAATTAATTATTTTATTATATCATAATCCATGAAAAATAAATGGGTTTTATAAATATTTCATCATTTCATCACAGCATAACCATGGAAAAAATAATAGATTCATAAAAATATTGTCATCATAAAAATAAACGATCTAGATAATGAATACCGATGGAATAATTGGATCAAATCCCCATTAATGCTTTAGTAACTTCATAGTATTTCATCTAACATGGAAAGTAATTTTGAATGATCACTAGGAACATTTTTTGAGGAAAATAACATTTTTAATTTAAAATACGTTCTTCAAATATATAATAATTTGTTAAAAAATAAATAATGAAAATTCCTCCTAAGTTTTATTTAAAACATTTATTAGAATCCTTAAATCATAGAATTTTCATGAAGGTGGAAAATATCATTCATGTCATAAATGTTCAAACAATGATTCCATTAACACTTTTGTTAAAAATTCACTTGTTCTTTATCCTTAAAATGATAAGAAGGTTCCTTTAAAACCATTTTTTAAAAAAATTATATATTCCTAAAAATATCCTTTAAAAATAATATTATAATAATAATAACATCCTGAATACATTTTTATAAGACATGGAAGAAAAATTATAATGTTTTTCAACCAGAGAGAGAGAAAATAGGATTTTTATTTTTAAAAAAATATTTTGGATCACTATTTTTAACATCCTAACCTAGGTTCCACACACTGCTATCCCGAGTTAGTGGGTTACATGAAATCACAACCCCCCCATTTTCCAAAGGAAACCAACTAGTAGTTAGGGTCTAATATAAAACACGCAAAGACTATACTCTATTTATAAAAGTAGTATAATAGCTAAAGTAAATAAATAATAAATAAATAATAATAACCCATAACAATAGGAAATCCATAACTACAAAAGAGTATAATAACATAAAGACCAAATAGAGGGAAAATATCCAAACCCAATCATTAGATATTTCATTCCATATATATATCATGTGTCAATATAAAAGACCAAAAAATACAAACACACTGTCAAATCCCCAAGTGGGTTCTAACATAATGTTTCGTTGCCTCATTCAGGTACCGTCCCAACCTACCCATCTTAAATATGCCTCTTTCCCATATATTATCCTGAATACACTATTAGGGACTAGATATTGTATTAAACACCGTTGGTGGTGGCTAACAAAGTAATACTAACACCTTACTCATACTTCATGATTTGAGTACATAAATAGATTAATATTAATGGAAAACATGTATTATATAGAAATGAATATATTAGAATAAAATAAATTTATTTATTCTGAGTTATATGATAATATTTCTTCATTATAAACTAAATCATTAATAGTCTTGAGAAATAATTAGATTGTAACATAAAACCCTTACAAATTTGATAACTCGTGAATTATAAGCACCATGGAAAAAGAAATCATGGTTGTATATTTATTTACTATAAATTTAATGATAATATTAACAAATTAAATTCCTGGGTACTATATAAATGACTAAAAATTAACATATAGGGAATTTGGATTGTGTCCCATATAAATAAAAGCGATACAAATATCTCGTATATGCTTTGGTAACATTTTAATTATATGCCCCTTCATAGAATAAAATTAAATGATACTATATATATTATTAGAATAAATAAATTCATGATATAAAATATAAATTATTATGTATATAAATATCATAAAATAAGATAGGGTCATAAAATATTATATATCCTGAAGAAAGATTATTTAAGACAAAAATCAACTTCTGATTTGGTAATAATTGAATCATAATCCCCATTAAAGAAGAACATAAAATGAAACATTATATATCAATAGAATAAGGATATTAATGATAAAACATGTTGAAATGGTATTATATACACCCTAAATAAAATAAAACAGTGGTGAATATGGCATAAGTATCCCCGGAAAAAAAATTTGAGGTAAGATATCTCTTACATCAAGTCTCAAATTTTATCATACACATTAGAAACCAAATTATAATAAATACATATATATATATATATTATACATATATTAAAATATATAAACCATATATACAACAACATATATGATTTACTTATACCCTTTTATAACTCATTCACTGGTAGTTCACTGTTAAAATCTCTTCTTGTTTAATAAATTCCATTTTATGAATGTTTTTGTGTAGTAGTTTGGTCCCTGTACTTTAATTAATATTAAATTTTTTTTTATAATTTTAATCATTAGATAAATATATTATATATATAGTAAATTCATCATTATATCCATCAGCGAGCATAGGTGATGGAAAAAAAATTACATCAGTTCACGTGGTGGTAATTCATCATAAACATGATCAACAGTTTACTTTCCCCTCTAATGGAATATGATACAAATGTGGTTAATTCCCCTAACAAAAAAATACAATTATATTCAATGTATTAATGTTATTATATAATAATATTATAATTATATGTAAATGATGTGAATGAATATAAAATATTAAAACACTCAGTTAAGAAACATACCTCCTCTTCAGAAAACACATCTTTGGTTTGCACCAAATGACTTCATTTGATGGATTAAAAATCCAAAAAAAATGAATTTAGGATATGTGTAGGGAAATGAGGAAGTTATTTTTTCATTACTTAAGGAATTTAAAAGGATTTGGAAGTGAAAATAGTATAGGAGAGTGGGTCCGATTTTAAAAGTGTCAGAGAAGATGCACTTTGGATTTATAAAAATAAAAAGTTATACCCATGTTTTAAACATCCCAAAAGGATATAATATGGCTCATTATAAAACCATATATGATTTAATTTCATTATATTACCATAAATTATGAATTAGAATTATTACCCTTATCTTTTTTTGTTTAACCCTATGGTAAACCAATTATGACCTTAAATAAAAAAATTTAACTTTTAATGATTTTATTATTCATTATGACCAATAGAAAAGTTGAAAATTTTAAATAGTATTGTATATTTTGATTCCAAATATATAATATTTTTTTGAAATTTAACTTACAAAACTGGCATAATAAAATATATAATCAAACCTATATAAGAGATGAAAAAACTTTTTTACAAATAGAAAATTTTCACTTGTATAAATTATTCTATTATTAATATTCAATATTAAGTTGATTATAATAAAATAAATATGTATAGTTAAAATTTAACATAACTATTTAAATTTTAAAAAATTAGAAAAATGATCTTTGTAAATGATATAAATGAAAAGACATATTTCAATAAAAATTGGTATTTTAACTGTTCATTAAAAAATTAATCTATTTACAAAATTCTCAAAAAATAATCCTAAGAAAATTTTTAAATATTTATTCCATAATATTAGTTTAATTTCTCAAATAAATTTTTTAAATGTGAAAAAAATGATTTTGTTTCATAACATGCAATGAAAATCATTTTTGAGAAGATTTCTATTTTTGAAGTATGTAATGAATGCCAAAAATTAAGTACATATTTTTCTATATATTTTATTTATCTAAATCCAATATATTTAGTTTTAAATTTTTATATTCCTTTTCATAACACCTATCAAAAGTATTGGTTGTCAAAATCATCATTAGATGTTACTATTATTATTATATCATAGTTTGTTAAAACTATGTGTTATGTATGACACAATCCTTAAATGAAAATAAATTTAATTGAAATAAACCATTAAATATAAATTTGTTACAAATTTTATATTAACGGTAGTCCAGAAATGGTTTACTAGAAGTCAAATAAGTCATATACACTTCAAAAACCTATATTAAGGTTGTAAATGTCTAGAGTAACAATCCACGAATGATTGAGGGGTTGAATGATAGTTTCAAAATTTGAAACCCCCTCCTCCACACAATGGTGGAACTCAACACTACCATGGTTGATTTTCTAAGAGATTTTACATTTTCACTAGTGACACCATGGACCCAAAAACCTCATCATATTAACTCGGCCATGCTCACCACCATGCCATTGTTGATTATTAGAGGTTTTGGAACATATAGAGACCTATATCTCATAGAACCTTATGCAACACCCTCTAATAACTATTTTTGTAGACAATTCAAAAAAATGAAAACATGGCCACCCCCATGACTATTGTCCTAGATAATTTTCTTAATAAGGACCGAAATATCCCTTTTAAACAATTTGTCTCCTCTACCCCACCAGACCCTTGGATACAAAAATTATACTTACTAGATATAATAAGTACAAGATTTTACATGGCATGATATTTTAGTTATCTCTACCATTAAAACAATCGGTATCTAGAAACCCATATAATTATGAGCCTTAAAGGAGAGACAACCATTATTTCATCATAATCTTGCACATCCCCAAATATTATTATTGTCTCCCCTACACTACTATCTCACTCAAACAAATGGGGTCTTATTTCTTTGATGCCCCTTATCATGCCTATCCAGTATTTGAATATTCTATTCAATCACTCATATGTTGTGTTAATTTTCAAAATCATCAACTCAGTCATGCGAAAACTATTTCTGTAATACATAATCAGTTTGGAAACATATAACACATTATGGATAGAATTAAAATTATAAATAATGTCTAATAGATAATCCACCTCTCGGAGATTCTCTATAATCCAAAACGGACAAAAATAATGAGTTGAAGCCCTACTCTTATTCCCAAAATGTATATGACCCTATCGATGTGAAACTATGGGTAAAATATGATAGCTAATATCAAAATACCCGGGATAAAAATGAAAATAAAAAAAAGTTTTTTGGTAAAATTGAGTTATCTTTATCCTTTTCTTGATCAATTACAAAATATACATTTTCTCTTAAATTATTCTTGATCCAACTAGGGACCCTTCCCAATCTATAACTCTATAAAAGGGAAATCTATAAGGCCTCCCAATAAACTCTTCATATGGTTCAATCTTAGTCTATTTTTGATAAATATTGTTAAAGTAAATATATACTAAGGAAATATGGTTTTCCTAATATATTTGATGTTATGATCATATACCTAAAAAATGCCATAATGATTGTGGATTTCTTTCTTCATATATCCATCCACCGTAGGATGATTTTTTGTGCATAACATCTACTGAGAAACTATAAAAAACATGAAATCCCATAAAAAGAGGATGTTTTCTGATGATCACTATTCCAAATGAATTTTAAAGGAACACCATAGTGTCTAATGATAATTATCACAAAAAATCTCAAAATACTCTCCCTTTACTAGAATCCTTAACAGGTTGGAAATGTTTTTATATTATGAGTTTTTTAATAATCACCCATATTATCATTAACATTATTAGTATGAGGTTTCCAAATCATTATTCCCATATATATCACATCCCATTTGAATTTTGTTATGGGTAAGGGTTATATAAAACCGGTATGCCTCAAATGTTCCATAATATTCATCCAAAATATAAATCCTCTAGACACAAATTCAAAATTAACCATATAATTCCTAAACACTAATAAGAAATATCATGTCCCAATACATTTTGGTAGTTATAAGGTCGATATACCTATTAGATTTTTTTCCATTATGTACTCTTTACCATCTTTGTGTATCAGAATTATCAACCTTACTCAGAAGTGAAAACCCTCATTGAGAGACTAAGTGCACTCACTTGCAGTCTCCCTACTGTAAAGATTTCCTCTAAAGCCCTAAAACACCATATAAAAAGCCTTTCCAAGTCAAATATGATCATATATAGGTGATCTACCTGAATAATAGGATAAGAATACAAATCTTTCATCTCTCGCTTCATCAATAATCATTTTAGAAAATAAGTTCATTTTGAACAATTATTCCATTGATGCATGTTCCACATGAATCGAAAATATTCTTTTTTATGTATATGTTCCAATATTTCCTTTTTTATTGATATATGAAATATCTAAATAAAATGATTAAAGTAACTCTACCAAACTTCTCTATCTCATAATTAGATCTTTCAATATAAATATATAAACCAGATGCAAATAATATGATTTCACAGAAAACTGCTCACCAAATAGGTAGTGATTTCATGTCATAAGTGTGTAAATTACTATATCTATCTCAATATCATGAGTGGCATAGTTCCTCTCATGATGGAATAAGTGATGATATATATATGATACAACATGTCTCCCATTAATTATAAAAAAATAAAATCAATACCTAAAATGTTGTATTTAAAATTATATCCCAAAATGATACTAGAAGATTAAAAACCATAGAATGTCTATTTCAAATCAGCAAAGTGTCTATGACTTGGATCATTATAATAAATATTTAAAACCATATGAGTTATATCAATTATTAGAGATGCATTTTTATAGGTTTATCAAACAATTTTTATGTAATAATAATCTAATCCTAATAAATTCTGGTGCTTAGACACATTTCTTGGAGGCCACAAATATAGCACTACTTGAATATTCCTAGGAACCACGAAGGAACATTCTCAAAAATCACATGGACCTTAAAATTTATGTCATAAATTTAGAACAAATAGTATAATAGATTCTTGAATATAATTTTTTCATTCTTCATCCTTATAATTATATTAAAATTTAAATCAAGATCAAACTCTGGTCTAAAAAACAACGATATCTTCCAAAAAACAACCGTGTGGGAATCTAATAACTAATGGAGGATTAGTTATATAAAATACATAAATACTGAATTATTATTAATAAAGAAAAATAAAATTACTAGATACATATAATTCCCATACTTAGTCCTAAATAGTGTCTTTGGAATACCTTCTTCTTAAACCCTTGACTTATGGGACACAAATATAAAATCAATTTTAAAAAAACACTTTGGCTCCCTTAATGTGATAAAAATAGAAACTATTCCTAGATAAGTGATTATAGTTTAGAATGATTACCTGGTTGATATTTTGGTATTCAATTGATTTTAAGAGACTCCCATATTCATTCAATACAATGAAAATTATTTATTTTAATAGAATAATATAGGATGAATAAATACTTTAGACTCAAAACACTCATGAAAACCCTTTAGTTGTTGCATTTTAGTAGGCTTCATAGAGTAAAAAGGTATATAAATGGGTATAGTCAAATGAATTGAGTATATATACAAGTTGAATTTAATATTCAGAGAGAAACTATAAAAATTATTAGGAAAAAAATTATGATACTCACACAACACTAAAAATAGAGAGATTCTTATATTTGGATCCACGATATCATGAAACATCTCATAAAACTAGAATTAGATCATCTCATTAGTAGGATTTATGTGACTTGATCATCTCAATCTAAGATTACACTCACTAGAAATTGAATGAGTTTCCCATGGGATTAATGAAAATTTACAATATGATTATGGAAATTAATATGTGATTTATTACTAATCATTCAAACCATTTTAAGGACGAGATCCTGGATTTCATTATCAACATCTAAAATATAACATTTGGTATCATGGTATTTATTCACCAGCTAACAATCAAGAAATTTCAATCCCCTTTCTATCATCATTCCTAATAGATTGGAAATATTCTTCATGAAAGGAATAATCTATAAGTGTAATTTCAATGCATCTATGTTCCCCCTGACTGTGGTAACCTATGATAAGGTTAGAGTCTAATCTGGGGCGATATTTTGGTAATTTAATTTTCTATTTAAATAAACCCTTATAACGTATTTGAGTTTCTACCTTTTAAATATTAGATACCACAAAAATAATTCATATTAAATATAATAAAATTAAATGTTGTCTGAAAATATTTATATGCTCTCCCCAAGTTGGGTGACTATATCCTTACCATGGTGAAAAATATAGGTTTATAGATGTTCAATATGAATTAATGTGAATTAAATTTAGGAAACTCATGTTAGTATCCATTTCTCTCTCATCTCATTATTATACTAACTCTCAGTAGTTATATTGATTTAATTTTCAACAAATCTAGATCGATTAATCAATAATTTATTAGATGATCACTAAAATGTGTACCCCAAAATTCATTATCTTGAACAATATCTTTCTAGAATAACTCCATTTGATGAACCTATTATTCATCTATGATAAATTTGTTTGGTTCTCCTCTATTTCATCATATATTAATATTTATATTCCACCTAAAATTCATCTGTAACCTCTATCTCATAAAACATAATCTTAAACCTATTTTTGGTAGAATATTTCTTCAACCAAAAAATTCATTTGATTGAAGAACACCATTATTGAAAATAATCATAACATTAGATCCCTCATATTTATGAATAGTGTCCAATCAAAAGGTTCTTACTACTTTTCATATCGGCATTCCAGTATGAGAAAAATGTTTGAAATAATTTTTTTTTCAGGGAATTATAAAACTAAAATTTGTAATCATCCCACTCCACTTAAAATCTTTAGGATTTTTTTAAAACCATCTCAAACATTATTGATGAGTTTTAGAAAAATCTATGTATGAAAATTTATTTAAAATTTTGTTACTCAGGTAAGTAAAAAATTGATATATCATCTCATAATCATCATCATTAGGAACATTATAACTTCTACATAACACTCATTATGACTTAATACATTAAGAATGTTTTTGATGAAATCATTAAAATATATATATTAAGTGAAGGATTCCGTAAACAATTGACCATCATCTTGGTGCCGTCCTAATAAATAATCTTATTATAACTATTTTCCACCTCTCTGTGATTTAATTAAATTAATTACCCCTTTCTAGTATACTAAAACTAACTCTTTAAAGTGCACTTGTCCTATAAAATATGACTTTGGATTTCATATATGTTCTTTATAAAATATTTTTTTGTTAAATTTTCAGGATTTCCCCAAGAAATCAAAACTATAATAAAATATAATATTTGTTTTTTTTTCCACAAAATATAGTTAGTATATAATCCTAGAATTTTCCATCTAATAAAAATATATATTTTTATCTTATTCCCATCTATATGATGGGTATTTTAGCAAGAAATCACCCATTAAATACTCATATAGGGGACATTATAATATTCAATCTTCTATATTCATTGAAAAAGGATTAGTTAATTAGACATATCATCATACATATCATATTGATTCATCTTTACCACTTTGAAAAACTATTTGACCATAAAAGACCTATTTTTTTATAGGTGTTATAGATATATATTAGTTAAAAGTCTATTTATGTCAATAAAATGTAATTACTTACGATTAGCATGACTTTATTAGAACATTGGTCTAATTTTTTCTGTTTATATATATCTATATGATGTAACCTTTGACCTCCTAATATAATTATCATTTTAAATATCTATATTAATTGACCCTTGGAAGACGGATAATATCTATATCAAACAAAACATGGTCAGATAGATCTTTTTTAGATGGGCACAAATATATAATTTTCATATACTAACAGCTTCTATGATTTCATAAAATATAATATTTTATTGATTTAAATACAATATATGATTCTTTAACCTTATTTAAATGGAAACATATAGGTATTTTCCATTTTGAAAAATTTATATACCTTTATCTAGTATACTCAAATAATTGGCCTTCAAGAATGTTTTTATGATCACTATTTTAAACATCACTAAATCATTGTTTGAGTATTATTTAGTTGTAATATAGATTGTATAGATTTATATATGGCTAATCTCATGTCATATTTACCCCACTTTGTATAAAGGAAAAAAAACTATTCTAGAATTATAAATATCATCATAATATTTGAAACATGATAATATGTATAACAACATATAATTTTTTAGGAAACATTCTTAACAATCTTGAAGATTAATATTAACAATATCAAACAAAAAATTCTTTTATAAATTATAAAGATATTCAAAAATATGATATTGAATATAAATATAATATTTAATAAAAGCCCATTGGATCATTAATCTACCCATATAGATTTTTTGGAAACATAATTAATGTCTAATGAATTTTTAAAATTTTATTTAATCATAAAATATCTCATAAAAAATATCTAGAAAAAATAATGATTGATTATACCAGGTTTTATAAGTAATTACTACACTTATTTATAATAGTTTTTGTGTTCATGATAATAAAAAATCCATCCACAATAATTATTAGTCACAATTTTTATTATAACACAAACTTTAGATTCCCAAAAATATAAACATGGTAATAATTTCTCTCCCCCAATGAAATAAAGCTAAATAGTTATTGGGGGTCTTTTCTAACATTTCAATAGAAATTTATTGGAGAAGGATGACCATGTATTTTTTGGATAAATTATATATTATGACCTATTAGTTTATATATAATGATGAAATCAAAAAAATTATATATTTTTTTGATTTTTAATCAAGGGTGATATCTCATAAAAATGAATTATTATTAATTAAATGACATTTAATATCAATTTTCCTTGGTCAAGAATGTGGTAATGGATTTCTAAAAATATCAGAGGCACTTTTTATTCATAATGTGAATTCATGGTTTTCTAACATTTACACCTAAATATTCTAGTTAAAATACTATCAACGTCTTTTTTAACAATATTTGGTAGTAGAAACATATTTTTCATCTACTATACTCCATGTAACATAACATTATTTCTCACTATTCCAACTTTGACAGTATTTTTCATTATTAATGTTTCTACTCGTGTTGAAATTCATTTAGTATAATCTCTAAAAATAAATATTATTTAAGATAATAAATATCATATCATTATTTCATCTATACATCGTGACTTATATGCATTTTAATTTAATATATCACATGACTCGAGTAATATCCCATCAATGTTATGGTTAAAAAACATTTAAAAATTTGGCAACCCCACCACCACACCCTAGAGGATCTCACCCCATCCATGATAGATTTTAAATAATATTATAATTGGAATGCCTTGAGCCTTAACCCCATTAAAATAGGTTGTATTAGTGTAGTAATATTCTCTTCCATTTCTATAGTGATTTTTGTAGGTCAAGGAGCACAAGGTGACCACTACTCTACTCCACCCAAATTCTGGCCATCATCTGGCTATTTTGGCCCGACTATTTTACACACTAGAATTCCAAATTTTCCCCAATGGTTATTATCTTGGATCTCTTACCACACAATGCATAGACACTCATTTCAATCCATTATTCGCATCTAAATCCACCAAAAAAGTAAAGGTATTATATAAAAGGATTTGTAGAATATTTACAATTTCAAGGTCTGATATATAATTATATCAATTAAATTTATATAAAGTGTTAAAATATTATTTTGGAAATGGTTTAGATAAGTTTAGAATATTTTATTTTTTCCCCTTTGTTGGATTTAAAAAGAGATACTATATTCAATTAGTTTTAATATGGGATGATGTCGTGATAATTTGTTTTGGTGAGAACACATTAACCAAAAATTTTTTTATATGTTATAAATGTGGCCATCATGGTAATGCAGACACTTTTTAATATTAGGACATCAAGATATCTTAATAATCAATTTATATTTTGATTTATTATTTACAAAATATAATGTTTTGATATGATGGTTTTCTATAATTTGATGATAGGTTGGCTGGGTATGGTTATGTCTCATCTCTCCCCCTTGGTGGAGGGCTACACAAGTTTAATTTCAAAATATCCATCCATGAAATATTCATCCCTATTATGATAATTCACTATTAACATGAAATTATTTCTGGTAAATGGGTAAATTATATTGGTTCTTCAGGGATACAATGTATTATTAATAAGGGGTTCATATGGAATTACATGATGGGAGTGCGTTTTAAAATAAATTCCATATAATTGTTTTTCATTTTTTTCATTTTAATTAAATCAAAAACTACATGTTTCTATAAAATATTGTAGTATAAATATAAAATCATTAAACTTGTTTAAAAATTATCAAAATAATGTTTTATAAAGTGAAAAACTTTATTTAATGTAAATAATTCCATTTATTTGAAATCCATCAATGAAACATTAAAATTTTCATAGTTTGAAAATACCAATTAAATATGGTTTCACAAGGAAGGGAGTGAATCAGTGGCATGTTTTTAGAATTTAATTTCGAAATAAACATATATGAATATATATTATCATAATCCTTTTCTTTTAGAACCATTACCCTCACCTATCTATGAAAAATAAGATACATTAAAAAATTTAAAACATTAATAAGGATTATCCTTATTGTGAAATCATTTTCTTTAACATGATAGAATTATATTAAGATATATTAAATAAATGATAAAATGAAAATATTAATAATTTATATTATAATAACATTCCTACATAATGATTTTTTAGAGGTATCATCCACTTTGTGAGGGTAACATGTTTCATCTACATCATAAAATGACCAATGGTGTTATGTACACTAGAAAAAATATTTATTCAATAATCACCATACCATTTATGATGATTTTTTTAAGGAATTGTAGGATGTCTCAAAATCAAATATTACAAATTTTTTTGGATAACTATTCAACATCTCAAATATTATTTATTTATTTAATTTTACTTGGTATCTCTCTTAAATATGTGATAATTATGTTATTATTCATGAGAGTATACATTCATGTATAACAATATCATTCTTCCATTAGGAATCAATAGATTTGACTTCTTCCAAATACTAATAGAACATAAAATATAATTGTACCTCAACCTCATAATGTGTTTTTTTCATGTGGTATCACCATTCCTTAATTAATAGCTTCAAGTTGTGTCATTGTATCCTGATGGGTAAATTAGCATTGTAATAATTATTCTCCATTATGAATTATTATATGTGACACCTAATTACTTTATTATATATTTTTAATTTAATAAATTTCATTTTTTTGATAACATGATTTACATGAAAACTTATGTTTAAAATAACCATAATATGGTATTGAAATATTATTATTTAATATTTTCGGTGTCACCTAGCCATTTTATTGGAGGGGAGTAATATGACTAAATATATTATGAAAAAATATTATATATAAATTCATAATTTCATTTAATTGATTTTTCATTTTTAGAAATTAAAATAAAATCATTCAATGGTTAAAAAGTATCATTTAGAGAAATGATTTTATATGAATAGTTGTTTTCTTACATTAAATTATATTAATGTCTATTTATGACTAATTTTAATTAAATTTTTACAAAATATTTTCAATAAAAATACTTATCATTCATCTAATAATTTTTACAAGGCATTAAATTAAAGTTTATTTATTTTATTTTTGGTAAAATATGAATTTTTCGGAAAAAAATCTATATGTTTTGTGAACCTATATTAATGTAAATTTCTGACATGTATAGAAATTGGATTAGATAAATTCAATTAAATTTTATGAATCATCACGTTAAAATTTTTTAAAACTCAAAATTTATTTTTTATTGATAATGAATTGTAAAAATATTAAATTCTTCTTATAATGGTTTCACATAAAACATGTTTGAAAGGTGGTAAAAGTAATAAATAAGGATAAAATGCCAGATAAACGAGTAAACATATTATTTATATAATTTATTCTACATTTTTTATATCTTATACTTCATTCCTTGCCCATTTATTTCAAAAATAACTTGAAAAATAAATTATATTATTTAAAATTTTTGTTAATTAGATATGTGATAGTCCACTCTCAAACAAAATTCTACCACTTATAATAAATTATTCACACAATTTTTGTGATATATATCTTATATGACAATAAAAATAACCTATCTATATTACAAACCTCAATTATTATTCTTATTTTCTTTACTAAGATACCATTATATTAAAGATTATGCTGTATGAAAAAGGAGGAATGTAAAACAAGAAGTAATAATCTTATCGGAAGCATTTAATGATTATTTATTCTTATATGTCTTATACATTTATTATATCAATAATAACATAATAAATCTATTATAATAAACATAAATATATATTTATTATGATTATTTTAGGAAAATTTTATACCTGTGGCCTATAAAATAGGAAATGAATGTATTACTCATTCGTGTGTGTGGACTACCATGTCAGCATAGTGATATGCTTGATTTTCCACCGCCCTCATTCGTAGAAATTATTATGATATCATTAATTTTTATACATTATATTTATTAAACAAATAATTTTTTAATTATTTGGTGGGGATCCCATGAGGGAAAACATAACCCCCATTGTATGTCTTGGGAGAAGCTGTGTGTTTCAAAATTCTATAGTGGCCTCAGCTTCTGAAATCTCAAATGGTTTAATGACGATCTTTTGGAAAAACAAGGATGGAACCTTCTTTCCCACCAAAATGCCCTGTTTTCAAAGGTGATGCGAGCTAAGTACTTCCCTCAATCTGATTTCTTACATGCCCATCTGGGACCATGACTAAGTTTCATGTGGAGGAGTGTTTGGGAAGAAAAATATCTCATTGATTTGGGATGTGTGTGGAGAATTGATGATGGGCATAATGTTAAAATTTGTAATGATCCATGGCTGGAAGATAGAGTCAATCATAAGGTTTCCTCACCGCTTGTTCCTAGATTCAAAGATGCACGGTTCTGTGATCTGCTCGATGAATCTCTTGAGGAGTGGGATCAGGAGAAGCTTTGGTGCTAGTTTAACGAGGTGGATCATCATCTCATCCTAAGTATCTCTCTCACACCTGGAATGTGTAGTGACCAGATTTGCTGGACTGGGGAACCTCATGGGAGATATTCTGCTCGTTCGGGTTACAGAATGAGGGTTCAAGGTTTGGTCCAGGGCTTGTCTGATAATTGGTAGAACTGCCTCTAGTCCCTCACCGCTCCCCCTAAGGTGAAATATTTTTGGTGGTAGGTCCATGTTGAGCTTCTCCATCCCCATGACTTTCTGGTACAACGACATTTGGTGGAGGATGACACTTTTCCATTGTTCCTCGATGAAGTGGCATCCCCTTTGCATGCAATTAATTCCTGTAAGGGGGTGGAAGGGGTGTGGAAGGTTTGGAGGCTGGATTTTGGTATTTTCTTTTATATTTCAATTGGGTTGGTCTCAAACATTACTAAATGGGTGTCTTCTCTGGATTCGATAGTATTCGGGATAATATGCACAATTTCTCGGTCGGTGTGGACTCGACGGAATGAGTGCATTTCCAAATAAAGGTGACCCTTGATAACCTATGGATGGATAGAGCTTTGGAGTGGATGAATGATTGGAAGAAAAGTGAAGCAGTGCATTCTTTAGTCCACACTCGATGAGCGGCACCCTTTTGGTCACCCCCCGGAGGGATTCTTCAAGATTAATACAGATGCTGTTTTCTATACTAATTCAAGGGTCGGCATTGGTATCATTGCTCAAAACAGTTTTTCCTATATTGTGGAATCTCAGTGTAGGGCGGTACCTAAATCATGGCACCCTGTGGTGGCAGAGGACTCGACCATCCTCTAGGGGCTTCTTTTTTTCCGTTCAAAATTTTGGCCTAAGAATCTGGGGGAATCTGATTACCTCAAAGTGGTGACCACTCTCTCAACAAAAGATGAGGATTCCCAACCTGATGGCCTCATCATGAGGAAGATTTGGCCCCTGACTAATGGATTTGATGCATGAAAATTTTCGTTTATCAAAAGATATGGTAATTCGAAATCCCACCGTTTGGCTCATTTTGGGAAATGTTGGGGTGATCATTCTTGGGTGAACTCGTTCCCTGATTTGCTTTGTAATCCTAGTTTCTTTGATCAGTAATTTATCTTTTCCATTCAAAATAATTATTCCCTTCAAATTAGTTGGAAAATAATAACTTCCCTCACGTGTATGTGTAGACTTCCACACCCACAGAGTATTGTGATTCACCTTTGATTTCATTTTTACATATATACTACTAAGTATTGATTTATTTAATATACATTATATTTTTAATATAATAATTATTTTATAGAGATCATTTTTTATTTAACGTTGTTTCTTTCTATCCATTAGAATGGTCTATACATCAATTGTGTGTGAGTATGATCTAAAATCTCCCTAAACTGATGTAATTAATTTTTCAATACATCATTATACGAATGGCTATAAAGGTGTATATAATAAAAATTTATGATAAAAATCCACTATTAAGATTATTTAATTGAATAAAACCATACCAAAATTATATTAATGGAATCATATAATGGAAACATCCCTGGAAGACATACCATTTTCACTTGAATGTTCATTTTAATAATGAAATATTTAATAATGTGATAATTTGAAATTATAAATGTTTGATAAATATTTATTTATTTAGGAATATATATGTGAAATATTTTTATTATAAATATATAATTATTATAAATAATGATTTAGACACATATGAAGCAAGACATAAATTGAGTAAGGGGATATTTTTTTAATCTCAATTATTTTTGGTATTTTCTATGTTAAATTTAAATTGTTTGAAATTACATGGATATTATCTATCGAACTACATCAATTTTCTTATCATTTTTTTATTTTTATACTTTTTATTTATTAATAACATTTTCCTCTCATTTAAAATTACATTTATCGAGATATTTTTTAAAATAAAACATTTCATATTTCATCTTTGGTTGATGAAAATTTTATTTAATGTCCATGATCATCAAAATTACTTTACGTTTGTTTTTAGAAAAAAAATGTAATGTATTAAAAAATTCATTTTAATAGCATTTACTTAAACTCAAAAAATATAAATGGAATATTATGAACAAATCATATTCGAAATAATTAATTTTTTAATCTTAAAAATAGTGTAAAATTATTCATAGATTTTAAAGTATATTGTTTGAAAAAAAATTCACACCATCATTAATGTTATTTAGTTTGAACCATTCCATTTTTTATTCAATATATATTTTCAAGGAAAATAATTTTCCCAATATTATATAAATTTCTTATTAATTTGTTATAACATAAAAATGGTATTATTCTCCTTTTTTAATATATTGGATCAAATGTTCTTCAAATGTTAGTTTTCATCTATTTTTATAAACACTTCTGATTTTAATTCTTCCCTAGGGTTATTCATTTATGATTACATCTATATTAATGGGTGACCTATGATGATAATGATCACATTATGCTCACATGTTACCTGTAACAACCCATATATTTTAAATCATATATTTTTTCCAGTATAAATTTGTGTTATATATAATATTATATAGATAAAAATATAGAGAAACCCCAAAAAATATATATCAATAATAATGATTATTATAATATATATATATGAAACCAACTAAAATTCTAATCGTTATAACTATGCCAAAAATATAAAATAGAACAACTAAAATGGGAAAATAAGGATATCCCCAATCTATTGGAATCATCTCTCGTAAAAATCAACTATATAAATTGAATGATATATTATAAAACTTTTGAATATCATATTAAAATGAAAATATAACCATAATTAAAATTAATGTGAATTTTGAGTGAAATAATGATGTTGTATTTATAGGTTGTAAAGGGAAATTTGACCACTGGGTTTAAAAATTATATGAATTTATGTCAACTAAGACCCTTTGTAAATATGAAAGGTTATAAATGTAG
This sequence comes from Viscum album, assembly GCA_963277665.1. Classification (NCBI taxonomy): domain Eukaryota; kingdom Viridiplantae; phylum Streptophyta; class Magnoliopsida; order Santalales; family Viscaceae; genus Viscum; species Viscum album. The sequence goes on along the minus strand of OY728122.1, from coordinate 2,086,211,984 downwards.
TAGTTTTAAAATATATACTGGGTTGTTAATTTCAATATTATAAATAGTGCTTATAAGTAGTAATGAAAAATGATAATTGATAAAAAAAGATAATCAATGGCCTCAAGCAGTAGATCCATGCCTTTTGAGAGTCATTTGACATAACATGGGAGGGAGGTATCATCACTAGAGTTCACCCATGACCAATAACTATATGAGATTCATCATGTGAAACATGAATGAAATTTCCTATAAGATTAGTTTAAGTTAGTGAAGATTACCACTCATTCGTTTTTAGTCAATCCAACCCATGGATCTACAACCATCACACACCTTACTGTTAGGGTGTATGATGTTGTATTATGATTGTATGTGTTTAGTCCTTAGTTACATAAAATGTAATTTCATTTTTTTAAATAATATTCCAATTCAATCAATTACTTTTACAATTTTTTTTCGTAATAAAATATTTTTAAAATTGAGAAGAATTTGATAAATTTATTTCTCAAAACAAATTAAACTCAATTGTATTTAAAAAATGGATATATATTTTTATAATAAAAAAAGTTTTTCCAAATAATATTTTTCTTAGTTAAATAAACCATAAGAAATGTTTTACTTAAATTTAAAGGAAAAAACAATTTAATAATGTCCTAGGTGATCTTTTTTATGTGTTGCAAATTTTAATGTCCCTCACAACCATCAATTTTTCATTTAAAAAGTATTATTATATCTAAAAATAAAATTTATATATTTAGAAAAATATATTAACAAAATTATAATTATTTATTAAATCAACAAATTTAAATTATTTTGGGGTTAATTTATTAGAATCTTCAAAAAAACATTATATTTCTATGAATAGTAAATATAATGTATAGGGTTTTGATATGTTTTTTGACATCATATTTATGTAATAATTATGTAATAATTAATTTATCAAAATGAATTACTAAAAATATTTTATTTTATTGACCTTATTTATTTAAATATATTTTAATCCGTTTTTTAACATATAAGTTACTTTCTATTTTTTGAAATGGAAAATGTGATTTTAAAAGGATTAATTTGGGAAAAAATTAATTTTCAATTACAAAATAAGTATTCAAAAATGTATTTTTGTTCAAATGGATTAGAAATCATAAATATTTACCCACATTTCGAAAAACATGAGAAAAATAATGGGTATTCCAATGGGTTTCCATTATATAAAACCTTGTTTTCAAAGACCTATACATGGAAATTCATAAAAACATTCCTATACCTTTTCGATAAATACCCAACCATTTCAACATTATATTTATCTATAAATACATCCCTAAAAATTTACTATTTATTACCCCTACCAAAGGGACCTCACCAAGGTTTCATCAAAACCCCAAGTCTCAATCCTCACATTTTAGTAACAACTCTTCACGGTAAGGTAAAATCTCCACTTTGGTCTTCCATTCATGTTTCCTCTTTATGGTATAAGTTCTATTTCTTATTAAAAATTCCTTATTTACACTTTCTATAATCCCATATATTTAATAATATTATTTTATAAATGTGATATCCTTATATCCTCTAATTATACCCATTTAAAAAACCATGTATTATACCCCTCATGATGACGAATTTATTTCTATAATTTCTCTCTTTTTCATAAGAAATTATATTTCATTTTTTCTTTTAATACCCTATCCATTTTCCTATTAAATTTATAGTCAAATATATTTTTACATGACTAATTTATTTGTGGAATTATATACATGAAACCCACATTTCATTAACATGGGTTAGAAATGATGTAATGATCATACCTTTTTACACTATTATATAGAATGCTTTTGATGAGAAACCCATTATGTATATTCTATGTGTTAGTAATTAAATTATTTATTATGATATATGTGGGTAATATTAATTTTTACAAATGAATGGTTCTCCTTTATAGTTCTTTGTGGCATTCGGTAACAAATTTAATCTCTGTAGATGACATGATTTCAGATACCTTGGGGAATAACCTTAGAAATCATAATTTATGAAACCTTGGGGATAATCCTTGGTGAAATTCATATGAATTTGTTAATTAAATTTTATATAAACACTTAAATTTTATTCATTAGTTTCATATTATTATTATATTCATCTTTTTCATGCCTTATTGTTATTCCTCATGTTCTGATTAATATGTCTTATGTTGACAAGATTTTTCTTTCTGTTTCTTAATTGCATACAAGTCTGTATGCACACCACATTACTTTTATGAATATACTAATTATAAATTATGAAATAAAATTAATATTTGGTTAACCCATTAATATTAAATTCAATTACATTTAGAATAATGTTTTATGTTTTCATGTATTATTTACCTTATTTCCAATAAAATAATGATTAAAATATTATCTGTTTAGTCCAATTTAATGAAAAATAATGTAATAAAAATGTAATATTCCATAGTTGGTATCAACGTATCGTTTTTTTATTTATGGAAATTAGGACATATAAATTAGTAAAAAAAACCCTAGGGATAATTCTAAATATAGGAAAATATCTAAATATTTTGGTGATTTTTAAGTAATTTGACATAGAAAAAACACATATCCATCAGGATACTACAAGTATATGTTGTTATATCATAGATGTAGATATGGGTACCACTTGAAAAAATCACATTGATCTTGAATCGATCAAGAATTGGTGCATAATAATGGGCCTTACAGCAAACCTAGTTTAAAACTCTTAGAGGATTTCATTGGTTAATCAAATTATTTTAATGATCCATTATGAAGGATATATAGAAAATGTGATATTTATTATAGGAGGTCAGTAAACTATATAATAAGGATGTTTAAATACATTTAATAACATTATAATTTTAATATTCCTAAATGTATCACATTTCTCACTATGTTTTTCCTCTTCTATAAAATAGGAAGAAAATAAGTGGAACCACCCAAAATATGGATGAAATAGACAATAAAATAATTAAATTATTAATGATGATGTAATAGAATGGTTCTTGAGGATGTTGAACAACCAAACTCTAGTTATGAACAATAACATGAATAATGTTAATTGACTAGATTCAACTCTAAGGGGACAACTTTCTTTTGAGTCCTTTATGCATCAATAACCCCCTTTGGCCAATGGATCTACAAAACATTTGATTCTTGAATAATGGATTATCTCTATAGATATGATATTTTTTTTATTTAGTTGATCATAGCTATATAAACTCTCCTTGTAATTATACCACATATATGTAGAAACTAATAAGTGGTGGTCACTAATTAATTACATGAATTAAAAAATAGAGTAGTATGTAGTGGAGTGGGAAATGATTAAGGTAATATTTTAAAATTAATATTTTCCCCATTCAATTTTATTAAAAATGGACATGTAATTCCAATATTTGAACAAGAAGGAAAATTAATCATTTGGATGAAATTATATAAAATTTACTATACATTCTTAAAACACATAAATTGTTTTTATAGATCATAAGAGAAATTTTCACATATTCCTTAATGGATTGAGACCCCATCCATAAGGGAATATTAAAATTAAAGAATATGAAATCTATGAGAAGACAATGTGGAGTGAAATGATGGTTGAATTGGGTTTTGGAGAGTCACAATGGTAATATTTATTGAATTAATATAAGATAGAAACAGATTCACACTCAGGAAAGAACATTGATCATGGAAGAGGAGGAGAGAAAGTGAAACATCCCTTATTAAACAAATACGAGGTGAAGGATTCAAGTAACTACTGGACTAGAAGTGGAAAGTGATATAAGTGTTAATGATATGTCCAATAGCATTAAATGGTTAAGGTGAGGTAAAGCCCCAACTTTTTCCCACAAATAATAATGAGAAGATGGTTTAGGCCATTTGGAAGTTCAGTGATTCAAGTGTGAACAAATGGGAACATTCCCAGTTAATTTCAAAATTAGATGATATTGGAGGGAAACCACAATGAACCTCATCATAGGCCAAGAGATCAAGTTTGATCATTTTCCATCATGATGGATTAGGTATTTTCTCCAAATTATGCGGAGGTAGGTACACTCTTTGTGCTCTCAAAGCTAGCAAGAACATTTTTAATTATGTTTCTGCATATTACTATATTTAATCTACATTTTGAAAAAATATTAAATCAATAACTGAACTACTAGAAGTATTGTTATCATTCAAGACACACAAAGGGACTATGCTAGAATGAAATGTCTATAGAAGATATAATATTAACATTGGTCAGTCAAATCTCATCATAAATATGATAGTTATTATAATTGTGGGATTCAACACTAAACATGGGATGTGATGGCTCTCAATGTAAAATTCTATGTTCAACATATGATACATGTAAATTTAAGGGGTATTTAATGAAAAATATATAGATATTTTAAAAGGAGAGATATTATGACTTTAAATTTTTCTAGAATACCCTCCCATATCTTTCTTTATGGGGATGATAAGTGATGGGGGGAGGAAATAAAGGTATATAGATGGATAATTTCAACATATTTCAAAAATACATTGATTTTTTTACTTCACTAATTACTTGTAAAACCCCCATAAATAGAGGTAGAGTTCTCTATTAAACTCATACTTAGATCTAATATGATATCAATGACCCTATATTTAATAGAAAATATAGAGTTACATGAATTAATAAAATGACATAATGATCTTATTGATAAGGGATTTACATGAACAAGTGTGTCTCAATGGGGAGACCTAATTATCATTGTAATGAATTTGGATAGATCAATACAGATTTAAACTGATTATAGGGAAAATAATGGGATCAGATTAAATATCATGTACCCTCTCCTAAAAATTGGTAATTTATTTTATCATATTTGTGTGGATCAATTATTAACTGAGATTAACTTCGAATCTGGGGATCATAAATTGAGGGAAAAGAAAGAATATATTCTATATACTACCTTTTGAACATGATAAGGGAATCACTTGTTTTTCTTATTTTATTAGGTATGACCAATTCACCAGCTTTATTTATTGATTTGATGGAAATAGTATATAAGGACTACCTTGAAAATTTTATTATATTATTTATTGAAGATATTCTAATATATCCCAAATTATTAAAGTAGTATAAATATCATCAAAGGTTTATATAGAAAACTAAGATGAAGGAAAAGGTATTTGGAAATTTCATAAAATGAGATTTTTTTTGTTACAATAAGTTGAATTTATGTGGAAAATTTTAACCAATGAAGGAATATCAATTCACCATTACACAAACGTATGTATAGAGGAGTGGCCACATTATATAATAGTAACATAGATTCATAGATTTCTTGGTTTAGCGGGATATTATTTGAGGGTTGTGAATAACGTTTCACAGTAATCTAATGAACTAACCAAGTTAACATGAAAATGGCTATGTTTATCAAGAGAATGGAGTGTGGAGAATTTTTCCAAGAACTAAAGAAGATATTGGATACTACACATGTGTTAACTCTACCATCTTTCAGGGAAGGTTCTTTTATTTATATTTATGAATATGTGTCCTTATGAAAAATGAAAAGGTGGTTGGATATGAATTGGGGTATTTAAATCCTCATGAGAATAATTATCCATCACATTAAAAAGAGTTATAACTAGTTATTTTTGTTCTAAAAATAAGGAGAAACTATATTTATTTGATGAAATGTGATGTAAACATAGGCCACCAATGTTTTAAGAAAAAATTCACACAAAAAGAGTTGAACATGTCAAAAAATGTGATGGTGAGAAACTCATAAAGACTATGAATATTTAATTCATTATCACACTGAAAGATAAATCAATTTCATTGATGCATTAGTTAGTAAATTCCATGTTTTACAAGAAATTAATTGGATTAAATGGGATACATTGATCAAGGACCTAGTAATTTTATACATGGTAATCATAAGGAAGGGACATCATCAACCCTATCCCATATTAATTATCAATAATCATTACTCAAGAAGATCAAGAGTGATCATAGGGAATAGGCCTTGATAGAAAATAAGATAGTTATTGTGAAGAGTAATATGTTTCCAACATTTAATGTTGACAAAGAAGGTGTACTAAAATATTTAACAAGTCTATGTGTCTAATCTATCATGGAGATAATGAATGATATGGTGGATAAATATCATAGATCAACATAATATATAAATCCTGGAAGAACTAAAATATATAGGGTCCATGATGATAATTATTAGTGATATAAAATGAAAAGGGAGACTCAAAACTACAGTATATGGTACATAGAAGGATATCTTGTGAAAGTGGAGTGATAACATCCTAAATCAGTATTGAAACCACTTCCCACACAATCATGGATGTTAGAAAATATCACTACGGACATTTTCATTGGTCTCCTAATAACTTTCAAGTGAAAAAATTCGATATGAGTTTTTAGGTACCGACTCACTGTGATTTCCAATTTAACTGTTATTCAAGATGATTTAACATTTTACTAACATTCCATGATATATGTAATAGAAGTGTTGAGGATATATTGGGTTCCACCTTATAATATTTCTAATAATCATCCAAGGTCCACCTATAACTTTTAGATAAGTTTTCAACATATACTAAATACTAAATTGAATTTCAGTACGACCAATCATCCTCAAATTGATGTCCAATAAGATAGGACTATTTAAACATTCTAGGACATGTTGAGAACATGCTCAATGGAACTCAAATGTGTATATGATCAACAACTCTAACTATTTGAGTTCTCATACAATATTAACTTCCTCTCAAGTATTAAAATTAAACCATATGAAAATCAATATGGTAAGGGATATAGAACTAACATTTGTTCATATTAGTCAGAGATATGTAGTTACACGGTCCAATTCATGCACAAGAGAGGAGAGAAATGGTTCATTCAATCCAACAACATATAACTACTTATCATAGTTATAAAAATAGTTTTGATGGGAAAAAATAAAGAAAAATGGGTTTTTTGGTTGGATAATATGTTTTCCTTTTAATATATCCAAGGAAGAGAGTCATGTGATTTGGAAACAAATGGAATCTTATCCCAAGGAAAATTATCCCCATTGAAATTCATGATCGCATAAGATATGTAGCTTAGTGGTAATAAAATACCAGAAATATTTCTCATTGTCTCTATTTATTTCAGATATATCTCTTAATGAAGTACATACCTGATCCCCCATATATACATAATCCATAGGTGGTACAACTAGAACATGAATGCTCTTATGAGGATTGGATGGTGGAGATAAAGGAACATAGAGAGAAGATTCTATAAAATAAGACAATCCACCTTGTCGAAGTGTTTTGGAGGAACAATAATAAGAAATAAGTAATGTGGGGACTAGAGAATAAAATGATAAATAAGTACCCTCATATTTTTTCAACTAAGATAATGAGAATAAAATCTGGTGACAAAATCTCTTAAGCCTGAAAGAATAAAACATCAAAGTAATTTTAAAATATTTAATTTTCTTGAATAAATAATCTTTATATAAAATGTTATACAAGAAAAAAATATTGAGAAACTGAAAAAAAAATTACATCATTGATAAATTTCATTATATTAGTTAGCTATGATTCCAATTAAAATTCCATTCATTACAACCAGACAAAAAAATTAAAATTAAAATGCTAAAATGGAAAAATAATGATCACCCAAATTTTCTAGAATCATCACCCCAACAAAAAATGATATTTAAATAAATTAAATTAAATTTGTAAACAAACATAAAACAAATGAAAATGAAAGTATAACGTTAATTGAAATTTTATTTAATTTTGAGTGAAATAATGAAGTGGTATTTATAGGGTTTAAATGGAAATGTGACCATTGGATTTTAAATATTATATGACCATTAGTTAAATAAGACCATTGTTCAAATAAGATAGTTGGTTAAGGCATTACATGTCTAGACATTAGGTAATTAATTTGTAATTTCTTTTCTATAACGAAATTTATATTCTAAAAATTCTATTGAATAATAGTTTTTCATAATAATATATTTTCTAAATAGAGATGATGTTAAAAAATTAGTTTCTTGAAAAAAATTAAACATAATTGAATTGAAAAAAAAGAAATAAATTTTAGAATAAACTATATATTTATGATTACTTTTTTTAGTAATGAAATACTATTTTTAGAAAATGATATTTAAATATAAATTATAATATAATTCAACAAAATCCTAGGAAATTTTAAATGTCTAATAAATTACAATATTCACTAAAAACAATTATTTTTAAAAAAAAATAACTTTTTTTATATTCAAAAGTTATAATTTCTATTTCAATAAAAAATTGTTAAAATAAATATTATTTTTGAAATTATCACATGAAAATTATGTTAGGGTGAATTTATGATAATTTTATAAAATACATTATTCTTTTCATGAATAGTAATATTGCATTTATGGGTTTTCTATATGTTTTATGAAATAATATTTAAGAAATGATGATGTAATAATTAATTAAAAAAATACACAACCAAAAATATTTTATATTATTAATATTAATTATTTTAATATATTTTATCAATTTCCCAACATAAAAGTTACTTTCTAAAGTCAAAAATTAAATATTAGATTTTAATTTATTTTAATTGGGAAAATTTTAGCTTTCTATGGAGAAAGATGTATTTAAAAGTATTTTGTTATAGTCGATTAAAATATCATTAATTGTGAACCAAGTGTCCTAAAACAGGAGCCAAAAATAGGGTTAAGAAAATAGTATAATTAGAATGGCCCAGAATATTCCATCACATTTCATTGTGTGAAATCTAGTGTTTGAGGTGTCTTGGGTTATCAAGGTGAATCCATTCAAAAAAATTCAAAATTTTTAGTTTTACATGTTTTCTAAATTTTCCGCATCCTGACAGTACCCCATCCAAATGGTTCCTCATTCTAGAGGTGCCTCACTTATGGGATATCACCCTTGAAGTGTCTCACATTTTTGGTGGCTCACTAATAGTGTATCACCCTAGCGGTGGCTCGTTGGAAATGTCTCACCCTAGAGAGGGCTTACTGGCAGTGTCTCACCCTAGGGGTTTCTCATCTGGTGGAACCTCATCTAGTGGTGCCACACTGGTTGTTCCTCATCTATTTTTTCCTTGTATAATGATTCCTCAATAGCGGTACATTTTCCGACGGTGCCTTTTCTGATGTTGTTTTGTTGGTGATTCCTCATGTTCAATGTTTCCAGTTATCCAAATTTTTTCTGATTTGAAATATTTCATTGATGTAAAATGGGTTTATTTCAAAATTTAATAGTCTTTTATAGTAATTCAATGTCCATAAATGATATCTTTAATTCCCTAAGAGTACAATGGATTTGAAATGTTCAAAATAAGTCGTCTTGGTCAGATCAGACTTAATGGAAAATCAAAATTGTATCTAATATCACCACTCATATTAGATATTTATAAATATGATATATAATTCTTCTTGTTCATTCCTTATTGAGTTATCTTACTATGGGTGGTTCCATATCCCTCTTCTTATAAAATTCATGTAACCTACTGCATTTGGTTCAGGATTCCATGGAGGGTTTCTTGATGTATTCACACCCATATTTCTAGTTGAAACATGAAGGGTCGATTGTACTTTTTCTAGGTAGGATTTCCTCCATCTTTAAAAATTTTACAACTTGAATAATATGTATCTATATGTTTTCCATTTTGAATTTATTATATTTTCCAATTAATAAATAAAATCAAATTGGTTTGAAATCAATATACAGGGGTTAGGGAATGTGATTCAATATATTGATGTATGTTTTTTATACTTAATATTGTGATTATTATAGGATAAATACACACTAAAAAATTATGGTCGTTGGGGGTCCCTGATTGTGCACCATATGGTTTGTGTAATTCTTGTTGTTTGATTTCTATTGAATACTTATGGAAATTGGTTAACTACATATATTAATCTAATAAATGGATGAACTAGGATAATACATTTTCTATGATAACCCATAAATTAAAAAGGGAAAAGATAAGAATATGGCTGCTCCTCTCTGCTCCCACGATGGAGCTCATGTCGCTTCATCGCTGGCTTGAAGATGATGAAACGGCTACGTACTGGCCTCCCTCTCTATCGGAAAGGGGCTGCCTCTGCCCCTGTTAAAGATAGATTCTCACCTTTCTTAGATTCTGATTCGCTTCCGGCTATCCCAAAGATTGACCTCTACTATAAGGTGACGGGTTTGCATGAAGGGATGACGAAGCTTCCTTTGTCGATTGAGGAGTTGAACAAGGCCTCCTACCTCCATTTTCTGACCTTGGTAGCCTTGTTTTTGAACTGGCATCTCCAGTTGATATTTTTGACAAGTATGTGTTCGAGCATTGGGATCTCAGGGACCGCGTCACTATTGGTTTTGTTGATTCTAGCCACATTATGATTCGGTTCTCTTTAGAGGAAGACCTTATCCGGGCCTGGTCAATAGCTCCTAGCAGGTGTGATGCTACTCTCTTCTCCCTTTTCTGATGGAAGGTTGAATTCCATTTAAATCGTGACTCCCCACTGATGGAAATCTGTGTATGGTTCCCTGAACTCCCCCTACCCTTTCAAAATATGTCCATTATTACTATGTGGGGAAATTTGGTCAGACGGTTCCTATGTGTTGATAGTCAAACTAGGTCCCTTTTTCATCCAGTTTCCATGAGGTTTTGTGTTGAAATTGATGTCTTGAAGGAACCAAATCAACTTCGTCTAGATTGAAATTGGACAAGATCATCAATGGAATTAGCCGGTGGTGTTCGAATCATGGGTGAATTACTGCATCTCATGCTTCACTATCGATCATTTGAAAATGGATTGAAGATGTAGGGATGGTGTGGTAACTAGATTTGACCAGGAGGCCATCTCCCCGATGGTAAGCTCAAGAGGGGACCTGGAGTTGAGGAATGAAGCTCCTCAGGATTCACTGTTGGATGCTCGGAGAGGTAACAATACGGAAGAAGGGGGATCATCCCTTGAGCTGGGTGCTAAGGAGAAAACCTTGGTCAAGGACATTTTCAAGTGAATAAAGTGTGATTTGGGACTGGGGGTGATGCCTCTTCTTTAGTGAGGGATTACACTTCTGGTGTATTTGGGTTCATGGTTTTATATTCTGATCCTAGAAGGGGAACGAGCATGGAATTAAGGCCTATTTTCCATGGAACGAAGAGGGTGTCTTTGCCAAGCCCTCCATCAGATGTTGGAAGTGGTTGCTAGATAGTTTTATTCTCAAATTGGTTCAATAGCCTGGACCCTCTAGACTCTGTGGGAGCTGAGGAAGGGGGTCAGGGAGGATTGAAACTGCAGGAGGTAGTGGTTGCTAATGCTCTCCAGGATGTAGACCTGCCATCCCCTAATGATGGTTCATGGGCCTTGGGTGTTGAACACCCCCTTTCCCACTATGCCCTCTCTTAAACAAGTGGTGCTGGACTCTGATGTGCCTGGACTTGGTCTGAGTGATGCCCCTCATCCCATGCAGCAACTTGGCAGTGCTCAAGCTGATAAGAGGAGCACCAAGCTGCCCGAAAAGAACTCTGCTCTTGTTCTATTCGAGGAGTTTCCTCCATGTGTTGAATTTTCTGACCCAATTATGTTGGACTGTTTGAAAATCCTTCTTGAGTAGCATATATATGATATATTTCATAATCAGGACTTATAGCTGGTAATATTTCTTGGGGATGATAATGATGAACACATAAGGCTTGGAAAAAACCTTAGGGATTGTGATGACCTTATGTATGACAACTTGAATAGGATCAAGAGGGCACAAGTTATGATGGGACTCTCTGACTCCTCTAGTAGTAATCAGAAGAGAATGTCATGGTCGGATCCTGAATGTAGCAAGCAGGGTGACATGGTTGGTCATGTTGCCACATCCTAGAGGAAGGCTAAGATGATGAGTGACCATCCAGGGAAACAGATGGCTAGGAGGGACTACTCCTCCCTGCTTAGGATATTGGCCACTATGGATTCCTCCAAGGCCAAAAAGTAAAGGAGATGAACATGGTACGGAAGGTCGGGCTAAGCCATACGTGGAACATAGGAAGTATTGTGACTCCTTCCTCAAGCATTATGAATCTTTTTAATGGGATTCAGTGGAATCGGATGCTTCCTCAGGGTATGGTGCTGGTGGGGACCCCTATGGGGATGGTGATTTTGTTTTGTAGCTACCTCTCCTTTGGCATTGTGGGATTTTTGGACTTTTCTTTTTGTGGGGGTTTCTAGGGTTTTGGGTGTGGGTCGTTTTACCCTGCCCCTCCCTTGTCTGTCGTGGTTTTATCTTCTTTATATATTTGGGGGTCAGGAATAGCCTGGCCTCGAACCTTCCTTACCCTAAATTAATATGTGTAATTAAATAAGGGATTCCTTATTAAATCTAAAAATTTGGGTTCCCTTGGTATGTGAGGTGATGTGATGTGTGGGATTTTTTTGGTTTGTGCTTCTAGAGGAATTAGATGAAATATGGTTTTATAGTGGGTATTTTATGGTGGTGATGTGATTATGTAGATGGGAAGTCATATTGGTTATGTTGTAATGTGTGGCTGGGTGTGGTTTTGAGTTGGGTGTTGATTATGTTAATGTTAAGAATTAGGTAGATGAGATTGAAAATGGAAATTAGTGTTTTTTTGGGTAATTTTTGATATTCTTTTCATTGATAACATGTAGAAATATTCACCTTGTATCTAGAGGTAATTTTTTATGTGTCATTAATGTGATGTGTGTGGATTTACAAGGTCTCTTTAACTCCTGAATGATTGTTATAGTGTTCGTTATTGTGTGTCATGCCTGACAGTTTATTGGGTAGTGATGTAGTGAAGAAATAATTGTTCAATAGTGTTTAGAATGGTTGGGATGGTTTGATTAATGGAATTGATGTTTTTAAATGGAATTGTATGGAAATTTGAAATGATATTTCTGACTTGTTGTGTGGTGTTGTGCATTTAGAGGAAGCAGTAGAGGTGACAGTTTTGTGAGTTACTTTTTTCCCAGAGAAACCATTGATTGGGATTGAGTATTTTTTATTACTTCTATATACATTTATATCCTTGTTATTTTTATATGAACCCCACCCATGTTGATCATTATGTTCTCAACACCTACATTGTCATGCGGGGGGGGGGTGTTTTTTCCAACATTTGCTGAGTATTATGGATGGATGGTTAAATGGTATTTTCCTCTCTCTCTCTCTCTTCCATGAGAGGTAGTTATGGCATAAAATGTTATGGTTGTAGATTTTTTTTAATTATATTGTGGGTGTCATATTTCAACTGTTTGCGGGTGAGGTGGTTTGAAGCCCGTGTGTCTCCAGGCGGGACGTGATAGCCCATGTGTTTGTGGGCAAGGTGGTTTTTTTTTCAAGTGTCTTCGGGATGAGTTGTGATATTTTTTTCCATTTTTCATTAGGATGATATTTTATGTGATGTGATGTGTTGTGAGATCATGGTGTGTGTTGAAATTTTGTTTTTTGAGGTCCAGGTGTGTACGAGCATGATGTGATATAGTATATAGTAGGGATAGTAGCTATAGTACATATGACGTTGGTATAGGGAAGTATTCTAGTTGTAAGGGGGTACGTGCTACCCAATCATCGATGTTATTTATAATATATTATATTTCCTGCCTTTCATTGATCATTAATCCTACCTTGGTGATGTTCAGTTTCGTTAGTATATATTCTTAGGTGCTATTTGGTTCTACTATTTTCTCACATGGTCATTAGTATACTTCTCACATGTGCATGATAGAGTTTTTTTCCTACTGAGTATATATTTATTCTCACTCTATGTATATAAAACTATTTTTAGGTTTCCAGTAGGATTACTTGGACCATCCTAGGCATTTCTAACTCATCTGTTGGGATAGTTTTTATATCGATGATTTATCTTTACTTTTGGGTATTTACTTTGAAGACTTTATAATATCTGTATTGATTTAATTTTATTCATGAATGTGGGGTATTTTGGGTTTCACTTTTATATTATGTCTTGGATTTGTTTTTTCATGATTCATTCTATGTCCTGGTCATGTTTTTTAATAATGGGTAATGCCTCCCATATTGTGATATTGGTACACCCATGGTTCTACTCACTATCTTAGGGCCTACTTGAGGTAGGACTTGGGAATCATTATCACCCATTCTTCATTTCCAACAGAGGACTGAAATATTTGGAGGGAGGTGGTCATTATAGAGTGGTATAGAAGATGATAGTGGAGATATAAGATGGATTTCAGAGTTAGGAATGTTGAGAATTTCATGGGGTGGTGTGAAAAAATTTCCAGTTTATATTGGTTTCTAACATAATCTAGGGATATCGGTTAGGAAATAGTATTTTAGGGCCCACTATGATCCATTATGTGGACTCTGATCTTATTGAATGGAATGTCAGATGAAACAACATGTAAGATAGAGATCTAGTAATGGTACATGCATCAAAATGATTTTTGTTCATTTTTAAATTGGGTTTTTTGGGAAGGTCAAAATGGATAAATAAATAAGATGAATTATAAATAGATCTTAATAAAATTATTTACTACTCAGGCTTAGTAAATATTTATTTTCCTTTACTATATGGATCATTTTCATCATCTGTGTTTGGATTAGGCAGTTGCGGATTATTTTGCTGATCTAGTTGATCATCATAGAGTCAATCTAATTGAGTAAGAGAATCATTTCCATAAGATTTTGTGCACTTTTAAATTGTATGATTTAGAGAAGTACGTGGGTAGTGTTTCGGAAATGGATATAGAGATATATATATAGGAGCCCAGGATCACTTTCAATTTTATCCAGATCCTGATGAGGTACTGGTTCCCATTAAAAGTCATCCAGATGTGGGGTGTTTCATGTTAGTGGTGGATATTGTATCGGGGAGAGCAGATGAAGTTTGAAATTGTGTGGGTTATGTTTCAGAAGGAGTTCAGGGAATATTTACATCCATTGACAATGAAGGATGAGAAGAGGCAGGAGCTACCCACCCTTCATCATCGGATTTTTTCGTTTTGAGAACTAGGAATCAATTTCAAGTACCATTGGTTTTTTACCTAAGATAATTTTCCAGATGAGGATTCTAATGCGAGATTACATAAGGGGGATTTCATCTTTCTATCCAGTATGTTTTTAATCCTTTTATATATCAATCATATTTTGAGGTTTAGAAGAATCTAGAGGTGATCGAGAGGATTCCCTTGTGAGGAGGTATATCTTGAGAGCGTAGCTAGAAGATTTCTTTAAGAAGAAGAGTTGTTAGTGGTACATCAATAGTGCTCAGACCATCGAGGTTTCAACAAGAATAGATTCTACCTTAGAGTATTCCATTATATCCTTCAGGTTCCAGTGGTTTCCGTCCTTTTCTTGTGAGTTTTTTTATAGTATCTCTCAATTTTTTGGTTTTTTGTGATCTCCAGAGAAAAATCTCAATGGTTCCCTAAGCTCAGTTTGGGGGAGGTCGACATGTTCAACACCATCCTCGATAGCTATTTCTAGTTAGTCCATTTTAGTAGTTGGGGAAGTGACATTTTTTCCACTATGGGGATATAGAGTAAGTAGTGGTTGACCATAATATGTTTGTAGTGTTCAGGAACCACAACCAATGTTTGTTTGTGGATGTTTTTGTTAGTAGATATGTAGAGGATTTGGGTGTAGTTTTTTCACAAAGTAGAATAAAAAGTTCCTTTGGCACCAAAAGTCATTATAGGTATCATCATTTTGGTTAGTAATCTTTTTTGTGCCTTCTTTGATTCAAGAGCATTATAGTCCATTATTTCACTCACTCTAATATATTATCTAGGAATAATCATAAAGAGACTTCCCAGGCCCTTGGTGTTGAGTATTCCATTTGGAGACCAGTGCAGATTGATTGTTATGTGATGGGGGTATACTTATGATAGGATATAATAAGTCTTGTGGGGATCATTTATTACTATATATTCTGCCATAAAATGTCATCCTCATCATTGATTGGTCTTATTCCATATGATATTTTATCGACTAATTCCGAAGGAGGGTAATATTATTGGAAATTGATGGTCAGCATTTGGTTTTTGCTGGTGAGAAATATTTCTAGGTGGGTATTCAGGATGAGGATCCCATTCATTCCTTGTTGGCTAATATGTCGGTGGAATCATAGGACACCGAGATGATAGAGATTCTCATGGTTGTTTTTGAGTTCTAATTTGTTTTCCCAAAGGATGTTGTGACTCTACCCCCTCGATGGGGTGTTGAGTTCAAGATAGGCATGTATCCCAGTGATTCTCCAATTTTTATGGTTCCTTATCAAATGACACATTCTATGTTTTGAGAGTTTAGGATTCATATAGATGATATATTTTGGAAATGTTTTATCTACCCCAGTTTATTGTCGTCAGGATTCAATTATTGTTCTCAGGGAAAGAGTATAGTAGTCTAAGGTTGTGCATAGACTTTTGGAGGTTGAATTAGGTGGATATAAAAAATATTTATCCCTCTATAAGGATATTCAATCTTTTTGACAAGATGAGGTGGTAGAGTTGGTTTTCTAAGATCAATTTGAGTTCTTCATACCACCCGTTGATGTTAAAGGAGGGAGATATACCAAGAATACCATAGATGCATGTATATGAACATTGATTTTTTAGTCATGCCTTTAGTTTTTATGAACGCATCAATTTTGTTCATGGGGATTATGAAATCTATGTTCGATGAGTCCCTGGAAATGTTCTTCACCATGTTCATCGATGATATCTTAATATACTCGGAGACTGAGGAGGTTCATGTTGAGCATCTCAAAAAAGTATTTAATGTCCTTTTATGACACTATATCTATATCATGGTTCCTAAGTTTATGTTCAAGACATGATAGGTTTATCTCCTAGGGCATGTGGGTCTCAGCAAGGTTTTAATGTAGACCCATTGAAGGTAGAACTAGATGGTTCTTGGTCGTCACCCATAAATGTTTATGATGTTAAAATTTTCTTCGGGCTCATAGACTATTATCAAAGGTGTGTGGATGATTTCTCTTAAGATACATCTTCATTGACAACTTGATAAAGGAGGACCATAATTTTTCATTGATTTATCAAAGCCATGCATCATTCAGTTACCTAAAGAAGGTGTTTCTTAGTTACCCAGTGTTTTGGTTTTCTAAGGAAGGGTTATTGTTTTAGGTGTTTTGTGGGGATTCTCAAATAGGTTTGGTATGGATACTAATATATAAGTGTTTTTATATCTCTTACGGGGTCTAGGATGTTATGACCCTATGAGCATAACTATACATCCCATGATCTAGATCTACCAGTGGTTGTCCTTGTGCTAAAGTTGTGGGAGCATAAACACATCGGAAATAACTTTGTGTTCTTCACATATCATAAGAGTTTGAGTTATATATTTTCCCAATATGAACGGATTCTATGAAAATAGAAGTTAATGTATTTTATTTAGGATTATGATTTTGAGATCTGTTTCACCTTATGAAAAGGGGAATGTTTTGGTTGATGCTTTAAGCAGAAAGTCACAGTGGGATGTTGTTCGGGAATCTATGGATACTTCTACAATAATGGAAGAGTTGGTAGACATCTACATAGATTTAAGAGTAATTCGAGGTAGTGATTTTTTGTTTCCGCTGATTGTTTAATATTCTATAATGAATAATCTAGAGAAATCTCAGTTGGGTGAATCAAGAAGAAGAGGTGATTCATGATCTTGTTGGTCATGGTGATGCTCTATAATGATGGACACAATATGGTTGGAGCCATATGTTATTTCAGGGGAATTCATTTATTCTGGTGGTGATGTGTGATGGAGTCCTTCATGAGATTAATAGCTCACCTTATGTGGTGCACCTAGGAGTTTCCAATATGTACCATGGCATGAGTATGTAGTTTTGGTGGCCTAAGATGAAATAATAAATTCCAAATTTTGTAAAAAGGAGATGGGTTTTGAATCTTGTAATGTTCGAGCATCATGTTCCTGGTGTATTGTTTCATCCATTCGATATTCTCGAGTGGAATATGAAATATCTATGTATTTTTTTCACATGGTTTCCCATTTCATAGGGAGGTAGTGATGCTATCTACATGATAGAGGATTGGTCGACGAAATGAAAACACTTCATAGAGATCAAGGAGTCAGGCATGGTTGATTATTTGGCTAAGATGTATATGAATGAGGTGGTTCCAATTCAAGGAGTTCCAGGGTCCATTGTCTCATATTAGGATGCATGGTTTATCTAAAAAGTCTAGAGAGTATTGAAAAATCATTTTGGCACATACTTACGCCTTAGAGTAGCTTTCCACCCTTAGATAGATGGTATGACAAGCCGATTATCCACATAATGGAGGATATGTTTCCAGCATCCATCTTGTACATTGGTGGATCTTGGGTATTAAACCTTCCCATATTAGAGTTTTCTTTTAATAATAACTATAACTTTTCCATTGGGATGGATCCATTTGAGGCCTCATATAGAAGACTGTGTCATTCTATGTTGTGCTAGATAGTGGTTGGGGAAACAACTCTTATTGATCTTGATGTGGTGGAGAGAATGATAGAGAAAGTATAGATTGTTCATTAAAGAGGAATCAAGACATTTTTCACGTCACTCAGATTCATTACTATATTTATTTTGAATCCCACATCATTTAATATGAAGAGTTATATATCAAGGATGATATGAAAATTTTCAATTGACTAATAGAGATCAATGATCATTGAGAGATGGGGTTTCATGGATGGGACCTTCCCTTGGTTTGTGTGTTTTGGTGTCATGGTGGCCAAAAAGAGAGTATTTGGGAGAGAGAGATGCAGATGTGTGCTGAGTACCTGGAGTTATTTTGATTTTTTCCCTTCTTCTCATTTTCTTTATGACATGATGTTGGCACCCTATTTTATGTGATGAGTTGTTTTTCCATTGTTTGTGATGTGTGTGGTGTGATTTTGGATAAATTCATGACATATTAAAAGTGTAGGATCTGATTCCTAATTGAGACTCATTAACTATGGTTTGATTAAAAAATGTGGGTGCATCAGTAACACCCATGGAAGATATTATCTTGACAAGGAGGATGGATTTTCTTGATTCGTGTGTTTGGATATTGCATGTTTTATGGTTTTGCAGTGTTGTTTGTGGTCATTTTGGTTGAAATATCAATAACCATGATGATAATTCCTAGTTAGATAATACAAGTATATGTGTTATTGGGTTTAGAGGATTCCACTCTAGCTATTGAACAAAAAAATGGTGGTTTATTATTGATCTCTGTCATTTTTAATTGATATTAGTGATTCATGTGTTATGTGATCATTGATATTTATCGTGAGGGATAGTTGTTCAAACCCTTAAACTTTTTTCCTATTGATGCATTTGAATTATCAAGGAAGATAATATTTTGAGAGGAATCTGATGTAATGTCATGGACCGTTATAGTTAGTTACATCGTGTAAAATATAGTGGGTTAGGTTTCCTGGGAAGTTAAGGTGACTTGTTTCAAAACATTTCCAAATGTCTTATTGTCCATGTTTTCCAATGATGCCTAATCTCATAGGTTCATAATACCCATAGTGTTTCCATTGGTAGTGTTTCACTACAGGTAGCTCACCCAAAAAGTGGCTCACTAGCAGTGTATCACCATAGTGGTGTCTTGCTGGCGATGTCTCACTATGGTTGGAACTCACTGGCGGTGGCTTTCTTGTAGTCTTTCATCTGGTGGTTCCTCGTTTGGAGGTTCTAGTTATAATTTTCTAGAAAAACTATTCCTTGTCTGGTGGTTTCTTGATGGTGGTGCCTCATCCATAAATGCCTCATCTAGTGGTTTCTTACTAGTGGTTCCTCATGAG
Organism: Viscum album; assembly: GCA_963277665.1. Taxonomy (NCBI): domain Eukaryota; kingdom Viridiplantae; phylum Streptophyta; class Magnoliopsida; order Santalales; family Viscaceae; genus Viscum; species Viscum album. The sequence goes on along the minus strand of OY728122.1, from coordinate 2,086,192,197 downwards.
CGGTGTTTCCAGTTTATATTGTCTTCCCTTTTGATGCCTTTCTTTGATGTAAAATGTGTTTATTGTAAAAAACAAAATGGATTTGAGACTAATTAATAGGCCATAAATTATATATATAATTCCCAAAGAGTCAAAAGTAATTTAAATGGACAAAACCAATGTTCTTTTTCAGATCTTCATTCAATGGTAAATCAAAATTGTATCTAATCATGTGACTTGAATAAGATCTTCCTAAGTCTAACATATCATTCTCCTTGTTCATTTATTCTTAATTTCTATTTCTATAAGACCTGATGAATCCCTCATCCCATAGGAGTTTTTTAATTTATTTTAGTGTGTTCATGATTTTCTATAGGGTTACCAACAATAAACTCTCCCTATTTAGGGCGCAGACAGTAAGTGTTTATCATCCTTCTTCCATATATTGTTTCCTTCATATTCCTAAATTTTGTATCATTCTAGAAGGATATATAAATTGTTTCTCATGTAATGATATTTGATTTTGGGATTAATAAATATAATAAAAAAAATTAAAATAAAAAATAAAGTGGATGGGGAACGTGACACATGATCTTCGTACACATTTGTTATTGTTAATATTTTGATTTGTATGGGATAATAACCCGCAGAAAATTGAGGTCATTAAGGGTCCTAGTTTGCACACCAGATGGTTTTTGGACTGCATTTTGTTTTTTTATATTTAATTCTTATGGAAATTTATCAACTATATATATTCATATGATAAATGGTTGCCCAAGTATTTCATATTTTCTATAATATCCCATAAATTAATAATTCGAATTAAATAATGGGTGCCTTATTAAATATGAAAATGATTTTTCTTTTATAGGTGTGGTGATTAGATGTGTGGGATTTTTTTGTTTTTTGTGCATGCGGAAAGTGGATGACATGTGTTTGTATAGTGGGTCTATGATGGGTGTGGTTTGATAATGAAATAAGGCTGTGAAACTAGTTTTGTTGTAATGTGTTGTTGGATGTGGTTGTGATTTGGTGGTTGGTTCTGTTAATATGATGAAAAAGGAAGATTTGATTGAAGGGGTATATAAGTGTTATTAAGGTTAATTTCTGAGAGCTTTTTTTGTTAAAAAAATTAGAAATATCCATCCAATATCTAGAGGTTATGGTATGATTCATTATTAACATGATGTGCCTTAAATTAGCAAGGCTCTTCACCTCAAAAATGACTATTACTATATTTCTTTTTTTGTTTCATGCATGGTAGTTTTCATGGTAGTTATTGAAGGAATAAATAATTTTTTAATAATTTTTGGAATGGGTTGGTTTTTATTGATTAACCCAATTGAAGTGGTTAATCGGAATTAGTTGGAAATGTGTAATGGAATTTTTGGCTAATTGTTTGTCGTTGTGCATTTAGAAGTTGCAGCAAATGTGACAGTGTTGTGATTTGGTTGTTTATTTTATAACACATATGTTGGGATCAAGTTTTTGGTACTATTTTTATATAATTTTATTTCTTTTTTATTTTTATATACACCCCATCCGTGTTGAGAAATTTTTTTCGAACACCCTCATTGTCATGTAGGGGGTGTTTTTTCTAACATCTTGTGAGGTGTACGGATTGCTGGGTACCCACACTTTTTCACATTATCATCTAGGCGATGTATGTATGGAACAAGATATGATAGACACCAGTCTTTTAGTTCTTTATATGATTTTTTTATAGTCAATTTTTTTTATGTGAAGTGGTTTATTGCCCAGTTATCTTCAGGAGAGATGAGAAAGCCCTTGTTTTTATAGGTGAGGTAGTTTGTTTCTAATGTTTCTTTCGGATGAGATGTGATGTTATTTCATATGAGTATTTCAGATGAGATGTGATGTGATGTGTTTTCAGGTCTAGGTGTTTGGGGTGGGTTGTTTTGTGTGGCCCATGTGTGTGTGGGCAGGATGAGATGTGGTATATGGAAGTGATGAGAGCACCAGGATGTAAGACATTGGGTGAGAGTGCTATTCTGATTGGAAAGTGGTGTGGGGTAACCTTTCATCGATATTTTTTGTAAAATATTATATTATATGACTTGTGTTACATGGTTAGCTTGCCTTGGGGAGGTTGGGTTTGTTTAATATACCTATATAGGTGATTTTTTGTTTTATTATTATCTCATGGGGGCATTAGTATGCTTTTCACATGGGAATGAGGGACTTTTTTTCTATTGGCTATACTTGTATGATCACCTATGTATATAAAACTATTTTCCAGGTTTCTAGGATGATTTTGTGGACCTCATTGGGTATTAGTAGCTTGTGACATGGGATAGTTTTATGTGGCTAATTTATCCTTAATTTTGGGTATTTACTTTGGAGACATTATTTTAAATGTATCAGTTTTATTTTATGTGTGCATGTGGGATGGTTTGGGGATTTATTTTATATTCTTTATTGAAATTCTATTGGATTATTTATTCTATCTCCATATATTTATTCTTATAATGTGTAATTCATCCCATATTGTGAGATCAGTACACCCTCGGTGCTAATCACTATCCAGGGGCCTACTAGAGGTAGAAATATGGGGGGGGGGGGGGGGCATTGTCTAATTTTCCCATTTCCAACCAAGGAGGGGTATCCATGGATGTTTGGGGTCTTGAAAATTTCATTTTCCAAAACCAAGTGTTTAACGACCTATATTTGGAAATTATTAAACAATTACTCTTTTCTCTATAAATTACAACACCTTTTAAAATTACCCTTCTCTTCCAATCCATCCTCTATGAATTTTATGTATTTTTTCATCCTAGGGCGGCCTTTCTATGGTTTCCTCAAGCCCACAAGCTTCCATTATTATGTTTTAGGTACAAATATTCAAGGCATTGAAAATATCCACTTCCCTCTTCCATTCGTGTTCTGTTTTTGTAGAATTCCTTCTATTTTTTCAAAAAATAATTTTTCATTGTCTCTATTATCCCATTACTGTAATGCAATTTCTTATCTATTGGATACCCTTTTTTATTTCTCCTTTTACCCATATATAAAAAAGTATACCTATAATTTTATTGATTCAATTTCTTTAATTTATATCTTTTACATGAGAAGTTATGTTTTCATTTTTATTTGAATATCTATACATATTTTAAAAAAAATTATATTTAACTATATCTAAAAACTACTATTTTTTTTGGGGATTTACATACATGAAACCCTCATTCCCTTTCCCTAGGTTAAATATGATTGTATTATCATGTCTATATTCACTTTAATGTGCCTTGATTTTTATAAGAAACAAGTTTTTTATTCTCTATGGGTTACTAAGGAAATTATTTATTATGATATAGGTGAATAAAATTAATTAATACATATGAATGGTGTTTCTTTATAGTGATCCAAATCCATGGTTAGATAATTTAATCTATTTATATGACATTTAGTATGACTCCTTAGTGAAACCCCATGGTAATTTTCTTTTTTGAAACCTTAGTGTAAAAACATGGTGATATTCATATGAATGTATCATTTAAATGTTGTATCCACATTTCAAGGTTATTATTCATTATCTTGTTATTATTATATTCCACTTGTTCATGAATTATTATTAGGCCTCATGGTATGATTGAAATGTCTCAAGATCAAATTATTTTTCCCCCATTCATATTAACATACTGGGTTTATACTCACCCATTTTAATTTATTTATGTCGACTAGATATCATATGTAGTAAATATAACATTGAGTGAACTCATTAATATGTCGTTGAAGTGGATTTAGAAGAATTATTTATGTTTTCAGGTATTATATAAATTATTTACAAGCATCTAATCATTAAAAGATTTTCTATTTTATCACATGTAATGGAATGGTATGTAATTAAATAAAGGTATTACATAATACCCATTTCATTCACATGGATTAATTAAGTTATGATGTGTTGAGGATATTTTTATGAAACTAAATTATTTTCCAAGGGTTATTCAATGATGATATGATTAATGTTTTAGGATTAATGTTACACTTAGGTATCATTTACATTATTTGATATGTGGGAATAGAATTATATATCCCTCCAAGGTATTGGAAAAATAAAAATATATCAATACATATTAAGGACTATAATAGATAGTAAAAAATGTTCAACAAGGGAATCTATTATCAATGATATTATTAGGATTAAAACATAAATATGGAAATTTTTGATTGGAGAATTAACCAAACACCCAATGATATAATTAGAATTGATACTTCATTGAGGAAATTAATTTCTTTGATTATGTGCATGAAAAAAATATGTCTTATCATTATGGTATGTTCTCATTTCACATAATTGATAATTGAAGACTCCAAACCCTTATGGATTATATATTTTATTATGAATATGGATACCCTAACTCAAGTAACCATTTTTTAGTGTCTACTTTAATACATTGGTAGAAGATATTAGGTATTGCATTAAAATAGACTAATTACTAATTTTGTCTTGAAGAACTAGATAAATACATGATTCAAATATTAAATAATGAAATAAAACATAAAACATAATGAAATAAATTATTTTAAATCCTTGAAACTCATTCATATATTTCTTCTTCATATCCAATGGAGATTAAAAATAGGTGTTAGCTCAATCACTCTCTACGGGTTATGTACAATGGAAGATATCATGATTATATATAGAATAATCATTATAGAAAGGTAGATAGCTAAAAAACAATACATTTAATCAATAATATGAGAATGTTTTTCATACAAGTATAATATGACAGGTAGTAATCCCACGGTTATTATTAAAAACATTCTTATCAAAATGAAATTCATTATACTAGACATCATGATCAAGGGATTCTTTGAAGATACATTCATATGTGAGAATGAAAACACAAAAAAACCCATTTGGTAGAGCTAGCCAACTAGTTTTTCTCAATCAATATATGTTTATAAGGGAAGTCTATAACTACGCCCCACCCTTAACATTATGGCCAATACATTGTTCATATATTCAATCACCATTTAATTCCTAAACTATATGAATTATTATAACATGTTATTTTGAGAAAATAATATGGAATATCAATTTTTTCCTAGCCAATAAATTATCTTCATAATAAAAAACATTATTTAAAAATGTTATACGGATTAAGAAAATGCTTATACAAGATACAAATAATATGGATATAGAAGACATATTTAATTCTTGATGAAATATTATCACAAGAATGAAAACTTTTCATGAGAATGTTAACGACTATTTAATTAACTATATATAAAAATACTTCAATCAATTCATCAGAATAATAGTTTTTTAATAACAAAACATCTTTTAAATAATAATTGAAAATAAAAATAATTTTTTAAATATAAATATAAATGGATGATTATTATATTTAAATATATTTTATTCATTTAGGAAAATCTAAATAGCAAAATTTTTTCTCGTGGTGGGAAAATCTGTTAATGACTTATACAATAAAAGAAACTTTTGTAATGATTTTTTCTAAATAATGTTGACAATTTTTGTTTTAGAAAATATTATAAATATTAACACCAAATAATATAAAAATTTAATGATATCAAAAACTATATATAATAAATTTAATTAAATAAACATTTCTGTGTAAAATAATTTTAAAAAATATTGACATATTGGAGAAACATACTCATTCAAAAAAGAAAAATAAGATAAAATTTTCTTTTAAAATATATATTTATTGATACAAGTAAAAAATGGATAAAATTATGTTATAAAACAATGAAAATAATTTATTAATAATTTTTAAAAAAAATTATTTTTTTTATGAAGAATATATTATAAGATTCTTCCAATTAAAATATATGATATCCCAAAAAAATGAAATTGGAAAATAAATTATTACCACTTCAGTAACATTAAAATTTTAAACCCTTAAAAGATAAAAATTTAATTTTAAAATGAATTGAAAATAAAAATATAGATTACTTTTTGGTACATAAATGTAGAATTATATACAGCATGTTAATTAAAATAGGTTCACACTGTCAAATATATCAATAGATTCTAAATTCAGAGGAAATCCCTTCTAAAGATCGTATCATTGTTGTGAAAATTAATCAATGATGTGATTTTGTGTAAAAAATTTACTCCATGAAGAAAATGTATATAAATTATATAATAGTAAAAATAAATTTCACACATAATTCTATCATATCATAATCAAATACATATTAGTATTACATAATGAATAAAAATTTATTTATGAAACCACTTACATCTTAGCTGCACATAGATGGAAAAAAAATTTGGCAGTGAGATAATAAATTTAGATTTATATATATTATATAACATAACCATATAAATATCGATAATATCATATTTGATCTACTTAAATCTTTTTATAAACCATTTGTTTATAATGTTTAATTATTATAATTATTTTTTGTGAACTACTTCATTTATCATATATATCATGAATCAACAGTTATGGTCCATGGGACATGATCATGGTTTTATCATATTCAAAATGTGAAAAATGATATAATAATCCAACTTATTCATTATAAAAGTATTTATAAACATATGTGGAATGATTCTGTGAAAAATTAATAACATCATATATAGAGGCGGTAGTCCAAATGTAAGAAAGATAGATGTTACCATTTCATTAATAGATGAAATTATAAGGTATTATAAGATATAATAAATTTATATAATAATGATTTATGTAATAAATATCATATATATTCATTAGGGTCAATGTAAAACCCAAAACATTTTCTTCATGCATGTTCCTTATTTCCTATTTTGTTATTTCCTATTAGGAATTATTGGAGGTTCTTTGTAACTTATATAGTTTCATTAAATGTCCTTTTGAATGTATTTTTGTTTTAATTTACCATTTTTCTTAATAAATAATTCATAATATTCTTTTTTAACCTTATATATATACTAGGTTTTACATAATGTAAAAAAATATATTCTACCTATACACGGAAGGGTTTTATAGTGTTGTGTAAGGGTAGTCAGAATAAATTTCATTTGTGTATTGGTTGGGATGGAATCACATACAGTATGAAAAATTCTTTCCCTATTCATGTAAGAGTATATCTGAAGACACATATCGGTAACCTGAGATTCCCTTTATCAATATAAATGTTATAATGTCTCACATAATGCTCAAATAGAAAGTCATTGTGAATAATAATGGGAACCCAATTTTCTAAAGATTATACAACATTAATCCAATAGTGTATAAGTGTATCCTAGCACAAAAGTGATGGTAAAAATGAGATTTATATAGATGTGTAAGGGTAAGAATATATTTAATATTTTTATCTCCTTTACATTAAATTTCTGTAAGGTTTACTCATACCATTATTTGACATATATGAGTTGTGTAAGGGTAAATCCATTTTACAATTGCACATCTCCCTTTTTCAGAAAATGTGTTTCTAATAACTTTTTTTAATCTTATTCTCGGGAAAAACAGAGTATCATGTTATTATTAGTTTAAAATTGATAAAATAGATGAACTAATTCATATAACAATTTTATAGAATGTAAATCATATTTTTGATGGATTTAAATAATCCTTATTCAATATCAATTTTAAATAAATATTAATATGTGATTTTAAATTGGTGGTTTTAATGATTTGAAATGGAATTCCTTGTGTTTTTTAAAATATAAAAATATATCCTAACTAATATTTTATGTGACCTCTTGAGATAATCTTTAGGCTTTTAGATATTATAGAATCTGATATATAAATATAGTCTTTTTTTCATTTCCTCCATACTACCTAACTGGCAGAACAATGTTGTGTGTTGTTCTTCTTTGGATTTTTTGCATGGGACATCTATTCTTGTAGTAGGTTCCTCTCCCTCTTTGGTTGGTGGATTCCATCTTAAGATTTCATTTATCTCATTTTAGGAATGTTTCTCTATACATTACTAATATCCCATTATTTATTAAATTTTCTGGAATAATCTTATACTTTGTTTGTGAAATAGAGTAATATATCACTTAGCCCTTGAAAATATGTTTCACATAAGATTTTTTCCTTAAAAAATATATTTTTTCATTTATTTTGTTCGATGAAATTATAATGTGACTCACAGAATCGTATTCCACTGAATGGTGCCCCGAGCTTGTGGACCATACAACCTCATGCACACCTTCATGTATACTAAAGGAAATAGACTTCCAGAAAGGTTCTGAGGAGGTATATCAAGGACACTATATTGTCTTGGTCAGAGTATAAAAACTATGAAATACATATATTAATATAAAAATAATAATAAACAACTAAAATTATATTGTGAAAAAACAAAAAAACAACTATCATCTAGTATCATATTCAAAATGAGGATATGGAATATGTATTAAAAAAGAAAAAACAAGAACTCTATACATAACATTTATCCAAAATGGAAATAATATCAAAATGACTCATCCAATGGAATAACAAGCCTCAAATTGGTCCTTTTTTTCCTCACTCTAATTCTATAACCAACTCAAGAATCAACCCATGAACTCTTTCCCATATTCTTACATGCATCCACATAATATGCTTGGGTACCATCAGTGTCCTGGATAGGGTGTGAGATAAAATCTGTAATCCACCACCAACGATGTCTGTAATGATCATGTCAATGATTATAATATGAAAGTGTATAGGTAATAAAGGAAATTGTAAACAAAATATGTAAAGGGTTGGCTCTAGTTCATGATGTGCGTGAGGCTGAAACTTCTTGCATCAAAATATTCTGAAATATCTCTAAACTAGTAACCATATCTATTCACATATAAGGATTTTATATTTAGTGACTTCTTAAAACCATATAAATGGTTACCCCCACTAGAATGGATTATAGGTGTAACATATATTTCCATAAGTTGTATCATGATTCTCATGATTATCAAGGGATGTAATGCCTAGTTTCATAAGAATAGGGTACACCATACCCATTATCATAGTAGTATGGTATCCATACCCAAATCATAATAGTAGGGTTCCCAATCCAAGTATCATATCATGAAGGATTGTTTTGACATTATATCACAATAACAGTCCTAATGCCCAGTGTCATATCATGAAGGGTAATCATGTGCAAATCATATCACTACGGTCACAAAGTCTAATATTATATCCCCATAAAAGTTATGATAACCTTTAATTATTATTCATTAAGGTTCACCATGACCATGTGTCACTGTATAGGGACAATATTCCCATGACACAGCATAGGGAATCCATGCCAAAAATCACAACATAGCGATGGCATGCCAATAATATAAAACATGGGGTTCACCATGACCATTTTATTTAATATATCACAATTCAGAATCAAATAAAAACCATATGGAAGATTTTTTTGGAAATTTATTGTTCTATAAAATCATTTAAAATTAATCATCACATATCATGTGGTGGAGAATGTTATATTGGATTTAGGATATAACCATCATCTAAATAAGTCAAAAAAATAGGGAATAATCAATTTAGGTTAAACTTATAATAAAACTGATGTGTGTCACATAATGAATATCATAAAACCCCTAAAAATTAATAGATAATTACAAGAGCTACTACCTTATGATGGTTCTGGAGGACTCGTCTATTATTAGCCTTTGGTATTTTCTACAACATGAATAATTGAAAAAAAAGTTGAAATCCCTAGAAACAGCGTATAATTGCCTTTACAAATATAACTCTATTGAGAATATGTAAAATAATGGAAGGTCTAATATGAAATAATAAATTATCATTGCGCATATGACGAGTCTATTGTAATTTAAATCTTTGTTCAGTTAGAGGAATGGCTTTGAATCCAATGATTATTCTTCAAAGAGATCTCAAAGGGATGAGGGATAAGGTTATGAGTGAGAAATATAAGAGAGATAGTATGAAAATAAAATGGCATAAACCAATTTTAAAACAACCCCACAACATTTAGATGATGCATAAATGATTTACACTTCATGTAATTCTCCAGAACACCCTTATGAGGAAATTTAATTTCATTTCATGAACAGGACATCATAGTTCATTACATATTGTGTATTTAATAAAAGTCATGTACCTGAAATACACATCATGAACATGGCATGTAGCTAGTATACAGTCCCATCATTCCTTCTTTCCAAATATAAAATACCACCCCTAAGGAGAATTTTTTTTCCTCCATAATAGGGATGAAACCAATGTTGTTACTAAAAATAAAAATATATATATATCTGATGGAAAAAATGTGTTCTTATAGTGTTCCCCCTTAAATCAATTAATCCCTGAATTTCTCTTTTTAAGGTGTCAGAATATTGTCTGAGAACAATTTCGTCCAGTGAGAATATACATCAAACTTCTACTCCAAATTATTTTCCTATACTCATTCATGATGACATTGAACCCACACTAAAGGCACATAAAATCATCCGTTATCCATCATTATCTTAACAATTATGTGTATATGATACTCCCCAAAAGATGCATCATTATCCAGCTCATCATCCTCATAATCAAATGATTGTGATGTCTTAGCATGATAAAAATGAAACTAATATATGTTGAAGACATCATTCATTTCATGATACCTCTATGTTAATGAAAACCAATAGGGTACTATACCAACTCCCTATATGATATAAAATGGTCATACATAATGAGGAAATAACATCCCTTTCCTCAGTATCCATTTATTCTCAAGTATGGTTGATACCTATAGGAAGACACGATCCCCAAACACAAATTCCAGAGTTCATCATCATATATCATTATAGGATTTTTTTCTCATGAATGAGAGGAACACATATTCTTTCTAATCAACTATAACCTCTCCAACATTTCATGCACAATATGAGGACCAAGTATCACTACCTCTCCTACCATTACCCAAAATAGGGGTGAATGTAATGAACTACCTTTTATGGCCTTATAGGGATCCATTTTTATCGTCACCTGATAGCTATTTTTTATGAGAACTCAATGAGAAGGACATTATTCTCCCATGAACTATTGAAATCATGGACGCATCCTCAATACTTGTCCCCCAACACACATAGATTATTTTTCATCAAGAAATTGGTTTGAGGGTGAAATTATTTGCTCATAAGAACTTATATACTCATACCCTTATATAAACCCTTCCATTAATTCGGTGGGAATTATGTATCCCTATAAAAAATGATAGTACAAAAGACACCATGTTATCATATAATATCATAGATATACATCACTCCCAGATAGTCAACTATGAATTTCTATTAGAATTAAATTAATTGGAATACTATTACCAATAGACCGAAAACTGCCCAAACTATGTCACTCCTTCAATGTGATGTTGGTAATATGAATAAAAACTTCATCCCAACAACCTCCCATTTCCTTTTTAGGACTCATAATAGATCTGACAAGATAAAAGGCTACTTTTTTTCCACCTTCATATGATGACTGGTGGAACACCTAGTGATAAAACATGGTATTTGAAATATCATCCCAAGACACCAATACATTAGGCACCTAACACAATACATCTTGGATATACATTGGAAACAAACCCACTGAAAATCACATGACCCTCACATAATATACTCTTTTTTATGGGGACCAAAATATACCCATCTATATATAGGATTTTATCCCCTTCGATAAAAAAATCTAGAGGTAGATCCTCACAAGAAATAATATCTCATAAGACTGAGCATTCAGTCTCTGAAAAATAAATTTTCTTAATACTCTCTAGAATTCAAGAGGTCACTAATATTAATGCACGTACATACATTCCCTAACAGTCCTGAACATGTAGGTGGATCTCAAAAACAAAAACATATGATTCCACAAGTTATTATTCCTCTAAAAATTCTAGGTTTGACTTCTCCAACTCAGAGCATCCACAAAAAAAATTCCATTACAAAGAATATAATATATTTCCATTTCAAAAGAATGAATGTATTCAACCAAACACCATTTCCTAATATTCATGTCATTCTATTTAAAATATACCAGTGTAATTTGTGTTCTTTAAACCCCACAAAATGATCTCCGAGTAGGTAATGCCATCTATGACATAAGGCATGAAAAAAGGCTTCCAAATTGAGATTGTGTTCCATGTAACAATACTAAGGATTCCTCATAATTTGAGACATGTATGAAATGAAATGATATTACTACATTAGAACTACTCCTTCCCTATTACATAATTCATCACAATACACTATATTTGTTTTTCTTGGATCTAGAAGAATCATGATCAGTACATAAGTCACTCTCACTCTTATATCCTAAAAGGCTATCTCATGGTCCATTGACCATATAAAGATCACAACCTTAATATTCTATCACATTTATGTTCTTCTATGCATGATTAGTCCATTATGAAATATCATTAATAACCAACTGTCCCTATGAAACTATTTATATGAAAGACTTTCTATCGATACCCCCAGGTAACTACTGCTCTCACCTTATCTGGGTTAACTTAAATTCCTCCCTTTAAGATAATATGAAACTTGAAGTATAACTTGTTAATCTAGAACTGGAATTTACTAATATTATCATACATATAGTTCCCTCTCAGTTTATTCAAAATAATATTGAGAATTGTGGCATGGATGCTTCATGTTTTGGAATACACCAATCTTTAATATAATAAGACCACCAAATATGTATCATGATAGGGATGGAAAACCCTATTCCACATGTTCATAAATAATTTAGGGGTGTCAGAATGATATAATGGAAAACCCACTAATAATATAAACTATTCCAACTTTGGGAATCAAATCAAGGAAAATTTGAAGGTTTGACTCGCGCCTGATGATAGGCCGATTTCATGTGGATTTTTTTAGATAAAAATTACTCCTTTAATATGTTAAAATAGAATTTATATACAAGTAAATGGATAACTGTTCTTCATATTATAGAGATTAATATTTTGTTAATCCACAAAAAACTAGATGGTATCTTCCACCTTATAATAGATAATGAGCAGTGAACCCCATGAAGAAGTATTGAGCTATATAAAACCATTGACCTCGAAATACTATAGCTACATCTTGAGCTCATGGAACTCAAGAGTATCCATCCAATAAGGAGGAATGGAAACCAAGTAAACTCCAGACCAATATAATTAGTAATCTCTACATCTCTCTCAAGAAGTAGTTCAGAGAAACCATCAGGGACAACATCATAGAATCAATCGATTAAAGGAGGGAGATCAGACTGATGTAATCCCTAATCGTCCATGAAATGTTTAGAGATGTATTCATTCAATCTAGGGAGCCAAATATTATTTGGTATATATATATATATATTGGGACATTCCACTTATCCTTATGAGTATAGGAAACACCCTCCATGTTTATAAATGGAACCCTACGGGGATAACAATCCATATAGGCATTATAGGGAAACATCTGTTCCATCATAAGAATGAAATCGAATCCATTCATATCAAGGTTAATTATGCACCATAACAAATGATGGGTAGCTAACTAAAGAGTAAAGTCTCTATAAAGGAATTAACTCTCTAATAATGAACCCAAATGGGTGTCATGTGTAAAAACTCTACAAGATTTTTCCGGATGATGCCTAAGGATCTATATATTAGACACAGATATGAATGAGTGAGATTCAAAAGAATAGAACAATTTATAGACTATAATTGAGGATATGAGAATATTACATTGGACATTATATTGATCGGAACACAACTCTTATTGTAAAGGGTGCACTAAAAAACTCCAGAATTATCCACGACCATGTGTTGTAACCAGAAAACCCATAGCGGGTCTGATATTCTAGTATGGTGTATATGATGCTCATAAACCTAATTCATGACCTCCTCTTCCTATACTATCAGTTGTACACTATCTACCTACCTAGAAAGTGAAACTAATCCTTCTACTAATGGTAGAGTATATATGGATCCTCTCTCACATGGTATATATTGGATTATCCTACCAAACCGCTAAATAGGACCTAATCTACCACATCATCGGAACTCAAATTGGTCTCTAATACATTTGGAATTCTTATGCCTAGGCTTCCCTCACTTGTGGAAACCCACATAAATTTCATTGGGTATCACCTGGAGACTGCTTCTCACATGTGCATTCTTAAAGTGTCACTTCCATCTACAAGTCAAACCACTAATATATCTGAGTTCTAAACCACCCTAGATCACCCAATTATCATACCTCTAGTTACAAATGGTGATGATGGAATATTTTATTTTATCATAAAAGGTATTAATCTTGATAACATTCATCTAATAAAGAATAGGATAACTATTTAAATCCTTGAATCTTTATTCTTTGTCAATCTAATGTAATGTATAGATAGGAAAAAAGCACTAATTATCTATAAAATGAGTTGAATAGTATATAACAAACATCAAAAATCATCATGCTCATAAATTACATATACTGATTGGACCTCAGGGTCTTACGAATTTAAAATTCATATATTCTCGACTGGAAATCCCTCTAGATCACATCCTAATTCTATCTTTCTATGTTTAGAATATTCCACTGTCATTGATTTTCTCCACATCTCATATAAGTGGATAGATTCAATATCATGTCAGGAGTTGCCTCAAACATATAAAATCTATATTAGAATATATCCATCCATAACACTTCATCCTGGGGACCGCCATCTCCTAATAAAGTAGGAGTATTCTATAGCTATAACTACAATGTAATCTCTTCCATAGAAAGAGAAATTTACTGAGTTCAGTTTATATTCTTAATAGGATATAAAAACTCCCAAAAATAAAAATATTATCTCCCACATAAGGGATAAAAAGTTGTTTCAATAGAGTAAGTATTAGAGGTATCACTAGTGGATCAGGGCCCAAAACCTTTGGGACATGGTTTAAACCACCCTCTTAGTTTACAACAAAACGAATTCATGGCAGAATAGCTCTAAAATGAAAAAATCATACCTTAGATAGTATTTAATAGATATATAATTTTAGAAACATGATTAGGATAGGTATAATCCTGCTTATGTAATAGTCACAAACCTCTACCTACTTAATGAGCTAGTTTTGATTGAATGGAACATTTAGATAGAACACAAGAGATTCTACCTGCATCCTGCTATTATGGTTGGGTCTAGGCCAAAATCAATGTTGTCTGTCCAATGACCTATCATACAGAGTTTTGATTTAAATTTATATAATAAAAAACCCTTTAAATATAAATTGGAATACTTATTTAATAGTCACAATTTCATTATTTTCACTTATATTTCATTCAATTTTATTATCATTTCTATAGTGTTTCTATTTAAAGGGGTTAAACTATGGATCACTAGTTCAAATATATAAGGGCCCAAATAATATATAAATTTATTTTTGGAATACATTTTGGAGAAACTACTCACTTTTAAATCCCCAGCTAGAAATGTCAGAAAAATTACTTTATATTAAAATAAGACACCATAACATTCCATTGAAAATTTATGTAGTAATATAAATATGGTATTGTATATTTCATAAAAAATAAATTTTGAATGGTTCAGAAGTTGATCCAGGATCATTCTTAATTTACATATCTGTCTAATTATAAATTATCATCCTAAATCATAACAATTAATATCACACATCTGGTGTGTCACACAAAAGTTGAATGAGATGAACTATAATTAGAAAAATCAAGAACAACATGTCCCATACCAGGTAATTTGGCCTTTCCAAATATGTAGGTTAGCTACTCCCAAGCATATCCTCATAACAAATACTGAAAATATTCTATTGTATTATCAAATATTCCTAATTTATATTATAAATAAATATAACTCTTATGTGATACTAATTTGTGAGGTCCCGACCTATATTTCGTTGAACAGCGCCCCATGCCAGTGGGCCACCTTGCATAAAGCATGAATCCACATACACCAATGGTTACAAATAAGAAACGAGGTTCTCATGTGGTATAGTGGGGATACTATAACCTATTGGTAAGAGTATAACAAGGGTGAAATGGATAGATAAATAAGTGGGACATAATGAAAAACATACAGTGTATGGTTAAGCATCCAAAAATAAAATATTAAATTTCATCCAATATCATATAAACAATGATGATATATCATCTGTGTAAAAAAGGTACATGAAAGAATGATATAAAATAAATTTATAAAAAAGTGAAAATAGTCCAAATGGAATACATACAATAGCATATCAATCCTCATCTCACCCTTGTTCTTCTCCAAAATAATGCTATTACCAAATCAATCATCAACCAATGGGCGCTTTCCCCTATTTCCACATGCATCCACATAATATTCTTAGGTACAACATGTGTCCTAGAGAGGGTGTGACATACACTAAGTCATCCAAAAAAAATAGTATCTATAAATATTCAAACATTTCATACAATATGGATGTGTGAAGGTAATAAAAGAATGTAGAAATATATGTTATAAACAGTCAGCTATAGTTTCTGAAGGACACCGGGCTAACACTACCTACTTCATCCAAGCCAAATGATCTATGAACAAGTAACCATATGTATACAAATATATGTACTATATACATAGTGATGTATGAAACTATATACATTGATACAACCACAAGGCAACACAAGGTTTATGTCCAAAATCCATCAGTTTTATATTATGTCTCACAGGTATCAAGGTATGAAATTCACAATAACATAAAAATAGTGGAAACCATGCCTAGTAACATTGTATTCAGGTCACCATGTATGAATCATAACAGTATGTTCACCATGCCCAATAATATATCAAGGAGTGTTCTCATGCCCAAATATCAAAATATGGTTCATCATTCCCAGTATCATGTCAACAAGGGTCATCTTTCCCAAATTATATCATTAGGGTCGTAATTCCCAATAACATATCACTATGGAAGTTTCTATTCCCATTCATTGTTATTAATAAAGGATATATATTCCCGAGTGATTCTATATTGGGACATCCTGATTGTATCACATTATCGGGATGCCATGCCCAAATCATAATATAGGGACATTATGCTCGTAATGTATAAAATGAGGTTTTCTGTACCCATACTATAATGAAGATTTAACATTACCAATTATATCAATTTTAAATAGTCATTGATTTAATAATATCCAACAATTAATTTATAACTCATTACCATTCAAAAATATCATGAGTGAAAGACTTTTTCAATTTAATGAAGTGACGTGGTAGTACCACTAACATCCATATAAATATATATAGTATAGTAAGTCTGGTATCTATTTTACACCAGTAAATTTATCCATTTCATTTAAGATTTCACCATTTTTAATTACTCCAAAACCATATAGAGAATGGTTTTCCTTTTATATGTTTATAAAGATATTGAAAATTCATCAGCACGCCTCAAGGGGCGGAGAACATTATTACTGACATATGAGAATAACCCAATTCAAAAGGACTCATCAAATTTAAGTATGATTTTATTTAAGAGAAACAGATAGTTATACAATCATGCTTAACAAAAAAAAATTTCATAAATCAGCTCATATTTGAGGGATAATTACTACACCTCTAACCTTATTCTTTTATCAGGAAACTCTTCCAGTATCAACCATCTATTTGGTCAAGATCAGGTGTAATTGAAAAACAAATGAATTCCATAGAAATAGGAAATAAATACCTATACAAAAATTACTCAAATAGAGGGATGGAAAATGATTAAATCTAAAAGACGAATGAAGAAAATACCAGCGTGCATCCAATGAGATGATTTAAATGAAAATTTATGTCTTGAAATGGGATAGAGTTCAAATCCTATATTTAGGCTTCATGGGGTGCTCAAATTGGGAGAGATCATACTGTATGAGAGAAATATAGGAGAGAGGGTAAGAAAGTAAAATGGGTTTCACACCACTAAACCATCTCCATGACATTTACACGAAAAATTAATTCTTTACATGTCATGTAAAGATCGAGATTTCAATTTTGGGGAAAGTACATTATACATAATTAATTATAATTCCCAAGATAACACACATCATGTATTCCAAATACACATCATGTACTCTGCCTCCATCTGGGCTTCAGTCCCCTCATTCCTTCATTCTAAATACAAACCACCCTCCCTAAGGCAATGAGTCCAATTTTAATTCATACGAGCAATACAAAATAGGTTTAAATTTAAAATTAAATGGATCCAAACCTAAAAGAAAACATATGTTCCTTCATATAAAATGAGATATTTTTATCAAGATATATTTCCATTCATGGGAGAACTAATTGAAATATGTAAAATTTAATTGTAAATTGCGAGGTTGAATTAAAAATGGTTTTTTGAAAATATAATGCATTGGGATCCTTTGGTGCATCATAAAATAGACACATGTAAACATTTTTGTGTTTGTGAAACAAATAGTGATCCTAAATATATTCTCATGAGGTTGTGGAAGAAAATGGGAGTCCTAACACTGAAAAACACTTAAAGAAATAGGTATCAAATAATTCATGTTATACTAGCATAGTGATCCTTATTATTCCCTGTTATGTATTCCATCCAGATAAAGACTAATTATGTTTCATTAATGATAGATTTTAATGTGTATCATGTTTTATATTCTCATATTATTAACTTATTTGATAGGAATAAATTTATTAATTCATTATGTATTTTCATTAATATTGAAACACAAATTCTTTTGGTTTTTAATTTTTATGTTTTTTTATGAAAACCAATGTATAAATAACAAAATGGTTTTTGTTTGATGTTACATTGAATACTATTTTTTTTAATATAATACTAGTTTTTTAATGGTTTTATAATTTTGATAGATTCATTTGGGGAATCCTAAAATGATTTATGTCTCACACAATATGTTTTCCACTATGAATATGTAGCCTGGTTTTGTAGGAATTTCATATAGGGAAGGATGTCAGGTGGGAAAGTGGATTATTTTGGTTGATATCACATTTTCAGTTGATTGGGATGGTGTTTATGTTTAGTCACAAGGATACATGGTTTTTTATTTATTTTTTTCTTTATGGTTCAAATTTTTTTTCTTTTCATTGAATGTATCTTGGATATGTAATTTTCATTCTTGTTATACAGAAATTTGTATCATTTTTGTTATATATTAAACATTTTATATTATATTTTGGTGTAAAATAATTCTTATGGTTTTTTATGTTGATTCATAGGTGATTTTGTTTATCCTATAGCGACCAAGAACGTGTATCGGGTCCTGTTTCAATCCATCTTGGGTGATGTGTATGGTTGACCTAGGTTTGATCATTTTAAAATGGTATTAGAGTTTCCCCAGTCATAATAATTACAAAAATTACTGGGTTTGATCTAGGGATTGGTATATTTGAGACAATAATTATTATCTATCATTTAGTAAAAGAAATTTCGTTTTTTAATAATTAACATCAATGATTTCTCTTGTATTTAGATTAAAATTTTAGTTTTTCTTTTTGTTTTTAATTTTACATGAGATATGGTTTTTGGTGGGGATTTATAATCCTCATTAACTTGTATTGGTTTCTTCAAGAGTCATCCTAGAATTTTTGTGTAAAATTATAAAGTAATAAATTAATGAATTTTATCTATATGGTCTATAAAACCATTTTTTGAAAAATAACATTAGTTTGAAAATTGGGTTGTGGAATTATTATAACATGTCCATCAACCACGCTTCTATTTTGACAATGACTCTTCATCCACGTGTTTATTATTCTTAAAACCCAATATTCTTATATTCGTTGAGTGAATATATTTGAAAAGAAATGATTCATGGTTGTTCTTGGGATATATTGATCTTAATGAATCGTTTTGTATAATATTAATAGAATGATTTTATTTTGAAGGTATCATATAGAAAGTTTATCAGGTTAAATTTGATTTCATGGAAGTGTTTTTTATCTAAAATGTGAATCTCCATTACTTACATATGATGTGATGCTTTGCTTCTAGATTATTTTATTGAAATGTTCATTAATTTAGGAAAACCAAGAAAATTTATTATTTTTCAATATTATTAAGAATTTTTTTAGGAATAAATTCCATACCATTAAATAATGTGTATAATTGGATTAATTTTTTAATGAAATTTTTTTAACCAAGATGTTGTAATCATGTGTTTTTTAACTTATTGGAAATTATGTGGTTTTTTTAACAAATAATATTAAAGAATCTGTGGTTTAGGAATTTTTAATGATAAATAAAAATAATATTATTTATTGTAATAAAAAATCAGATTTATAACATTGATGATGGTTCTTTTTTTAAATAAATTCAAACATTGAAAATTTAATTCACGACAGAAATGAATCTTAATAATTTTTAAAAAAAATGTATATATGGAATTATATTATAATGTTAGAGTTGTGAAATTTTAAACATATTTATTTATTATTTAATTTAATTTGTGATTTTTATTTATCAATATGTGTTCTTTTAAAATACGTTTTCAAATTGGGTTTGGTGGTTATTGATGTTAAATATTTTTTTGAGAAGTAATTTCTCCAAGATTGGGTTTTCTTGGAAAACTGTCATGAATCATTTTCTTGAATTAATGGATTTTATTTTTTGAGCTGATAAATACATGTGTGTTGGAGTAATATAATGTTCATTAAAGGACAAGACAATATGGAGATCCCCCTTGTAAGTTTTGAGTGACTTTTGCAGATATTTTTTAAGATGGATTTCTATTCAATCCTCGTGATTATTCTGAATTCTTCATTTATTTTTTATTTCATAGACTCATAATATACTGGGAAGATTTTTCATTCTGATGAAATCTTTAATTACAGTAGTTCTTATGATAAATAATGATAATGTCCTTATATGTACGTATGAGGAGGGCCTAAAAAAGTTTGTCTTTGTAGAAGGGTCTTAAAGGATCAATTATTATAATTTTGTTCTTACTTATAATTTTATATCATGTGTATTATTGTATTTTATTTACACATCCCATAATGTTCACAATATATATTTTCATAGTAGTTTTAATTTTAAATAGCCTTGTATTGGTGTCATATTTGATGTATTCCATGGGTTACTCTACTAATAATAGTATACTTAACATTTTCCTTAAAGCCTCATTTTTTCATTTCACTTAGTGAATATGATTCCATATGAATTATTTTCAGTGAAATACATGACATGGGCTTAGCTCTGGTTTCTGAGATTTTTTGGAACTTGGGTATGTGTATGTGTAACTGGATGTAGTTACATTATCTTTTAGTCATATAGATGTATTGGTGATATGTTATTATATACTAGATTGTGGGGAAAATATGATTGGATTTCTTATCCAGAGTTTCCATAGGTGTAGTTTCATGCCCCATGAATATATCGATGTCAAATCTTGTTTAGGAATGTATCTATTTGAACATTCTTTGGGTTATTAGATATATGATCATTCTAGTGAATGTCGTGTTCCTTCTTAATAACCAATAAGGTCATTCAATAGAAGGATTTTCTAAATGTTTCATCAGAATTATTCCATTTCATACACATTATACAGAAACCTCTTGGTTTGACTCGACAAGTGAAATAATGTTGGTTTCCTTTATCTAGGGAATGTTTTTATTTGGTTTTCTATGAATATAATATTGAACCTCATGAAATTTTCATTTCTCTCAAGTATCAATGTTGTTTCTCATTTTCTCAGCTCTTTATATTGGATCTAAATGGTGGAGTGATCCATGTCAGGAATTTATTCTCCATAGACTCTTATGGGTTAATCTAGAACATCGAATCCATTTTTATGGTAATAAGTGAGGTTAGTCTCATCTAATGTTATGTTTTAGGCTAAGACAAGTTGGGTTGTAACTATGTCACTATAAATCCTCAAAAATGTTGTATATATATATATATCAAGATTTATGAAAAAAATGGATAGGTATTAAGGATTTTGAAAATGATTTCCATCATGGAAGGAATATATATCAAGGTTACATTCAATAGATTATAGTTTTGTATTCTCTAAAAACATATTGAAACTACCACTATAGAGAGTTGTTTATGATATATTAGGATTATAGAAGATTAATGTGTAATTTAACCCATAAGAATCTGAAAATATTATAAAAATGTTTACTTAGGTTATTTCATTGCTTTGATCTTGAGATTTGTAAGGTTTTGAGACATGAGGAATGATCACAGACACGTTGAGTAGGGATTTACCAACATGGGGTGTAATGAATCCAAAAGATAAGGGATCAATAGGTATCCTTTTTATAGAAATTCAAATTGTTTTATGAGGATATTATGTTCTTTTGTTCTCAAATTGTAAGTAATATGGTTCTTCCTTAAGTAATCTGATTCAATTTTATCATGAATCAGGTACTGTTGGGTAGTGTTTTAATGTAACCTCTTATTGTGGGGGCCTGAGGATTTCTTGAATTTTCCTCTTAATTGTGCCTTGTTTTATTAGTGTTAGTTTATTATTGTTGTTGAACTAAGACAATATTTTATAAATTGTGAAAATTTTCTCATTTTTTGATGCACTCAGGGGGGTCATCAGGATGTGTCAATATTTGATACATAATGTCTAGTGTCTAGAGAAATTCTATCAATTACAGAATTTATGTCACAATACTATCTCTTTATAAATAAGGGAAACACATGAACATGTAAATATCAGCTTTATATACACATTTCAATTTTTTTATTATAATCATGACATCTTTTTTAGGTATAAAGTATTAGTATGGGGAAAATTTACAATATCCAAAACAAATTATTACATATGTTCTTTGGTACATTATGTTTTCATTTTTTCATTAAAATGATTTTTTTGCATTGTACATTCCACAATTTTTTAATTGTTTATTTGAAAAAATTATTTATTTAATTTATAAGTTAAATTGATAACAATTAATTAAATTTCAATGTTTATTTTTATCCATACATGTTATTAGATCCTACATTAAGGTAAACAATGTTTTACCTATACACTGAAGGCCTCTATGGTGTAACATAAGGGTATGTTTAGGAAATAGATTATTTTTATGGGCTGTGATGGAATCATATGTCCTATATAATAGTCATTCCATGTTCACGTAATAACTAATTTGGAGTTACATGTGGGTAACATGATATTTTTCTATCATCATAATGTTAATAATATCTCACATAAGGTTCAAATAGAAAACTTTCCCCCTTTATAAAGGTAACATGGTTTTTTGAAATGTTACATATGGAAAACTATTTCTATGTAAGCATATACTTGCACTTAATTAGTTGTAATTATGAATTTTCAATGGATTTGTAAGGGTAGGGATGAGTTTTGTAATTTTATCTCTTTCGTGTAAAAGGTTTCATAAGTGTAACCTTGTATACTTGCATGAATGTTATGACCTAATAAATGGAAACCCAATTTTAACCTTATATAGTTCCCTTTTGAGGAATTTTTTATTTTGGAAAACTTTTTTTTATTTAATTTTCCCCAACACACCTATGTAATGCATTTTTATATTATTTTAAAAATTTAAATTTTTGGAAGTAATTATTTTGATTCGTTTGATTTTTATAAATCAAATTTTTGAAGCATTTAAATCTCCACATTAAAAATTATTTTTTAATATTAATTAATTGGTGATTTTAAATTGTTGATTTTCATTTTGAAAACTAGAATTATAAGTGTTTTTAAAACTACCAAAATGTTTGATGTATTTTTTTTGATGTCATCTTGAGGATAGTTTTTGAAATCTATCTAATTTTGAATCATTTCTAGTTCATTTGGATCATTTGTTTCTACATAAATACAAAACTATTGGAAGGTTACTATAATTTATTCTTCTTAGGCATTGAGTAATGACCTTGATCATTATTTTAGGTTCCTCACTATCACTAGTAGGTGGGTTTTATGTTGAGAGATCATTGATAATTTTTCATGTATGTTTTTTGTATATTTGTACTACCCCAATATTTACATAATGATCCTCAAAATTAAATTTTTTGTGTGAAAATTTTGATATAACACTTATTTATATTAATATAGGATTTTAAATGTGATCTTAATTTAAAAAAAAAATGTGCATTAATTGTGTTTGGTGAAATTCATAAATGATTGATTTGTATTAAAAATTATTTTTAAGAATTTAAGTGGTGATGATTCATTTAAGAAATTATATATAAATGTTGATCAAGGTTTAAATTTTTTTTAGGAAAAAATAACACATTGGGAACCATGGGTGCAACTATAAATGGACATATGAAATCTTTTGTGATTCTGATGCCACTAGGGATCATGAGTCAATGATCCTAATGATATTGTTGAAAATGGGAATCATGATACTAATATAATAAAAAAGATATTGGTATCATATGATTTATATTAATTATATTTAGGTTTATTTGGTTTCCCTAGTTATTTATTTTTGTATGCTAGAGCCTAATTATGTTTCGTGCATGGTGGTTTCACTTATAAATTGTGTTTTATATGATCACATGGTTATATTTTTTAGGTATACATTGATTTATTCCACATATACTATAATTCATGTTGAAACCTATATTCATATGAAAATTAATATGGTTCATTTTTTATTGAAACCCAATATATAATATACATAAGGTTTTTCATTTAAAATTTAATTATAAACTAGTTTTGTTTTTCAAGCTTGAAAAAATAGTTTCGTAGTGATATTTCTTTCATAGATTCATCATTTTTTTTCTTAAAAATAATTAGTTATCACTCCCTAATTTTTAAATTTTTAATCTTACTTTTTTAGGAATTACGTATATGTAATGGAATAATGTGGCATGAAAGCTTCTTATGGTTTAAATCGCCTTCGTAATTGATTGGAATTATGGTGAATGTTTGTTACAAGGAGTATTTTTTTTTGTTCATTCATTTTTTCATTAATGTTTTAACTTTTTTTATTATAAATAAATGTAAAATTGGTGTTTAAATTTCTTATATGGTATACTATTATTTTTCATATTATTTTTTAATACATGAGACATGCTACGTTAGCTTTTAGGATATTCCCACGGTTTTATATATTGATACAAATATTCTCATTTCCATACCAAGGTCATCAGAAATATGATTTCAGTATATTAATGAGAAATGGTGGGTGATGTGATTTTTTTTAACCATGTTTGTTCATTACTTATATCATTATGGTGATCCATATAAGGACTTGATTGAAAATAAATTACATCTTTTAATTAGGAGGTAATTGTTCATACACATTACCATTGGTATTTATTCCCAACTAACGGATAATGAGATGGATAAAAAATATACAATCAAGACAATAAATTTTTATTATATGGGATATAAAGTTTTTATTATATTTAAATGGTTGTCAAATATTTTATGTTGTTTAAAAAATGAAAATGAAATTGTTTTTTTGAGATGATTACAACTTCTCTAGAGGAGGGTCCTTTGGATCACTTCTTAAGGACCTTTGGGTTTGAATTTAGGGAATAAAATCACCACACTATCATATATACGGATGATATGAATACATTTTTCTATTGATTATTTGATATAAATTACAAATTGATTTTTAAAACAATACAAGAGATGTGGTTCTATTTATAGATAAGTGAAGAACACACATGGAATTTCAAAATAGATTTAAATATAATACAAAACTTCTTGTGAAAGTGTCATGAAGTGGCCATATTATTAAATTTATTATATGGTAATCTTGAAATAAATTTAACTAATAATATTTGGATATTTGTATGTTTAATTTTAATCATCGTCTTTTTGAATGACCAATTTGTTACTGAATGTTATCTTTAATTATGTTTTAAGAAATATCATTCATAAAGGGTTTTAAATTTCATTCCATTGTGACAATTGTCCCAAAGAAGAAAATAGATTAAATTTTGTACTACCTAACATCAATTTTGGTCTATTTCATGATTTTTTATGATTTATAAATAATTTAATAATATATTATTTAGCATTAAATATCCTTAAAGTAAATTTATTAACTATTAAAAAAATTAAACTTAAATACACCAAGATTAGAATTAAATTTGAATATAATATCATAGAAAATAAATTTAATTTTATTATCAACTATAAAATTATTGTGAAACTGCAATTAATACAAAAAATATATTTTTTATTTTTTAAAATCCCTTACATTCATTTTTCTATAACAGGAGCATGCATTATGCCAACCTTGTGTAAAAATTTAAGGAAATTATACCATCCAAAGAAATATAAATTGAATTACCATTTCAAAAATTAATTAATTATCTTCAAAATAAAACATTATAATTTTACATTACATCTTATTATCCTAATGTGACCATATAATAGAAATAAAATTCAACAGTTTGACCTTTTTGAATTTTCCTACAATTAAACAAATTTAGGGAATTATCAATAAAAAATGAAAAAAAAGATTCATATCATCATATATTAGAAGATTATGGTCCAAATCATTTTATAAAATATAAATAATATCGGTTTTTATAAATATTTTATGAATTTTTAAATTATTTTCGATCATATTGAATTGATTAATCCTTATTGAGGTGGATAATATTTATCACCATGTCTTTTTATAATGACTAAAAATAATAGTGTCCTATTTACAAAATTTGACCTCTTAATTAAAAATATATAACTTAATTATTGAGAGAAAAATTTTATAAGTAATATAAATAAATTTTAATATATGTTTTTTAAGCAAAAAAAATAGTTTTTATGAAAGGTATTTTATAGGAATTAAAATGAATAGATAGCTAAATCATGTATAATGTTGATTAAGATATTACTAATTTGATAACATATAATCAACGGTGATTTATTTTACATGAATATAATATTAAAAAAATAAATGGACTATTATATTAATTTATTAAATCAAACAAAATGTTAGATGTATAAATTTTAGTAATGTACAATTTTGAAGAAAAACATTAATGAATCCTGAAATTTCCTCACTGGAATTTGGGTACCAATTTTTTTGAATTTGTTAATACGTAATATATAAAAATTAAATAATTTCTATAAATTTATTATCCCATTTCATACCACCAATTTAACTTCTAGGTTATAATGGACAAATATAAATTCTATTTTTATATTATATCACAGTTTATTTAATGCTTTGTGTTAAGTGCTAATGAACATATCATGATTCTAATTCTATTAAAATAAAAAAATTTCATGTCAAAATTTTCTCCCCCATAATAATAAAATTTAATCTTCATTATTTATTTACTATGTAACAAATGATTAAATATTTTAAAATAATAATGTTTAGAAAACATAATATAAATTAATAGTAAAACATCCATTGAAATGGAGGTTGAAAACCTAATGGTTACTCAAAATAAAAGAAACTGAATTCAAAGAAATGCAAAAAATTCAAAAAATGTGGAAAAATATATATGGAGGAGAATGTACAGAATCCACTAAATAATACAGATATATAGAGAACATAATCTACATATAGTTAATTACCTAAAAAATATAAATTATTAAGGAATAAATAGTACATATCAGTCCATTATAAATGGTGTAAATGGGTAAAAAAACTAAGATAATTTTCCCTAAATTTATGTATTTTTTTATCCAGTTAGAGATAAAGAGAATATATATGTTGGAATTAGTGTTTTATTTGATTTCAATTATGTGTCAATATGTGTTTTCAGAGTTGAAGATAATGTGTTCAGTCATGGAGAATTTATTTCTATTCTTGTTATGGAATTATATTTTATTCCTAGAAAAATATCCATGTATTGAATCTTCTTTTTTTAATATATCTTCAATAATTAAAGATATATTCTATGGAGTGAAAAATGTTTCAACAAGTGGGAATTCCATTCATGGATGAACAATAATAGAATAATATCATTATGATATTCATTTTCATGGACGATTGTTTCTTGAGGAGTATTTGATGACTTCAAAGAAAAAAATTATATATCGTATGAATAATAGTTTATGTGGTCATGAAATTTCATAACGTGCATAGTATTTTATTGTGTATATGAGTGATCCCTTTGTAAAAAGTATGGGCCTACCATTACAATCCCACAAGGGAAATCCCATCTACTACACATAAAGGAAATAAGGGTCAACCTACTGGGAGAGACATCCCAATGAGCCTTCATGGTGGCACCTATAGGTGTGTAATTTCTAGGTTGGTTGGAGAACCCTCCTGATCCCACATGTGGATAGGTTTCCTAGGCTAGCTGGGTCATTTCCAATGTGTGTAAAGGTGTGTGCTGGTGTTAATCCTCTATTACCATGGAACATGATACAAGTGGAATGTTCTATTATAAAAGGAATATAAAAATCGTGTGTTTGATCTATGTGTAACAATGAAGCTTCCTGAACTATTTTACATAATTAATGAGTTATTGACACTTCCATAGCCATCTGGTCTATTGCACATGATTTATTTGATGTTTCCAATGAGAAACTCCATCCTGGATTCCATGTCTATGATATCTAGTGTATTAATGTTTTGGAATCACCTTAAATGATCAAAACAATGTTTCCTTGTTTTTTGTGGACACTATGAGATTGTGAGATGAAGAATCGTCATGCATGCATGAATTCATGAGAACGAATAACACGCCAGTGACAAATGTAAATTTATTTACATGTGTAATTATGATAGATGATACATATGAAATGGATTGAGGATTAAAATGAATAATTATATGATTCTCATCATAATAATGAGAGGGATTATTCTCAAGTTCATGTAAGAAAGGATGATAATAATTTTAGTATATGATATTTGAGAAACATGGGTGATCATAAAATTAATTACATGACATAAATATTAGATAATTGAAGTGTCGTAAATTTTTTATAAGAGGTATTGATTTAAAAATATAAAAGAAGAATCACATTTGTTGTTTGGGTGGATTCCATATTCAGAGAGATCATGGTTTTCAAACGAAAATAAGAAACCATGAAGCCTTTTAAATTATAATGAGAGAAGAACACCATCAATACTCTTACAGGAATGAGAAAATCATACCATAATCATTTGATTTGTAAAAATGCTAGTCATTTTCATTCACAGTTATCATTTTCTTTGAAGAAACTCCGGATATTTTGATATATGTAACCTCTTTGACTTATGAACACTCCTTCGAATTTAAAAGACAATTTTTAACTCACACTGTGTTTTGTGAAGGATAATGTCGATTATACATGCTATTGATTTATTAATTTTCATGTCAAAGTACTTGTGTGATACATGAAACATCGATATAGTAAGACAAATGGTTCTGATTGATAATCCAAAAACACTATTACATAAAGAATAAAGTATGTAGACCATATCTTCATTCATGTATACATGAAACAATTGAATAATAAGGAATAATAGCGAACACCCATTCGGTTTTTTTCATAAGATAGTGGAAAATGGAAAATGAATGCATTTTTATAAAATAAATTCATTTCTAAAAATTTTATAAGATAATCAAGAACTAATAATTAAATGTGTTTCACATTCTCTAGGGTTATAGATGTCATCCCTCATGATTGAGTTGGGAATTTAAATGTAAATCCCTTATGATATTTTGAACTTATTATTCATGAATAAGTTAATAATGTAAAATTTATGAATCTATTTAAATCAGAAAACTAATAATATGACCATAGTATAATGGAGGATTAAACCATATAATGTTTTTCATTGAAGAAACTAATTATATACAGGTGATCATAACTTTTCAGATAGATTGAAAGACATCATTGATGGTTGTTAATGGTAGTGGAGGTGTATTTGAGAATATAAGATCATATAATATCATGGAATAAGATAAATATATCATCCTATATTAGAACAAGAATTTAATAATGGTGAATTCTTCTTGTTAGTGTTGGGGTCATTTGAAGTCCTCTAGTTGGTGCGAAGAGCATTAGGGATATCATAGCTTGGTTGAAGAAAGAAAAAATTTAGTTAGAGATGAATGAACAAGGAGTCCCTCAATTGGATTAAGTGTAGAATCATTTCCTTTATATCTAAAATAATTCTAACACTCAATGTTTCTGTTTGAATGATTTTAAACACATGGTTAAGGAAAAAGAAGCTATAAACGGGGGGAATAACCAGTTGTATAAAGGTGTTATTTTTTTCAAAACATGTAAATATTGTCTAATTCCTTGTCTATATTTATAATTACACATTATGTAAGATTTATATATAATTTTGAGTATATCGGGAACCAGACTATGTTTGATATGCTTAATACAAAATAAATGGAATTTGTAAAAATAATCCACTAATTAACCAATCCCCTATGAGTGTTCAATTATACCTAAGGCCCTACAATTGGTATTAGAGAAAGGGTTCCCTCTAATGATCCAAGAATAATTTTGGTACATATATAATCTTAATCATTTCAATAATCGATCTATTACTACAATAAACAGAAAGAATTATCATTTCTAGAAAAATAGGATGATACCCAATTTAATATCACTTAGGATTTAAGTAATAGATGTTAAAATAGTGTGTTTTACACTAACTATTGACGATGTATCAATGAAAAAAGGTGATAAGAAAAATATAGAGTTATATCAAAAAAAATTCCATCTTGATTACTCTATTAGAGAAAATCTACAAAAATGTCATGGTTATCCGAACTGCTATTGATATCATGGAAAAATTGAGAAAATGTTATAAAGAAAATATAAACATCATGGAATCAAAACTAGTTGTTTTTTAGACTATTTTGAGTACATAGAAATGACTAGTGTATAAAATATTGAGGATTATTTCCCTATAGTGAATGTTAAAATCAGTAATATTTTAGGATTTTTTGAGATTCAAGACAACTCTATCATTTTATAAACTCTTTTTGGGTATTTTTACAGAATATTATGATTAACAGGTGTCATCTATGTAAGAAATAAATTAATATTCTGTAGATGAACTACATAGGATTCTCATAACTTATAATATGTTTACAATTACCATTTTCAGGAAGAAAGAAAAAATTGAAATGCATTTTGAATCCATGATAAAAAAGAGAATTCATGGAAGAAGAGGTTGAAGAATCTAATGATTTTTTTATTATAATGAAGATGTCAATAAATTAAATCAATTTATTTCACTTATATCATAAATATTCATTAAGTAAAAGGGTAATGGTGAAATTAAGAATTAACAAAATGATTTATTTTAAGTATCTTTTGTGATTTTTCATTGTTGTTCCAAATAAAGAAGGTAAAACAATAATAATATAAATAATAATCATAAGATGAGAGATATCATTAACACTATTGGTTCAAGAAGGAAAAAAGAGAAACTATAATAGAAATTACTGAAATATTATGAGAATGTACACAGAAAGATTCATCATTATTTTATTCATCAGCTGATGAACTGTTATTCTTTTCACAGAAATATAAATGAACTTATTCTTTAATTTGTACTGGTGATTAATAATAAAGAAAAAATAATTAGAGGAATCTAAATGAAAATATTTAATATTCATCAATGAAAATATTAAATATCTCATGAAACAAAAGTCGAAGCTTGACTTATTAAAAAATAAATAAACTGATAATAATAATTATGAGAAAATAATCTTTTTTGATGTAGAAAATAGTTGTTTATCGGGAAGTATGTATCTTTTGTCAATGATATCAGAAATAAAAAATTAATAATTAATGACCAAGATAAGATTATATGTATTATTGAGGATAATTAGACTTCTAGATAAGAATATTTCTTTGATACATTAGATATATGTGTTGAAATATGACATGTGTTGAATAAGCCGAGAGAGGATTTAAATATGTAAATCTTCAGACCAAGTGAGATTATTCTAAAGTTGGAAAGAATGAAGGTAAAAGTTCACATAAAAATTATGTTAAATTTTCTATTTCTAATAAATCAGTTGTGAAAACTAAAAATGAGGGTATGTAGTACAAGAACAATGTTGCTAAATCATCCACATCAGGGAATGTTCATAATATAAAAAGAAGATTACAACCCCTCCCCCCAAAGAGATGTTAGTTTCTTCTTGCATGTAGAAAATAAAAACATAGATTTAGATTCAATAGGAACTAATGTGGGAGAATAATATATCATGGATTATTTTTGTGTTTTGGTAAGAATGGTGAAAAAAATATTGATGTCAGTATAATATATTTTTTCTAGGTGTTAGACAAGATTCAATGGGGATCATCAATCAAAAAATTATTAAATGAAAGTATAGAAATTAACTTTTACAATATATATTTCATAGCTATCAATAAATAATTTTCATATTAATAATGAATACCATGGAAGATTTCGTTTAGAATGTATCATGTCTAATAAATTCATGACAAAGTTAGGAGGATAAGTTCCTTATGATATGAAAGGTAATATGTTCCAAAATAAAACTAGTGGAATATCATGTAATGATTTTGAGAAAACTTATAATGTGAATAAACAATATCAAATTTTATATCCATATCAATTAAAACAACAAAAAAGGGTTTACAATGCTGGGAAACATTCTAAGTCTAAGGTAAAGTATATGGTATCTGAAAATTAAATGAAAGTTGATTAAGATATATCAATTTCAAAAAACATAGAAAAACCATTACATAAAGGATGAAAATTTTAATCTTCACTAAGAAGAAGAAGGGAAGAAAGAATATAGCCAAAATACAAAGCTTAAATAAAAAATAAGAGTCTAAATAAATCTTCCCGTGTTGATATTGGTTGAAAATATTGAACTATATTTAGAGTAATCTCTTAGTCTGAATTTGGATTCTATGAAACAAAGAGTTTCTTCCTATTCCCCTATTATTTTGTTTTTTGAGCTAAAAAATATTTAATTAAAGGAGATGTTTGATTCTATCACTACTATAAAATATGAAAACATTTTCCTTAATTAGGATACTTACTTACATAAAATCTAAAAAGAATAATGAATCCCTTAAGTGGGAGAAACAATGATAATAGTATATTATTTTATTAATTTTTAGTGAGTCCTAAAATTTTGAATATATTTTATACATGAAGGTTTAGATTTTCCATTAAACATTTATCCCTAATTCTTAATTTTATTATTTATATTAATTATAGGCAAGTTCTTGGTTTATTAAATGATGAGGAAAAGGGGGAGTTATAACTTTTTCACCTAACCATTCTAATGTGTTTGTTGATGTCTATGTAAAGATATATCATTTTAGTGACAAATATTATTACTTATAACACATTATATGAGAGTTTAGAATTTATGATTATGATTACAGATATATGGAAATTTATTTATAGCATGTACAATAATGACTATATCTATCTTCTTTTTCTACATTGGATTATCCCACTTATAAAAATAGTTGATTAAATAATGTCACTTTTCGAGGATAATTAAGTGAGATCATACCACTCTTATAAGTGATGAAGAAATTTTAATATAAGGTAGAGCATTGCATTTTATAAATGATAGATGACATGATAATACCCCCATGTATACTTTGAATTTTATTTCCTATAAGGGATATAATGTTTGACCACACATATTGAATTTTAAAAATGTGAAGAGTTTTTGGAAAAAAATTCAAATGGGGGAATTTTTGGGTTGACCATTTAATTTTATGGCAATTTTGTTCAACATAGGTTTGATTAGTGGAATTTAATGTTGTGATTATTGGATAATTTTTTTGGTATCATGTTATTCCATTGGAATTAATGATTATAAAATTATCATAGTATTAAATATAACGATTAATGATTAGATCTTTAATGGTTAATGAAATGTTCTGATGAATGAAAATTTATATAAAAATTGTCCATTAGTTTCATGGATTATGAATAATACAACAAGAAATTTCTGATATTTATTTCTTTATTGAATTTTTTATAGATGAATATTTTAATTTTTCCATGGAAAAATAAATTATATTTTGCATAAATGAAGCTATAAGGTGGGGTTATAATTGTTTTTCATAATATGTATTTTACTAACTAAATGAATGATCTATAAGGAAAAAATATGGTCTAACCAATATATGCCAAAAATGGATAGCCCATATATCACAAATGAGGGACCCAAGGGTAAATGTCATTGGAGAGATGACCCAATGACCTCGTACAACTACAAGTATTAGTGGGCCATGTATAGGCCCATAAGAGAGAGTGATCGAGAACACATGTAGATGGTATAGAGAGGGTGACTATGTAATAACCCATGTTTGTAATTGTTTATGAGACTTTTGATCACCCACATCCATGAATAAAGAAGAAAGTGGTTCAAATTATCATAAATAAAGATATCAACTTTCTATACGACCGTTGTGGGAAAATTTATCTACATTAATGTTTCATCTACATTAAATTATTATGGAAATTATCATATCTATTTGAGGTGAATCATGAGATCCATTCAATGGAGCCATATATTTTATTCCACTTTCAAACATTATGTGAGCATCCCAATTCATCAATGTTCAACTATCACCTCATATGATCAAACTGAGGTTTCCATGATTTATTATGCATGCATGAATTCATGAGTTCACGTAACATTTTACAACCAACTAAAAATGGATTTTCGTGATACATTTTAAGAAGTTCATATTTTTAGAAGGGTTTCATCTTTAAATTGAGGAAGAATGAACTTTCCAGCACACTAATGAGATGAATGCATCATGTGATAACATACGATGAGATTACATTTTTTACAGTGTAAGATACTTTAGAAACATGAAAACATCAAGTGTTTATAAAACACTTAGAACAACTTAAATAATGGATATTTTACAATGTATAAATTTTCAAGACAGTGAGATACAAGAAGGTGGTGGCCATTTCTTATAAAATATGAAACACCTCTATTGTGTCTAGTGTATCCATCTTCAAAGAGAATTATTTTTTCCATAAACATAGAGTCATTGGGAACTCTCCACGTTTTTGAAGAGTGAATACCATTCATAATGCTCTTACGGGTAGAAGAAGAACACCCTGTTGGATTTTTACTTTTGAATGGCACACTTAATTCTCTTTGTGAAGAACTTGTTCTGTATAGGATCTCTGGATAGAAATTTTTTTACAACATACATAGATTAATCAAACTTCTTGAGAAAATTGATATCATGGATAATTCAAATTTTTTTTTTGAAGGAAACAATGGATATCCAATATAGTTTATATCATTACATACATTAATAATCACTTGAGTGACACATTAATTTTCCATACTTTCAATATAATGGTGATATTTGAGTATCCACATATATGGTTATTTTTTGATGAAATTGAATAATTATTATATTCATGAATCACTTGAATGAAATAGAAAAATATGAACAACCATTTCAGTTCGTTCACATCATATTGGAGAATAGACACTACATGCATATGTATAAAGTACATTCATTCATAATCATTTTAAAAGATAATTTAAATTAATTAAATAATTTGAACTCATGTTTTTAAGGGTTTTAGATGTCACAAACTCTGATTGGTTTCAAAATTTAAAATAAAATCTACTTTGATAATTTTCATGTATTATTCTTGCATAAAACAATAATAAATAAATTTCTTAAATCCTTTGAGCACATATTTTTGAGGACATGGAAAAAACATAATTAATTATTATTGATCATGAATATGTTTCCCTTCAAAAATTGATTGTTTATAAGGGATCCCAATTAATGGCAATTTCCAATAGAATATATCACATGATTTTGATTGTAATTTGTTTTCACATGAGAAAGTAATATTCTACATTCTTGTGGAGGAAGATCATGAGATTTTCCTAGAGTGAACCCAGACTTGAGGAAAGGTGAATTATTCTTATTGGTTTTGGGAGTATGTGAATTCTTCTAGTTGGTTCTAATAATAGTCAGAGTCTCACTTTTGGAGCCTATGTAAGAATCCTTTTGGATATAGATGGATGAAAAATGGTTTTCTTGGTTTGATCTAGAGATTAATTCATTTAGTTGGGTCTAAAAGTTAAGGATGTCTCCCAGTTGGTATTAAGAGGAGTGTAATAACTTGTTTGACCGTGAGGAATCTATAACGGTTGAAATAATAGGTTGTAATAAGAAGTATGATTTTTCCAAAACTTGTAAAAATTCTGTTTTCCTCTCTCCGCCTCCCTCTATTACTTCAATAGAATGGGATGTGAGATTGAGAGATAATATTGAGTGGGTCGATAATTGTAACATATTTGGGAGGTCGAATAGAAATAGTAAGTAATTCATAAAAAACCCAATGATTCACTCATCCACTAGAAATGGTAAATCTATTTTGAGGAACTATAATATACATAATTAATTTTATTTCAACATTTTAATAATATTTTTATTAAATATTTCAAAAAAATTATAAATGGAATTTTGAAAATTAATTATTATAAGGAATGTTTTTAGGCTTTCATCCCAAGAATAAACCTATAATGGTTCATAAAAATATTATATAATTATAGGTTATTTAACCTATGTAAAATATTTATTAGAAAAAGTAATTCTAATTATGGAAATGAATAATTATTTTTATGAATAAGTAATATATTTATTCCTAGAACAAAAATAACAAGCCCATAAATTCTAAAATTCAGTTACCATGAAATAATAATGTAACAAATTCGACATAGATTATTTTATTCATCATCTAAAAATTATTAAATAATTAAAAATATTTAATCCACCCAAAATAATAGTATTTTTAAAATTCAAACATCTATATGATAATCATAGTTAGCATAATAGAAGATCAAGGTATCTAATTAAATACCACTCATTATATTGTCATTAAAACCAAATCCATAATAGTTAATTTTATTGGACATACCTTACCAATAGTTATAGTGGAAGAATAAATATTCTTAGTGGATATAAAAATAGTGTAGTTCTGAAATTAGTTAAAGAATTAGATAAAAAACTTACTACCAAACTGTATGATATCACAACTTAAGGGATATATTAATCTATTGTAGAAATTTCATTAGATTTTCCTTGATCCCTTATAAATTAATAATGAAAATCACCTTGATACTTAGTGGATTAATTTGGAATTCTCCCCGTATCCTTATAGATAAATCACAAGACATTAGTGATTCTTCTATTGACCTTGCACTCATGTATCTATTCTCCACAAAATTGAAGAAAACTCTCATTACCATCAATTATTCAGAAGGGTGTTCCATTACACAATTATTATATGTCTATATTTTCAGTCTTCTCATTTTTCTTTCTTCCCTAATTTTACATTATATAGTGATTGAACATTCTAATTTTCTTCTCCTTTCATATACAAATAGAAGCATGGGGTAGTTTTTTTCTTCCTTAAAGTAACAAGAAACAATAACATAATATGATGAAAAGCATGGGAGATGAACACCATTATAAGGATTGTTATTATCCAATCAAAGAAATAATAAATCAAAATATCTAGATTTTATAAACAGTCTTCAGCATGAAAGTTTATTCTATAAATTCTTTTTTATACATCTATACACTTTTATTTTCCCTTTTTCCCAAATTTAATATCATACTTTCCAAATGAACTCATTACTCATGAAGAAAATATTATTTATAGAATATCCATATTAAAATATCTCATTACATACCATTTATTTCAAAATACTAATTGTTATTTGAATCAACACCTACCATTTATTCACATATCTATTTAATCAAAACACATCTATAATAACTTATTACCATTAATTACATCCTATAGAATGAAATATATTTTCTGGGGATTTGAAACATTTTTTATCCAATAAAAGATCATTTCTTCCAATAATGTAAGTAGGTCAATGTTCTATGATGTATTTAATCATCATAGTATCATGTGGTGAAGAAATATGTTTCTCTATATATCCACAATTACTAGTCATAAAATTACATGAAATTTTTATAATCTTCATAGCTCTATCTCTACTGTTATCTATATTATTATGATGGAAATTAATATCTAGATTATCATTACTAAATATTTTTTTCCATTCAACCTATATGTTTTATTTCTATACAATGTAATACATTGGATCAACTCATAATATTAAGAATTATTGTGTACAATTCCTAATATATTTCAATACCAAGCATAAATTTTTTTGATGAATCTCATATCTCATATAAACATAGGATTACAATACTAAGGAATAAAATAAAATCAAATAAATTAACAATTTTATAATGATCTCTAAAAATGGTGTGAATCAACCAATTCATATTCCCAAGGAATTTCTACATTGGTTTGTAGTTATAAGATCAATCATTTTACACTAGTGACGTTTGATTTAATACCCAATAGAGCCCTATCATAATTTGTTCCACTAGCTTCATATGTCCCACATCCACATAAATATTATAGTACCCAGTTAGGGATTCATTATCTAAGAAAATCATGTAACCATTAATTTACAAAAATAGGTGATATTATACTCAATATAGACTTATTCTTAGAATTTTTCGATATGGGTTAATTCCCTAATATTTTTTAAACATAGTGATCATTTTTTCTACTATACTAGATTACATTCCAAATATAAAAACCCATATTCTAGAAACCCATATATAAAGTTTACATTATCACATTATCATACGATATAAGGGATCTCATTACAACAAAAGGATTAGTTTTATTGTATTGAAGAACCATATACATATATGAATCCCATTCTAAATTTCCAAATAAAATATAAAACAAAACAAAAATATTATTATTCCTTGAAACTCATTCAAATATTCATACTTTATATCCTATTTGAAAATAAAAATAAATAGTGGCTTAATCTCTCAACATTGGTTATATAAAATAGAAGATATCAATATTAAATAAGGCATAATCGTTATGAAATGGTGAATACCTAAAATCATATACCTTTTCATCAGAAACATGATGACATAATTCCTCCTTGGATAATATCAAATCGATTAATCTCATTTGTAATAATAATAAAATTCTCTTTAAAGGAAATACATAAGTTTGGATTTCATAATCAAATCATTTATTCATGATATTTTTAAATATTATTATGTATACACTCAATACCCATTCAATAAGGCTATACAACTAGTTTTTATGATAACTCTTGTCTATGTATCGATGGGAAATCTACAACCTAAATCCACTTCTAACTACATATTTAACACATTACCCAAAAATTTAATGATCAATTTAATTCAAAAATGTAATTCTTTGACATGAAATATTTTTATTCAGAAAAGAATATAAAATATCAATATTTCCACAGTCAATAAATTTGATATTCTTAGTAAAAAAAATATGTAGAAATATAATATAATTTATAAAATAATAATATTCATGATGAAATTAATATGTATTTGTAACATATATGTAAATTCCAATGAAATATGATCGCAATAAAATTAATGTTTTAAGAGAATTTTAATGAACCCAAAATTAATATTAGATTAAAATGACAATAATTTCATAATAAATATATGTTTTATAATAATGGAATTTATTTATGATATTAAAATGATATGGAATAAAATTAAAATTTATTTTCATTGATGAATATTTTTTATAAACTGTTAAACATGTATAATAGGTTATATATCATAAAATGTCACGGCTTCGAGAAAATATTTTGACATTTTATACATTAAAAAATTAACTTTTTGTAAGAGAATTAATAAATTTCCATTTCCTAAAATATTAGAATGATCCCCTTAAATAATTATTCATATTAAAGTTAAGAATATAATTCTTTAACAAATAATTCCATTTAATATAATAGTCTTGGTAATAACATTGATAAATATGGACATAGAAGAAAATATTCTCGATTATAAAGTTATGAAAATATAGACAGTTTATTGAATTAAATTGATATATTTTGTTACCCAGGAGAGGAAATGATATATTAAAATAATAAAAATAATTAAATATACATATAATAAAAAATATATTTATTTTATGATGTATATATTTTCCAATTCCTTTAATGAAAATATAAGAAATACCAAAAAATGTGTTTACGAAATATATTATTATCTCTTTGGTAAGTTTAATATTATAACCCCTTAAATAAGTAGAAATGGATCAAAACATTAATTAATATGAATAAATATATATTCACTTCACATTCAAAATTTTAAGTATATTTACCATATAAAAGGAT
Organism: Viscum album; assembly: GCA_963277665.1. Classification (NCBI taxonomy): domain Eukaryota; kingdom Viridiplantae; phylum Streptophyta; class Magnoliopsida; order Santalales; family Viscaceae; genus Viscum; species Viscum album. The sequence goes on along the minus strand of OY728122.1, from coordinate 2,086,152,240 downwards.
ATATATGAATGATAATAAATATTTCTACATGGAGTTTAAATTAAGATGAAATCACTTACAAATATCATAAAATTGAAGTGAAACATTATCAAGGAATATATTAGGAGTAAAAAATATACATAAAATAAAAAATTACATGAAACATTATAAAATTATAACACATTTTACACATAATATTTTTATAACATAATAAATGATGTACTGGTATAATTTAATAGATAGAAATTTGTTAAGAAACCCCTTACCTCTTACTTCTAATAGGATGAAAATGATTTTACCTAAAGTACAATATTTTTTTATTTTTTTAAAAAAAAATTATTGAATAATATTTATATCTATAATTTCATATATGATCCACTAATATCTTATTATCACCAATTTATCTACAATCTTTAATTATTAATTTTTAATTGTAAACTACTTCATTTTCATGTATATATTGATTCATCAGTTATGTTATCTGTCTATCAAAAATGGTTATATTACATTATGAATTTTAATAATGACACTAATATATGTCACCGAATGGCCCTAAGGCCTTCATTTTTATTGCTTTTTGATAACCCCCCTTTCAATGGATGAGGGAGAACCCTTACAAGGCCTGTAGGCTCAGATATTACAAGTCCCATAGGTTTAGGAGATTCCATGACCCAAAGGTCTTAGGGAATTAAATCAGACTATCTACATGGAACTACCCCTCCCCAGTGTCTGTGTCATGATAGTAGCTCTCCACCTTTGCATGGCCGTCTGGCTAGGCTTCTTGTGAAATCACAAGCTCATCCCGATGGCGTAGCCATACCCTCTCAGTATGACAAATTCAATTGGCTCTACTCTGGTGAGTGCACCTGCTCTGAATCCTCTTTTAGGGCTTCTCCTTTTTTGTAGTGTGTTTGGGGCCACTGCATGTGGCCCAAAGGCCTTGAGGGGGCCTAAAAGCCCTACTGACCCAAAGGCCTGGGTGGCCTGAAAGCCTTATGGACTCCAAGCCCAAACCGGTGGCCCAAGGTGAGTAGTTCCAACTACTATAGTACTGAACAATACCTGCATAGTAACTGCAACAATGCCTTCTATAGTACCCACACAGTGTACAGTTCTACTACAATTCCACATAGTGTACAGTACTGCTACAGTGCCTACTACAGTACTACTACAGTACCCGGAAATATGCCTCTACTTGGTTTTGAACTTGGGTCTTGTGGATGCACTTAAGGATACCCCACTAACTGGACTGAGGCTCTTGTGTGATACTAATATAAAAAAATATTAAATTATTACATATTTATAATCATCCCTGAAAAGTGTGCATGAATAATCAATCACATCACTTCATGGAGGTGGTAGTCGACATATATACACAAGTGATGTTATCAGATATTTAATGGATGGAACTGTGAGGATGTAGATGATATAAAAACATTATAGAATAATAAATATAATATACATATTTATTAGATCCATTATTTGTACATTCTATGATAGGTAGTGATTAAAAACAAATAACACGGTTTTGTTTGTTTATTCTCTATCATACACAGGATATATGGTTTTATAACCCATATCACAATAAAAATTAGTACATAATAAAATTAACATACCAATATATATTACTCACTAATTTTATAATATTTTATTGATTAGGACATAATTTATTTCGGTAAAATAATTTGAAGAATGAATTTTCTGGGTGAGTTGATTATGTGTTCTTTGAATGATCTCTATTATATGTCCCTTAACGGAACCTATAGTTGGTCATTTGGGAAGACATGAACCTCTAAAAAATGGATAGGGATTTTGGGGGTATTTTTTCAGCGATTTATCAAACCAAAATATGTCATCGTGGTGTGATACATTTAGGATAGTTGGTTGCATTTTTCAGTGAATTAAAGGAAACAAATTGAATTACCTAAAAGAATAAATTATAAAAAAAAATAATTTTCAAGTGAATGTGGCCCCGAATAGAAAATATTTATATGATCATATTGGGACATTTTTTAATCCCTTAATTAAATAATATCTAAATAGGTTAATATTTAATTTTAAAACTTATCTTGTAGTTTAATACTTATGTTAATCAATTTAATCCTAAACCACTAGAATAAATTCTTTATTCATAAAGGGTTTTATGTTTGATTAAAAGGTAATAATTCGTAATAAAAGTTCTATGGAAGGAATTTTGGACAATATCCCATTCAAATTTTCCCTTTCATGATTTTATGAATTTTATATCTTGCAATAATATTTAATTTCACAAAAAAAAATAGGAGTTCTTTTCATTGTATTTTCATTGATTATATCATGATATGAATGGAATTTTAATATAAAATATTTAATAATAAATAATTCATTATTATTAAAAATGAAATTTATGTGAAGTAATAATACTACAAAATAATTTTATTTTTTATTTTTTTTAAATAAGGATTTTTTATATTTCTACTACATCTATAAGAACTATGTCCACATTGTGTCAAAATTTGAGATTATTATTTCATCCATAAATACGAAAAAAACAAATTCAAAAATTGAAATTTTGTTCAAAATAAACATTTATATTAAAATATAACGTCATATTATACTTATATGAACAGATAATAGAAATTAAATCATGATAGTGATGTTTTGTTGTTTTATTTTACATAAAATAATATTAAGGTAATTATCTATAATAAATAGAAACAAATATCCATATCATTGAATATTGGAGGAGAATGGTAGAACTATTATCATATAATAGAAATAATTCAGGTATAATTTAAATTTTTAAATAAATATAATGTTATATTTATCATTAATTAGTATATTTAAACTTATTAAGGAGAGAAATATTTACCACAATTACTATTCATAATAACTAAAAATACATTGGAACAATTAAGAAATTTTGAACCACTTGATTCCAATTATAGAATAAATTTTTGAATACATAGTTTATATAATTGGATGAAATCAATTTTAATATAAATGTTTAAAACACAATAATTTTTTTTAAAAAAATGGGGTTTTAATCCTTTAAATTAACTTATAACAAGATCAATTATAATTATTATTCATATATAAATAATTATATTATATTTAATTAATGTATAATTACTTTACATGAAAATAATAATATAAATATAAGGGTATATATAATTTTCTTGATATAATGATATGTAATAATAATATTACAAAAATCAGAATTGTTCATTGTTCATTGAAAAACAAATATTTTCCAAACAATTGAATATATATTCAGGATGACAATATTGAAATGTTTACTTAAGAAATGTATTCATTTAATTGTATAATATTTATCAAAATGGAATATAATAATTATATTTTCCTTGCACAAAAGGAATTGATGTGAATTTTTCAAGAAAAGATATTTATGAAGAAAAAATGACATTATATAGCATTAATTTCTTATTTATTATTAATTAAGAAATTCATTATATATTACCTTTATAAATATTTTTTATAATTTCATTATTCCAATCCATCCAACTTATTTTAAACCTTGTTTATATTGGTCGCATTTATAAAATATTTTCATAGTATATTGTAATTCATAAAAAAATTAGTGTTGTGTGTAGTGAAATCTACCAAGATTATTATTCATTTAAAATATCATTTTAGGGTGTTATAATTGAATGAAATATTCCATTATTCATGAATATGGATTTGTAACATTTTTGGTATTAATTCTTAATTTATCATTATTTTTTCATACCCTTAATCATATGCTCATTAATGATCATTGATTGTTATATCTTATGTTTTCCCTTACTGACCATCTGAGCTCATCATTTGTTGTCATTCCATTTTACCTTGGATATGATTGATCGATAATTTATTTTTTATTACTCAACAATGGAAAAATCACCAATTACAAACAAGAAGGGTCACAGAGGTCTGAATTGGTGATGTCCAAGGGCATCCCCTTGCAAAAAATGATTACAATCTCGAGCAACCGAGCCCAAACTAGAATCTTTGATCAACAGATCTTCTGCATTCACCCCCCCCCCCCGATAAGGCATCCATAGTAAAGTTGGACTCTCTTGGAACATGCCTAATAGAACAACCAGGGATAAGCTCCAAGGAACAAATTTGGACAATGTAAACCTGATGCCAAGGTGCCTCCGCCTATCCATTTAAAAGCACGTACAACAGTCTCGGAATCTGACTCCACCTCTGAATAGTTCATCACTTGGTTCTGAAAAAACGTGATTCTAGTGTGAATTGCTTTCATATCTGCACCCAACAAACATCCCGGACCATAGAAGCTGTTGAAGGCAAACAATACTGACCCATGCTCATCATGCGGAAGACCTACCCCATGCATCTTCCCACCCCTAAAGGAGACATACACATTAAGCTTATAACCATTTAGCGGTGGTCTCCATCTAAAACAGCTTCCATAGGAATTGGGTTGGAGCATTGGCCGACTAAAAACCTGCATATATTAGCAGATCGTTTCCCACCATTCACTAGAGAACCTAGTTCATGGAGCATCGACTTCATTATCATTTGAAGAAAGGTATCTGAAGGCTTCACCTCATACCTCTCCATATTCCATGCCTTTTATATTGTCCATAAAATAGATATGACGATGATGCCAAGGATCCTAATTTCCAGCTCTTTTCGTTCTGAACCCACAAACTAACTCTCCATAATGTCCTACATGGAAGTGCAAGCTATGTTTAATCACCTCCAATTACCCATCTCTGACTAGATTCTTGATGCCCATTCACTCTTAATAACCGATGAAAGATCAATAATGGTTGTGGGTTTGTACAATAGTAGCAACCCGTGGCCATATAAATCCACTTCTTCTGAACATTGTCATCCATAGGCAGAGCTTGGTTCCGCACCCTCCATACCGGGACGTTCATCTTTAGAGGAACCTCCTTGCACCATAACTAATTGGACCACACTTCTCTCTCCCCTCCAAATCGAAACAGCGTCATGTAGTCATCCTCGTTAAAATATCTGGAAGCAGATCTTGTAATTCTACACTGATATGCCTCTTTAGAAAACACAATCTCCTTGAAGGTGTTCATCTTCTCTGCACTTAGATTAGAATCCAATAGTCTGGGATACCGACTAGCCTCCTTTACTGTCATATCAAGTACTAGACATAACAAGAAAAAATAGCTTCACACCAACCCAGTTATCTCTCTATAGGCTAATCTCCCCTCTCCCCACCACCAAACATGAGGCATGTTGTAGGATCTCCTGGTGATAAAGAACACTTTTTGCCAAACTGGTCTGTTTCATCCAGTCCCACTCCTCCCAATGCAATCCATATTTGATCCAGAGGACTCTGTAACATAGTGAATCTCAAACCATAAAATCCCATGCCATATGTGCCTGGATGGACTACATTGATAATGGAACATCCCTGAGACTGACACCTCCATCCTCAATCAGTTTCGCCAAATGACTCCAGGCAGCCTATTGTGCCCTTCCTGTGGAATTGGCCTCCCCTAGAAAACTGTTCATGATCTTGTCCATCAAGGCAATAACTCCTTTGGGAGGAGTAATAATGGATAGGACATGCAACATAATTGAACATAAAACATTGTTGATCAGCGAAACACGACCACCAAAGGAGAGAAACTTGCACTTCCAACTATGAATCCTCTCAGGCATTCGGTTGATAAGCTCATCAATTAATATCTTTTTAACACGACCATTATGAATGGGCGCCCCATGGTAAATCATTTGCAACTATTTTCGCTTGATTCCTACCCTATCCTGAATATCTCAAGCTCTCCTTGATAATTTATTTGAAATGAAAACACTAATCTTCCTTACATTGATTTTCTATCCACTTAAACTACCATAAAATGCCATGATTTACAAAAAAATGATAATGGAAGATATCTTTCCATTCAAGAAAATCAATATATCATCAGTAAACATAAGATGAGGAAAGGAACCATCCGAAGCTTTGGAGTGGTAGGGGATAATCCTACAATCCACAATTCCTCTGAGAAAATTCCTTGACAAATCATCCTGAGAAATAATAAAAACAATGGGTGACAGGGGATCCCCTTGTATTACCCCCGGCACACTTTTGAAATAACCAAAGCCTTTACCCATTAGAGAAATGGTAATCCAGGGAGATGTGTAACAACAGAATCATAGGTCACACACCCATTCGCGAAAGCCAAGCTTCCTCATGACAGAAATAATAAAGCTCCAATCCAGCTTGTTGTAAGCATTATCCATGTCCACTTAAATGATAAAATTGGACCTAATCACCCATTTATTATCATCTTCCACCATTTCTTTGAAAATTCCAAGCACCCATTAAATTCCTCTACCTTTGCAAAATTCGTGTTGCTCTTGAGAGATAACCATCGGAACAACCTTGTTCAGCCTCCTTGCAAGAAAACCTGCCAAAATTTTGTATGAAACATTACACAGACAAATAGGTCTTAAATAATCATTAGATGAATGGTCGTGGATTTTAGGAATCAGAATAACTCCTGACAAACAAGAACTCCATCAAATGGATCCACTATGAAAATATTCTGGTATAGCCTCTATCACATGCCTCCCCAAAAAGTCCCACACCACGACAAATAAACACCCTGTAAAACCATCTTGTTCATGAGGAATATCCATGCACATGTTCCAGACAATGTCCCAAGCCTCATCGCCCGCCTGGATGACCATGAGGGCATCATTATCCTCAACATCAATCCTGGTAGGAATACACCCCATTAATGAATCCTGCTCCTCCACCGAAACATCATTTGACGCATTCCCCAAATTAAAACCTACAAGAGACCTCTCAATGTGATCTAAGGCCAATCGGCCTACAACATTAACTTCTGATGTGTAAGATCCATCGTCAAGTTTAATGTTAATTTTCATATTTTGTCGCGCTTTCAAACATGCGTGAAAGAAAGTAGTATTACAATCACCATCCTTATGTCATTTCACCCTTGAATGTTGTTTGTAACATCTTTCTATCTCAAGCAGCCTCTCGGACAGGAAGGCACGTTTGTCACACAACAAGAGGAAGGTACCATCCTCCCATCTCTGTTTTAGTTGATCCTCCAATCTATCAATTTCCACCTAAAGCGTTTCCACCGAGTTATCCACAATTGGATTACTGATAAACCAACGAGGGATCTTTGCCTTGAGTCGCTTCATCCTTCCAGCCAGCCCAACCCATGCTCTCCCTTCTGTTTCCTACTCCCAATAATTCCTCGTCATTTGCATAAAACCATCCAAACTCTTCCAATTAGCCGAGTACATGAAGGACATATTCTCGTGGTCCCCTTGTTTAAGCTCCACCAAAAGTGGGGCATGATCCAACATAACTCAAGATAGGTGTGAGATAGAAGATCGAGAAAATGAATCTAACCTTTGGATGTTAGATAAAAATCTATCCAGTCGACTCCAGGTGTGCATATTCCCTTCAAGATTTTTACACCTGGTGTACTTGCACTCGCTGAAGCCCAAATCCAAAAGCCCCATACAAGATATAAGATTTCCCAAATCCAGCATACCATTGGTAGATTCCCCCGATCCACCTCTCTTTTCCGAAACATCCACAATTGTATTGAAGTCCCCACCAATAAACCAAGGGACCCCACTAGATCAAATTATTCAATTCATTACCAAAGGTCCCTTCTTTGGTCCATAACACTACTAGCGTAAATGAAGAAAAAATATTTCTCAATACCTTTGATCCCAATCTTCACCGTTATACACTGACTCGTTGCCTAAATCAGATCCAACTACAGATTCCTTTTCTAAAAAATCCAAACGTGTTTATTTTCAGGTTGACCATGCAATAAATTTCCAAACCCCATCTTATTCGCGAAGTATCCAATTCTTCTGGCATCCTGTTTCGGTTCCCAAGTGACAGCCAAAGAGAAACCACATCTACGAGACTCAGAAGCCAAGAATTCACATTGTTCATGCACTCCCAGCCCGCGAGAGTTCCATATGGTCAATGAAAACATTAGTAGATGAAGCTCTCGGCCTTACGTCCATTATCACCTGATCTCGGGGAAAATAAACTCCTACAACACTCATCCCTGGATATCGAGCGTGTAACCGGTGTGGAAGAGCATTTTGAAAAGGAGCCTTCTTTGGAACCTGAATCTTCTTTTTCAAAGGAATATCTGCTTCTTCAAAGAGTGAAATCCTATTAAGCACAGATGAACGAGGTAACACTAGAATCACCTACTCCTAAAGAAAAGAATCCAACACTAGCAGTGGAGTCGAGCTAGGGGAAGAAATGATTTCCTTCGACACCCAAACTGGAAATTTGCACCTCAGCAGATTATTCAAAACACCTTTATAGAATCCCATCATGATTAAGAGATATGCCTTGAGGGTTTCACGATAGAGCAGATCAGAAATTCAAAACTAGAAGAAGGTGGTGATAACTCCCTAAGAATGCTCAGAAGAACACATGCAAAACTGGCGGTCCTTCTACCTGAGAAAAGGGAAGATACCGTCTTCAACATCGGCTCCGATATACCCGCATCCGAGGGCACTGACAATGAGTCATCGGTTTACAACGGTAACAAATTGGCCACCTCATAAAAGCTAATTCCCATTTCCGATGCGTTCCCGACCATGTTCACAAATTCAAAAAGTGTCTCTGGCCCGTTGACGTTTTCCACCTCCACCGAAGAGGACGATGGCCTATCCCGAGGCGTCGACGCCACACCATCGACTCCCTGTATGGCCATCTTACCACCATGGATACCATCATCCTCGGGTGAAGAAGAGACCTGACAAGAACTATGAGCATGCGGGGGCCCCTAACTTCGCGGTCTTGCCTTCACCTTCCCCTTCCTACAGACCTCCACCGAATAACCTTGAAATCCCGAAGTATATGAAAACCTTGGCGAGGCGAAGCCTGGTACACCCACCACTGCCACAATTTTAACCCCTCAAGAGACCTTATGAGCAGTCAAGAATGAAGTTTCATCGATAAATTCATCTCACCACAAATATATGGATTAGCTACCTCCAGCAGTACCTCTGTTTTCGGATTAGATCAAAGGAAACTCCCCAGGGAGTCACCCACCGCCTCTAAAATTGATGGTTTATGGAACGGAAAGGGAGTCCTAGGAGCTTAATCCAAACAGCAGCCAGAATAGACAATTTTCCATAGTGACACTCCCAAGACCATCAAGAAAGAGTGAAATGCCGGGAACCACAACGCCTTTCCTCCCTCACCCACGCTCGAACAAAATTTTCTTTTATGAAGAGGTGAATGAAAAATGCAAACTAAGATAATTCCACTTCAGTCGCTGGGTGTTAGAGACCCCAAGAATCCACAAATTCCCAGAACACCTCCAATGAAGGTTTACTGGGACCGAAACGTGCCACCAATGAAATATTGTGAAACTCACAAGCAACCTGGATCTCCTTTTCTGAAACCACCAGGACTGGAGCTCCATCCAAAATATTCACACCTCTGTGCTCTATCCGAATCGGTAGAATATTGTGCAGCCCCTTAACACACACATCAATTCCCCCATCGACAACTTCCGCATCTGACCCCCCAACAACAACCTCTTTGAAAGACTTCTCCATTTCCTAGGATATAAATAATGGTAATAACTTTGAAATTTATAATAAGGGTAATATAAGAGAATAACATAGTGGGATATATTTATGTTATTATATGAAATTAGTTGATTATGTATCTAGTATACAAAGACACTATGCCTCAACAATCTTTGTGCATGTATATATATCAAATATATTTATTATTCATATAAAAGGATTAAATATTTATATATAATATGATTGAATATTTTCATTTTCATTATCAGATTGTGGTTTTTTGATATCTAGATGATGAAACATAGATGAAAACCCTTGAGTAGAAATATTAGAGCACATCCTAATTTATTTTAATGAAATGACTAATAATTTCCTGTCAAATACATCCTTATATTGATATTGGCCTATGGATACTACTATTTCATGGATTATGATTGGGGTAAAAACTTCAAAAGGATCATATTGGGTAATATCTCCATATTCACCTATTCATGATGAGTGGGCGTATGACCACATACCTGTATAAACAGTTTTGGTGGCTTGTAGTTTTTAAAATACACATTGTCATTCTGAACAATTATTATGAATTAAAAAGATATTCTATGAAAATCATTAATAAACTATACTGATATTTTATGACATTAATGTTTCGTTGGTTCAAATAAGGTGTCATAATTTTGAACATAAATATTTTTATTTTCATAATCAAATGAAATTTTCTAGGAATATTGATTCTTGATACTCACACTATTTTTTTATTTTATTTTTGGATTGAACCATGATGAATCCTAAAAAAATTAATGGAAACTCCAATACTATGAACATCCTCATGAGAACCCAAATTTAATGGGTGATGGGATGTACTATTTTTATGCCATTTTCACCCACCTTTCTCATTCATTTATATTTAATGTGATTCATTATATACCTTCAAATTACTTGAAGAAGAAAAAACTCTCTAATACGTCATTTTTTCATTAATATCTAGTATATTTTAGTTGATCCTCAGATCCTCTAATTTCTAATAAATAGTTAATATATATAAATGAAATTTCTTATTCTCCAAATACCATAAGGTGAAAGGTTATTTTGGTTTTGTATAGTTTTTATTGTGAAAATGATCAGTGTTGGACTTTTTTCATGATGATGAGGAACGATGAGATAATTAACTCCATTACATGGGAAGAGTTTAGGAAGGTATATTTAATATATATTTATACTTAACATTTCACACAAAAAAAGGAAATGAAATTTATATTATTGACTATAAGGAATATGAATCCATTATTATTTATGAGAAAAACTTCATCAAATATATAAGGTATAATTCTTGTTTTATCATCATTTCTGAAAGAGATGTTAACCAATTAATTTTTGTATTGACTGAAATTATCCAAAAGTTATTGGATATAAGAAACATTGATATAAAAAAATAAATTATTCAATGTGAAATAAATATAGAAATTGATATTGGAGATTATTTTTATTTATATAATTTTAGTGAAAAAAGAGAATGTTGTAATTTCTGGTAAATTAAAATAATTAAACCCATAATGGAAATAAAATTAGCCTTCCTTCAGGTCAAAAGTGTGAAATAAAGAATGAAGAATATATCCTTATGACTTCACCTAAAATTTTAAATTTTTTTACATGAATTACATCAAGAAATAGAATGTTCATGTGATGTGAAGAGTCTATCAAATGATTGTGAAAAAAATGATATAATGTTTCACTCTTACTCTAATGATATAATTGGAAGTAGTATTGAAATTACAAAAATTAATGATAAAATGAGAGGTATAAGGGAGGAAATATATTTTATTATCCTCTCCAACCCGAAGAAAATGGAGATATCATTTGATCACAACTAATTATGTGGGTTATGAGAGCGATGTGGTGAAAGGTACACACACTATCAACTCTATAATTTACAATATAAAATTTAATTATAGATATCCATACTCATTACTATTTGAATAATTTTCCAAGGGTGTTATGTCCCCAATAAAATAATTAAATGTTTAATTGGGAGTTATAATTCCTAATTCTATGAAGATCAGATTAAAATTCAATTATAACTCTATCGTTTCTCATAATATACATCTATAAAATTATGTTACTCCCCCAATAGTTGAATTTGATATGTTTTTGGGAATCTATTGGATATATCTATATATAAACCATTTCATTTTCTCATTAATGGAAATCAATATTTTTATTCCAAATAAAATGATTATTTCCATTAGATACAAGTATTATTATGAAAACTAAATGGAAATGACAACTTTTTTATGTGTGGTAATACCTATTCATGAGGGATATTTGTCTAAAATGATTGGGGATAAACTCTACATCAAGGATATGTCTATCATTTCATATTATGATTATGTATTTTTATTTTTCATTCAAATATTACTCTGAGTCATGATTTTATGTTTTCAATAAAACATAGAATTAGTTATACACATATTTAAATGATTCCATATCGGATGCGTACAATTCAGTTGTTCGAATTGAAGAAACACCTCCTAAAGAATTTTGATAATGGATTTTGGTTAATAGTTATACCATGATAGGGTGCACATGTTTTTTTAAAAGAGATATGTGTCTATGCATATTTCTAATGAATATTGAAGTCTTATGATAATCATTATCAATACAAGTGTCCTCTAACCTGTATTGATTAATTGTTTGATCAAAAATGAAAGGATCAAAAATATTTAGTGATAGTGATGCCTTTAAAATATTATAAAATGAGGGCAATTAAGTATTATATACATAAGAAAACATTTCTCATAAGTAATGGTAATTCAGATTTTATAGTGATTCCACTGGGAGATACCAATACCACTACAATTTCATAGATCTGATGAGCATAATCATTAGAAATTACCTCATTAAACTTATAGTAGTCTTTATTGATGGAATTCAAATGTATTCAGAGAGAATAAAAGATAATTAAGATAATTTGATGATGGAATTTAAAACCTTGAGATAGAATAATTTTTATTCTAAATTCATCATGTTGAAATTATTGATATAAATAGTTTCATTATTTTGTTGTAAACTCTTAAGAGAGGCTATATCCATAGGTACATCAGAGATGAAAGATATTACGAAATGTACTAGACCAACCATAGTGACCATGATATATAATTTTATAGGGTTTACATGATAATATATTTTTTTGTGAGGGATTATTCATAGCTAAAAATATGGAATCTAATTTTACATGTATGTGACCCATATTCCATTAGATATGTGAATGTGGGAAAAACTGTCAAGTAATATAAGTGAATACTAGTTAGTGAAAATGTTCTCACACTACCCATCAATGGATAAGGGATTTTTATCTATATTTATATATTGATGAATGTACTAGGATGTTCCCTCATTGAGAAGTATATTTTGATAACTTACGCCCTGTTCCAATTGAATGTTCTTGATAAAAATAACCTGACTCATGATTTGGAGTTCAAAGTAGTAATGTTTTCCTTAAAAAATTGTGGAATTGTATTTATTATTAATGAATTGATATATATATATATATATATCCTAAAAAAGGTATATATTATCCTAGAAAGAGCTATATATTCTGAAAATTATATTTTTGGAGTCGATTAAGGATTCTGACAACTCCAAACATTACTACATTGGGAAGGTGAATAATGAGGTTGTACTCTAAGATATAAAAACGTGCACATTTCTACATGATGATGTTTGAAAGGGATCTAATACGGATTAATTTTCCGAAGTAGTATCTTGAAATAAATATTAAAGAGGATAGATTGTATCTTCCATTGATTAATGTTTAACAATCCATCGATTTTAGGATAAAAATGTTCAAATGGAAGATATAAAACTAACTAAGAGGGAGATAAAGGTTTCTGAGTTCAATATTAATTATAATGGAAAGAAAATTTTTAATAAATGAGTATGTGTCACATAAATACCATATTTTTACAGGTTCCCCTTCAACCCTTAAAAGGGGGATTGTCAAAAATAATAATAAAAAAAGAAGGCCTTCAGGCCATTCAGGACATAAATACTATATTTTTATTAGGTGATTTTGGATAAAGATCGTATTTTATCATTGTATATTCATCATAGATGTGTGAAGAAGTGTTATTATCTTCTTCAGTACTTCTATTTGGAAAACATTAAATGAGGTATAATAGAGTATATATTAAGATGACTAATATGTCTTCAATTTAAGAATTATGATATATTTTTTATATCATGTTACACCAACAAACTATACCTGATTGGAATTTTGAGAACATCATTACGGATTTCTTCGTAGAGCTCCCCATTTCATCTAAAGGGAATAACTCTATTTTTTTTCTTGTCAATAAAATTTTAAATTCAACACATTAAATTGAAATTAATGAATATTTATCTCCAGATAAACCTACTATGATATAAAATAAGGATGTTTTATTATTTCCATGAGTGACACATGTTATTGTATCCAAGGCTGGACCGTGCATAACAATTTCCCTAGACCAGTATTCAAAATGTTTCCCTTTCATTTACTATAAAACTAGAAATACAGTGAATAAAAAACAATGAATAAAAATAAGAAATCCCATGAACAAAAAATAGTATCTTCACAGATCTAATTTCAAAAATAATAATGATAATCATTATAAAGTTATAGAATTTTCACAGGGATGAATTTGTAATTGAGTTTAGTTTACCAGGTCTGGAGGTTTCGAAAGCATCGCCTATAGCATCCTGCCTTTTTATCACATAAACTTTCATTAAATTTTACAAAACTGAGGATCTTTAAGTTTTAGTGTCTTGAAGACCAGGAACTTAAGACATGAAAACATAAAACATTCTTCTTGAATACTTGAACGGCTTCTCCTCATGTTCATCCTAGGATCATTACTGCATCTCATAACCTGAGAACGTACATCAAATGAAAGGGTGAGCAGAAGGCCCAGTAAGGGAAACAAGGGAAGCATTTTACATGTGAACTTGAGATACTTCAATAAGGTCATGAAAAGAACATTAAGGCATGAGAAAGAAATCATGAGGCATATCATAATAAAAATAACATTTTTCATAACTTTAATATGTGGCTGCAACATTTAATATTGACAATCATTTCATTTCACCAAGGTACATCCCCAAGGTGTCATTAAAAATTACCAAGGTTATTCACCAAGGTATCAGTCTAAAAAGTCATCTCTAGAGATTAAGTCTTTACCCAATGCATTAGAGCGCTATCTGGGCGCATCTTTGACATGTCTTTATTATCATGTGAGCCACATATATCATCATAAATAATTTCATATACAACCCATATAGCATAAAATAAATGGGTTTCATTTCATAATCATAACGTTTTAAAAACTGCTTTAATGACATGATCATTATGTCACTTTAAACCCACGGAAAGGGAAAGCGGGTTTCATGTATGAAAATCCCAGAATTTGAAATAGAACATTTTGATATATATGTTAATACCCCTATATAAATAACAGATTTGATTATTCACTTAATAACATATAATAATTTTGAGAAAAATAGAGAGAGGCATTTTGAGACGAAAATTCTGCAGCATAATGGCTATGTTACAGGGTTTTAGAAAACATTGAAAAGAGAGGGGACATGGGTCACCCACTCATAAATGATCCATAAAACAGTAGGGGGATAGAATATAAGGGATATGAATCATGGTAATGAAATTTTAAGGACATACCATTTGAAATGAAAAACATGGAAGTAAGACAAAAATAAGATTTCTCTTATAAAAATTTGGCAGCCTAACGACATCACTTAAACATCAATAAAAAATGATTTGACAAGATCAAATAGGGTCTCTCATCATATGATCATAATAGATAAGTATTAAAGATATAGAGATCATATCCCATCATAACGAAAAGGAACTTGAAAGACATGACATGAAAATAGAACTTGAAAAATGAGAAGTGTGAAAGAATCCCTTAAAATTTCAGCAGCCTAACGGCATCACTTAAACTTCAATAAAACGAAATGATGAGAGTAAGAGGGGATATCTCATCATGTAAAAATGAAAAGGGAATTAAGAGGAATAGATAAGAACATACTCTCACATAAGAACATGGAGCATAACAGGAATGACATAAAAGAGATTACATGAAAAGAAAGAGAGAGGTCGAATCCCTTACCTTAAAACGTAACTCTTAAAACTCAATGGATTGGACCTTGAGGGCTTAGGGGCACCTTGGGAGGACTCCTTAGGAGTAAAGGAGACCAGAACATCGTTAGGGAAGAGTTGTGAGTGAAAACTAAAGGAGGAACGGGTGGGTATTTATAGGGAAAGTGAGGGGACAAGGCATTAATGGCCAAGGGACACCTCACAAGTGCTTTTCTCAAAACCATGTGCTCTCCCATGGAATTTAACATGGAGTTAGGCCACATGGGACCCCCAATACAATATTTCATCACCTTTGGCCAGATAAACCTTAAAATCTCTCATGAAATCCTCATGACACAGTTATGATGTCATTAAACATACTGAAACCCTAAAACTGCATTTTTACTATTCACTGAAAAATTCATCTTTCTCAGAAAAATCCCAAAATTTCACCTTAACCAAATATCGATGCTCTAATTACATTTATGAACTCCATTTTATAAAAATAATTTTCTAAATATTTTTAATTTAATTTTTAAATAAAAACACTATTTATCGCGAATTCATTTTTTTCAGAAAAATCCACAAAAATTACCATAACATAATATCGATGCTCTGAGTTCAAAAATAAAATCCATATTATAAAAATAATTTTATATTTTTTTTAATTAAATTTTTAATTAAAAACTCTATTCACCCGAAAAAACTAATACTTGACAAATAATTTATAAAACCGTTATTTACCCATTTTATTGAATCTCATTACTTAATCAAGGTGTCTAAATTATATTAAAACTTTCTTTAAGTGAGATTACAAATTCATTTGGAAACATTACTAATCCTAATCATAAAATCACTATTCATAATTTACTATTGATCAAAAATTATGTTGATCTTATTAGACTCTAAATTTCATACTGAACATAATTGTAGAAGACCATTTTTTGAAAATCATTACACATTTTTATTTATTTAAGGTTTACATAATCATTTTTAAAATATCCTTTCTCTAAAATTCATCAAAAACATGCATACTATATTTATCCAGACATTTGAAAATTCATAAACTTCATCATAAAAAGAAATCAAAAATTTTATTTAAAACAAACGGTTACACATGGCAGTTACGGTCTCCTTACATAGCCCCTTATCACACCAGCATAGGACCTAAGTGTAAGGTGTGCTAAGGTGAGATAATCTGAGGGAGGCTCGACCAACATTGCACGAGTAGTAATTTCTATTAGTTTGAACTTATCGCAAAGGCGATTCCGTTCTAGCTTTACATGATGATGTTCGGCTTGGGTTTGGTCCAGAGCAAAGCCTAATGGTGCAACCTCCTTCCCAAGTTCTGTTAGATGGGCTTCGATCGGTCCAAGACTACTGCGTGAGGCCATAGATTCTTATTTCTATATTAATTAACCATGATTACTTGTATTTAGATAAAATAATCAAAACGTTTAGTTCCCAGTGTTCATATTGATCAATGGTCATATAACAGTCAAAACCCAACGGTCTCATTTTAATTATACTCATGTTATCAAATGAAACAGATTTGTTGAGTATCAAAAATAAAATAACACACAAAATTATGGAACACGATTTATTCAAAATTTCAGGTCGTTACAATCACCCCCCCCCCCCCCCTTAAGAAATTGCGTCCTCACAATTTTTTTAAAATTGGGTTTTGAAATTTCATTGAAAGACCCACATCGAAAAAGGAGTTAGAAAAACTATTACTTTAAAAGAAACAAAGGAAAGTACAAAGGTCACCCGAGTTAACCCATACAAGGATTCCATAGAGGAAAACATGGATATGGAAGAAAAAAAAGGGTCAAGTTTTTGGGGAGATTAATAGAAAACATGATTAGGAGAAAGTTAACCATACGAAAATCCCAAACTTATGATGTGGGTAAACGGTCATTGATTACCTAGTAAGAAATGTAAACCAACAACGTTTTTGTTTTACGTTCCTTTTCATAATATTGTGGAATTCATTTACTATATATAACAAAAACATAAGAAAATATACCTATATTCATGTAGAGTTTCATCCTTTAATAAGTCTCTACCAAAACTAATCTTTTCTCCAAATTATGAGAATTCAAAAACACTTGGTCTCATCAAAACACAAGAATGATTTTCTAGAGAATCAATTATTCCACAAAAGAAAAACTATCTATATTTAAACATTACACCCAAAAACAGAAAGTGTAAGATAAAAAAACTCTTCAAAAAGAAAGAATCCCATAGGAATGGAAACTACTTTTAAATCTTCAAAGTTCCATGGTACTACCCAAATTTCATCATAGAACATTCCATAAATAACGGTCCTTAAAATTCCTCAAAATAAACCAAACTAAGATTGAAACCCAAATACAAGGACTTGATAACATAGTCTTCCAAAATAAACTTCATTGTTCATCTCCAAACAACATCAACCACTCCTAACATCATCTAACAAAAGTAGCTAACCGAAACATATTTTACCCAAGATAGGTTAATCATTCCAATAAGAAACATAAATTACTATAAGTCCTCCTTAAATTCATCAATTCTTCAAAATATATGTCAACCTTACTCCTCAATGAAAATACCATAGTAATCTATTTACCTCGATCCTATAGGGTCCCCAAAATAGTGAACGTCTTCCAAAATAATAATCATCTTTTAATACCCTAAGCATCTCTGTCATATTAATACGACAATCATCGCATTTCCTATCACATTGGTTGTTGGGACATGTTCTTCCATTTCTCACCATTAACTAAGAAGAGAAAGTATAATTAGGGGCTTAAATACTTAGCAAATAATCATGAAAAGGAACTAAATGCATATAAGGATAAATTTTAGAAGAAAATTATACCCTAAATTTTGATCCCCTATGTCCCCATCTAGGTTATCCATGATCATATATTCTTATGTGAATCTTTATTTTATTTTATCTTTGTTCCTTTAACAATGGTCCATACTAATCTTATGAATTTACCATAGCATATCCTCCAGGAGTGTCGTAAACAAGAGTGCAGCAAGGCCCATTGTTGTGTACCAGTTCCCATTTGAGTCTATCTCAAAGCAGTGTTTTCCGGTTTTACCCCTATGTACATCTGTGCCAGAGCCACCTCTACCTGCTCATATCCAGACAGAGATGTATTTTCTTGGAAACCCATTACTCAATACTCAGAAAAATAACAGGAAGATTCCCTATATATAAACTTTTCTATAGGCTTCTTCCTAAAGTTTTCATATCCTAATTTCCACAAATAACTAAACCATCCTCTCATACCAACTATAGAATCCCGCCTTTTTATCACATAAACTTTCATTACATTTTACAAAACCGAGGATCTTTAAGGTTTAGTGTTTTGGAAACCAAGAACATAAAACATGAAAACATAAAACATTGTTCTTAAATACTTGAAAGGCTTATCCTCATGTTCATCCTAGGTTCATTACTGCATCTCATAACCTGGGGACATACATCAAAAGAAAGGGCGAGAAAAAGGCCCAGTCAGGGAAACAAGGGAAAAATTTTACATGTGAACTTGAGATACTTCAATAAGGTCATGAAAAGAACTTTAAGGCATGAGAAAGAAATCATGAGGAATATCATAATAAAAATTACATTTTTCATAAATTTAAGATGTGGCTGCAACATTTAATATTGACAATCATTTTGTTTCACGAAGGTCCATCCCCAAGGTGTTATTAAAAATTGCCAAGGTTATTCACCAAGGTATCAATCTAAAAAGTCATCTCCAGAGATTAAGTCTTTACCCAATGCATTGGAGCGATATCTGGGCGCACCCTTTAAATGTATTTATTATCATGTGATCCACATATATCATCATAAATAATTTCATAAACAACCCATATAGCATAAAATAAATGGGTGTCATTTCATAATCATAACGTTTTAAAAACTACTTTAATGACATGATCATTATGTCACTTTAAACCCATGGAAAGGGAAAGCGGGTTTCATGTATGTAAATCCCAGAATTTAAAATAGAAAATTTTGATATATATGTGAATACCCCTGTATAAATAAAAGCATTCAGTATTCACTTAATAACATAAAATAATTTTGAAAAAAAAGAGAGAGGCATTTTGAGACGAAAATTCTGCAGCATATCGGCTATGTTACAAGCTTTTAGAAAACATTGAAAAGAGAGGGGACATGGGTCACCCACTCATAAATGATCCATAAAACAGTAGGAGGAGAGAATATAAGGGATATGAATCATGTTAATGAAATTTTAAGGACATGACATTTGAAATGAAAAACATGGAAGTAAGACAAAAATAAGATTTCTCTTATAAAAATTCGGCAGCCTAATGGCGTCACTTAAACTTCAATAAAAAATTGTTTGACAAGATCAAATAGGGTCTCTAATCATATGATCATAAGAGATCAGTATGATAGATATAGATATCATACCCCAACATAATAAAAAGTAACTTGAAAGACTTGACATGAAAATAGAACTTAAAAAATGAGAAGGGTGAAAGAATCCCTTAAATATTCGGCAGCCTAGCGGCGTCACTTAAGCTTCAATAAAACGAAATGATGAGAGTAAGAGGGGATCTCTCATCATATAAACATTAAAAGGGTAGTAATAGGAATATAGAAGAACATCCTCTCACATAAGAACATGGAGCATAAAAGGAATGACGTAAAAGAGATTACATGAAAAGAAAGAGAGAGGTCAGATCCCTTACCTTAAAACGTAACTCTTAAAACTAAATGGTTTGGACCTTGAGGGTTTAGGGGAACCTTGGGAGGACTCCTTGGGAGGTAAGTAGACCGGAAATTCGTTGGGGGAGAGTTGGGAGTGAAAAATAAAGGGGTAAAGGGTGGGTATTGATAGGGAAAGTGAGGGGACAAGGCATTAATGGCCAAGGGACACCTCACAATTGCTTTTCTCAAAACCATGTGCTCTCCCTTGGCATTTACCATGGAGTCAGGCCACATGGGGTCCCCAATACAATAATTCATCACCTTTGGCTGTCCAACTTTTAAAATCTCTCATGACATTATCATGACACAATTATGATGTCATTAAACATACCGAAACCCTAAAACTGCATTCTTACTATTAACTGAAAAATTCATCTTTCTCAGAAAAATCCCAAAATTTCACCTTAACCAAATATCAATTCTCTAATTACATTAATGAACTCCATTTTATAAAAATAAATTTCTAAATATATTTAATTTAATTTTTAAATAAAAACACTATTCATCGAGAATTCATTTTTTCAGAAAAATCCACAAAAATTACCATAACATAATATCGATGATCTGAGTTCAAAAATAAAGTCCATTTTATAAAAAAAAATTATAATAATTTTTAATTAAATTTTTAATTAAAAAACACTATTCACCTGAAAAAACTAATACTTGAATAATAATTTATGAAACTGTTATTTACCCATTTTATTGAATCTCATTACTTAATCAAGATGTATAAATTATATTAAAACTTTCTTTAAGTGACATTACTAATTAATTTGGACACATTACTAATCCTAATCTTAAAATAACTATTCATAATTTACTATTCATCAAAAAATACGTTGATCATACTAGACTCTAAATTTCGTACTGAACATAATTGTAGAAGACCATTTTCTTGAAAATCATTACACATTTTTATTTATTTATGGTTTACAAAAATATTTTTAAAATATTCTTTATCTAAAATTCATAAAAAATATGCATACTATATTTATCCGGACATTTGAAAATTCATAAACTTCATCATAAGAATAAATCAAAATCTTTATTTAAAACAAAGGGTTACACAAGGTAGTTACGGTCTCCTTACATAGCCCCTTATCACACCAACATAGGACCTATGTGTAAGGTGTGCTAAGTTGAGAGAATCTGAGGGAGGCTCGACCAACATCGCACGAGTAGTAATTTCTATCAGTTTGAACTTCTCACAAAGGCGATTCCATTCTAGCTTCACAGGATGAAGTTCGGCTTGGGTTTAGTCTAGAGCAAAGCCTAATGGTGCTACCTCCTTCCCAAGTTCTGTTAGATGGGCATCGATCTGTCCAAGACTACTAGGTGAGGCCATAGAATCTTCTTTCTATATTAATTAAACAAGATTACTTGTATTTAGAGACAATAATCAAAACGTTTAGTTCCCAGAGGTCCTATTGACCAATGGTCATATAACAGTCAAAACCCAACAGTCTCATTTTAATTATACTCATGTTATAAAATGAAATAGTTTTGTTGTGTATCAAAAATAAAATAACACACAAAACGAGGAAACAAGATTTATTCAAAATTTCGGGCCGTTACAACACCGACCTTACTAGTGATGCAAAATAGACTTTGGCGGAGATGGCATAACAAATTCTAACACCAGTAGTAAAATATACTTCAATAGAGCCCAAAATCGATTGGTTGCAAAACCAAAACCAAAATTTTCCCCAAAATTTCTTTATCCCAGAAAAAAGGTTGCAATTTGATTCTCCTTCAACTGGAGAGCGAGGTGGATGGATCTCCATTGCTGTGCAAGGGAGTCGACCTATGGTGAGATTTGGTCAGTGGCAGTGCTCGGCCTTCTGGTCATTCAGGCGGCACAATCAAGATTCAACAGCTCCGACGAGCTTGTGGTTCTTCTATAGTGGATATTGGCATTCCAGATCTGGTGACCTTGGGTATTTTGCGTTGGTAATCGCAGTGGAAATGAGCTCCGAGTACAGATTCATCAACACACATCGCTGATCGAAGTCCATGTGTGAAAATTAGGTATGAGAGAGGGCAACGGTAGAGGTAGAGTGAGGCGGGGCGAGGCAGAGGAGATGAAGAATTTACTAATCAGAGGAGGTGTAGTGAGATGAGGCGGGGATGGGAGGAAGATAGGGGTGTTTCCCCCTTCTTTTTTTCCCTAGCCCGAGGGCTCGCTGGGCTCAGCCTCGGGCCTGTCCTGATTGTATCTCGTCAGGATCTACGGTTTACCACTATGTTATAGATAAATATTAAACAATATTTGAATAATGAATTGAACATGATCAATAAAAAACACCTTAGATGGAGGTTCAGTCTTATAGGATAATTCATACAATAGACGAAATATCTAGAGAAATTTATATATATTAAAAAATTTGTGGGGATAAGAAACATTCCATATTCATGATTTCATACAATAATAACATTCTCCCATGAGTTCAGATGACACCTTATGTATCTGACAATAGAATTATATGAATAAATCTAATCTTATGGGATTATGTTATAGAAAAAAAAAATAGGGACCTAAGTTAAATTAAGAAATTACAAATTTGTTTAGAGTAATTCAAAATAATTTCTAGTCATTAAAAGGTCATCTTAAAAGTTTTGTTGACAAATGTTGCTGAGATTTTGAGTTTCAATTTGGAGACATGGTCTTCCTATTAGTATCTCCTTGTAAGAAGGTTATGATATTTCGAAAAAATGGAAATAAAGTAGAATAATATTTCAATACAATTGAAATTTTCTACTATTTTATTAAATTTTATTTTCATTTGGCACTACCACCAAATCATTCTCATGTTTATAATGTGTTTGAGGAATTTCTCATGTGGGAGTACATACATAATCCTTAACATGTAATGAACCAAAAAGTTATACCAATATAAATATTTTTATTTTAATTGCAATAACCGAACATGTAGATCCCTGGTATTTTATGAAATTATTTTTCCAAAAGAATTCAATTCCATTGATGTATTAAGTTACATGCACACTGATGTTTTAATAAATCATGATACACAAACAGTAAAATTATTTAAAATTGGAAACTATAAAATAACCATCTAATTTGATGGTATGAATATAAATAAGCACATATTTAAAATTAAGAATAAAATTTTAATATACAAAAATTTATTTATAATTAAGAATTTATTTTTTGTAATGGATAATTTTTTTCGAAAATAAAATCTCTTACAAAATCTGATTCTTATTTTCGATGAAAAAGTAATAAAATTAATTTATGAAACTTTTATAGATTTTTATATAAATAAATTTTTTAATCATCATGTTTAAATTATATTAATGTATTTTTTTTATTTTTTATTAAATGTTTATATTTTTAATGAAGATTAAAAAGTACTAATTTTTTTATAAAAAAATGACCTTTCATTTAAAAAATTTACAAAGTTCCATCATTTATTGATTTTTTTAAAGTAAAACTCAACCAATTATATATTTATTAATACAAAAAAATATCATTGGTATCAATTTAATATAGATATTTTATATTAAAAATATCTATACTTATGAAAATGATCTCCTTGGAAAACAGTTTTTTCATCATGTCTGTGAGATTAATTTTAAATTAAAATTCTCCACTTATTCTAATTAAATTTTAAAAGAAGGATTCAATAATTTTAATCGGAATAATAAATATTATATAATAAAATCAATTTATGTTTTGGTCCAAATAAATAGTAAAATAGTAAAAATTATTTACTAGGTTTAATGTTAATGAGAGTTTACTGAGGGTTAAAGAAAAAGCGCATGGTATGAAGTGACCTAAAAGCATTTTAGTTTCATAATTTAGATCCATATTTAGACCCTTATTATCTTATTATTTAAA
Source organism: Viscum album (assembly GCA_963277665.1). Lineage (NCBI taxonomy): Eukaryota > Viridiplantae > Streptophyta > Magnoliopsida > Santalales > Viscaceae > Viscum > Viscum album. The sequence continues at coordinate 2,086,127,985 of OY728122.1, read as the reverse complement.
TTAATGTTCTTTTGGGACACTTTCCATAAAATGTACCACTGAAATAATATGAGTAATGAAAAAATACAAAATATCACCCACATGCTTTTAAATTTAAATTTAGTGATCAAATAGGGAAAGTGGAAAATTTTAATGAATAATAATAATAATATTGATGTTAATGAAATTTATATGATGAGGTTACATTATTTTTCAATTTTACTAGTTATATAATTACATTAAATTCTTATTTAATGCCACTATAGTAATTATTTAAATAAGAGAAAAATACGATAAATGATACTATAAAAATTTAAATTAATATAAATTGAGTGAATTATTTTATTAAGAGATTTTTTTGATAATTTTAACATTATATAATGTTTTTAAAATGATATATTAAAATTACACATTTTTATTTAGGGTTTTAATGAAAAATTAAATTAATATAATAAAATTAACAATAATGTTATATTATAATAAATAATATTTTATTAACTAATTTAAACATTCTAAAAATCCGATACTGTGATAAGTTATTATTATATGATTAAAAATATCATCTAAATTCAATTCATTAAGCATTTTTTATTTTATAAAAATTATATTGACTTCTAAATAGTAAAATTTTTGTTAATAAGGTAAATGCTAAAATGTGGTTTTTTTCATTTCATGTGTCTCTGTTCAAAGTAATTTTCCATCCAATAAGGATTTTTATATTAAAAATATTATTTAATATTTAGAACCAATGGGTACAAATTATCTAATATGTCAAAATTTATTTCTTGTCTTAAATGATAAATTCTATAGATAAATAGGCTAGTTATTGAAGTGAAAACTAAAATGTTAAAATTAAGGAAAATTTGAATTTAAGGGGGAAAATGTTTAAATTTTTTTAGTGTGTTTAATGTATGGTTCTACCATATAATCTATAAAATCATTTATTTTTAAATATTTAATGGACTTCTATTGAAAGTGAATTCACTTTATTGAATAGTTTTGGGTATTTAAAAAAATGTCACTTCTCTCTCATTATAAAAGGCCGCCTCCCCCCTTACTTATTAATAAATGATAGTACATTTGGATTTACAAAAACCATCCAAAATATCTCCCCACTATACTTTTTCTATATCTTCTATTATTCAAAAATGACCAAACCTTGGGTCGATATCAAGATATCCTAAGGATGTATCTCTAAGCGTTTGTAATTGTATTCACTGAAGTCTTTATTTTTATTTAAAATCATACAACCTTAATTAATGTTATTGTAATTACAATATAATAGCAACACTATATACCATATAATGAGGAGATATTATTTGTATGGGATAACAAATATTCATATATATTTTTTACAAGATCAACACACAATTTATAAATTAAAAAGGATACAAGAGTCAGAAAGATGGGTTTTTTTACAATCTCTATCGAAAAGATAATATAAATCAGTTGGAAGAGTGTCTAGCCAATTCATGCTCTAATGAACTCCTTTGTTAGCAAGAGCATCAACAACGACATTTGCTTCACAGTAGGCATGAGTAGCAATGTAATCCATCCCATGGAGCGTCTTCAAGCAATTCATCCAGCATATAGTGAGCGGCCAGGCCAGATGAATGATGCCATTCCAGATGGCATGAATGATGGGGGTAGAATCGCTTTCAATCCAATGCTTTCTCCAACCTTTTTGAAGCACAAACCCAACAGTGTGAATGAATCCAAGCATTTCCGCCTCCAGAGATGAAGAGTGACCACATCCAACATAGAAACAACCCTAACACTGGCCAGCTGAGTCTTTGAAGATATCACAACAACTGGAAGGTCCTGGATTTACTTTAGAAGCACCATCAACATTCACATTGATCCATCCCGGCATTGGTGATTTCCAGAAAACATCAAAGGAGCGTTTGGGCATAGGGTAGATTCCAGGAACACAGAGATGACGAAGGATCTCAAAATCACCAACCGAGTTGTTGCAACAGTCTTTCTGAATTGAGGCGGCTTCATGAATTGCAATAAGAATCCGAGATTTTCCTGAATTGAGACTAAATGAGCGATTATTATGAATGAGATCATTTCTAATGTACCAGATCTCATGGAGGAGTTCAGCCACTGCCGCAAGAAATATATTTTTAAACTGTAAAAAAGCTTCATGGCTAATATAATTTTTTAAAAACAATGAAATAGAGTCAGTTAAGATCCATCTACAATTGAATAATTCAAAAACATAATTCCATAATGTAGAGGCCGTAGCACAAGATAGAAAAAGATGATCAGTGTCCTCCCTGTGGTGATTACACAAGCGACATTTAGAACAAAGTTGGATGCCGAATTTTTGTAGCGTAATTTCAGTAGGAAATCTATTATGAGAGATACGCCAAATAAGGGTGTGACTAGAAGGTTTAATCCAAGGTTTATTGAAATGAATCACCCATATATAATTAGATTCATCATTATAAAAGGTATTCTTATAAAAGTTTTTAGTGTCTAGCATTCCATTTGGAACAGGTTCCCAAATAAGGAAGTCCCCATCAGAGGAAAAGTAATGATTATCAATAATCAGCACAATATAATCAGGGCGGTCATGTCTATGTAATTGTAAGACATCCTTTATAGACTGAATAGTATCATCAGGAATAAAATTGGGTGTTAACAGTGATATCAGGGGGTTACCACGCCATTTTCCACACCAAAAATTAATGGAAGAATCAGCACTGACCACCCATCTAGCATTTTCCATGATCTTATAGTATGAGTCTCTGATAGATTTCCAGATTCAAGAGTTGATGAAATTAGAATTCCACATTAAAAGTTTATGAAGGATTATATGGTTCAAAAAATCATAAGATTTAGAAGTATAATTGATAATATTTCAAGTTAGATGGGCCTGCAGAGCGCTATTGAACAAATTTAGATTTTTATGCCAATTCCACCTTTATCAAGCGGTTTACAACAAGAATTCCAAGGAATAGTGACCAGCTTATTTTTGAAAATACTTCCTGTCCAAATGAAGTTTTTAATGTATGTATTAATTTTCTTAAAGATTCCTATAGGCCATTTATAAATCTTAAGGGCGTAGACCATTTTACAAACAATGGAGGATTTGACCAAACATATTCGCCCAGCCATGGAAAGGGATTTACCCTTCCAATCAGAGAGCTGGTTAATAATTTGATCTATGATATTAGTAAAGTGGATAACTTTGGGTCTACCCCAAAAGATAGGAACACCATGATAGGAACACCTGAATAAGTGAATGGTAAGAGACCTTCTTGGATACCAAGATAAGTGTTAATGATAGATTTTCTTCTAACGGGAAAGTTCTTACCAAAAAAAAATATGATTTATTCTAGGAGATAGCTTGACCAAAAACTTCCTCATAGTGGGTTATGACATGCATGAAAACATGAATATTTTTTTGATCCCCTTTAAGAAATATAATAATATCATCGCAATATAAAAGATTATTAGGGGAATTTAACTTTTATGCAACTTGAATAGGCTTAATCTTACTTTGATCTACCAGATTGTTGTGGAGCCTACTTAGGTAATCCTTAGCAAAAACAAAAAGGATGGAAGAAAGGGGATCACCCTATCTAACACCTTTAGAGCATTTAAAAAACTTCTAGGAGTGCCATTAATCAGAATAGAGATGAAAGCTGAATGAAATAAAGACTTAATTCTTCCAATAAAGGTATCATTAAACCCAAAGTTTTTTAAGACTTTGAAAATAAAATTCTAGTCTATTGTGTCAAAATCCTTTCTGATATCTAATTTGATAGCCACACATACTCCTCTAGTGTTTTTATTTAAACTATTGGTATATTCTGAGGCAAGACAAATGTAGTCTTGAATGGAACTACCTTTAAAGAAGCCAAATTGATTCCAAGAAACAATTTTATTGCAAATAAGAGAAATTCTAATCACAATAATTTTGGTAATAATATTATATAGAGTGTTAATCAGGGCAATCGGTTTGAATTGATGGATCTCAGAGGAATTTTCATCCTTGTGAATTAAGGTTAAAAATTGATCATTGATTCCACGAGGTAAAGATCCATGAATAAAAAAGGTCCTGAAAAGTTTACAAACATCATTGTGGATAGTATCCCAATGCCTTTGAAAGTAACCATTATTTAACCCATCCGGACCAGGTGAACTGTCTTGATTAAGGCCAAAGACAGTGTCTTCAATTTCATGATTGAGTGGAATGCTTAAAAGAATTTCATTGTCTCTTTCATCCACCATTAAAGGAATGATATCAGGTTTAAGCTTAGTATTAATACCCGGGCCGTTAAAGATGGTTTAAAAGTATGAGGTAACATGGTCCGTAATGGCCTTTTCTAAATCAATGATTGATTCATTATGGATAAGCTTAGAAAGAGGACGATTGACCTTCCTAATTCTTTGAAGACAATTGTAAAATTTAGTATTACAATTTTCATCTGTAAGACATTTAGTCCTAAGCATTTGCTTACGAATATCATCCTTAAAAGTGAGCAAGGAGTTAAGTTTGAGGGAAATATTTTCTTCTAATTGAGGATCCATATTGAAATCTGAATTTGTATTTTGATTTTGAACCCTGCTAAGTTCACTTTCAAGATAGGAGATATCAAGATCTATTTGTGAGTTTGTAGTTTTACACCAACCTTTAAGTGCATGTTTAAGAATATTCAATTTGTGAAAATAAGAAAAGGAATCATTATGATGATTCATAGAATTCCAAGTGTCAAAAATGAAAGTGACACAGTCCGAATTTGAGGACCAAGCAATATTAAATTTGAAGGGAAGACCAGGCTTTCGATCATTCATAAGTAAGCTAACAAGGATGGTATGATGATCGGAGTTGAGTCTAGGTAGAGTTACACTGGATATTTTATCCCAGTTATCAAGAGCCTTCATGTTAACAAAATCCCTATCAAGATTACTGCCAACATTTTTGTTGTAGTGTTTTTTGTACCAAGTAAATTAAGCACCAACAAGGGAGATTTCAAATAGGCTACAATTTTCAATTGTAGACCTGAATTCCCTAGAGGATATAGAAAGATGCGAGGGGATAATTTTTTCAAGAGATCTAAGAATGGAATTAAAGTCACCCATAACTACCCAAGGTTCTTTAATTGCATTGGCTAAGTTAAGAAGTTCATTCCATAGAACTCTTCTATCATGATATCTCTTCCTGGAATAAACCAAAGTGAAAAATATATTCCTTCCATTCCATGAGAAATCAAAGGTGATTTGTTGTTCATAAATTCTAATGATGTTGATATTATGAAGGGAATTATGAAAAAAGATCCACATGGAATCCATCTGAGGACTATTTTGACAAGAGCAAAGAAAACTGTAATTAAGAGAGCCAAATCTCATGAAGTTTTTATTAAAATTGACATTAGGTTCTGAAATAGCAATGAGATGGGGATTATGGGTGTTTAAAAACCTCCTAAGTGTTGTGGAGGTATCATTGTTAGCCACACCCGGACAGTTCCAATATAGAAGATTCATATTTATTTGTTTTTTGGGTTAGAACCCTTCTTTTTTTTTGATTTTCCAGAACCCTTCTTCCATTGAGATCGGGTGACCATAGGGGAGGAAGTAAGTTTATGTTTTCTCTCATAAGTTTCAGAACTCTTAAGAGCATTTTCTTTCAAAACAGAATTTGAAATATGGTCAGTAATTGGAGTATTGACAGTACTGTCCAAAGAGGTATCACTCACAGCTCCATGATCAGTGTTCTGTTCGGTTGAAGGATTTATCTCTAATCCAACCAGAGTAAGTTTAGAATCTGGTGAACATTTATTTGGATTAGACAAAGCAGTAGGAGAATCTAAGGGATAACTGGTCTGGTTATGGGCCAAAATAGCATCTTGAGAAGGGGGTGACAATTTCCAGCTACTGTCCGGACATGTTCGGGATTAGCTAAGGATTTCACATCATTTTGGGCAGAATGATAGTGATATCCTTAGGTTTCAAGGGATCAGAAATGGGAATAGAAATAATAGGGTGAGGTTGAGACATTTCAAAGTTCTTTTTGTCAATATAGGGGCTGGAAACCAACCTTTTGTCCAAAGCAGTAGGAGAAGCTATAGGAGAACTGGTTTGGTTATGGACCAAAACAACAACTTGAGCAGGGGGGTGACAATTTCCAGCTACTGTCTAGATAGGTTTAGGATTAGCTAGGGATTTCAATTCATTTTTGGGCATAATGACAGTGATATCCTCAGGTTTCAAGGGATCAAAAATGGGAATAGAAGCAATAGGGTGAGGCTAAGACATTTCAGAGTTTTTTTTTCAATAGAGGGGCTAGAAACCAGCCTGTTGTCCAAAACAGACACAGGAGCTTGAGCAGACTCATGATGCAGTACAGAAACAACAGGCGTGTGTGATATGCTTTGTGGCATAAAAGTATTAACAATGTTATTAGTATCTGCACTAACAGCGGATATAGAAGTAGGAATAGTAGTCATATCAGCAGATTTGTGATGTTGTAACACAACTGAGTTCTATATGTCAATAGGAGGGTTGGACACTCCTTTGTTAACAGAAACAGAGTCAGTATGAAGAATAGGGGCAGAAACAGACATGTGTGTGATGCTGTGTGCAATAGTATTAGAAGCAGTATCAACATTAGAATCATAGGTCCCTATAACAGGATTTTCAGAAACAGGAGGACATGATTTAACATTAGAAGTGTGAAGAATAGAAATACCTGGATCTGCAACCTTTACCATGCCACTTTGTTTCTTATTAGAAACATCAGAGGGACCATTCAGCACTGAAGGCATTGAGTTCTCTAAGTCCCTACAAACAATCTCATTCAAAGAAGATGTACCAGAAATTGAAGCAATATTTTCTGAATTAGAAATAGTGTTGGGATTGTTCATGTTATGGTTATTAGCATCTCTTTCAGCCAGTATTTTTTTACATCCAATAACAGTGTTATCTTCCATTTGACAGGACTCTTCCTCCTCAACCAAATCTCCCCAAGATTTACCATACAAGGTTGTGAGGACATTGGATTTTCTAACCCAAATGTCTTGGTTTTTCTTAGGAAAGAATGATTTGTCTATGATTTTCTTCCCTTTGTTGGCATGTTTAATTTCCTTCCAGTCATTAACAGTTGTGTGGTCTATTTGTTTCCGAACCACCCTACAATTTTCATAGTTGTGTCCAATCAATTTGCAAACTTCACAAAAGGGTGGGTTTTTTTCATATTCAATGCTAAGTTCAATTATATTTTCAGGAGCATTGAAGCCTATATTAGTTGGGAGTTCACAAGCCAAATTAACTTCCACCATTATTCTATCATAGAGGCCAAGATCTCCATTCAATGTCCTCTGATCAATGATAATGGGGGTCCCTATTTGGGAAGCAATGTCATTCAGGATCTTCGGGTGCCAGTAAAACCAATGGATTCTATGTATTCTAACCCAAACATGTGCCATGTAATTTTTGTGTGTGAATGGGTTAAAAGAAGCATCCCAGTCTGACATTCTATGAAAGCCCAGTTTGAGCTACAAATTGACCAGTTTCCATACCTGATCAAGATCACCTTGAGTGCTGAAGAGGATGTGATAGTAGCCTTTACCAATGGGAACCATCTTCCATTTTGATGAGCCCCAGCAGTGAGAGATCCGGTTCTTAAGATCGAAGAGAGGCCAAGGCCGGTCACTTGTGTTATATGAGACTCAATCAAGAACTGTGTATTTGAACAGATGCTCCCTTTGCTTCAGGGCTTCCAGATCAGCGTCAACTAAATAGCCACTATATTCGGGCTTTTTAAAGATTGGTTTCTTTCAATCCTTCACGCTACTAAGATCTGATCCTTTCAAGGCATCACAGAAGGAGAATGGTAAAGAGCGAAGAGGGATTTCAAGGCTTCCCACTTCAAATTTTGAAGAACCAAGATCTAGATAAGCAAGAGTAGGAGAGGAAGAAAGCTCCCATGCCGTATCAAAGCTGGCCATCGGAGAATCTCAACGTTGATCAGAAAGGAAGATTAGGTTTTCCAGACGCCCGTTGGAGAACGCTGTGAGAGCTCCCATTTTTTCCTCTAAAGTCAACCATTACACTTGGTGATGTGTATGTGAGTGATGTTTATAAAAAATATTCATATCCACTTCTATCAAATGGAAAATGAAACTATCGAGAATGTGTGTTGTAAACTACTGCCTCACAAAACAATGTAAATTATTTTCCATGAACACCTCTAGTGGAAGGAAATAATGATCGATTTAAAATATTTATATTATATTTATGAGATAAAAATTCTTCTTTAATTATAATATCACATTTAACTTCTTACCATCTATTTAGTGGAAATTAAATAACATTACTCATTAGTACGGCGAACCTCCACCTCCAAATGTGAAGTGGTTCATTCTTCACCTAATATTTACGTAGAAATAAATAAAATTATGTATAATGAAAATATGTATTATATATTAAATAAAATTATTCTATAATTATATTATAGAATTTACCTTTCATTGGATTCATTCATCGATGAAATGGAATGAGTGTTCTGGAATATATATGACATACCATCTCCATGAATGGTGTATATCATTTTCAATCTCTAACATTTAACCATTACTATAAATAAATATAATGAATATATATATATATATAATATTTATATCATGGTAAATTTATACTAATAATGTAATAAAGATCACTGTAAATATACAGAAGATATGAAATGAAATGGTACATGAAAAAAAGATGTTATTACCTCAAAAATGATTTTAAAAAGGAATTTTTCTAAATGGGTAATAAAAGGTAAAATTTTATTCATATATGTTATGTTATATATAATAATGGTTATTTAAAAGATTTATAACAAAACTATATTTATTATATAGGAAGTTGAAGATATATAATGTAATTCAAGACTTAAGGAAAATGATTTTTTTCCCAAATTGCCTTCATTGAGAGATATGTTATATTATGCACTTATTTTCATCGTTGATGTGTATATAAGGACCCTTTTCATGTTTTATCTTGAATTTATTTATACTAATTATTTTTAAATTTTAATTTAATTTTATTCTTCCATGGGAAATCTATTTCATAATCTACCAATGTGGTTAATGTTTTATGTTACAATCTCATTATATTTCAAGACTATTTAGGATTATTCCTCTAATGAAGAAATATTAGGAAATAAATATCAGGAAAAGATTATTTTTCTTATCTTGTGGTTATCTAATGTATACATGTGTGTGTTTCCCACTCATTTATCTCTCTTTATGAACTCAATATATCAAAATAATTTTTCAAATGAAAAACGAATTTATTTCTCTCTTTAGAAAAAATCCTATTTTCATCCAAATTGATTTTTTAAAAAAATATATTCATGATTATTATATTTTTAATAAATGAGTTTTAAATTTATATATTTTAACATAATATTTTTTACCAAAAAAAAATAAAGGTAATCTGCTGGTTGTTTACTAAAAACATTCAATTTTCATTTTTATAAAAAAGATGAATGGAATATTTTTTTAATGTTTACATGATGATCAAAATTTTCCACCATAAATACAAATCAACCTTTTAAATGTTCAGTTGTATTTATTTATGATATTTTAAAATAAAAGGATTTAAAAATGAAATTATGAATATTTTGTTATTAAAAAAGTAATTTTCAATGAATAGTTATTTTTCTCAAGAAATGTCCCATATGATTTTATTGTCAAAATAATTATATATCTAATATAAAATCCTTTGATATTAAATAATCTCTATTGGGGATATGATAAAATTATAACATATTTATTATTGATCTTGATGGTTTATATATAAGATTAATATATTTTTGTGAAACTAATTTCTTTTCCATGGGTTATTCAACGTTGAAATGTTTATGAAACCCATTTCATTTCATGTGTTATGATATGATTAATGTTTTATAAATCACATTTATTTTCAAGGGTTCTGAAATGGGGAATTATTTATAATCTTGTGGGGATTTTTATTATTATTTGATTACTGGGACCCCTATCATCGTCCAATGAATTGGTTAATGATTAATGTTATATGAGTGAAATTGGTAAATGGATTTAAACCCCAAGCCTTAAAGAGGGTACACAAGAGGTTTTCCCATGACTTAAATTGGGTACACAAGAGGTTATTTAATGATTAATGTTGGTACATGGATGATTTTTATATTTTTAATATGTTATTAATTTATTTGTAGATTACATTGATATATGATTTTTGATTTGTAGGTTTGTGCCACAAATATATATCATTTTCCAATGTTATGATATTATGACTCATGTTATTCTATTCCATTATTATTTATGTCTTATGAAATATCTTGATTTATTCTATTACTCATTTTTATGATCCATGACCTTCAAGTTATTGTTTTTAGATGTTATTATAATGTTTTACTACCCTTATGGTTATGTTATTTTGATATCTCCAATTTTTACACTAATTGATCATTTGAGTCCATCATTTATTATTATTTTCTTTTCATATGTTACAAAGAAAGATATTATGTAAGTTAAGTCTAGAAAGGGTTTTAATAATGATGAATTTTGCGGTATATGGTATAGTTCACTTATAAAATCATAGTTTAAATATCCATGATTCCAAATACAATATAACATTATGATCCTCATGTATTTATTTTTTAAATTTAATGAATATTCATCCAAAAAGATGAAATATCCATGTAGGTTATTGTAGGCCACTATAACTAGTATAAAAAGAATGTTTTTGTTATCCATTGGAAACTAGGATGAGAAAACATTATCAAGATCCCTTAGTATATACATAAGGATATGTCTATGAATATGACTTGGGAAAACACTAAGGATATATAAAAGGATATTTAATAGTATAGGAAAATATCTAGTAATTTACGTGCAGGAAAGAAAAATCAGTTTCCATGAAATTACTACCCATTATAGATACTGAAGGTGTTGTGGCTGTAGTTTTACTAGGGGTAATAACTCAAAAAATGGAACATTAATCTACAGATGATTTTCACCTAGTGCACAAAAATAGTCCTTGTTTTTCCACCTGATTTGACACTCCCATGGGATATTCTTTGGGAATTGAAAGACACTATATGAACAACCTTTAAGGATTTAAATAGATGATGAATATGAATGAAAAGGTTTAAACCTTAGGTGCCATAGAATGAAAACAAGGGTTCATGATTTAGAAATATTATAAAACATTTCATGATTGAGTGGTTTTACACTATAAATATTGTATTTCACACAATTATTTTTAGTTTTAGTCCATTTTGGGAACTATATGGAACTATATTAACATTAAATGTGATGGATACTATGTTAATTAACAACTAAATTGGGTGATGAATGAAGTGAAGTGTATTTTGACTATACTGAATCATTTATCATGATATATTAATAACAAATTGATCCTTAACTAACTCTTAGACTCACAAATTATTATAATGGTGGATTTTATTGAGTTTTCATGTGGTGGAGACCCAAGTGGAAAGATGATTTATTTTTTTATCGGTAAAGAAATTGGGAAGATGAAATCATGGGGGCAGTAACAAAGGAACCAAAAGATGTTTTGTAACAACCCAAAGGATTTCAATAGAAAAATCCCTTCTTATATATATGTCATAAAAACACAAAATAATGAACTACTAAGTGATAAGTGACCCTTAAACATAATTTTGTCACCCCTATGTTTGGAATTTTAAAAATCCAACATACACGGTTATGTTCAAGATAGTTTTTGGAGTCTAATGAAACAAAAATATTTTTTTGTGAATAGTAACCTACCCTTATGAATAGTAACCTACCCTTATGAATAGAAACATGACCCTTATGAATATTTAATAAGAGGAACATTACCTATGAATAATAAAATAAAATTTAGGCATCTTAGAAAGTGACAATTTGACCTTAGTAAACGTTTTTGGTATTTTATAAGTCATAAATAATTAAATATAATTAATTAATTAATTTCAAAGAATATTTATTTTCTTGTAATGTATTCATAAATTATTGAATCAATGTCTAATAGTTTTTAGATAATTTTATAAGACCCTACGTAATTTTTGAAAGAACTGCAAAATTAGTTTCAAATTTTAAAAACTGTTTTTTAAGTAAATTATGATTTTAATTAAATATTAAATTAATAATATTTAGAAAATTATTTTTGAAAAATGGAATTAATTTTTGGATTCTAAACTTAGAGAAATGGTTGGGGTAAATTTTTGGGATTTTTATGAGATACTTGAATTTTTGATGAATAGTGGAATCCGATAATTCACAATAAAATCTAAATAATGTATTAATTGAGTCATCGATGATGTTCTGTTGATATAAGCCCACATGGTTCGGGATTATATTATAAAATTACTATTATTGGTCATCCAAGACTCACTATTCCTTGTCTTTGGTGAAATTAATAAACTAATCAAATTTATATTAAGGAAACCCCTCTACCATCCACTATAAAAGCCACCCTTCACTCCCTCTTTTCCTCACACCTCTCAAGCTCCAAGACTTCTCTAACCTCTACCCTAGCATCTTCCCTAGAACCTCACCCGCGTCCAAAATCTTCTTGTCTCATAAAAAGACCAAGCTTAGGCCCTTAAGAAGGTTCTCAAGTGAAGGATTCAAGAGGTAATTTTCCTCCCTCTTCTCCTTTAATTTCCTTTCATGATCAAGTTCCTTTCTTGATATCTCCCTACCTATCTTCATTCAAATTGTTTTGTAAATCCAGTATTATATATATAATGCAATATTATGATTCTAATGGTATATTATATCACCCCACACCCTTTCCCTCTTCCTTTTATTTTATTAAAGAGAACGTTGTTCATGTGGTGATAATTTATCACCTTCAAAAATGACATGTTCTCTTCTTCCATTTCTACCTTAAATATGGTCATGAAACCATTTGTATGGTTGAACCATAATATTTTATTTGTATTATGTTCTATTTTACGTCCTGGAAATAACCTATGGCCATATTACTAAGTGAAAAGTTAAAATGAGTTCGTTGTGATCCAAAAACCCCTCAAATTCACCCAAATAATCTTCATTTAATTCTTATCTAATGATTCGTCCACATGGATCAAATATAACTCATTATAAAATCATTCAAGATTCTGTAATATCATTAATAAAATGTAATATCAGTTATGGATGTTTACCCATGATCTACCCAAACATCAATTTAAGAATACAAGTGGACCGCTCAAGAAAACCATGAAAACGAACATCCCCGATCAATGTTTTTAAACTCTATAAGTCATCCAAAGGAAAATAATATGAAATAATGAAACCAAAATGAACCCTATTCATGTATAAAAGGTTCTTAAATTTCTAATTAATGAATATAATGTCACTATACAGGACATTAAAGAGAAAGAGGCATTCGAAGTACAAGGTAAGGGGAAATCTCAAACCCAATTTTCTTCGTTCGGGTTCTCCCTCTTTCACTCCATTTTTTACATGGTTACTCATAAAAGATAATTTTTTCATCATTTCCTTTACTTTTTATAGGATATAAATGTTTTTACTGGTTTTTATTTCCATCAAAATGTCTTCCAAAAGAACTCTTCTATCAAGATCTCACATTTTACCTCTCATTAAAGGTTGATGGTTCTTGTATCAAGTATGTTGTTCCCTCTTTATTTTGTGAACCCAAAGCTTATGAATGTGTTGTTTTTAGATGAAACCCATTCCTTTCCATGGTTTAGTTATTTAAATGTTTGATATGTGTTCTATGTGGCAATCATGATAATGATAATGTTATGATGTGACGGGTGCGCCCGGAATTATATAGCGCAATATGAATGTTTAAATGTGATGAGTGCGCCCGGAATTATATAGTGCTTAAATGCATTGGGTAAAGTGATGAATCTCATGAGTAAATGTGAAATGATGTGTGAACATGATTCTAGCTTTGTTCACAAGTATGTGTGGTAGTTAACCACTAAGACATGATGTTTCATTTTTATGCATTGCCACATTTGAAGTCTTTTATTTATGCTCCTCTCATGTTCATGATCTTTTGCCTACATCATGATTATGCTCACCCCATGCTATATTGTTCTTATCTACCCTATTATTGTGCTTCTATCTCACCCCTTTTTATGTATATCCTCAGGTGGATACATGTACTAAGGAGAGGACAAGTGCTACTAAGAAGCTAGCGAAGAAGAAATTAAATAAATGTTTATGGTTGATGTTGTATTTGTTATGTAGGGTCCTAGATTGCCCAAGACACTAAACCTTTGGATCCTCCATGTGTAATACTATTGTGTTTTTTATCTTTAAAATGATGTAATAGTAATTTAAGAAAAGGCCGGGTTTCTATAGTTGGTGTCAAAGGAAAGGTTTAGTTAATTTGGGAATTAGGATTAGTAAACCCTAGAGATAACCTCTAGCATGAGAATAAGTACAAATATGTACATAAGAATATTTACCTAGGGATCCAATATGTTATGTTTTTGGTATAATTGTTTAAATGAATTAGTTATTCATGACGTTTTTACTTATGTTTTTTTCTAACCATTTCTATTTTAGAAAATGGTGGGAACCAGAAGAGGCAATGAAAGAGAAGTACCCTCACCTGTTTGTGTAAAGTGAAATTTCGGGGGCGAAATTTCTTAAGGGGGGAAGAATGTAACGACCCAAAGTATTTCAATAGAAAAATACCTTCTTATATCTATGTCATAAAAACAAAAAATAATGAACTACTATGTGATAAGTGACCCTTAAACATAATTTTGTCACCCCTATGTTGGGAATTTTAAAAATCCAACATACACCGTTGTGTTCAAGATAGTTTTTGGAGTCTAATGAAACAAAAATAATTTTTGGTGAATAGTAACCTACCCTTATGAATAGTAACCTACCCTTATGAATAGTAACATGACCCTTATGAATAGTAAATAAGAGGAACATTACCTATGAATAATAAAATATATATTAGACATCTTAGAAAGTGACAATTTGACCTTAGTAAACATTTTTGGTATTTTATAAGTCATAAATAATTAATTATAATTAATTAATTAGTTTAAAAGAATATTTATTTTCCTGTAATTTATTCATAAATTATTGAATCAATGTCTAATAGTTTTTTAATAATTTTATAAGACCCTACATAATTTTTGAAAGAACTGCAAAATCAGTTTTAATTTTTAAAAACTGTTTTTTAAGTAAATTATGATTTCAATTAAATATTAAATTAATAATATTTAGAAAATTATTTTTGAAAAATGGAATTTATTTTTGGATTCTAAAAGTTGAGATATTTTTGGGGTAAAGTTTTGGGATTTTTCTGAGATACTTGAATTTTTGATGACTAGTGGAATCCGATAATTCACAATAAAAGCTAAATAATGTATTAATTTAGTCAACGATGATGTTATGCTGATGTAAGACCACTTGGTTCGGGATTACATTATAAAATTACTATTATTGGTCATCCAAGACTCACTATTCCTTGTCTTTGGTGAAATTAATAAACTAATCAATTTTATATTAAGGAAACCCCTCTCCCCTCCACTATAAAAGCCACCCTTCACTCCCTCTTTTCCTCACACCTCTCAAGATCCAAGACTTCTCTAAAATCTACCCAAAAATATTCCCTAGCACCTCCCCCATGTCCAAAATCTTATGGTCTCATCAAAAGACCAAGATTAGGCCCTTAAAGAGGTTCTCAAGTGAAGGATTCAAGAGGTAATTTTCCTCCCTCTTCTCCTTTAATTTCCTTTCAAGTTCAAGTTCCTTTCTTGATCTCTCCCTACCTATCTTCATCAAAATTGTTTTTTAATTCCATTATTATATATATAATGTAATATTATGATTCTAATGGTATATTATATCACCCCACACCCTTTCCCTCTTCCTTTTATTTTATTAAAGAGAACATTGTTCATGTGGTGATAATTTATCACCTTCAAAAACGACATGTTCTCTTCTTCCATTTCTACCTTACATCTGCTCATGAAACCATTTTTATGGTTGAACCAGAATATTTTATATGTTTTATGTTCTATTTTATGTTTTGGAAATAACCTATGGCCATATTACTAAGTGAAAAGTTAAAATGAGTTCATTGTGATCCAAAAACCGCTCAAATTAACCCAAATAATCTTCATTTAATTCTTATCTAATGATTCGTCCACATGGATCTAATATAACTCATTATAAAATCATTAATGCTTGTGTAACATCATTAATAACATGTAATATCAGTTCTGGATGTTTACCCATGATCTACCCAAACATCAATTTAAGAATACAAGTGGACCGCTCAAGAAAACCATGAAAACGAACATCCCCGGTCAATGTTTTTAAACTCTATAAGTCATCCAAAGGAACATAATATGAAATAATGAAACCAGAATTAACCCTATTAATGTATAAAAGGTTCCGAAATTTCAAATTAATGAATATAATGTCATTATACAGGACATTAAAGAGAAGGAGGCATTCGAAGTACAAGTTAAGGGGAAATCTCAAACCCAATTTTCTTCCTTCGGGTTCTCCCTCTTTCACTCCATTTTTATATGGTTACTCCTCAAAGATCATTTTTTAACAATTTAATTTACTTTTTCTGGCATATACATGTTTGTCACTGGTTTTTATGTCCATCAAAATGTTTTCCAAAAGAACTCTTCTTTCAAGATCTCACATTTTACCTCTCATTCAAGGTTGATGGTTCTTGTATCAAGTATGTTGTTCCCTCTTTATTTTGGGAACCCAACGCTTATGAATCTGTTGTTATGAGATGAAACCCATTCCTTTACATGGGTTAGTTATGTACATGTTTGATATGTGTTCTATGTGGCAATCATGATAATGATAATGTTATGATGTGACGGGTGCGCCCGGAATTATATAGCTCAATCTGAATGTTTAAATGTGACGGGTGCGCCCAGAATTATATAGCGCTCCAATGCATTGGTTAAAGTGATTAATCTCATGAGTAAATGTGATATGATGTGTGAACATGATGCTATCTTTGTTCACAATTATGTGTGGTAGTCAACCACTAAGACATGATGTTTCATTTTTATGCATTACCACATTTGAAGTCTTTTATTTATGATCCTCTCATGTTCATGATCTTTTGCCTACGTCATGATTATGCTCACCCCATGCTATATTGTTCTTATCTACCCTCTTACTGGGCTTCTAGCTCACCCCTTTTGATGTATATCCTCAGGTGGATACATGTACTAAGTATAGGACAAGTGCCACTAAGAAGCTAGCGAAGAAGAAATTAAATAAATGTTTATGGTTGATGTTGTATTTGTTATGTATGGTCCTAGTTTGCCCAAGACACTAAACCTCTGGATCCACCGTGTGTAATACTATTGTGTGGTTTATCTTTAAAATGATGTAATAGTAATGTAAGAAAATGTAGGGATGCTATATGTTTTATGTGTCGTTAAAAAGGACACAAATTAAGTGATTAATTATGGAAAATATAATATTACATAAATGAAATGGATGGAAATAATGGACTCCCTTCAGCATCATTAATGGTTCAGTGTTCAAAATATGGAAGGTGTGGTCCTTATTCTAATATATTTCCAAGAGGGGAATATGAGGAAGTGGATCCTCAATGTTTTTTAAGTAATGGTTTTTTATGATGAAGAGTATATAAATAACATGTTAATTGAACGAGATGTTATGGAATAAGGGGAGGAATCCTAGTTAATGCTTTATTAATGATATATAATTAATGAAGAACATATGCATTGGAATGGAAGAATTATAATATATATAAGGAATTCATTGTTGAATTTTTACAATATGGATTTTAAAAAATATCGTTAATTGTATTGATAACGTAGAAAGATGATTTAATTTAAAGGGAATACTATATGGAAAATAGATGATTAAGGAAAAAATAACCCTAAATATATTCATGATAGTGAGATTATGATGTGTGGATAAATAGAGGATTGATATGGTTTAAGTAAATCGGGTAGTTCAGATTACATTATACCTCATTATTGACTTGATGATGAAGTGTTTTATGTTATCATTGATGGATTTTAAAAAAAAATTGTTTCCTGGAAACTAATCAATAATCCATGTTTTTATTTAAGGAAAGTTGAATCATGCATGTCTTCATTGATATTTTATGCTAATTCTTGTTATTTCCATGTTTAATGAGAATATATTACCAAGTTATTTAAAGACATGGTATGTAAAAATTATGACTTACTCTATGATATTTGGGGGACAATTTAATGTTTAAACATTGAGACCATATTTATAAGTTTCTGAAAATGTGAAGGGTCTTATGTTTAAGGAATTGTGGAAACAAATAATTTGAACATTGGATGTTGTTTTAAAGAATAATTATCTATTTGACCATATGAATATTTATGAATATATGATAACCTATAATAACTATATTGGTTTTAATTATTACCAAATATTGAAGGAATGTCATATCATTCAATTTTTTCTCTTATTATTTATTAGTGCTTTAGATATAATTTTCTTATTCACTTTATCAAAAGGCATATGAAGAGGAAGTTGATCGAAGCACAACCAACATATGAAATTGTTCATCTAAAATGAAAAGAAATCATGTAAATTTATGTTCTTGTGTTCATTATCAAGATAATAAAAATTTCATAAACCTTCATAAAAATATATTGACATAAAAAAATGTCCATTTATGTTAATGTATATTAAACTAGTCTTGTTCTAACCAATTACAGGATTATGGATTTGTGGTCAATAACCTTTTTCTTACAATGTTCTATATCAACATCTATTTTTATTTGATCTTTACTATTCTATTCTATGTCCATATTTTTAGGTCCCACATATTCTATAATATTTGAGACCCCAATTATGTGATGACCATTGTAATTTCACTGATTACTTTATCTATATGAGATAATGAGTTTTAATGACACACATTATAATATAAATACAAATATTTAAACATTACCATCATAAATTATATTTAATAATTTTCAATATGAATATTAATAAATACATTTTTATATTTATTTATAAAGGTTATATATAGATATATAACTATGTATATTTTGAAAATTAATTTTCAGAATAATTAATATTTTCTTCAAAAAGAGATTTTCTAAAAAAAAATTGATTTATAAATAATTTCAATCAAAATTAATAAATTTAACATTTGGAAATTTTATTAAATTTATTTTCAAAAAAATATCATCATTTTTTTATTCAAAATGTCAAATTTATCATAGGATGAATTGTTTTTAATTTTATAAAAAGATTAATTTCGTTGAGAATAGTGAATTGTGTTGATTTTTTATTTGAAAACTACATTTTCTTTTAAAGCATTTGCAATGTTACATATTGTTTAAAAAAATTAATGAAAATTATTAAAATTATCTATTAATTAATACAATTTATATCATTAGGATTAATATCATGTTAAATTTTGATATTAAAAAATTCTACACTTATGAAGATTTTCTATTTGGAAAATATTGATTTCATTTTGTCCGTGGGATTACATTTAAATTAAATTTGTCTCATTATGTGAAATTTTTTTGATAAATAAATTCCATATTAAAAATCAGAATAATTAGTATTATTTAATATGTTCAACATAATTTCTAGTCATAATTAAATGAAAAAATAGAAAAAATTAATTATCGCAGTTAGGGTTAAAATGGGTTTATAGGGGTGAAACAAAAAGTGTGAGGGTTTAAAATATCTAAAACCTTCATAGTTACTATTTTATGGAAATATTTTATATATTATTACCTTATTACGGATTTTTTTTCTTATTAAGAGACACAATTACATGAAACAGAAAAATGTAATTATTTATGTAATGAAATAGGAAAAATTTCACCCACTTGATTTTAAATTTCAATTATGTGTTCACGCATGGGATAAAGTATGAAAAAATTAATATTTTTAGTAAATTTTAGAATAATGAAAATAATTTAATGAGGGAAATTATTTTGATTTTTTGGTAATTATATAATTATAATAAATTCGAATAAAATATCAACGGATTGACTATTATTTTAATAAAAAATAAAATAAATGATACTACACATGATAAAATTAATACAAATTGAATGAATAATTGTATTCTGTAAATTTTTTAGACAAATATATCATGATATACATGTCCAAAAAAGATATATTCGAATTAAAACATTTTCATGATCATTTTAATGTCAATTTAAATGAATAGTGAATAATTAAAAATTAATGCAATTTTATAATAAATAAAATTTTATTAAATTATTTAAAATTAATAAAAATATATCATATTTCATGTTATTGGTATAAGTATAAAAATACCAATCATTTTTTATTAATAAAGTAATTATCTTTTTGTAATGATTGTATCAGCCATAACTGGGACAAACATTATTACCATTCTAAAGGGAAAAATATGATTTTGAACGTCTCGTGCGTTTGTGTTATGATTAAATTCCACTCACATAGAATTTTAATTTTTATAAATTTTAATTCCTATTTAAAACTACTAAGTAAAAATTATATAGTATGGATATTTATATTTCTTGTCTTACAAGTTAAATTACCTAGATAAATAGGATTAGTGCTAAATAGTAAACTAAAATGCTAAATGTAAAGAAAATTATTAGTTAAGGAACATCATTTTTAAAAAATATTTTTTTTGTGGAGCTATAAATAGACCATTTAATCCCCCAACTCAATTATTAATATTTTTATGGGGGACTTTGGTTATGTGTGAATTCTCATAATTTAATTATTCCGGTTATTTACAAAAAATGCCACTCTAACCCCATTATAAAAGTCCACCGTAATCCCTCACATCCTAACACCTAATATGAAATTTTAATCGACCATACCATAAAAAAATATCTCCCAAAAATATGTTCAAATGTTATAAATTTTTTTTCCAAATTACAACTATGGAATCCTTAATAAGAGATCCATATGAGTTTTTTATAATAGAAGGTAATTGCTTTTATTTATTTATATCATTTTATTTACACTATTGACACATTCATTTTGGTTATACTAATTTCAATATAATAACTCTAGTATCGTCCATATAAAGAGATTTTATTCTATTTATTTAATTACTTATATCAATATCCTCATCCGTCATCATGAAAATAAAATTTTTTATTGTGTGTAAACCGGTCTACAACCTCACACACTGATATATATTTTTTCCATCTCAACTCTCACAACTGGATATAATGGTGGATTTAAAATATTTAAAGTATATTTATTAAATAATTAAAATTATAGAAGTATAATATGAAATATACATTCTTATTTTTTATTTTTGGGGAATACAATAATGTCCCTCATTTGTATTGCATACCACAACCTCACGATGCGATGTGATTCGTTCATCACTTATGGAATACAAAGAATGAAATAAGAACTAGTTTATGAAAATATTTGATTTATATGAATTAATAATTATTATTTATGGTTAAAAAATTATTTAACATTCATTAATTTCATCCGTGGATAAAATTGAAAGAGTGTTCATGCGTACATACGACCTACCGTCTCTATGAATGGTGCATTACATTTTCTTAAACAAAATTTTATAGATTACTCTAAATATATAATTTATGAATATATATATATAAATAAATTATTTATAACATGATTAACATTATCAATATTATGGAACCATAATCAATGAAAAAGGATCCAAATCACCAAATCAAACCATATATTTACAACAATGATGTTATTTCCCAAAACAAGATTTTAACATGGAATTGTCAATAAATGTGTTATAAAATTTCATAAGTAAATAATATATGGTATGATATACACACACATGCACACATATATATATTTATTCTTTTATAATATATTTTTAGTAAAAATATATTTATCATACACATGGTTTCAATTAATGTAAAAGATGTCGAGGCATACTGTGTGAGATTTTTTTCTCAAATTTCCTTCTTTGGTACATAAGTTATCTAATTTACCCAAAAAAATTTATAAGGTGTATATACATCCCCATTGTAAGTTTATAAAATGAATTTTTTTATCCCCATAATATTTAACTTTTCATTTAAATATATTATTTCATTGGTATTATAATTCAAAAGATTCCAAAGATGTAATGGTTTTATTATACAATCTCCTTATTTTTCAACATGATTTATGACTATTCATATAATTATAAAATATTAATATATATATATAAATATATATGAGCATTAAATTTATTTTAATCTAGTAATTTCCCAAAAATAACCCATTTCCCAACATTTTAGTCTCTTTATGTACTCATGATTTGAAAATAATGTTTTTAAATAAAACTAACTTTATTTCTCTCCTTAGCTCAAACCCCTTTTTCTTTCACATCAATGTTTTCTAGAAAAATTCAATTTTTTAGTGATCCTATAATATTTTTTAAAATATTTTTACCCTAGTACTAATTTTAACATAAATTTTTAAAATTAATCCTTATTTAGTTTTCCAAACAATTCCACTTTGTGTTTTTAATGAAAATATGAAATGAATATTTTTTAAACTTTTATGATAAGATTTTTTTTTATAATCAATATTAATAAATGTTTAATTTTTAAATTTTATTTTTGAATGTTTATTTTAATATAAATTGATTTCCATCATAATTTATGAATCTATTTTTTAATCATTATTTTCATAGAAAGGTAATTTTCCTCATAAAATGTTCTAAGTGATTTAATTTTCAAAATCATCTTTCTTCAATGATGACATCCATTAATATTAAAAATCTTTACTGGGGATTAGATCAAATGATAAGGTCTTTACATTTATTTTTATGCTTTATGTATATTATAAAAGTATTTTTATAAAACCCATTTCTTTTTTGGAGTTAGGAAATGGTGATATGCTTATAAATCCCATTTTTTCATGAGTTCTATTTTGATAAATGTGTTATGAATCCCATTTTTCTTTCATCAGTTCTAAAATGATTAATTTTTTGTGATCTTGGGGAAAAAATGTGTGAATTTTGCGATGTGAGGGACCTATACCTCCATTAAATACATTTGGTAAGGATTAATGTTATGTGAACTCAAGGGGTACATGGGAGGTTATCCAAATCCAAATGAGGGTACATGGGAGGTTTTCCTAAGACAAAACAATGGTATATAGGAGGCTATCCCAACCCTAAATTTGGTACATGGGGGGTTCTCCAAGCCTAACATGTTATGAATGAATTGATGTATATGCATGATATAAGGATTTCTATTCTTATTTGTATGACATAAATCAACATATTATACTAGTGTTATAAACTCATGTATCATTCTCTTAGATTACTTTATCATTAATATCTCATAAACTACTATGATTTATGACCTGAATAGTTTTTAGGATCTATAACATAAAGGTTATGAGGTTTAGATGTTTTTATCATTTTCTCAAATCATTATTCTTATGTTATGTTCTTATCTCCCTAGCATTCCTTTACTGATAATGTGAGAATACTCTATTATTGGTCGGATTGGATACTCAAGATGGGGTGAATTAAGTTCCTATTAAAAATTTCTGTTTAAAAAATTTATTTTGAAATCCCCCAATTCATAAAACATGTTAAACTATAGTGAATTTATATATATTGTCAGTGTTCAATTAGTTTCTCAAAGATTGATTATTTCTCAGTTAACTTAATCTGAAGATTAAGATAGCTTTTGAAACTAACTTACTGGTTCACAATAATTACATACACTTTCTAGTTCAATTATTAACGTTACTTTGAAACAGATTTGAATTTCAAAGTAATTACAGCATAATATTGAAAATATTTTAAACTAAAATAATATGCATAACAGTTTTAACCAATAGGTTTAGTCTCAAGATGATATTTAGTCCTCTAAAATAGTTTATATAAAACATTGATCCATACCCTGGATCAGGGTTTACAACAGTACTCAGACTACCCAAGTCCTTAGACATCTATTATAGTTCTACGTGGGAAAGCTGCAACAACATCACACAGGCTGTCCAGATCCTCAGACCTCTACCACGGTTCTACGTGGGAAACAAAAAGGAATAATGATTTTGGAGTGATGATTCTAGTATCCTCCAGTTCATCTTAGTATTCAATGTGTTTCTAAACGAACATAAGCACACACATAGCTTGTAATGTAGTAAAAATGATCACATCAGAGCAATAATATGGATATGAGTTTAGAATGATCTTGTGTGATGTCAGTGCAGCTCTGGACTCTTTTGGATTGAAGCAGATAAAGCTTTGAGTACTTCTCTGTATGTTTTCTAAAAAACAGAGTGTCGTGGTTTTGTTCCATCACTTCCAGTACAAGTGTTCAGCATAAATGTGAGAGTATTCCTTGAAGCGCTTGAACCTCCCCTTTGAACTTATGTTCTTGATGTGAATGAGTGTTCTTCAATTCCTTCGTTTTTTCTACTTGTATGTGTCATTTTTTGAATTCTATATGTCACACCCTTTATACACAGCTTTGATATTCCTTTTATAGCTTATGTGGTGGTTCGACATAAGTCATGATTACTTCTACATGTACGAGGTATGGTTCCCTGACATCCAAAAAACATCATTAATTAATATCAGTTGCATTAAAATAACAAAATATGACCATTGATAATAAACAAACAAAGATAGAGTTTAGAGAAATAGTGTCTGGCTTTCATTGGTAGCTCTTTGTATCAGTGAACGTGTAGCGGTGGACTTGTAACAGTAGGTCCTGCATCGGTAGCTGTTACTCTTTGTTACGGTAGATTTATCTATCAGTAGCTCCATGTGTAGTGGTAGCTCCTTGTATCGGTAGCTCCATTTATCAGTAACTCCATGTATCGGTACCTCCATGTATTGGTAGCTCTTCATAGTGGTGAAGTTCTATCAGTAGCTCTTCCTCGCTATCAGTAGCTATTAACATCAGTAGTGGTAGCTCTCTCTATCAGTGGATTCCTCTATCGGTAGCTCCATTATGTCGGTAGATTATATCAGTGACCTTGTCTATCATTAGACTTGTTCTATTAGTGACCTATGCTTATCGGTAGCTCTATCTGTATCAATGAATTTAAAACTTGAATGATTATAAAGTATCTGTTCTATAAAATTCATTTCCATATTGAGTTAGTTATCAGGATTAATCATCGGTAAAAATTTATAACCATAAATATATATTGAATAACATATTCCAATGATATGATATGATAATTTTGATATTCATATCAACTTTTTAGTGTAATTACAGAACTATAAATTATAATTAATATATAGATAGACATTATTTGGGATTATCAATGTATATCTAAACATAATTGACATTATCCAAACAGGTGAGTCCAACAATCTCTCCCTATTTGATAATCACAAATTATGGTATTATAATCCAGAATAAACTATAATGAATCAGAGTAAATTACATCAAATGTATTTTCTCAGTGTGTTCATATCATAACTCTCAAATGTATCAGAGTTAAACTATGGACAAAAATAAGAGTAACAAGAAATACATATTTTCCCAAAGATACATATTATATTTTTCTCCCACTTAGTGTAATTTCTCCCAATATTATTTTAATTTTTCTCCCTCTTTGTGATTAGAAAAAAGAGAAAAAAAACAATGGTTTGTAGCATTAAAGAAGAAGAGAGAAAATAGACAATTGCATTTCACATGGAAAAGGTACATGAGATAGCAAAAATGAAATACAAGAGGTACAATCATTCCTATCAAATGTACAATCCACTAATCAATCAACCTCCTCAATAGGTAATTTGGATTTGGATTTGGGATTAGACGATGATTCAGGCTTGGAAGGCATAGGTAAAAGCTTGGGAACACCAGTGATGATCAAAGATGGTTCAGCTACTGAAACACTGCCGAGCCTGTAATGGGTACTCATTTTTGTGATCATAGGAGTAAGAATTTTGATAACTTGAGATAGAGTCAACTGAGGTGTGGAAGAAGACTGACGAGATGCAGGTAGGGCCGGAGGTACAATAATAGGGGTACTGTCCACATGCAGAAAGGGCAGTAATAGATTTCTAAAATCCATGATAATACCTCACCCTCAATCCATGGCAGTGATGAAATCATCCTTGTTCACCATAAATTATCCAAAGTAGGGGTCAACTCCTGGAGCATACTGACTTGTTCTTTGAAGGGTTGAGTAACTGGAGGTAGTTTCAGATTTTCTAATAGCAGCTTGAAATGATTGGTTAGCTAATTCTTGGTGTACACTCTCTGAATATAGTAATCAATTTTTCCTTTGATTTCCTTCCAGGCTGAAGTAGCATCTCTCAAATAGCCCTGAATGATTTTCTAATATCCCTGGTGGTAGTAATCAGTTGAGAATCAGATGAGCTACTGGAACTAACTTGAACAAGTTCTTATTTCAGCATAGATCTAAACTGTTCAACATCAACTGAAACTCTGGAGGTACCAAGAGGTTTTACAGTAAAGGCTACTGTTTCTTTAAAGGATTGTGTCAAACTAATTATCAATTTTTTCACAACAAGACCCTGAGTAATGACCTGAGATTTTATGGTCTTATTTAAATATTCAAACACATCCACAAACTTTATCACTACACCATTAATGTAGTTGATGTCAGTATCAACTTGAAATTTAGAACTCATGAAGGTGTCAAATGAAGCAACAAATTTCTTCAAAGAATCAATAGACTCTGTCAAAATTTTAACATGATTTTGACATTCTTTTAATTTATCCATCACTTATGTCACAACACTTGAAATAACAGATTCCAGATAAGATAACAAAGAATTTTCCATCTTACTTATCACTTCAATAAAACAGGGTTTCAATTAAGATTTCAGTGCCTCAAGATCCCCTTTTCTCACAACGTATTCAGGCAGAGCTAGAGAAGTTACTGGTCAAGCAGTAACTTCCTCTGAGAAAATATCATAAGACACAAGATTACTTCTAATGGGTGTCACATCATGGTAATTAGTATATTCTAGTCCCAATACAATAAATCTTAGATCCAAAGACTAATCTTCCACTTCCAAGGTCACAGAAACTGATCCTATCCTTACAAGTTTCCCTCCCTCAACATAAGCTACCATCACTATATCTGAAGAAGTAGTAGCATTGGGTAATTCCTCTTCAGAAGAGTCATCTACAACCAAATTCATATCCAAACTAGGTTACACAGGCTGGGGTATGTCAGCAATAGGTACTGGTCTGTCTACTTCAAGAATCTCTTCAACAGGCATAATAGTGTCCTCAATCAGAGGACTGAGACTCAAAAAGGTACTTCCATTCTCAGATATATCTTCCTCTTCATCATCAGTACTATTGGTATATGGATCCTTCTCCCTATGATCTGATCTAGGCAGAAATTCCTCATTTACAGAGATTTCTTCAATAGTTTCTCCTTGAACTGCTTCCCTTCTAAGTAGGGTCACAAGTGAACTTGCCTTTCCATATGATACCTTTTCAGTAGCTGGGCTTGGAGGAAAATAAGTATCCTCTCCATCTTCTATAGAGGTATCATCCTCAACATCATCATCATAGTATTGAGGTTCTTTCTCATCAGGTCCTAGACCTGGATCTCTCTTATCTCTTGTCCGATTTGGATGCTCAACAGGGTTAAATTTATCATAAATTTTCCCATCATCATTTGCCCATTCCCTTTTCCATGGGTTCTAGCCAATATTCATGTACTTACAAACTATTTTTTTTAAATACAAAATTTGTCTCTTACTACCCCTGTTTCATCCAGAGACTCACCCACACCTTTTACCTTGATCATCAAAGAGATCAGTTTTTCAAAGAATAGGGAATTTGTTTTCGATTTTGGCATAGTCATATATTCAATTGGAATCATCAGAATCCTAAAAAAATTCTATGTTACACCATGCATTAGTATATACAACAAGAATATATATTGGAATCTAAGGTTTGAAAAATCCCCTCTTCTGGGACATAACACTTGCTGGATAAATTTAAATAGCAACCTGGTTTCTCCATCCATTTTTGTAGTAACTACTTTCTGTGGTGTGCCATCTCCAGTGAGCTCATATAGAGTAGTTTCATACTCAAAAAATGACACTAGAGGGATGTACTGACTTTGATAAATATCAAAACTCACCCTCATGAGGAAATTTCAAGCACTCAACCCATTTAATAAATGAAAAAGACATTATTTTTTTATTCACTACTGATACCATTCTGTTCTCATTTTCAGATTTCTCAAAACGAAAAAACATATAGAATTAATTTACAAATTTCGGATAATAATGACCATTTTTATTTGAAAAACATTTGATAAACCCTTATTCCCACAAAATTATTAGAATCATAGATTTTCTAGGTAGGATCCATTCTATACATAGTTCTTTCTCGATTAAAATATTTCTATCTAATAAGTGCGGGTTCACTACACTCTTCTCACAAGTTGTTCCACTGCCACTGCCTTTAAATCCTTATTTATACCTCTTTGAACTCAGTGCATCACCTTCATCTCTGAATGGAAACCTTTTTTTCTCTTACCATTTCCAAAATGAAGAACTTTTGGTTTGCAAGAAATGTGGGGTTTGAGAAGCAAGGTTTGAAGAGAAGAGAGATCATGATGGATTGAAACGTGACTTAGAATTAATTTTTATCATTTAGGAATTGAGATGTAATAAAAAGAAATACATTAAAAATAATAAAGGTTTCCATTAAAAATATAAAATCCATATAGAACAAAATATATCGGTGACAACTATTGGTGAGAATCCTACGGGTGAGGTCTCTCTAACGGTGAGGTTTCACTAACAGTGAGGATTTTCTATTAGTGAGGATTCTCTAACAGTGAGGTTTATATAACAATGAGTATTTTATATTAGTGAGGTTTCTCTAACTGGGAGGTTTCACTAACAGTGAGTATTTTTTATCCGTAATGTTTCTCTAAAAGCGAGGTTTCACTAACAGTGAGGATTTTCTATGAGTGAGGTTTCCCTAACTGTGTGGTTTAATAAAATATTATCATTTCTAACTCATGTATAATGTAACATAGATTTTTTTAAACTTAAAGGCTTTGTGAATATGTCAGCTAATTGATGTTCAATTCCTATAAATTCAAGAGTAATACCACCCTTTTGATAATGATCCCTCAAAAAATGATGTCTTACTTCAATGTGCTTAGTCCTAGAGTGAGATATTGGTTTCTTAGAGATACTGATCACACTAATGTTTTCACAGTTTATAGATACATGCCTAAATTTATATCCATATTCCAATAAAGTATGTTTCATTCATATAATTTTTGCACAACAACTACCATCAGATATGTACTTTGCTTCAGTAGTAGACAATGCAACAAATTTCTGCTTTTAACTACTCCATTATACTAAGGACTTACCTAGAATGTGACATGTTCTAGAAGTAATCTTCCTATATAACTTGAAACCAGAAAAGTCAACATCTAAATACCATATTGAATAGAATGATTATACGTTTGGATAAATTATTTCTAAATTTGTAGTATGTTAATGATATTTGAAAATCCTTTTAATAGCTAGAAAGTATGACTCTTTTGGATTATCATGAAATCTTGAATACATACTCACACTAAACATAATATCTCGTCAACTAGAAGTAAGATAATGTGAACTCCCAATCATACCTCTATAATTTGTTTGATCCCCTAGTTTTTGAGATTCATCTACATCCAATTTAAAAGTTGTACTCATAGATGTATCACTTTCCTTATTACTATCCAAGCCAAAATGTTTTAAAATATCCTTTTTATATTAACTTGGATTTAATATAATACCATTTTCATTTTGAAAAAATTGAAATATAAGAAAATATTTGAGTTCTCCCATTATGCTCATTTCAAATTCACTTTCATATTCACTGAAAAATCAATACATAAATAATTTTTAGATGATCTAAAAATAATATCATCAATATAGATTTGTACTATCAAAAGATCATTGGAAATCATTTTGATAAAAATAGTTGGATAAATATTTCCTTTAGTAAAACCTTTTGAAATAAGAAAATTACTAAGTCTGTCATACCAACCTTGTGGAGCTTTCTTTAAACCATAAAAAGCTACAGAAAGTTTGAAAACTCGATTTGGAAAATGAGGATTAGAAAAACCAGGAGGTTGTTCAAAAAAATGTCCTTAATTATAAAACCATTTAAAAAAGAACTTTTAACATCCATTTGATAAAACTTGACATTCAGATGAGAAGCATAATTAAGTATAATTCTAATATCTTCGAACCTAGATACTGGTGCAAAGGGTTCCTCATAGTATATTACTTCGTCATGACTATATCCTTGTGCAACTAACCAAGCTTTGTTTCTAACTATATTTCCAGATTAATCAACTTTATTTCTAAAAACCCATTTAGTGCCTATGGTCAAGGTGTCCTCATGTCTGTCTACTAATTCCCAAACTTTTATTGAACTATTCTTTCATATAGATTACCCAAAATTCATCATTGATAACACCATTTATATTTTTAGGTTCTGATTATGAATGGATGGCTTGATGGTCAACCTGATTTCTTAGAGAAGCTCTAGTTTGGGTTCCTCTATCTAAATCTCATACAACAGAATCTAATGGATGGATTTTAAGGGTCCTATATGGTTTAGGAAAGGTAGGTCTAGAAATTTTAGGTTCATTTACAGGTTCGGGTTCAATAGAAACAGGTTCAGGAAAATTTTCAGAACTGGTTGTCTTAACAATAGGTTCACTGTTATTGTCATTAAGGTTTAAAATTGACATATCATCTTCAAGATTTTCAAGAGGGGTATTAGGTTCATATGTATCAGTTTCATCAAATTTTATATGTACAGATTATTCCACACATTTGGTCCCCTTGCTAAATACTCTATAAGCTTTGCTATATATAGAATAACCTAGAAATATTCCTTCATCGCTTTTGGATTCAAACTTATCAATATTATATTTAGTATTGAGAATAAAGACTTCTCAACCAAAAACTCTAAACTAACTAAAATTAGGCTTCCTATTATTCCATTGTTCATGTTGGGTCTTTTTATGAATAGGTCTAAACAAGACTCTATTTATAATATAACAAGATGTATTTATAGATTCTTCCCAAAAGTAAACAGGTAAGTCATACTCATTGAGCATATTTCATGTAATTTCCTGAAGGGTTCTATTTCTTCTTTCTACTACACCATTCTGTTGAGGTGTCCTAGGGGCAGAAAAGTTGTGATTGTAGCCACTGTGTGAGAAATAGGTTTCAAAGTCATGACTTTCAAACTCACATCCATGATCACTTCTCAGGGTCTTATTCTTAAGTCCACTAAGGTTCTCTACAGACTTGGAGTATTTAATAAAATAAGAACAAGCTTCAATTTTGTGATCAAGAAAGTATAACCAAGTGTATCTAGAAAATTCCTCTACTAGAACATAGACGTATTACTTCCCATTTAAACTACAATCTATAGATGGTCCAAATAAATCCATATGAACCGACTTGAGAGGTAGAGATGTTGAATCTTCTTTCTTTGATTTGAACGAAACTTTATTTTTCTTTCCCTTTTGACAGTGATTACAAACTTTTTTTGTTGGGAATTTTAGTTTGGGTAGGTCTATAACTAAACCATTCCTAGTTATTTTCTTAAGTGAATGAACATTGATGTGTCCTGATATCCTATTCCATAGCCATGATTCTTTAATAAAAAAATTAAACAAGTAACCTTTTGTTTGGATAACAAATTGAAATCTACAGCATATGCATTTTCATCTCTTAAAGTAGTAAATACCAAAATATTTTTAGAATAAAATACATTGCAATCATCATTTTCAAATTTCACATTGAAACCATCATCAGACAACTGAGAAATGCTTAACAGGTTATATTTTAGTCCATCAACAAATAATAATTTAGAAACTAAAATTGAATCATTGGTACCAATATGGCCTAATCCGGTGATCTTTCCTTTTGAGTTATCACCAAAGGTGACATGTCCTCCATCAACTTTGATTATGCTCTTAAAGCATGAGTAGTCTCCAATAATATGCATTAAACATCCACTATCCAAGTACCATATCTTTCTATAGGAACATTTAAATAAAGTTTCCTACAAAGCAGATTTAGACATAAGATAATTTTGGGACCCAGATTTTCTTGGGCACATAAAGGTTAGCAAGTAAAACTTTAGGCACCCTTATTTTTCTAATGGGTTTCCTGTAATTAAAAGATTCAAAAAATCTTGATAAATAAAAATTTATTGGTCTATAAGAATTTTAAAAGCTAGATGAAGCATAAGAATTGCCAGAACTCAAACTAGTACCATACTATCCAGATATGGGAAAAAATTTATTCTTAACAATTTGTCTCGGTTCAAATTGGTATCCTAAACTAGTAGTATACTTTTGTGAAACTTGTTTTTCATGCATTTGAGTGAGAATATTCATTTCTTTTTTGAACTTCTCTATATCATTTCTAAGTTGATCATTAGTCAATTTAAGTTCAGTATTGTCATTTAATAGTTTAGAATTCTTTTCCTTTTCTATACTAAGATCAGATTTAACAGTACTAGTCAAGGCATACTATTTCTTCAATGATTTTTACTTATCTTTCAGTTCATTAAAAGTATCTTCCAATATATTACAATATTCAAATAGTTCTACTTTAGACATATTATCATCATTATTTAAATCACATTCATTCCAAGAATAATAATTATTGTGCATAGAGGAATTAAGTGTTACTTTAGATGTTTCAGTCATAAAACACATGTTGACATGATTCTTTTCCTCAGAATCAGAAGCTTCAGATCCACGTGATCTGTCTTCAGAAGCACTCCATGTAGCTTTCATACCTTTCTTATATTTCTGGTCCTTGAAATCATATTTCTTTTTAAACTTCAATTATGGACAGTCATCCTTAAAATTTACTTTCCTTTTACATTCATAACAGACTATCTCATCATCTTTATCAGCTTTCTTTCTATCTCTCTTCCAATTACCTCGTTGGTCATACTTACCCATATAATTTGATTATCTGAAAAATTTCTTCTTTCTATATATTTTCTTATATCTCCTGGCTATATGAGTCATCTCTTCATCACTATCTGAATCTGAACCTTCACTTGTTGAGATTTTGAAATGTATGTGAACTTTCTCCTCGTCCTTGGTCTTTGAGGCAGTAGACTTAAATGCCACTGACTTATTCTTAGGTTCATCATCTTCCTCTTTTTTTACCTTTAGATCTTGTTCATACATCATCAAATTACCCATCAGCTCCATGATAGGTATCTTTCCCATGTCACGTGATTCTCGATTATAGATAGAGGTTCCTCTCCATCTGTCTGGTATGAATCTTGGTATTCTCATGATTTTCTCCTTGGTTGGAACAACTTTTCCCAGTGAACTCATTGTATTAAAGATGTAATTAAACGGAGATACATATCAGAAATAGATTCATAAGATTTCATTTTAAAATTATAATACTTAATAGTGTGTGTATTATGTCTCATTTACTTAACATTGGATGTTCCCTCATCGGAAATAGCTATAATATCCCAAATTTCATAAGCACTCTTACAAGAAGATATTCGATTAAATTATTCATCTCCTAAAGAATAATACAAAGCATTAATTACTTTATAATTACTGTTGTAAGAAGCTTTCGTAGGTTTATCCCAAGTAGTTCTAACAGTTTTTGGAATCTTATACTGAGTCTCTATAATAGTCCATATGCCAAATCCCATACTTTCTAAGTGAATTTTCATTTTGATTTTACATTGG
Source organism: Viscum album (assembly GCA_963277665.1). Classification (NCBI taxonomy): domain Eukaryota; kingdom Viridiplantae; phylum Streptophyta; class Magnoliopsida; order Santalales; family Viscaceae; genus Viscum; species Viscum album. The sequence goes on along the minus strand of OY728122.1, from coordinate 2,086,094,320 downwards.
GCATAATTAACACCATTAAATAAAGGTGACATGATGGTAGCTACACCTTCTAATCTGTTATAATTAATAACTATTTTTAAAAATATGTATAAAGATATAAAAATTTAGAATTAACAGACATTTTGAGATCTTTAAGTTACAACTAAAATCACAGTTGAAATATTTTCACAAACAGAGTGTTTTGAAAAACTTTTATCAACTACCTCTGATACCAAATGTTGGTCAGAGTGGATACTCAAGAGGTGGGTGAATTGAGTTACTATTAAAAATTTCTGTTTAAAAAATTTATATTGAAATCCCCCAATTCCTAAAACAAGTTAAACTATAGTGAATTTATAAAGATTATGAGTGTTCAATTAGTTTCTCAATGATTGATTATTTCACAGTTAACTTAATATGAAGATTAAGTCAACTTTTGAAACTAAATTACTGGTTGACAATAATTATAAATACTTTCTAGTTCAACTATCAGAGTTACTTTAAAACAGATTTGAATTTCAATGTAATTAGTAGCGGAATATTGAAAATATTTTAAACTAAAATTAGATGCATAATAGTTTTAACCAAGAGGTTCAGTCTCAAGATGAATCTTAGTCCTCTCAAACAGTTTATATAAAACTTTGATCCACACCATGGATCAGGATTTATAATAGTACTCAGACTATCCAAGTCCTTAGACCTCTACCATGGTTCTACGTGGGAAAACAACAACAACAGCACACAGGCTGTCCAGGTCCTTAGACCTCTACCACAATTCTACATGGGAAACACAAAGGCATAAAGATTTTGGTGTGAGGATTACAGTATCCTCCAGTTCATCTTAGGAGTCAGTGTGCGTCCAAATGAACATAATCACACACACAGCTCATAGTGTAGTAAAAATGATCACAGTAGAGAAATAATATGGAGATGAGTTTAGAATTCTCTTTTGTGATGTCAGTATAGCTCTAGAATCTATTGGATTGAAGAAGATGAAGATTTTAGTCATTCTTTGGATGTTATCTGAAAAATAGTGTCGTGGTTTTGTTCCTTCAATTCTGGTACAAGTGTTCATCTTGAATGTGAGAGTATTCCTGGTAGCGCTTGAACCTCTTCTTCAAACTTCTGTTCTTGATGTGAATGAGTGTTCTTGAATTTCTTTGTGTGTTCTTCTTATATTTGCCACTTTTTTCATTCTCTATGTCACACCCTATATACGTTGCTTTGATCGTCCTTTTATAGCCCATGCGGTGGTTCGACATAAGTCATGATTACATCTATAGGTATGAGGTACTATTCCCTGACATCCAACAAACATCAATAATTTATATTAGTTGCATTAAAAGAAAAAAATATGAACATTTCTAATAAAAAAAACAGAGATATAATTTTGAGAAATAGTGGCTGGCTTCCATTGGTAGCTCTTTGTATCAATAAACTTGTAGCGGTGGACTTATAATGGTAGGTCCTGCATCGGTAGTTGTTACTCTCTATTACGGTAGCATTATGTATCAGTAGCTCCATGTGTAGTGGTATATCCTTGTATCGGTAGTTACATGTATCATTAGCTCCATGTATCAGTAGCTCCATGTATCGGTAACTCTTCATAACGGTGAAGTTCGGTCGGTAGCCCTTCCTCGCTATCAGTAGCTTTTAACATCGGTAGCGGTAGCTCTCTCTATCAGTAGATTCCTCTATCAGTAGCTCCATTTTACTGGTAGCTTGTATCAGTGAACTTGTCTATCAGTAGACTTAGTCTATCAGTGACCATTTTTTATCGGTAGCTCTATCTATATTAGTGACATTAAAACATGAATTCTTATAAAGTATATGTTCTATGAAATTTTTTCCCAGATTGAGTTAGTTATCTAGATTAATAATCAGAAAACATTCATAAACATAAATACACATTGAATAACATATTCCAATGATATGATATGATCATTTTGATATTCATATCAACTTATTAGTGTGATGACATAACTTGAAAGTATAACTAATAAATATATAGAAATTATTTGGGATTATCAAAGTATATCTAAACATAATTGAGATTATCAAAACAGGTGAGTCCAACAACTCTCTTACATTACCATTCCAAATATTATATAGAATTGTATTAAGTATGATATTTCTAATATGGGTTTTGGATATTAATAATTTAGTGGGAGATGATATAGTTTACTTATGAACTGGATGATTATGTTTCAATGATTATGAGGACACTAAACAATAATCATCCCAAGTTATGTATTTGGTAAATGTAATGAATATTCATCTAAAAATATGTAATATTTATATATGAAATCTTGGGTCATAATAAGTTGTGATTTTGGATTATTGGGTGAAAGTGATATGATACTTGACAACTAATCTTGTTAATGTTTTGTAGTGAAACTATTAATATTAGGAAGAGACTTGGGAAACTAGGAATAAGATATAATAAGAGTGATGTAATTTTTAGGGAATAATTCTTAAAAAGGGAATATAATGGAACACCTAGATATTTTTCATCATATTTATATTTGAGTAATTTGGATTTCTTTGATATCATTATTTACAAGAAACAAAATATTTTAAACGAACTACAATGTAGTAATAAAGTATAATTTATTAAAGTTAATGTCATCTATTACATGTATCAATTCGGGGTATATATAAGTCTAACTATGTAATGAAAATTTATTTTTTAAAAATTTATTATATGAATTCATTATATTACAGTTAGTTATAAACTAAAATAAAATCAATATACGTAAAAAGTGTTTTTATTCTGAAAATGAATTTTTTTAAAAAAATTGTCGTTTTTATGTTCATAAATTAAATTAATAATATTTTAAAAATAATTATAAACACATTTGTAGATAATATATTCCAAATATACTAAAACATATTTATAATATTTTTTACAACTTAGTAAATGATACTAAATTAAGATTTATTATTAAAATGAAATTTTTTTATAAAAAATTTGTTTCCTTTTGAACGTTTTTTAAATATAATGCTTTAAACTTTTAGAAATTGAATTTTTAAAATATTTATTAGATATTTAGAATCCAAATTTTCATATTTTTTAATTATTCCACATTAATTGTTTTCATAATTTATATTGAAAATAGTTTAAAAAATTTCATGGTTTGGGATGAAACAAGTTAACAATGGGGTTAAACTAAGAGATAAGTGTAAAAACGAACATAAATTTGACAATATATTATTTTATGAATACATATATATACGATATAATATCGTAAAATATATTTCTTTTCAATTTTCTTCTAATTTAAAAATAAAATTATTTTCTAATCATTAATTTTTTTAGTAACTCTATGTTTTTTCATTCGCTCTTTAATAATGAAAAACCTTTTATACTCTCTTATACACACAATTTGTTCCATATATTCCACCAAAACCCTCTAAAAATCATATTATATTACTCACCATTTTTATTGAGAATATATAATTACCCAATTACCATCAAATGATGTCTTGAGTTATATTACCAAGGAGTCCTCTTAAAGAAGTTATTACCATCTTACTCAACTCTTTGAAATCTTATTTATTATTTTACGTACTATAAATATATTTAATCCATAAAAATATAATTAATCCAATATAATATATACACATAGATGTTATTATAATTATGGGACAACCATTTTCCATCTAATTTCAATCTAATTGGAAATTAAAGTATCTCTTCCGCGTACCTGTGGACTACTACCTCCATGATGCGATATGATTCATTTTCCATCACCATCATTCAAGTAAAGTTATTATGATGGTTTTAAGAGTTATTTAGGATATTTATCACATATATTATATTTAATAAATATATCATCCTATCTAACTTATTGAATTCCCATCTATTAAAAAAATATAACATCTCTAATGTGTACTAGTGAACTACCACCTCTACAAAGTGATCTGAACCATTTTTTAATTTTTGAATTCAATAGATTTTAATAAGTTTAAATTTATATTATTAATATGATATATATTATAAAATAAATATTTTATAATGGATAATAATTATACATCTTTCTTCTATTCTGTCCACTGGAAAGTGGAAATATATCTCGTTTTTTTGTCAGGGATATCATCTTCTGGAAAAGATATAAGTGGTTTTTTCATCACATTTTTTGATTGTTTAAAAATTATTATTTGTTAAATATATATGATTATTATAAAAATATTATGATTATGTAGATTTTTAAATCCTAACCATGATAAATTTAGTTATACCATTGAATTGAAATATAACTATAAAAAATACTTGTTTAAATGGAATTTTCTTTTTAATGATGAAATTGAGAATAAAATGATAATGGGTCATTATAATAGAATAATAGAATGTATGTTTCATAGAAATATGGTTCTAAGACATATGTATAATATATCTATATTTATTGCATATGATTTTTAAGACATATTATGAAAAATGAATCTTGGGGTAATGGTTTATATAACATTCTAATTTCTTTTTAGGATTGTGGATGCTAAATTTACATTGATAGAAATTATATTTAATTAATCCATTAAAACCCATATATTTTATTCATGTATAGTCATTCCTATCATTTTCAATACGATTATAATTTTAACAAAATTGGTATAAAAATTACTGAGAAAAAGTTTTTAAAGAAAATAATACGATATTTCACCTTTGCTTGATAAATTTTTTCTTCCACATTAACACTCTTGAAAAAAATTACGAATGTTATTACCCATATAAATTTTTTTTATATGTTTATTTTTATTAAATTTTAATTTTTCCTAAATGATTCAAAATGATTATTTTAAAATAACCATTTTCAGAAAAAAGATGTTTCTTATTATTTTTATCAAAATTTTAAAGAATGTTCACTTTTAACATGTACAACATGAATGGAGTTTCTATATGTCATGGAAGTTCTTTGATTTGAAGCTAGCTTTAATTGATTAAATTTTTATTGTCATGGAAAATAATTTTTGAAATATTCTATTATTTTTAAGTGAAATGTTTTTGAAAAGAATATAATATTATAATTCAAATTTAAAATAATGGATTCAATATTATTTTAAAGTTAATTTTATCTAATGTCTACAACCATTATTTATTTCTATGTTTTCCCTTGGGATATGTTCTCTTGATTCCAATTACATTTCAATATGACTTATGATGACTATGATCCTTGGATAATTATACTATACCCATTTCACTACATTAGGTTAATTAGGAATGATGAGATAATGAATGTTCTTATAATATGATCCACATGCATTCATTGGATGGCTTATAAATAGGTTAAAATTAGAAGTTTATGAAACGATTTTTTCCATTCATTAATCTATAATAATATGATTAAGGGTTAATGATCTTGTGGCACACATATGTATTGTTTTAAATATGTGATTTGTGGGGATAACATTATATACTTCTCCATTTAATTTGTGAAAGAATTATATACAATTATGTAATAGTATGATATTGTAATATTTTAATAGAAGATATTTTTTGATAGAATACACAATAAGCAACAATGAGATTTAGAGACCATGAAACCTTATTTTTTAAATATGATCATTATAACATATCCCTTAAATTGGTGAGTATGTATACGAGTAACTGAAATATGAAACACATTGTTGAACCCCACAAAATAAGAATTAGAAATATCATAATCAAATAAATACCAGAATATGGGTATTATTTTTCCAATAATGAATAGGATGAAAAGTTTCTCCCAACACAAGGATCACATGAGACCCCAAGTGAAACGTGATCCTTATACCTTTAGATGGTCACAACAAGGATCCATGAATAGAACATAAAGAGTAGAAGATCTCATGAAGATCCTTTACACATCCTTCTACTCTTGTGAATGCATCCCATTTAATTAGTGATCATGCAATGACTATTATCTGATCATCTCCAGGTCACATGAAATGTTTAGAGTCATGATTCTGACAACCCATAAAAAATAATTTGAAAATATGGAAAATCATAAAAATGGGGGGGGGGTGCCTCTTTGGGACTAAAACCTCACTTGAAACATAAATTAAGATGAAGATAAACCTTGGATTATATGATAAAATGTCCCCTTTGTCACACAAGAGCCCATTGACATGTCACCCCCTTCACGTGAAGGGATTAAATCATTTCCATGCAATTTCATTCTTCCCCTTTCACTCCAAAAATATTTAGAAGGTATTTCCATGATAATTATAGTTTATTACCTTAAGAAAATTTGTTATCTACATGAAACATCACTAATTGGGATAAGTATTATCCTTGAAAACAATTAGGAAAACTCATGGGACCCTATAATATTGTAAAATAAAAAAGGAAATAAAAAGAGGAAATGGAGGGAGACTATTACTATCATAAATTTCATGAAACATTCCCCATATGGTTTGTGAGACACTACAATCCCATAGTGACATGTAATCCTATTTGAACAAATGTATTTAGAAATGTCAAAGTAGTTTTTTACTGCCCCTTCAACTCTATAATGAATATAAAATATTGTCCCATTAAATACTAACACATCACCACACAAACCTTTGTTGATCACATGACACATCACCAGTGGGGATTTTGATTATCTTATACCACACTCATGCAAGATTACATGTTCCCCAAGACTTTTAGAAATAAATGATTGAAATAAAAGTGAAAAGGCAAGAGCCTTTGAAATTCGTAAATTTCATGCAACATGCTAGTGAAATCCTCTAGAACATGAAAAATCTATTCATTATGATGAACTAATATCACCAAGCCCACCTATAAATCAATCGATGTCTAATGGAATTTCCTAGAAAAGTCATATCAATTCATGAAAAATCTTTTATTAGGCATCCTGATGTCACCAAATTCTTTAGACATGTCATAATTACATTGTGAATTCCTTTAGTGTTCCCACATGGTTAGGAAAGAAATTAATTTATTGGATATATTACAATAAATTTTCTCTTTATGTAATGGTATCATGATCAGTGAATATTATTTCACACACTTGAAATCACCTACAATAAGATATAATGAAACACATGATGTCAATGAGCTCTACCGAATCAATCATGGATTTTAACATTTTTCATCACACAAAGCGGAAAATAATAAAGGTGGAAAGGCCTATAAATAAACTAACATAGAATAAAAAAGTGAATCATGGGTTCCTCACACTGGTTATACTAGTAATCAGAGTTTATTTTATGGAGCATTAGATCTCACGATAATAAAGGTTCTTCATATGGAAAAACTTGATGAATAACCAATGTGATAATACAGCATGCATAGGCAGATCATGTGACCACTCAGAGATCATGAGATAGAATTTTGTTAGATTATATCAAGAAAATTCTCCATATTAGATAAATCACATGAGAAATTAAACAATATAACACTAAACATATCTAAGGTGTATGAAATTAAAGGATAAAACAATGTCTAAAAATTGGGGACTTATGTGTTGAACACATATGTTGATACTCGAAGGATTCTCATGAACCACCCAAGTCATGTGATAACACTAGGAATTGTAACCCAGATCACATGATGGTACTTTGGAATACTATTTGGATAATGTGACATACACTGAGTGTGTCAAAATAAGAAACATGCCCCTAGGGAATTCCAACCATGTCTCACATAACCCTTTGATATCACCATACATACCTCGTGATGTCCTCTATAAATGTCATCCATATCATAAGGAATCACCATTACATGTCATATATTTCTCATGATAGTATTTGTAAATATCAACTAGCTCTCACAATGTACCCTTAACAAGACAACCAGAGAACATGACAACCTTCATACAAGTAAATTGGATATTGTGTTTTCCTCTGTATATTTCCTTCGGCATAAATGTTGACACCTAAACATGTCATACAAAGGAATCTACCATGCTCTAGACATGTCACACTGACTCTCATGGTTCCCTCAAAATGTGACATCTAGATTTTAGAATTAAACTATGTAATGTTAGCTTGATCTTACAACACCCTACAAGAATGTCAGCTGAGATCATGTGATGGCTTCTAGGATCAACATACCTTGTCTTGGAATGTCCTCTATAAAATAATCATTGTTCAAGTGACGTTCTTCCGACATGCCATCCTAATTATGTGAATACCTTGGAAAAGCCAATTGATCATGCGATTTTCATTAGGCATGTTAGTAAAGCATCCTCCAACATGTCATGTAGATAATAAAGGCATATCAAGAAGAAAATTAACATATATTGGTAAAACAGGTATTCTAGGTCTAATGGGAATCCCAATAAAAGATAACCGATAACCATCTCCTACCTCCACAAGAGGTAATATCAATGTTTAAACCCCAGTTTAATTGAACTACGACGACTATAATTCATGTTAGAACTATGATACATATTATTCCTTCTTAAGGCCTAATATCTATATAAATAATATAATCGGACGTCCAAGAACATATTTCCTACATCCAAAAGTTGTGAGACTAGAAATTTTCTATCGCTTGTTTCCCACACTGATCATATCTCAGGTGGGATTATGAAATTTCAATGACCATATCATTCAATAATGGAAGAATCAGTATATAATCCCCAACCTAATGTGTAATGATCAAAATTATTCCTTCCATAATCTTGATACCTAGGATTCCTTAATATAGCCCATGCTCAAATGGGAATCCAATTTAGTATAATCCCCACCATTTCACCAAAATTACGACTATTTGGACCCAATCTCTCCCATGGGGTAATGATTCTTTATCATAAACTAGAGGATTACGAAATCACTGAACTAAAATGACTCTCATTAGTTCCCCATACACAATATATAGGATGCATTGGAATGACGTGAGAACTATATTAAGTATTTTATTTGTTTTCCATGTATGTAATCCCGACATCTATATGAAATGAGACTAATTGCATGATATCCCATGTTTTCCCAACTGAGCACAGCTCATGTGGTCATAGAGAATAACAATGATCACCTCATTATAACCATGAATCTTCACCTATTATAGAATCCTCATCCCATAATCCATGATCAGTTTTATGATAGAATTACCCCTCACATAGTGGTATCTACCTTGGGGACTTCCCCATGGGTGTGACTGAAAAATGATAACTCAGATTCTTAATGTAATTGAGATACGTAGTACGACTCCATGAGGCTCATGCACGACACCTATTTCCCATGTTCCCACATATATGTCCCTTATGTATGGTATTAAAATACATGGATTTAACACACTATGTAACGCCCCGACCCCAGTTACCGAGAGTCGGTGCATTAATTACATAACATTGTCATGATCACAAGAAAGATCAAATCTCGAAAGACCGATTGGTTTAGTAGCCTTGGAAACACTAGATATATTCATAAGTTTTACATTACATCATAAAATGAAAAACTAATACAAAAACATAGTGTTTCCACAATCCACACTATTATCCCCTCATAATATCCTTGCAGGTCATTCATAACTTACTTCTTCACATCCTGGGAAAAATAAAACATAGAAAAGGGGTGAGCTCAAATGCCCAGTAAGGATAACAATATAGTGGAACATTCATAAATAAGCATAAACATTTAAGGCAATGCATTACTAAAACAAAAGCCTTTTAAAGTTGAACTTCAACATAGTATGGAAAAAGTAAAATGAAATAATTCCATTTACTTATTCACATGGATATTCTACTAATCGAATAATCACTTGAAAAAAATAATAAAAACCACTTTCATAATGTTGGAATGCATAATGCTGAACTCTAATTTCTTTGTCAAGGCCTCATCCCAAGACCTTGGGGGTAACTGTAACCGGAACCCAACCCGGAGTGCCTCTAATAACCGAACACCAACCCGGAGTGCCTCTAATAACCGGACACCAACCCGGAGTCCTTCTAATAACCGGAGACCAAACCGGAGGGCTTACTTTTACCAGTCCCTAACCTGGAGGGCTTACTTTTACCAGTCCCCAACCTGGAGGGCATACTTTAACCAGTCCCCAACCTGGAACATACTTGTCCAACACATTCATATGAAGTAAAGGTTGAAATATAACACAAACATTCTTATTGGAACTAGCATACGAAATGTCAATACTTTACTCATAAACCAGGAATGCTATATAAATGGCACATCCACAGTCAAACATATCACAAAACTTTATTACAATATGGAAGTTTTGTATTATAAATCAACTTCAAATAAGCGTAAAATCCATCAAAGGATGTTGACATAGATGAAATCAAAACACTTTTTAGAGAAATATCTCTTTCTATTTTTGAAATCATTTAATAGCCATATAAAATAAAACATTTTCTTGAAAATGTTCTTATAAGCTTGTAAGGGAAGCTTTGACGATTTTATAACGGCGGAAAATAACCGCACCCGCCGTATAAGTTTAAAAAAAACATTCTTATCTTAATTCTGTCGAAAAGGTTAAAAGGCACCTTGTTTGGAAAACGACGGAAAGATTCCCTTTTAAACCTCTTATAAAAAGTCAAACAAGGGTATAAATGACTTTAACCCATATTCTTTTAAATATTAGAAATGTTTTGAAATACATTTTGAAGAAACATGGACGTGGATGATAACAAGCTCCCAGTTGATAATTATGTATAAACAATCTCGGATAATGAAGACATTGCGAAATAAATCCTTACCTTGTACTTTTCCTTGGTTGGGGTAGCTTAACCTCCTCTTCTTCGGGTTCTTCCTTTTGATTTGATCAAAAGGGCTCCATAGGTTGGCTTTCTGATCAAACTAAGGCCTCTAGGTTGTAGTGAGGGATGTTGGGAGAGTATTTGGGCAGAGTTTGGCCGAACCAAAAGGCTTTGAAGGTGTGAAGAAATGGGAAGGAGGAGTTCCCTTTTATAAGAGGGGTGAGGGGCACCTTTGGAAAAGCTAGAAATATTAGTTTATAATAAATTCATATTCGGTTTCCAATGGCTCCAAAGTTGACTATTCAAAGGTTAAGGTGGGTATGGGACGAAAACAACTCAACCAATATAATTTAGATAGGTTTGGGTACTTATATTAACCTTATCTTTAAGTATTAACTCTAAGTTAATTAGTTTCACTTTTACAACGTCTCTTTGTATTTTTATATAATATGGTTAATAAACTTACTATATACATCCAAACGACCCCCAAGTGGTCCATTAATGATGAACCTATCATGATATAAGTCTCTTGGCCGAACCTTAGATTTTTAGGAATTTAATATCAATTAATAATATAATATTTGTTTTAAAAACTCTTTTATGTCAATTTTGACACTATTCAATAGTTGATTTTTGTGAAACTCATAACAGATTGATTACTTCGAACAAAGTCAATTAAATCAATCCTAATATATCATATTATCCTATAAAATTAGTTTAATTCATTAAAAGTTTCATATTATATTTATTTGGGTATTTATAATATCAATTATTTTAATTTTTCACTATTATAGTAATTACTGCATCATCATTGTGTCATAAATAAAATAAATTATTTAATGTCTAAAAATTATAATTAAAATATCATTATGTAGGAAATCTTTTTATATTTCTAATGAATATTTATAATCTAAAATCCAACATATATAACCCTATGTAACAATTGTTTTTCTAAAGGATATATGCTTGTGTCATTTTTGTATTCATTTTGACTTAATTAAAATAAAGTGTCATTATCACTTACAAGTTGATCCATGGGGTCCCAAAATAGACCCAAAGATGCCCATGGTCGACCATGTATCAACCAATAGGGTTAAGACGCGTTTTAGGGTAATTTAGTATTATTATAATATTATTGTTTTTAACCCTTATTTACCAGATTTACCATTAACCATGGTAAATAAAATATTTACCGCAGTAATTATTCAAAATGTCTAAAAATAAAAGATACCTATTTACACAATTTGAACATCCTGATTCCAAATATGGAATCCATTTTCCTAAATTCAAAACACAGAAGTGGAAGAAATTAGTTTAAATTTTATTCCCGCTGTTAAAACAAAAAGCGTGTTTTTAAGAGATAATAACTATCAAAAGATTGACACTTGTTTATGTTCGGTTTAATTGTAAAATTATGTCCAATGACAAACATTATATTAAATGGTAAAAATATATTCCAAATATACTTTAAAACCACTCAAATTGATAATTTATCAATATTAATTATTTTGATTAAAAAAGTTGTTTTTAATTAAAATTTAGTAATTTTCACTATTCATCAAAATATAAAAGTTATCCGAGAAGTACCAAAATTTCACCCTAGGATAATTTCAATATTCCGAATCCAAAAATGAAGTCCATTTTGAAATATAAAATATATATGATTTCAAAAAGTAGGTATTACTATTCACAACGGCTAGTTTAATTAGTTGTGGTGTGTGTTAGAACTCGAGGTTGCGTACAACACACGCTATCACATTATTCGAAGGGAAACGTACCGTGGAAGCTTGGGGTGTTACATTCTCCCCTCCTTCAAATAATTGCGTCCTCGCAATTTCTAGGGTATTACTTCATAAAAAGACTCGGGTGGTTCTTCATCATAAGTTCCTTGGGTTCCCATGTTGCCTCTTCCATCTTATGATTTCTCCACAAAACTTTTACCAGACGCGTCGTCCGGTTTCTCAGTACTTGTTCTCTTGTATCAAGAATCCTGACAGGCTCTTCACAATAAGACAGATCGGGTTCCAGTTCTAATTCTTCATAGGTGAGTACATGCATTGGGTCATGCATGCATTTTCTCAACAGAGATACGTGGAACACATCGTGAACTTTGGAGAGACTTGGCGGCATTACCAATCAGTAAGCTACAACCCCAATTCGTTCTAGAATTTCCTAAGGTCCGATGTACCTGGGACTCAATTTACCTTTCTTACCAAAACGTATGACTCCCTTCCATGGAGATACCTTCAGGAAAACATGATCACCGACTTGAAATTCCAAATCCTTCCTTCGATTATCGGCATAGCTCTTCTGCCTACTTTGAGCTGCTTTGATGTGATTTTGGATTACCTTCACCTTTTCCACCGTTTCCTCCAGTTCTGGGCCTACATGTTTTCTTTCACCAACCTCATCCCAACAGGTTGGTGTACGACATCTCTTTTCGTATAACGCTTCATATGGTGCCATCTGAATACTCGAATAGAAGCTATTGTTATAGGAAAATTCTACCAGTGGTAAATATTGATCCCACATACCCTGAAAGTCAAGTGAGCAAGATATCAACATGTCTTCTAAGGTTTGAATAGTCCGTTCTGATTGTCTGTCTGTCTGAGGGTGGTATGCAGTGCACAAATGAAGTTCTGTATCCAGGGATTTCTGAAGACTTTTCCAGAATCTTGAAGTAAAACGGGGATCACGATCAGAAACAATTGATAGGGGTACTCCATGAAGTCTCACAACTTCATTAATATATAGTCTTGCTAGGCGTTCCAGGGGTAGATCTACTCTTATAGCATGAAAATGTGCTGACTTGGTAAGACGATCAACAATCACCCATATTGCATCATTCCTTCTAGGAGTCTTTGGTAGCCCCATGAAAAAGTCCATCGTAATATTGTCCCATTTCCACTCCGGTATGGGAAGAGGTTGCATGACTCCTCCAGGCTGTTTCCTTCCAGCTTTCACTTGTTGACAAACCATACATCTTGACACAAAATCAGCAATCTCCCTTTTCATGTTGTCCCACCAAAAATTTTCCTTCAAATCTCTATACATTTTGGTGCTCCCAGGGTGTATAGAGAAATTGGAACTATGAGCATCATCCAGCAATTCCCTTTTTAGATCAGGTAAATCGGGAACACAAAGTCTCTTCCCTAATTTCAAAATTCCATCTTCATACAAAAATTCTCTCAATCTCCCATCATTCACAGCTTTAATCTTCTTTTGGAATTCTTCATCATCGGTCTGAGAACTCTTAATCCTTTCTAGTAAAGATGGTTTGGCAACCATTTAAAAAGCATTGATGTTTCACCTTCCCTGGTTATTCCCATGTCCATCTTCACTAGATCCATGAAAATTGGATCCCTTTCCATTCTCATATTGTTCAAAACTCCATGATATTTTCTACTCAAAGCATCTGCCACCTTGTTTTCCTTCCCCGGGTGGTAGTGTATCGTACAATCATAATCCTTGAGTAATTCAAGCTATCTCCTTTGCCTCATGTTGAGTTCTTTTTGTGAGAAAATATACTTCAAACTCTTGTGATCAGTATAAATCTCACATTTTTCACCATAGAGGTAGTGCCTCCATATCTTCAAAGCAAAGATCACAGCTGATAACTCGAGATCATGAGTAGGATAGTTTTGTTCATGAATTTTCAACTGTCGTGATGCATAGGCAATAACTCTATCATTCTGCATAAGGACACAACCAAGTCCTTTCTTCGATGCATCAATATAAATAACGAACCCATCATTTCCCGATGGTAGAGTCAATATAGGAGCATTGACTAATCTTCTCTTCAGTTCTTCGAAACATTCTTCACACTCTTTTTTCCAAACAAATTTAACCCCTTTACGTTTGAGCTTCGTTAATGGGTTAGCCAATCGGGCAAAATTCTGGACGAAACGTCGATAATAACCTGCCAAACCAAAAAAACTACGTACCTCAGTTATACTCGTAGGTGCTGGCCATTCTTGGATTGCCTTGGTCATAGAAGGATCAACAGAGATTCCATCTTTAGAGACAATATGGCCAAGAAAAGAAATCTCCTGAAGCCAGAATTCACACTTGCTAAACTTCCCATATAATTCATGCCTCCTCAGAGTCTTCAAGATAATGCGCAAGTGATTTTCATGATCTTCGTAGGTTTTGGAGTATACCAAGATATCATCAATAAATACCACCACAAATTCATCGAGATACTCCTTGAAAACTCTATTCATCAGATCCATGAATACAGATGGTGCATTAGTCAATCCAAACGGCATTACAGTAAACTCGTAATGCCCGTACCTGGTTCGAAATGTTGTCTTCGGAATGTCTTACTTCTTCACACATAACTGATGGTATCCAGATCGAAGGTCAATCTTTGAAAAGTATTGAGCACCATGTAGTTGGTCAAATAAATCATCAATACGAGAGGGGGATACTTGTCCTTTATCGTTATAGCATTGATCTCCTTGTAGTCGATACATAACCTCATAGATCCATCTTTCTTTTTAACAAAAAGAACAGGGGCTCCCCATGGAGAAACACTAGGGCGAATAAATCCCTTATTACTCAATTCATCTAGTTGTTTCCTTAGTTCGACTAATTCTACAGTGGCCATTCTGTAAGGGGTCTTCGATATAGGCCTTGATCTAGGAATCAAATCAATAGAAAACTCAACTTCTCATTCTGGAGGATGTGCAGGTAAATCTTCCGGAAATACATCTACAAATTCTTTCACAACAGGTACATCCTCTATTTGAACATTCCTTTCCTCACCGACAGTTATTTCATTCTCTTCCTCCCCAATAATTGAATTAAGTTGAGATACTGGGGGTGGATCTAAATAATAATTAAGTGGTGGCGATTCTGCTCTAAAAATAAGGTGTTCCTTATCATTATCATCAAGAATCGTTACCTCTTTCTTCTTACAATAAATCTTCGCATCATAGTCCGAAAGCCAGTCCATACCGAGGATTATATCAAACTCAATCATAGGTATGACGATGAGATCAGTAGATAAAGAAAATTTATGTGCTCTAATGGGGACTGATTCACAAAACATTGTTGCAATGATACTTCCCTTAGGAGTTTTAACTGACAACTCCCTTATTAAATCAAATTGGAAATATCTAATTTTCTTATCAAACTGGGAAGATATGAAACAATGCGATGATCCAGAGTCAAATAATGCATTTGCTAAACTTGAGGAAAACATTAAATTACCTGCCACCACGTCTTTTGGAGCTTCTACCTCTGCAGTAGTGATAGCATAAACCTGGCCTTGATCCCTTGGCCTTTTCTGAGGTAAGTTCTCCTGACGCTTAGGACATGCATTTGCATAATGTCCCATCTCCCTGCAATTGTAGCACTGAACGTTGGTAGCTTCCTTCTTCCCCTTGCAATCACGAGCATGGTGGCCTTTTTCACCACACTTGTAACACACTCCCATTCCCTTCAAGCAAGTACCAAGATGTTTCTTTCTGCATTTACCACAAGATGGATATTCAACCTTTCCCTTCTTCCCCTTATTTCCATTCCCAGATTGATCAGCAGGTCTCTTATTCTCTTGCTTTGCTTTAAAGTCATAAGACTTAGATAATTCCTTTTCGGTCTTGATAGCACATGAGACAATGTCTTCGTATGACGAAAAGGATTGTGAGACTAATGCTCGATGAAGAAATGGTTTTAAACCATCAAAGAAACGATCAATATTACTTCTTTGGTTACGTATATAATCACCAGCGTACCTTGCTAACCTTGTAAAGTTAGCCTCATACTTTGTGACATTCTCATCCTCCTTTTGTCTCAGACTCAGAAATTGCCTCTCTATATCTGCTCGATGGTCGCGAGGAAAGTATTTTTCTAAAAACAGATCTTTGAACTCCCTCCATTCCATATTTGATACTTCATCATCTTCCTTCTTATTTTGAATCAATGACCACCATTGATCAGCATCTCCAGTGAGGCGGTAAACTGCCATGATAACTTTTTCCCTTTCACTGCTCCCCAAAGCCTGAAATATTTTCTCTAGGGAATTTATCCATTGCTCAGCTACTAAGGGATTTGTACTGCCATTGAACGTTGGTGGTTTTTTCCTCATGAATCGATCTAACATTGATCCTCCACGCTGCGGATCAGGGTGCTCCATACGGGTAAGGTTATTATTCATAACCTGAGTAAGTTGTCCCAGTATGGTGATTAGCTGATCGGCACCAGTTGCATTACCAGCCCCACTATAATTATCTTGAGCAGGAGGGAAATCCCTACATGGAGTGCGTGCATTGATACGGTTTCCATTTCTTCCACTAGGCACCATTTCTAAACTATGGCATGAACTAGATCAGTTTATAAATCAAAATACATAATCCCATACTTATAAAACACTTAACATAAATTGAACTATTTATGGATATAATCCATAATCATAAAAATGTCTCCTTTGAGGATGTATATACTCATAAACCCTTCATAATGGTTTGTAAAGAAAATGAGAATTATCCTAAGCATAACCCCCGGGAGTGTCGTAACCAAGAGTGCAGCAAGGCCCGTTGTCGTGCACCCGTTCCCGTTCGAGTCTAGCTCAAAGTGGTGTTTTCAGGTTCTACCCCTAGGTACATCTGTGCCAGAGCCGCCTCTACCTGCTCGTATCTAGACAGGGATGTATTGCTCGAAAAACTCACAAAATCTCTACAATACCAAAATTCTAGGAAGTTCTTCTATACTAATCCTCAAAGTTCATCTTAGGTCTACGTGCTCTAATCAGAGTTTATCTAAATCTAGCTTCCATGGTTTGTACTAAACTTCCTCTGATACCAACTGTAATGCCCCGACCCAAGTTACCCAGAGTCGGTGCATTAATTACATAACATTGGCATGATCACAAGAAAGATCAAATCTCGAAAGACCGATTGGTTTAGTATCCTTGGAAACACTAGATATATTCATAAGTTTTATATTACATCATAAAATGAAAAACAAATACAACAACATAGTGTTTCCACAATCCACACTATTATCCCCTCATAATATCCCTGCAGGTCATTCATAACTTACTTCTTCACATCCTGGGAAAAATAAAACATAGAAAAGGGGTGAGCTCAAATGCCCAGTAAGGATAACAATATAGCGGAACATTCATAAATAAGCATAAACATTTAAGGCAATGCATTACTAAAACAAAAGCCTTTTAAACATGAACTTCAACATAGTATGGAAAGAGTAAAATGAAATAATTCCATTTACTTATTCACATGGATATTCTACTAATCGAATAATCACATGAAAAAAAAAACCACTTTCATAATGTTGGAATGCATAATGCTGAACTTTAATTTCTTTGTCAAGGCCTCATCCCAAGACCTTGGGGCTAACTGTAACCGGAACCCAACCCGGAGTGCCTCTAATAACCGGACACCAACCCGGAGTGCCTCTAATAACCGGACACCAACCCGGAGTCCTTCTAATAACCGGAGACCAAACCGGAGGGCTTACTTTTACCAGTCCCTAACCTGGAGGGCTTACTTTTACCAGTCCCCAACCTGGAGGGCTTACTTTAACCAGTCCCCAACCTGGAACATACTTGTCCAACACATTCATATGAAGTAAAGGTTGAAATATAACATAAACATTCTTATTGGAACTAGCATACGAAATGTCAATACTTTAATCATAAACCATGAATGCTATATAAATGGAACATCCACAGTCAAACATATCACAAAACTTTATTACAATATGGAAGTTTTGTATAATAAATCAACTTCAAATAAGCGTAAAATCCATCAAAGGATGTTGACATAGATGAAATCAAAACACTTTTTAGAGAAATATCTCTTTCTATTTTTGAAATCATTTACGAGCCATATAAAATAAAACATTTTCTTGAAAATGTTCTTATAAGCTTGTAAGGGAAGCTTTGACGATTTTATAACGGCAGAAAATAACCGCACCCGCCGTATAAGATTAAAAAAACATTCTTATCTTAATTCTGTCGAAAAGGTTAAAAGGCACCTTGTTTGGAAAACGACGGAAAGATTCCCTTATAAACCTCTTATAAAAAGTCAAAAAAGGGTATAAATGACTTTAACCCATATTCTTTTAAATATTAGAAATGTTTTGAAATACATTTTGAAGAAACATGGAAGTGGATGATAACAAGGTCCCAGTAGAGAATTATGTATAAACAATCTCGGATAATGAAGAGATTGTGAAATAAATCCTTACCTTGTACTTTTCCTTGGTTGGGGTAGCTTAACCTCCTCTTCTTCGGGTTCTTCCTTTTGATTTGATCAAAAGGGCTCCTTAGGCTGGCTTTCTGATCAAACTAAGGCCTCTAGGTTGTAGTGAGGGATGGTGGGAGAGTATTTCGGCAGAGTTTGGCCGAACCAAAAGGCTTTGAAGGTGTGAAGAAATGGGAAGGAGGAGTGCCCTTTTATAAGAGGGGTGAGGGGCACCTTTGGAAAAGCTAGAAATATTAGTTTATAATAAATTCATATTCGGTTTCCAGTGGCTCCAAAGTTGACTATTAAAAGGTTAAGGTGGGGATGGGTCGAAAAAAACTCAACCAATAGAATTTAGATAGGTTTGGGTACTTATATTAACCTTATCTTTATGTATTAACTCTAAGTTAATTAGTTTCACTTTTACAATGTCTCTTTGTATTTTTATATAATATGGTTAATAAACTTACTATATACATCCAAACGACCCCCCAAGTGGTCCATTAATTATGAACCTATCATGATATAAGTCTCTTGGCCGAACCTTAGATTTTTAGGAATTTAATATCAATTAATAATATAATATTTGTTTTAAAAACTCTTTTATGTCAATTTTGACACTATTCAATAGTTGATTTTTGTGAAACTCATAACAGATTGATTACTTCGAACAAAGTCAATTAAATCAATACTAATATATCATATTATCCTATAAAAGTATTTTAATTCATTAAAATTTTCATATTATATTTATTTGGGTATTTATAATATCAATTATTTTATTTTTTCACTATTATAGTAATTACTGCATCATCATTGTGTCATAAATAATATAAATTATTTAATGTCTAAAATTATAATTAAAATATCATTATGTAGGAAATCTTTTTATATTTCTAATGAATATTTATAATCTAAAATCCAACATATATAACCCTATGTAACAATTGTTTTTCTAAAAGATATACGCTTGTGTCATTTTTGTATTCATTTTGACTTAATTAAAATAAAGTGTCATTATCACTTACAAGTGGATCCATGGGGTCCCAAAATAGGCCCAAAGATGCCCCTGGTCGACCATGTATCAACCAATAGGGTTAAGACACGTTTTAGGGTAATTTAGTATTATTATAATATTATTTATTTTAACCCTTATTTACCGGATTTACCCTTAACCATGGTAAATAAAATATTTACCGCAGTAATTATTCAAAATGTCTAAAAATAAAAGTTACCTATTTACACAATTTGAACATCCTGATTCCAAATATGGAATCCATTTTCCTAAATTCAAAACACAGAAGTGGCAGAAATTAATTTAAAATTAATTCCCGCTGTTAAAACAAAAAGCGTGTTTTTAAGAGATAATAACTATCAAAAGATTGACACTTGTTTATGTTCAGTTTAATTGTAAAATTATGTCCAATGACAAACATTATATTAAATGGTAAAAATATATTATAAATATACATTAAAACCACTCAAATTCATAATTTATCAATATTAATTATTTTTATTAAAAAAGTTGTTTTTAATTAAAATTTAGTAATTTTCACTATTCATCAAAATATAAAAGTTATCCGAAAAGTACCAAAATTTCACCCTAGGCTAATTTCAATATTCCGAATCTAAAAATGAAGTCCATTTTGAAATATAAAATATATATGATTTCAAAAATTAGGTATTACTATTCACAACGTCTAGTTTAATTAGTTGTGGTGTGTGTTAGAACTCGAGGTTGCGTACAACACACGCTATCGCATTATTCGAAGGGAAACGTACCGTGGAAGCTTGGGGTGTTACACACTACATGGGTTTTTATTCCTATAATAATATAATATATGTAAGATGCCTTATAATGGCTCAATAAAATCATAAAAATTTTATCCATCTCATTGTATATAAAAAACTCCAGCATTCTTAGTTATAAGACATTAGAATATTAGTAGATACCCAATAGTGGTAAATAGTTTAAGAACCTAAAATACATATAGATGGATTGACCAAAAATACCCCTTCCCATTCCACATAAAGGGATCTAAATAATGGTCATTTTGTTAGAGTCACCAATCCAATATTCAGAGTTGGAAGATATTCTTATACACATATTTAATCTATAAGAGAATTCTTATGTAGGAAATAATCCACCCAAAATGGTGTGACAAGGTATTCCTCCCATCCTCCTGAATAATATGAGATCCTATGATTCATTTATATTGAAACCCTAATAGGCCACCTTTTTATTGAATGTAGTTCTATACCCAGTTATAGAATTAGGATCCATTAGTAGTTTTCAATACAAATAAAAAATATAAGTCTGAATTGAATTATTTTTCAAAGACATTTAACCTCACTAAAATAATATGTTTAGTTTAGGCCATCCAAGGCTTTGTGGTGAAACATTAATGGAAAAATAGAAGATAAATAATTTCACTATAGAATCCCATTCTTAGGATCAAAATGATAATCTACCCAGATCTTTTTGGACCATTATAGTTCCCTCTCATTAGTATTTACTTTTCCCTAAAAACCCATGACAAACAGAAATGGTGAACTATATGTGAACATATAAAAAAAATTATTGGGTTATTATGAATCAAGATATTTTGATTGCATTTTATATGAAATAATGTAGAACCTTATGTGAAAATCTCAAATAGAAATATCATCAGTTGACCATGACATGGATCTTAAGGATGATCCTCTATAGTCGTGGTTCTCATGAAATAATTCCATCCTCACATTGCAAAGTACACATGATTAGAATGAAATTATATGTAAATACAGAACAATTATGTTAACAATGAATATCTAATTGAGAAAATATCATTCCTACAATGGTGAACGAATCAGTGAGATTGTTCCGTGTAGCCTACATGAATGTGAAAGTGCCCAACCAGAGTATTGTACCATTGAGAGGGGGAGGGGGTGAATCAGTGATAATATTTTTCTTTTATGTTTCTTTTGAATTGAAACAACCTTCACCTCTTATTAAATATTTTATTTCCCTACTGAGAAAAAAATCAACACACAACCAATGGAACACAAATATTTACATGGTTCACTTTTCAATAAGAATAACTATGTCCTTGATATTGTTTTGAAATGATCTAATACCATAAAATCCACTAGAAATCAATCCTTGGATTACAAATAGTAGTAACCTTTCAATTTGGTAACACTATGAAACAATACAACTAGTACATGTGCACCCTTTTAGCACAATAGGGTAATACATTTGTTTTGTAACATCCCATGTTACCTATGTTTATTTTCAATTCATCGAATGTATTCAATTGCAAAACAATTATTCTTTTCCATACCTATAAAAAATGTAGGAACATATTGGACTATGTAAAACAATCTATCTGATTAACCTAAATACAATGCTCCAAATCTCATTCCCATTGTTTTGATTATTCAATTGAATACAATAGAATAGAATCAGCATGACTATAATACTAGCATACAATAGTCAAGAATAATATAATCGACACCACTTTAAAACCTATTATTCTCTCTTTAAAACCCAGATCTTCTCTATCATATTCTATGAATAGTGATCTTTGTCAAAAATTAAAAATTAGTTCCACATTTTATAGGTGACAATTGGAGGGAATTGGAATGTTTTTCCCGCCCACTCAAATTTTTCCAATGTTGAATTTCCCCCTAAAATTATGTGATAGATTTGGACTTCGTTAAAGTTTCTTGAAGATTCTCAAATCTTCTCCATGTTTAATCTCAATCTTTTCCTTCTCCATTTTTTATTGCTATAACCATTGCTTATTCCAGAAAACCAAAATAATTTTTCTCATTGAAAACTAGAAATGTGGATACTATTGTTGAGTATGATTGTTTCTGGGTACAATAGTCTTTAATCAAGACCATTTCATTTCTTTCACTTTCACCTTTGAGTCTGATGTAAAATAAAGTCATTACCCCATCAGCATGACAAGAATCATCTCTTCACTTTATCTTTCCATCAGTACGACTCTTTAATCTTTTCCATCAGCACAACTATTGCTTTTCAATCTGTATGACCATTACTCTTCCATTGACATGACTATTCCATCAGTAAAACTATTTCCATCAGCCTGACTATTACATTTTAATCATCATGACCTTTACTCTTCTATCGGAATTACTATTCAATTAGCATGACTCTGAGACTGATGAAAAACAAAGTTAATACTATTTCAGCTTGATAGACCTCTACTTCATTCATCGACATGACTTTTCCATCGGTAGGACTATTCCATCAGCATGACTATTCTATTCGCATGGCGATTCCATCGGCACAAATTTGAGTCTGATGCAAAAAAAAATTAATACCTTGTTGGCTTGATAGACCATTCCTTCTTTCATCAGCATGACTTTTCCATCAGAATGATTATTCCATCGGCACAACTATTTAATCAACATGACTATGAGTCCGATACAAAACATAGTGAATACTATGTTGGCTTGACATACCTTACTTCTTTCATTGGCATGGCATTTCCATCGACACAACTATTCCACCACCATCACCATTCACAGCTTTTCAATATTCATCGCCATTCAAAACATTCCAGTATACATCACCATTCACAGTTTTTCAATAGTCACCACCATTCAAAGATTTTTAATTGTAATCACCATTCACAGATTTTCAATAGTCACCACCATCCACAGCTTTTCAATAGTCACCAAAATTCATAGCTTTTCAATAGTCCTCACCATTTATATATTTTCAATATTCACCCCCATTCATTGCTTTTCAATATTCTCCACCATTAATAGCCTTTATATAGTCATCATCATTCACAACTCTTCAATAGTCACCACCACATTGAATTTCCAATTTATTTTATCAATCATTCATTATATTTTTTACCACATACTTATGATTTTTGAGAATTACAAATAAAAATTCATCATCAAAATTACATTGGAATGTATCATAACATTCAATTCATTCTAGTTACTGTTTTTCATCTCATTCCGAGACGAAAATTTCTGAAAACATGAGTCTGATCCTTTTCAAAAAAAATCACAAAAAAAAATGTTTCTAGAAAACAATGTAAAGATATTTCCATTATTCAAAACAAACCATGACAACAAAATAAAACACATTAAATTAAAACATCATCATCATCAAATTGGTCCTAACACCTATTAGATACTTCTCTTATAAAAAAACCCTGATTTCAGATAATGACATCATTGAGTGACTGTTCTAAAAAATCAACTACAATAGTGACCCATATGGGCCTCAAAATGACCTCTCCGTCTAGACATCATCATCATAGTTTGGATAATGCAATGTCCTTGGAATACCATCGTCATGCTACGATCCAAACATTATAGAATCACACAAGGATCTACATATAATGAAACTCTCAAGCTCGTATTCTCAGAGGAAACCTATATTAAATCTAATGTCCCTCATTTACCTATCTAAGCACCTTGATAGATTATCCTCATAGTTGGATAATGACCAAAATCAGTATATGATGAAGGTGGATCAAGGATCAAACTATAGATCTCTTATGGTTAAGGGACCAATGAGTAGGTGTCTTATCAACCACTATTTCTAGTTCCATCCCACTGATACACATCAATCACTGATTGAAGGTACCAAACAACATAGTGCAACCAATGGAACCATTTCAAGGGAAATAAGGAAGAAACAATGGTTATGGAAGGCTCTAGATAATCATGTGTGGGAATGTATCCCTGCTCCTGCTAATGACGTCTACTGGCATATTTGGGAAATAACCAATGTGAAATATCCTATCTCTTATCACTCAGAATAATTATATGAGAATATTTCATCAATTGGAATTGGGGATGCACATACCCAAATCCTCATGAATTAATTCCAATAGCATATTCAGTTGGCATAAGGATAAAAATAGTGGGGTCATATCCTTCCCCAAATTGAATATATGTTCCAATATATAGTTGAGGTAGAAAATTTGTAGGCTTATATCCCAACTCATTCATTGATAAAAATCCAATAAATATTAGATATAGCTAAATAACTCTTCACCAATATTCTAGAATAGGTGAAAACATAGGGGCTTGTGAATATTATTATCACTATAGCTGGGGAAACTCAAAACTTGGATCATTATAAAAACTGTATGATCTAAATCAAGAAAAACAATTTACTCCCATCTAGGATGATTTTCAACATATTTAAGTAAAAGAAGATGCATCATACTATTATCATATTCCTATTCCAATCTATGCACACCATGTGAGAGCAGAACATTCCTTAGTACAGGGGAACATGCATGTCGAAAAAGTCTAGTGGAATTTTCGAAAGGATCTAAATCAGTCTCATATATTTGTTCTATATGGGGATCACCAATCGATAGGGGAACATGCTTTAGAAGAATCATAAATTCCTATCAAAAAAGACTTGTGGCATAATCCAAATGCTCAATGTTAGGCACATATTCCAATTCTAGAGGGGCTGATCTAGTGATAATAGAATGTGCCTTAGGACTAGCTCATATTCATTTCAGTGAATCTACATAAAATATCCCAATATATCATGGCTGATATGAACATTTTTCTACTTCACTAATGATAGGGGAGTAGTGGGAGATTTTTAATTTTCTTACTTTAAGGATATTCTTGTGGTTCAAATCCAAATATGCTTCAAGGCTATCCTTTGGGGGGGTGATGAGTGATGGGAGGGGATCCCGAACCATGTTTCTTTTCATGATAATGATATGTTGGAAGGTGTCAAAGATGTTGAGGAGATCCATGTGGATATGGTGAACCTCAATCATGAGAGTACAATAGGTCCAAATGGATTTTTTGGTACTTTCTACAAGTTCTTTTGGAGGTGGTCAAGGGGGATATATTATATGCTATTCATGACTTTTTTAGAGGGGGGAACCTACCCGAAATAGCATCTTCCACGAATCTGGTGCTTCTAACTATGATCAAAGACCCATACACCTTCCTCCATTACTGGTCAGTGACTATGTGTATATTACATTACAAAATATTGGTGAGAATCATCAACATGAGGCTATCTGGAAGTCTCCCTCAGTGGATCTCCCAGGAACAACATAGGTTTGTGAATGAGATCTCGATTCAGGGAGCTGTAGTGTGGGATTAGGATATGCTAGTAGAAATTGATATAAAGGCTCGTGGATCCAATATGGTAATTGAGTTGGATATGAACAAGGCGTATGACAGGCATGGATGGGGTTTTATTAACAGTGTTCTAAAGAAGATGGGATATTCCAAATGGGCTTGTGATATTATTTTCAGGTGTTTTAGTTCATCAGGGATGGATGTTTTGTTTATGGGGTATACTCAAAGCTTCTTCAAGTCGGTTAGTGGGCTTCAGCAAAGAGATCCATTATCCCCGAGTATTTTTGTTCATATACAGGACACCTTGATTAGGTTAATCAATAGAGGAATATCTAATGGGGACATTCTTCCCTATCGAAGGAAGTTGAGTCTACAAGCCATATCTCACTTTATGATTGTGGATGAAACAATAATCTTCTCTAATGCGGGGAGAAAATCAGTTATGGGAATTGAAAATAGAGTGGAGATGTACTCCCACATGAGTGGCCAAATTATCAACAAGGAGAAGAGTGAATTAATGTGTCCCAAGAATGCAATGTGAGTTGGGTAAATACTCTAGGTAGAAGGCTGGGTATGTGGTATTGTATGTTTCCCATAGAGAATCTCAATACCCCTGTGTCTCTAGGAAGAATGCGTATCTGTGATTTTGACCTTGTGGTGAGCATAATTTCAGGGCGAATACTAAATTGGAAAAACCACTATTTATCCATTATAGGACACATTTCTCCTATAAATAGTGTCCTTTCAGAAATATTGGTGCATTTTCTCTCATCCACCAATGTACCAAATGGGGTTATAATTTTCATTATTAAACATATCTCTCATTTCATATTCCCTCTCGGTATCCTCTTCATGTCGATGGGAATATTAATCCTCCAATAAGAGATTATCTTATAGCAAGAGATGCATCAAAGTGTCATATTGTCTCTTGATCTAGGAAGATGGTCAACATAAATAAGGAAGTCAAAATGATCAGGACTTCCCTCCATTATGGTGACAGTCTTTCCCTCCCCGAGGTAATCACTTAGTCTATACATAGGTCATGAAATAGTAGGGTAAAAAAAATCCACCCTATATGGCCTCACCCACTCTTTATATATAGTATAAGGATGAAAAATTAGGGCCTCTTAAATTTCATAATGTCATATAATCCCTATCTAATATAATTGATTCCATGGTGGGGTAACACACAGTTATGCAGCCCGAGAAGAGTCTATATCCCAAATGGGTGGGTGAAACATTGCATCCACCCAATTTCAGAAATCATAACAACAACACCTTTGATTGTTCAGGATAACCTAAACAAGATCTCATACATAGTGTATCCCAATGTGGACTGATGATGTTCTCATGGGATTAATAAGAGGAAACAAAGTGGATGTTTTTTACATACTCTAGTAAGGAAATCCTTTTTTGGTACATTATCCTTCTAGTAGGATCTGTTGTAGGAAGGGAAGAACATCATCATGAATTACTTTATTATTTGATCTATACACTAAGGAAAAAGATAATCCATGAACTAAAAAAATATATGAAACATAGAAAACAAGAGGGTGTCTGACTTCTTATCCTGATAGAATGGTTTCACCTATTTACTTTGCATCCCTCACTGAGAGGAATAGTAACTATTACTGTATAATGAAAACATCTGACATGAGTTGAAACAAATCTGATATTAATGATGTGTCCAGGGGGGTTCCTTGAGTTCGGAGAAACATCCCTTAATTTGGGAGATTCTATTCATCAAACTGAAGCTAAATCTTGGTTAATGCATTCAAAACTGGGGAAAAGGATCAATAAGAAATAAGATTCCATTGTTACCATAAAATTAGTAGTAGTGACAATTCAAGAGCCTATATAGGTAATGAATTTCCTGGTGGGACATATTGATTGGAAACAACCATGAGATATCCCTCATCCAGAAGCATATAGAAATTAGGGTCACCCATGATTTGAGGAATTAATGAATAAATACTACTCATTCAAAAATGAACATGTTCTTGGTTATTTCCTTGAATCTATGGAAAATATCCTTTTCAAGCTACCATAGCCTTCAAATCTCATTGATTTTAAACTCATCGATCATCCTAAAAACGTTCATTTCCATAGAAGGTTGGGTCATAATTGAAACACCTCAACACTAGAATCCTGGAGTTGGTTCCTTACTTAATTAAATTGGTGTAGATACAAGATTCAAATACCAATGGACCAAACAGTTCATAAATATTGGAAAACCAGATTCTATTCATGATTCCCATAATACATTGGGGGAAATAAAATAGAACCTAGAATATTATAAAATTAAATTAACTATATCAATGAATTATCATTCAATGATTTCTTCTTTATATCATACTGAAAGGAAAAAAATAAGGGCGATCCAAAATTCTTAGTAAGGGTAAGTATAGTAGAAGAAATAATGAATAAATGAGAAAAACAATCATGTAAAGTTATATAATTAAAAATACATGACATATAAACATCTCAATAAGGAATAATCATTATGGCACGATGGATAAATGAAACATAAGTCATTAAATCAATATACTAAAAATAAAATATGACCATAGATATATCAAAAAAATCTCAAGGGTAAAAATAATATCTAAATTATAAATAAATGAAATGATAAATTATTGTATCTCATCTTTTATAGGAACATGATACCATTATCATAATTATTTATTCTTAAGACTATTTGAAAATAATCAAATTTGGCCAACTAATTCATCTCACGAGACTACCGATGAATCATAGGGATTTCGTTTACCAGCCCCTATCCCAAATGGAAAATATTTAATGCTCCCTAACCAATCTATTTCATTTAAAAATGATTACTCATATATCATGTAATATATTTAATTTATTAAATACACTCTTTAGCAAATATCTATCTTAAATAAAAATACAGATTTATCAATAATTCCAGAGTAAATAAAATATATATCAACGTAAACCACATTTTTAAAAATGGAATATGGATTAGGAAATAATAATACCCTTAATATGGGAATTTATATTTATAAGATAAATTTAATATACAATAAAAATTATTATATGAAATTGATTGAACATGATAATGATCAAAATCAAAAATGAATGTTATATTGAAAGGACAACATTACACATTTTTTAATTTTCATGTCAAACTCCTTGAATTAGATAATTAAATGTAATACAATAAATACCATTATGAAAAAGGATTAATGATAAAATATATCAAAAATTGGTAGTATATACACCACAAAAAATATGTGAGTGGTGAATATGATATTTATCTCAAATATGTAAAAAGTGAGAAGAAAATCACTAACCTTGTGTTTCCTTTTGGGTGAAAGTTCATTGACATTATTTATAATGGTTTTATGAATGATAATAACATATAACATAATAATAATAATATTTATAATGTAATATATTAACTTTTCATAATATCTTATTAAACATGTGTTAATAATATTTCATTATTTTCACTATTTTTTGTGTTAGTTGCCTAGTCTATTGGGTATGTTCTAACTTGTTATTTTTGTTCATATTAAATATATATTGATTTAATCAAAACAATAATTCGTACCATGATTTAAATATCATATAAAATTTAGAATACATTTATTAATAATAATCAATAATATTTTCAGAAAGAAAATTAAATGCATCGTTCCGGGAAATAGTAGGCTGCATGAACACTACTCCCATTTATTTTTCATATCAAAAGAATGAGAAAGTTAATGATATATATGTATATAATTATTCTATTATTATATATATATATCATAAATTTCACAAAAAATCATTAAAATAATCCTTAATACATTCCATTTATACTGGTAATTAATCACATCTCTTGGAAGAGGCAGTAGTCCACACGTCCACAAACTATGTTATCATATCCCCACAATATGGAGCACTTGAATTTAGGTGTTATATAAAAATTCCATAAGAATAAATATATTTGAACTAACATATATATATATATATATATTATAAATGAATCATAATTTTCATCCTTTAAAGTTGGTAAATAGAAGAATGAACAACATTATTTCACAGTGTGGTAGTCCATCTTACACAAAAATGATGATTATGTATCCCATTTCATGGATGGTATGAAATTTTAGGTCTAAATGTTATCATTTAAACACCAAATTATATTTATTATACTTAAGTTATTATATATTAAAGATATTAGATTAAATTAATGGTTTGGTAATGAAATTAATCGAATGTGATATCTGGAGAGTGTTATTTCTTTTTCTACTAAATCCTGTTGGTTTATCCTAAAAACATGCATGAAGGGATTTCCTCTGACATTGAGGATACTAAATTATGAATAGGGATATTGGGAACTTATTTAATCTGATTTTTGGTGAGACAAATGGTTCCATAGATGTGAATAAGTTGGAGGGGATATTGCCTTTTAATAGTGGAGGAGGAGTGGCATTGTTTTAATTTTTTAAAAATGGGATTTCATCCGTGTTGTTCACTTGTAATGTGGATACAATAACGGTCAATATTATAGAAAATTTATTTTATGGACAAAATATAGAAATCCAATGGATTTTGGAAATGTTTCTAAATCTTTTTATTCCTTATGTTTAAGGTTTAGTCCTTCATTAATCTGATTTTCACTTAATCGCTATATTTTATTCTTAAAACATTCACTAATATTTTTTAAAAAATATAATTTAACATTATTATAAATTATAAATTTTTCTAATTCCAAATAGGAAATTAATTTTTCCAAATTTGAATCATAAAAGTGGCAGAAATTATTTTGATATTGATTTTATAGATGGGACGTCAATGTGGTTTTTTAAAGTATGAATATCCAAAGATTTTATTTGTATTTATAGATAATTTCAAATTAAAATTAATTCTAGTGACCTAAATTCAATGAATTTATATGTATTGAGATAATTCGAAACCATAACCGATTGAAAATATAAATTTACATTATTATAAAGTTATATGAAAAATCAATTTTTAATTAGAATTCATTATTTTGCAGAAATCATCAAAAAATTAGTATTCTGAGAAAAATACCAAAATTTCACCCTAACCAAATTTTGGAGTTTTTATTTAAAAAATGATGTTATTTTTCATGTTAAATTTATAAATATTGAATAATTTAAATTTAAAATATTTTCCACATTAATGGTGGTAAATAATCATTTATAAAATTATATGTTTTAATATATAATTAATGTTTATTTTATATTATGCCTATCATATATATATATATATTTGGTGAAGGAAAAAAGTATATATATATATAATATATATTCTCTGAAAGTGTTATAATTTAATTTACTATACCCAACAAGATAAAATACTTTTTTCTTCAAAATGGGTGTTATGTGTATTGCAATCTAACTCAATATTGAATGTTTTTCAATTTATCGACAAGATTAGGTTTATTATAAATTTAAAAATATTATAATATCTAGGTGAGATTTGTTATTACATCCTGAAAAATTTCTCTATGAAATATTATGTGTATTAACTTCAATAAATATGGGGTTAGTTTTCCTTCATATAATCTTCTGGTTCCCATATTGCTTCTTCCATTTGGGATTTCTCTAGAGTACCTTAACATGATAAGTTTTCATATTCCTCAACAACATCTCTCTAGTATCAATAATTCAGATGGATTCATCACTGTATAAAAGGTTAGTTTGCAATTATACTTCATCATACATGAGAACATGCCTTGGATCGGGAATTTTATTCTTAGTAGAGACATATAGAACACATAATGTACATTTTAGTGATAAGGATGAATTTCTATATGATAAGAAACAATACAAAATATTTCGAGAATCTAAAAGGATCTAATGTATCTTAGAATCAATTTCCATTTCTTACCAACCCAAATAACACCCTTCTAGGGAGATATATTCCAGAAAACATGATCTACCACATAGAAATGAAAATTTTTGATCGAGTTATCAGAATAACCCTTTTTTATACTTTGAGATCTACAAATATGTGTCGGAATACCCTTTATCATTACCATAATGTCTCAAACAAGTTCAGTTCCTATTAGTTTCCCTTCACTAAATTCATCCCAACATGTTGGAGTATGACATATCTTTCTATATAATACATCATACAACACCATTTAAATACTCTAATTTAATATATTATTATAGGAAAACTCCATAAATGGTAAGTAATAATCATACATACCTTGAATATAGAGTGAAAATTATCTTAGCATTTCTTCCAATGCTTCAATTTTTATTTTAGACTATCCCTCAATTTCATGATGGTCAGTAGTGCTAAAATAAATTTCTAACTGAAGAGACTTCTGAAAACCCTTACATAACATTTATGTAAAGTATTTTCATGATCAAAAACACTTTATAAAGGTGCACCATGAATTAATAAAACTTAATTAATATATATCCTTATGAGGAACTCAAGAGGCAAGTCCTCTCTTATTGAAAAGAAATGTGCATATTTAGTTTTGTGATCAATGATAACCCATATTTCATTACTCCTATATTTATTTTGTAGTACCATGATAATTTCCATAGTAATTTCATGCAATTTACACATAATAATAGGAAGGGGTCGTAGGAATACTTTAGGATGATATGTTACAACAATTAACTTATTAATAGACCAAACATCTAGAAATATAATTACCAATTTCCTCTTCATTTTATCACAGAAAAAATGTCCCTTTTCGTCCAATTTCATAATTGTGTTTGTATGGTGTATACCAAAATTTGACCTATTCGAATCATCTAAAAATTCAATTTTCAACTAAGTTATAGATGGAAGACATAACCCCATTCCAAATATTAGGACACTATCTTTATAATCAAGTCCTACTAATTTCCATCGTTCATGTAATTAATTCTCTTCTAAATGTTATCATCATTAGATTTAATTTTTTTATCTTTTATAATAAATATGTTTATGAAATAATTTGAAAAATGATTGATTTATCCCCTTAAATAGAAATTCCAATATCCATATTTATTAGATCTATGAACATAAAATCCTTCCCATTCCTCATTTGGGCTAGAACTCCATGACCATTTATATTCAATGCATCTACAACCTTATTTTCACTCTCTAGTTGGTAGTGTTTTGAGAAATCATCGACCATGAGTAGCTTGAGCCATATAATTTTCTCTTACTGATAAATTTTTGTGAGAATATGTATTTTAGACTTTTATGATCTATGTATATCTCACATCATTCACCAAACATATACTATCTATATTTTTTAAAAGTGAAAAGTAACAATGAAAAATCATGATCATGGGTTGGATAAATTTTTCACGAGTCAAAAATTGACTTGATTCATATGAAATAACATTATCATTTTTTATTAGAACATAATAATGTTTATTCATTTGATGAATTATTATATGTGAAAAACCCATCACTTCTAGATTATAGATTCAAAATTGCAAAATAGTGTAATTATCTCTTAATTCATAAAATTAGTCTTTACATTTCATTTACAAAACAATCTTATACCCTTTAACTATAATATTGTTTAATGGGTTAGTCATTCGAGAAACTTTTAGAATGAATCATTGATATTAACCAACCAAAATTGTGAAAATGTGTTCCTCAGTTAGGTTTGATGGTAAATGCCATTTCATGAATGCCTTTGTCTTTACCGGATGAACTGATATTCTATCAATGTAGACAATATATCCATGAAAAGAAACTTCATGAAGCCATAAATTTCACACACAATATCAATAAAACTCTTACATTATAATATTATTAAGAATAATTATATATTATTATCTTGGTCCTCATAGATTTTAGAATACACCAGAATTTCATCATTGAATACCCAAAAAATCATCAATATATTCCTTGTATACATTATTCATTATGTCTATAAAAATAGAGAGTGAATTAGTCAATCCAAATGGAATTAATAAAAACTCATAATTTCCACACCTCATCCAATATTTTGTTTTTATAATTTATTCTTTCATTACTCACAATTTTTGATATCGAGAATGAATATAAGTCATTGAAAAATATTAGGCTCTATAAAGTTGATCAAAAAAGTCGTTAATGAGATGTAATGGATACTGGTTCATTTTTGTAATAAAATTTATTTCCTTATTATCAATGGATGTTATCGTGTATCCATATTTATTCTTAATGAAGAGAAAATGGGATTTCCATGGTAAAAAATTTGGTGAATAAATCCCTTATTACACAAATCTTATAGTTTTTTCTTCAAATTTACTAATTCCAAAGTGGCCATTATATAGGGAGTGCTTGATATTGGTATTCAATAGTTGATAAAATAAATAAAAAATTGTTCTTCAAATTCTGGGGGATATTCATGTAGTTCTTCAGGAAACCCATCAATGTATTACTACACAAAATATACATCCAGAATTTGGAGACTAATTTCATCACTTGATGTTGTTATCTCTAATACCTTAATAATTTCATCCATAAGACATACTAGGGGTGGATCTAGAAAAGAATCAGGTGATTAATCATTTGATCTAATGATAATGGATTATACATCTACCTCACAAATCATAAATTTCTTTCTCTTACAAAAATGGTTTTCATAAAAATTTTAGATCTAGTCCATACCCATGATTATCTTAAATTTAATCATATGTATGATAACAATACTACAAAGTAAATCGTGTTTACGTTTCATAATTTAGACTTCTGGGCACATCGTTGTTTCAATAATACTTCCCTTATGAGCTTTGACATAAAAATATCTTATTAAATAAAATGGAAAGTGGGTAATATTCTTGGAAAACTTTTTCGAGATAAAAGAGTGTGATGGTCCAGAATAGAATAAGGCATTTTATAAATTTGATGATTGGATTAACATACCAACCCCCACATAATTTTTACTTCTACCTCTATTGTAGTGATCATATAAGAGATTCTATATCCCTTTGTCCTCTTCTATGTAAGATTCATTGGATACCTGGGGAATTAATATTTATAGTGCCCCATCTATCTATAGGTGAAACACTGAATATTATTTTTATACTTTTTCCCATTGAGTTATTTAATAGGATTACACTTTAATATACACTTATAAAAAACTCCAATTCCCATCAATAATATCCCAAAGTTATTTTTCTTATAGCTCTCACAAAATGAGAATTCTTTTATTCCCTTCTTCATTATTGGAAAATTTCCTCTTTCATGGCGTTTAGAAGATTTCTTCACCTCTGGGATTCCATTAACTTTTTAGGATATTAGTAATTCTTCCTCTATTTTGATTTCTCCTAAAAATATTTCATCATATGATTAAAAGGTCTAAGGAACCATCACCCATAAGATACATGGTTAAAGATCTTGAATGAAATGGTCAATCATGCTCTATATATTGCATATATAAATTGTATCATAACTAGAAAAACTTGTAATGGTAGTTTTAAAATATTAAAAACATTTATCTTCCTTTTCTATTAGGATAAGAAAATTCCTATTTATATCATTTTTTGATATCCTTGGAAGTATTTATTTAAGAATTTATCATTAATAGTTTTCTATTTTCTGAGTTATATTTCTTCATTCTCCCTATTACTCTTGATTAGGGACCACCATTGATTAGTATCACCTTTGAGACAATTGATCAAAGGTGTATCCTTTTACATTACACTAAATCCTAAGGCTATAAATTTTTTATCTATAGTCTTAATACATTTCTCAGCTAACATTGGATTAATGTCCCACTAAATTATTTGTGTTTCTATTACATAATGTGATCCAACATAATAGATTATCTTTTTGGAATATGTCTCTACATTTGGGGTAGTATATTTTGTTTAAGGAAGGGAATTCCCATGTGTGACCTTTTCAAACCCTCCACACATGGTAACCCCCACCCCCATGAAGAGGTCACTTCCCTATGGTAGAGCCCCGGCTGGGGAAGGAGACATTGCCAGTCGAGATGGCAAGTGTCCCAGAGGGTGACAACCCGATCAATGATGGTTTGTCAAAGAAATCTATCAGCACATTGGGATACCCCTCATTTTCCCGCCCTGTTGAGACCAAGCGACCGGACAAGATGGTTGGATCCCCGGGGAGAGGCTCACCTCGAAAGCAAAATCCTAGTATTCAAACCCTAAACCTCCCAAAGAACAGCATTGTTGTACCACTCTCCTTCACCACCACGCCAGCAATGAAGTGGCTCATTTGGGGAAGTATATTTTTCATAACGTAGTTATTATTCTCAAATATTTCCATAATTTTATTGGTTCCCATACTTGCTTTATTGGATTATTTGGCATGAAAATATCAATACTTTCCATGAGTATTAATACAATTCATCACTTGAGGTTCCAATTTAAATAATTAAATATACTGTATTAGCTCATAAAATTATAATGAATAATTCTAAATATAGTGAAATACATAAAATAAATTTATTCATTAAAAATATTATAATCATAAACATTGGATTCATTGGGGACATCATTACATTAAAATTATTTATAATGGTTTGAAAATAAAAAGAGAATTATCTTATGTGTATCCCCCGAGAGTGTCAAATCGGGTTTACAGTATGGTCAGAGTTTGTGTACTATGTTATGATTAAGTCAATACTGATGCACCATATTAGTTTTTTACCTATATGTATATCTATTCCAAAACTGCATCCACTTGTAGTATTCTGACATTGATTTTTTAGGAATACCCATATAATCATTACATTGTATAAATTATAGGATTTTCTTCTATTCAAATATTCAATGTCTATATTTGGGTTATGTTCCCTAGTTTTTTTTCTAGTTTCCATGGATTATGTAAAAATTTCTCTGATACAAACTTTAACACCCTAACCCTATAATCCAGGAAATAGTTCCTTGTATTATATCATTGGAATGTATATAATATTCAAATCTAAAGAGAAAAAACTATTGTAGAAATTAAAAATCATATTACTTAAATTATACCCATAATACATTGGGGAAAATAAATTTAACATGAAACATAATAAAATAAAATGAACTGTATCCTTGAAATCTCACACAAGGATTTCTTTTTCATATCCTAGGCAAAGAAAAAACATTAAGAGTGAGCTCAAATGCTCAGTAAGGGTAATAATATTTGATTAAATAATGAATAAATGAAAAAAAATCTTCATGAAAAGGTGATTCACTGAGTACACATTCCATATAAATATCTTTTTAATTCATAATGAATATGCCAATGTAGAAAACTGAAACATATTCAATTTAATAAATAAATAGAGAATTATATAAATCCATAGATTTGTAATAAAAAAAATCTCATGGATAATAATATTAACTGAATTATCTATAAATAATTTTTTTATTGATTGGGAATTTTTTTTTCTAGGTACACGATATTTTTACCATCATGAATTATTCTCATAATAGTTTAAACTATTCTGATTTGGCCAACTTATTCATCTCAAGAGACTACTGCTGCATCATGGTGCATTCATTAATCAGACGTCAACCCATTGTGCAGTCATTAAATGATCCCCAACCCATGTATGTAATTGTTAAATCACTCCTAATTTATATAGTAATATACTTAATAAATTAATAACATGATTTATTAGATATCTTTATTGAACAAATGATTAGGATTTATCAATAATGCTTCAGTTAGTCAAATAACTATCAAAGTGAACAACATATGTAAAATAGTTATATGTTTTAGGAAATAGAAATATCAAAAAAATGAGAATATTTATATCTAAGATAAATTTAATTTACAATAATAATTATTATTTGGAATTTATTGGTTAAGAGTAGGTTAATAATCACAAAAGAAAGTGATATTACATGGGTAACATTTACAATTTGGTACTTTCAATTCAAAGCCCTTGGATGAGATAACTCAATGAAAACCCATAAATACCATTAATATAAAAGGATAAATCTTATAATAAATCAAAAATTTAAGTATATATACAAAAAAATAGAATTGATTGATGAATATGACATTAATTTCACAAATAAAAAAAGTAAGATGAAAAAATGATGCCATGCATTTCCTTTAGGGAGAACATTATTAAACTATACTATAAGGGTTTTAATCATATTAAAAAATAAATTATACGAATAAAAATATTAATAATATAATATATTAACTTGTTATAATATCTTGATACAGTTTTGTTAATATTCATTGAATATTTTCACTATTTCGGGTGTCAATTGCCTTGTTTTTCGTGGGTTTCAAAAAACATTCTATTCGTATTAATTTGATCATGATTTAATCATATATAAAATTTAATACATTAAATAAATATCTCATATATCCAGTATAATTGTATTTATTATAATCCATTATATTTGGAGATATAAAATTAAATGCACCATTCATAGAGACGATGGACTGAACAAATGCATGAACGCTACTCCCAATCCATTATCATTGAAAAATAATGAAATTAAATGATATATATATATATTTTATAATTCCATTATCATATCCATTTCATATATGAAAAAAAATTATTAAAACAAACTTTATTTCATTCCATGTATAGCATGAACGAATCACATCGCTTTGTGGATTCCGTGATCCACACATCCACAAATGATGTTATCATATCCCAACAATATTGAATAAATAATGGTTGGTGTTATATTATAATTCAAGAATAATATAAAACATATTAATATATTATATAACATATAATAACTATAAATATATCATTATTTAAAACGATGAAAGGTGTTAAATGGAAGAACGAATAACATTGGTTCACAAGGTGGTAGTTCCTCATACACACGAATGATGATTACGTATTACATTTGACAGATATGTTTGAAAGTGCAGGTTGAACTATTATAATAAAAAACACTATTATATATAGGATACATATGTTATTATATAGTAAATAAATAAGAATAAATCAAGGGGTGGGTAAAGAAATGAAATGAAAGCGATTATTGGAGAAAGTTACCTCTTTTTTGGGTAACTGCTTTTAATTTGTACCAAAATTTCCCTTTGTCATATTTATACACAAGGTGATGATTATAGGATCATATTAAATATTTTGGGAGATTTTTTAGAATATTTTGGTTAATCTAAATTTATTTATATGTGTGAATAAGATGGAGGGTTGAGTGCTTGTTTATAGTGGAGGAGAAGTTATAGTCATATAATTTTTTGAAAATAGAATTCCACCCATATTTTTCCCATGTAAATTGGATCACATAATGGTAATAATTAAATAATAGGGAATATAGGTTTTAAAATTGCAATAAAATGGATTTTTTACCAGTTTATAGTTCATTTGTGGACTTAAGATTAAGGTTTACTCCTTTGTTATGCTGATATTTCTCCTAATCGCAGTAATTAATTTTAATCACATTCCATATTTATTTTTGTCATAAACAATATGAACATATTAGAAAGTTTATATTAATATGAGTAAAAATATAGAATTCATATATTAAAATTCCAATAACATAATTGGTATAAATTAATCTAAAATTAATCCCACAAAAAGAAATATGATGGACATTTTTAATTGAAAAATTAACAAAATTGTTTTATGTTTTTATATCCAATTTCAAAATGAAATTGATTAAAATGAACTAAATTATATTAATTTATATATACATGATATAATTTTTCTTTAAAATAAATTTAAAATATAATTTACCTATTTATATTACATATGAAAAATATTTTTTTCATTAAAATTCAATATTTTCACTGTTCATCAGAAAATAAAGCTTCTTAGAAAATTACTAAAAATTAACCCTGAACATATTTTTATGTTTCTATTTCAAAAATGATTTTTATTTTTCATATAATATTTATAATATTTTTAAAATTTTCATTTATAATAGGCATTACATTTATGGCGGTAATTTTTCCTATAAATATTTATGTTTTTCATTTTAAAATTGGTAATGCTCTTATCTTATTCACATTATATATATGTTAGATGAATATAAAATTATTTTATTAGATATATAATATATAAATATTCTATATAAAATTTCTAAATGTGGTAAAATATAATTTATTGTGAAAAAAACTAACAAATTTGTGTTTCATTCAAATGGAGTATTGTGAGTATTGAAAACTAAATTAGTATTGTATTTTTTGAAAGATATCCAAAAAATAGATTTTCTATAAAGAGAAAATATGGTATAGTATTGCGGTCATACAATAATTTAAAATACGTCTTTATCTTAAAATACATAATTCAATATATAGTCAATTCTGGATAGGTGGTGTCAGATTACTCCTCAGAGTAGTTGGCCTGCATAACCATTTCCCATTCATAAGAAGTTAGTGATTAGAAGAAAGTTATGGCTAGGAGTAGAAAAAAGTTATTCAATTGGATGACTCATAAAATAGTTGACTAAGATAATTAAACCATCAAATAATATCTACACATATCTATAATAACTCCACTACCTAAGAAGTAGACATATGATATGTCTCCTCAGATTGTTTGCAACCATTAAATATAGATAGAGACAGAAGGGGAGGAGTAATATTCTTCTCCAATAGATGCTCTAAACCATTCAAATTTAATCCCTAGGATATATGAAATTCCAGAACTATTCTTACCAATTAGAGGTATCATTGGATGAAGAACACATATTTGGTTCTTTGAATGTGATACACTTGGCTGACCCATAAACCAATGATGAATATGCCTCTAAGTCTAAGTTTGCCACACCAAACTAGGGAAGATGAGGCCACATATATAAGAGCATAGGATATTGGGTACAAGAAGGCCATGGTATGACCCAATATTTTGATCATGTCCCAAAAGAGGACATATAATGTCCTGAGTCCCATGGGAATGTGAACTATGAATCCTAATAGTGACATTTCGGTGTCTCAGAACCCTGCAATGGTTATCCGCGCCCTGTTTTCTTGCATGGCTAACTAGAGGATATCCAATTACTAGATTAGTTAAGGTAACTGGGAGGGAATACAAGACCTATTGAACTATCTATTGAGGCTCCCTCAACCTCCATACAAGAACTAGACCTGCCCAAATCAAATTCATCAGTTCCTCTTCTACATGTTTAGGAAAGACCCCACCTTGAGAAGCACTGACCTCTGGAACTAAGTTATGGCGATTGAAATGGACGACAGTTATCCAACACAAG
Source organism: Viscum album (assembly GCA_963277665.1). Taxonomy (NCBI): domain Eukaryota; kingdom Viridiplantae; phylum Streptophyta; class Magnoliopsida; order Santalales; family Viscaceae; genus Viscum; species Viscum album. Next base: position 2,086,053,292 of record OY728122.1, on the reverse strand, counting down.
CTACCAATATTATATACACTCCATATTTTAAAATAACATAGAGAGTCAATCTTTGAATCTCTTCATATCCCATAGGAATTCGAGGTATAAGTCACTATAGCTGATTTATATCAATTGGGGACTATTATTTTAGAATGATAAGTTTCCATCTCATTCACAAATAGGATCTAGAAGGGGTAATCTAGAGAAACATCAGATAATATATGTTTTGGGTGGACTTGATAATGTATTTATCATAATTTATCTTCTTAAAAATGGTTCTTTGGTTAATCCAATTCATATTTGAACCCTCTAATGTTTGGGATATAATGAAAGGTATTTTTCTTCCATAGAGACGACCATTAAGGGCATAATAAGCATGAGAGAAATTCTCTTGGGAATATCAAAATCTAACTTAGATTGGGTATCTCACATCATACACTGAGTTTATTATTATATATAAATTCATTTCATGAAATTTTCTTCTTGTCATACACTGGCACTTCATCCATACAGTGATACCTTAAACATTTAATCAATGTTTAAAATACCCTATTGATTGAAAATTCAGCACACTTTATATTGATAGTGCCCCATTCAAGACATTAAAATCCACACATATAAAAACATTTTTATAAAAAATAGGTTAAAAATAAATAATTTTATATGATTATATATAGGTTGTATCCCTCAATGACAAGAGGAATTCCCCCAGAAATAACTATGGTATTCTCAACAAATACTTCGTGATCTTGATAAATCTAGATGTGGTAATAGTCTTGATCCAAGATTTTTAAGGCCCTTTTGTTCTTAGTTACATAAAAAAATAAAATCATCTCCAACATCTCTATGAAATGACTCTGAAAGTAGGGGATGATAATGCCTCTCCTCATGGATTATCTCACACCAATAGTGATAGATATACTCACAGATTTCCAACCTCATATAAAAATGAACCCATCAAATCAGAGGTGAAATAAAATGAGGATGAAGTTATTAATCCCCTCACACATTCTTGGATTGTGTCTCCACTACCATAGATGAGATTAGGATGTTAAATTTTGGAAAAAATGATTACCACAACCATCATTTATTATCACTTCCATGCCTCACGAATATCAAGATATGTACTTCGCATTTCTAAAGTAACATCAACATTTGTTCTCTTGGATATATAAATAAATTCCAAATCTAAATCCACATGATGATATGAACCTTCACGGATATCTTGAAGACTATTGAGGATTCATGCATGAAATAAAGAGGATACACCCCTCTCATGCTACCAATATAGTAGAATATGTTTACAAGTTGATCAAATCCATCATTTTTCGATAAGTTCAATACCAAATATGGATTTCCAATATTTTCCTCATAAAGAAAAGGAAAAGGAATATTATGGTCTATATTGATTTCTAACAACTTAATTGACATTTAACCAAGGGTTTACTTCTATATCTAATCACATAACTCTTAATCGACACAATTGTTAAATTCTAATCCCTTTCCATCGTGGATGAATATTCATTGTAAAATTATAAAAATATTTCCCCTAAATATGGAGAATAAACTAACTTCATAGTACACCAAGGGTATTTTTATATCATCTCATTCCCATTTACTTAATGAATGTTAGATCCAGATATCAACATTGCATGAATCATATATTTAAGACGTTATTGGGATGAATAGATGAATGTTTTTTAAAGACATAGTGGTCAACTCCTGATAATGATGTAATCACTTCAAATATCTTTAGAAAATCATCAAAATTCAGGGTAAGAATAGTACGATGATGAATAAACTAAAATTATCATTTAGGGTAACAATAAGGAAGTTCATTGGCATTGTTGTGTGCCACCATGAAATAGAGGTCAACCTAGAAAAGACCAGTTCTATTTTAACAATGTCACCCCTCCTCCAAAATCTAAAATAATTATGGGTACCCCAAGGTAAACTCTCCTAATTTCAACATTTCATTTCCAACATAGTGGCTAAATATCTCACTTTTACATGGATAATTAAAAATGGAATCGTATACCAATGGGATGAGGTCTTCCATGAATCCTTATAAAATTTTAAGAAATATCTATTACACCACCAAATCCTGATGCCACCAGTTGATGTAAATCTTGTCTTCTTATATGTGTCCTCAATGAAAATCTCATTTATTAACCTCCTCCCACTGATGCATGATGCATGGAACTCGAACAGTCACTATTATTTCAGTTGAACAATGAAATATACTAACACTCGATAATAAGATATCGAGAAGATATATCTCTCACTCATCAAATAATTTTAGAATATGAGGCATTACTTGTAGCACAAAAAATTCCATATGGTCTCTCATATTTATCATTTCATGTAAATCCTTGTATGTACCATGATAACAGGGCATTGGGCCCCATGGGTTTTCATTCTGAAACCATATGTCATCTTGTTTGGGTTGGAGAATGTGGTTAATGGGAAATTTCTTATTGATTTCCTCCTAGAAAATACCACACTAAAATGTACAAATGTAGATACTAAACTCAATTATTAAAAGGTTTTATATTCCAATGAAAATAGCTGAACATGGGAGATATATTTTAGTGGAGCCTCATAAAGATCAATCGTCATACATATGGAAAATATGAAGCTGGATTAGGTTTTCGTAGGTATTTTATAAGTTTATCTAAATAATGTAATTATGTTATACTCATTACCATTATCCAAAGGCTACAAAAAATATTGAGGTAGACTACCAAGCTCTCATCATTGGCTTAGAACTGGCCCTACAGCTACAGATATACTTCCTAAATATCAATACGGATTCTAAACTAGTAATAATGTAGATCAAAAAAAATATACCATTAAATAAAAATAATTGTCCCCTATCAGTCACTACCATTGGGTAATAATGGAATAATTCCCTTTTAAACGTACATTGCATCATATGACCCGATCATAGAATTATTTTTCCATTACATTGGATATTGAATCTATATTACAGATAGTCCATGAATGGGAGGGATTAATAATCTTTATAACACACTATAGAATGGTCTCCTCAATCATTTTCTGTGATATGAAATAAATAATTCATGCTAAGACCTTCTCTGATATTGATTAACTGATATCCACACCTATATGGTTATATGCCATAATCAGTTATCTCTTAATTTGGAATCTACTAATAAACCAAACAGGAATGGAATAAATTTGGTGTTGTGCCACGATCTTTACCCTATAGGAAGACCAAAAAAAGGAAAAAATTCCTCTACATGGGAGGATTTTAGGGAATCCTACATAAATTCAAAACAGAAAGACTGATTCACTTTTTCATTGAAGAATACCATGAAGGTTCCCATGGAACACATCAGTCTAGGACTAGGCTATCCCACCAAATAATGAGGTGGGGTTATTACTAGAAAACAATTATACATAACTATGTCAAATTAACCAGGAAATTTCAAGCATTCCTGATCCATGAAAACATAATCCATCATCCCCCAAAATCGCTACATATAGCCCAATATTCCAATCCATTTTCCATTTGTTTAATTTATATTAGGGTTCCATATCCTCATTCCATATAATAGTAGCTCAAGTATATCCATACTTCTAATGAATTATTCTCTAAATGGGTTGAGTAAATACCCCTCAAAAATTATGGGATAAAGAATATCATTAACAACGTGATGTTCCATAACATCAATAGGTTTTGGATTCCACAAACATTATTTTCTAATAAAAAAATCATGTTATGTTTCCTAAAATTAAATAAATTATACATGGATTATAGGGTCATGTCCAATTATTCATCCAAATTTCATGTAAAGGAATATGGACAGATAGAGTCCTATAATATGTTATTTTCAATCATACTTCATATTTGGGTAAACAATGACAAAAACACATGGATCAATGAAATACTACATTCATTAAGAACCTATCGTTCCACCAAACATAAAATAACTAAAGAATCCTTATACTCATAAGTGTATAATAATGAGGAAGTATATCCCATATTAGTCTAATTTCCCTCACATCAAATAGACATTTGCGAACAACTATCAAATGATGTGAAATTGTAAAAGTGGATAGGTGATCAAGAAAATCTTCATGAGTACAGGTAGGGTACATTGCAGAAGCATGAAATCCCTTATAATCAGGTCACACTGGCCATCAATAAAAGGTTCCGCCTCATTTTATTCCCTTAATCAGAAATTGCGTCGGATCTCAAATCCCTGATGATACTAGGGAAGTATCCTAAAAATATAAAACCCAATTAGGAAGGGGCTTATATCATACACAATTTCCATCAAAATGGATCCTACTTATTAGCCACAATGGATGGGGACGATGTCACACCCCCGCCAATGTGATGTTTCTTAACAGAAAAATTTCATAGCTTTCCTCAAGAATCATATACCAGTAGTAAGAGATTAAACTAAATAGTGTCTCACATCCTGACCATAAGACATTATACATTATAGAGTCATCGTAGTTGTATGTGGTTAAAATAAAAAATGGAAACCTATTTTTATGACATTAAACATTGCAGACATGTCCTTACTACATGATGTTAAACTGTAAAATTACATCTTAACCACAAGTGGATAAAATTTATTGATCCAACAATGGTTCATCTTCATTCATATCATGCAGAAAATTTCCAAGAAGTAATTCATTAAACTAAAAAGAATATATCAATATTGAAAGATGATGTTAATCTATAGAGATAGGTCCATACAATATAACATTAAACATCACGAAATATTTCCTCACCACATGTCGTTAAACTGTACTGCATGCACTATCTCAATAATGAATCACCACACATGAGCTGAATCTGGGTGAAAGAGGATAACATTCCTCCATACCCATGTGAGATTCATATCTATATAGGGAGTCCCTACTTTTATGAACTACATTTAGATTGATTCCTACCATCATATGATATGTAGTGATGCATGAACCTCAATTTCAAGTCTCAATTATAGTGTTACTATAGAAACCATGCTTCTTTTTTTACATTATTATTACATTATTTTAATGATAAAAAACATAATAGTGCTTCAAATATAAGATCTAAAGGATTTATGTCATTTGAAAATTTGGACCATTCATAACCTTTACAAAATAATACATAATCATTTATTTAATTCCTTCTTCTATTCATTCTTATGGGCCCTCATGTTCTCCTTTGGACAAGTATTCAACTGAGGATATACATCAAATGAAGGGGTGAGATAAAATATTAGTAATAGTATGAATTAGATACATGAAACATGGGTGATAATAATCATCATCATAACATCATCACCATTATAATCATGAGTGGAAGCATAATTCTATCCTATTTCTCAATAATTTGAGGTAGATATGATATCTCATAAGGAAATAAGATCCTCAATTGATATAATAATTCCAATAGATATTTATCCTCAACCTTACACTTTTAATGAATTAGATGATACCTCTTGATAAAAATAGTGATCTCCCTTTCCCAACAGTTGATGTTGGATTTGTATAAAGATATATATTCCATACCCAATATAGAATCAAACTCGACCAAAGGATATAAGATTAGATTTTTTGGGAGGTTTAGTCCAATAAAATTAACATGGGAGGAGTTATATACATTGGATGAAATAATTACCCCTTTTTATATTCCAACAGATTACTTAACCTCTATATTTTTAGGGGGTATTTGAATATTTCCACTAATCTTGCATGATATGAAAGAATGACTTGAACCAGAATAAAATAGTATGTTCTCTATTCATGAATGAATAACTAGAATACCTGTCACCACATAATTTATGGGCTCCACCTCATGGGTTGCTATGGAATAATCTTTCGCTTTCTATTTTGTATTTAGTGGTTTCTGATGTTGATTTCCCTCATGGAGCCAAGTTTTAGTGAACTAGATTTCATATTTTCCTTCCTCACTGAAGTTGAAACACTTTACCATGGGAGGTTCTCCCCTCCCTTCCAACACATTTTATATCTTCATAATATCCCATCAATATTCCCGATCTTGGTGTCCTTTTCCCCTGCACTTATTTAATTTCCCCCAGACCATTGAGATAGTTCCCATGATTATTCTTCATACATTTTTTACATGTGAGTTGTTAAGTTTTCTTTCAAAAAAATTCATTAGATCCCCTTGTTTGAAACATTTTTTCCTATCTACATATCCATTGGACCATTATAAAAACTCAAAATCCACCTTGATAACACATCTAACATCTTCATCATAACTCCCAAATTATGGAATTCCTATGGCCTTTCACGGATGTGGTTTTAAAGCACTAATAAATAAATATATTTTCCTATCATTGTTGATATAAAACCAAAATCATTAATTGGAAGCCCTATTATATTTTCTTTTTGGGATGTGATAGATTCACCATCCTTTTACTTTATCTCTATGAATTCTATCTCAATCTTTTTTATGAAGAGTCTGAGGAAAATAATTGTTATAAAAAATTATTTTAATATCTTCCCACTCAATCACATCATTTTTCCCTTCAATGTGATTTTTTAATCAACACCCACCATTGACCATCCTTTCTATCTAACCAATAAATATCCAGATTCACCTTCTCCTTCTCAGAAATGTGGGTCATAGAAAATATATTCTCTATTGATTTAACCAACTATTCATCGACTAGTGGATCATAATATCCACTAAATGTTGGTGTTCATTACCAAATAAAATACTTGATAACTAGTTTCTCCCTCCTAGATCAAGGATTATGTTTCAAATTATGCCGGTAATTGTCCATTTCCTAATAAAACTAGGTAATCATCACCAAAAAATTTTGTACTCAACATCCTATAGAATTGGGGATGCCATTCAAGTAATTAATACATTGTCCCTCACATGGGTTATTAGTATTTTACCTCCAATTTCCCCCCATTTTCTAAAATATAAATGGGTTTAACAAAATATAAGTAAATAATTCATTAATAAATAATTTATTCATTTGGGCAATTAAATCTAAATTCATATTTTTTTGTATCCCTATGTTTATAATTTTTCCAAAAAATTGTTACTTGGTGATTAAAAATATGTTTTCTCATACTAAGGTTTTTTACTAAGTTTCTCAAATCCTAATTCCAAAATTATGTAAAATGTGATTTGATATGAACTATCGAGACCCTTATTTTTCATAAATGACTATTACATAATTTTAAAGATAAACAATATAATAGTGATAAAATTTCAAGATCCAGTGGTTTAGTATATTGAATCCAATTTGTACCATACATAACCATTACATAACAAAAATAAAACATTAATTTAATCCCTTCTTCTATATCATATCAGTGGTCCTTGTTTTCCCTATAATAGAAGTATTCACCTAATGATATTCATCAAAATAAGTGGTGAGATATAATCTCAATAAGAGGAAAAATAATAGACATGAAACATGGCTAAGAATAATTATCATCATTATATCTACATTATAATATTTAGCAGGAGTAAGAGATAAATCCATGGAATGTGTCAATGCATAAATTTGAAACACCATGTTTTAGTGGTGAACTACAACACATAGTTTTGAACAAATCTAGAATGTTGTTCATATATATTTCACATTATCTCATGAGATAAATCACATTAAAATTTTTATTAGATTTATATATGTTTCATCTATACCCTTCACATCATTACATTTAAATTATCTATAAAATTTTAGGCTCATCCACCACATAATAAAATTTACATTATAATGCATGCCACATCGAACATATATAATTCTTGGATGTAAAATGACCCATGTAAAGGAATGGTTTTCATTTCACAACACATACAGTCATTAATAAACATTGGGATTACCAAATGAATGAGGGAATAACATACTTTATATAAGAATCATTTATCTAGATTAAAGAAAAAACAATCTCATGAGAAGTAAAATATTTATTTTTTTAATAAAGGGTTCTTTTGGATAAATATTTTTATTATTCATAAGACCATATTGTAAAAATATATTTATAATAAATTAAACGGTAAGGAAAAATAGAATTTACTTAAGGAACATTAATGTAACATCTATACTTAAAATTGAGTGAAAAAGAGAAAACCCCAAGAAAGAGTGTTGGGTTAGAGAATCCCCTTACCCAGTGTTCAAGTGCATTATTCACCTTAATATAAGGGATAATGAAATTAAATTTGTTAATTAATAATTCTAGAACATTTTATTTGTATTATTTATTCAATATAATTTTTTTATGTTCATTTATGTACATTATGATGAGTTAAATATTTCCATTATGTCATTCTAGGAGTGTTTGTTTTCTTTGTTTTCATGATTTCTTCACATGATTATATGTATGAAAGTTCATTTATAATGTGAATGATTCTACAAAATTTTAATTATATGTTATTAATGAAAATAAAGATTTTTAATTGGTCTTTTATATCATTTTTTATATGGTACGAGGATGATTTATTACACACAATGCTAATGAAAATGATTTAATTTATTCTTCAGCTTTTATGACTATTATGATATTTTATAATCATATTTATATATATTTGTACCAAAAAATTATATAACATATTATGTGTATAATAAAATATTATTTACCCATAGTAATTTTCATAGGATTATCATTGATTGTTGTAGTGAAAAATTAAAATGCATCATCGATGGTGGGGGTAAATAGACCCAACCAGAACGATATTTTTATATTTAAAATAAATATACATGGAAAAAATATTTGAAGATTAACTGTTCCATTAAAATAATAACATTATAGTATATAAAATATAATATATTAATCATTACACTTGGATAAGTGAATATGGAGATAGTATAATAAAAAAATGAAATTGAAAATAAATTAAAATAAAAAGGAAGAGGATTTAACCTCTTGAATTTCTCCTCCCTGACAACATCCTTATAGAAAAGGGTTTGGTAATTGAATAAGACGAAGGTATACTTGATGTGGGGTAGTTTATTAGGATTATTATTGGGTGGAACTTGTAAAAACTTCAAGGCTTGTATGGAGTGAAGAGAATAAGTGTTAAGGGATAGTATTTATAAGGGAGGAAATGAGTGTTTCTAATTATTTTGTTCATTAGTTTATTATTTTGGCTCAAGACATTGAATCATTTGAAACTTATCACTAGAAAAATATTAAACTAATGGTGGATAATTTGATATTATTGGAATATATTATCCTTAAATCATTTATGACTACATAATTCATGTATTTAGATTTTATCATAAAATATCATATTTTACAATTCTAAAATAATTCCAGTATTATAGAAAAATAAAAACAATTATCAAACCACTTTTGATGTATAGAATTAAAAATTGAACTCCATATAATTAAAAAAATATGAATATGTGAAATATAATTTTTAATTAAAATCATCATTTACATGGAAAACACTGATATTAAAATTACATCTTATTTTATAACACATTAAAAAAACAATTAAGGTCTAATTATATTTTCTCATAATAATAAGAAAAAATAATTTTAATTTATGAATATATTTTTTGAAAATAAATTTTATTTGAAACAATTTTAATTATTATAAAATTATAAATAAACATTTTTGATATAAAAAATACCAACACATAATTAATAATTTTTAAAATATTTATTTACTTATACATTGATATTATTATTTAATATTTTCATTATTAAGATAAATATATTTTTTATAATTTAGTAGATGAGGTTTCTATTATATTGGATGAATTACTATTTCTAATAGTCATGTTACTATTTTAAGGGTTATGTTATGATTCAATCAATATTGGTTCGTTAATTCTAAGAAATACCACTTATTTTAATCATTCATCACTTAAAAAGTGTGTATTTGACTCCCAACGGTATTTTATGTGTTTTATTATATATGAAATAATTATAATAATTGAATTTAAATTGATAAAATGTAGGGTCATTACAGTTAAATCCCTTTCTCATTAGGTGACTTTTGTCCTCACAACAAGATGATAAAATGCATGCCTCATGTCCTCACTAAATGACACTAAATTAAAACAGTTCCAAAGAACTATGTGTGTAGAGATTCATTCCAAATTAGAGTATATAATGATCCTAAAACCATCATTCATCAGTCTATCCAAAAAATTCCTCCACTTTTACATTGAGTTAACCAAATCCTATTCGTAAGACGTTAAACTTCATATCTAATGTCCTTGATGCATGACCTTAAACAAAATGGTTTTCTAGAACTTTTTATTGATTTATTCTCATTTCAATGAGATGGATAGGGATTAATTGATACTATATAATTTTCTAGGCACCACATGATTCAAAATTCCCATGTCCTATCCTTAATTTCATCTATTTGGTGAGAGGAAATCTTATATTTCCTTGATTCCCACACCAATACTAGATCACATGAGATTAGGAATTTCAATAAGGGGTTCCCTTAAAGAACATTAAATACAATCTCAATATAGATTCATCATGGTCCTTTATGAAATACATTAAATTTCATAGAACAAGTCTTCACCGCTTGACGTTAATCTATACAGTTTATATCCACTACCCAACATAAAATTAAACATTCTTATGGATCACACCTACTAGGATATATATAATTATTGATGGGTCTCCAAAAACACCTACATTCAATAAATACTTATTATATTATTCCAAATATCATATAATACATCAGGAAACCCAGATCTATAACCCTAGGTAAAGTAACACAAAATAATCACAATAATAACCCCTCTATGTTTATAGGTCATACTTGCATAAGAAGGATAGTTCCTCAAGAACAAAATGTTTCTTAATTCCTATTATCATATGATAAAAAGTGATTCCAAGTTTTCTATACATGGTTCCAATAGAAACACTCATTTTCATGTCAGGAATCCTATATCTTTCCCTTATGATGTTAAACTGCACGATACTTCGAGAATTATGTCTGGATTGATTCTTATCATCATACGATATGTAGTTACGCTCAGATCTACAATACTATGCTAAGATACAAAAAAAGGAAGCAATTCCCGCCTCTATGTATAGGTAAACCTAGGTACATACCTTCATGTTCATGAACTATGGTTTTCTTGATTCAAGTCATAATAGGATACATATTTCTTCCCAGATCTCCAATCATAGGCCCAAATTCATCAACTGACAAAAAAATGAACCCCAAATTCATAGGGGACTAGCAATTAAAGTACATTTTGCCTTCACGTGAGCTAGATCTATGTGTGGTGTTATTGTTCTTGTAATCTATATTTCACATTTATTCACATCATTTCCCACATCATTACGACATGGCATTAAACTTAATGAAAAATTCCCATATTATATGACGTTAAATTTCATGAATGTAACCACATCCCTACTAAAAATGTTACATTATCTAGACCATCATACATTATCATTCCTTATCAAAGAACCATAATAGAATTACCTCATTCATCTAGATTAAATGTTTCTTTTGACATATTTTATGTACCTCAATTAAAAAATCACACTTCATTTATCTAACACCACATGTTTTTTCAAAACATTCATAACCCTTGTATTGGAATAGGGATCTCTTTATAAGAAAATTTTATCTATGTATAAGGGATAATAACTACCAAACAAAAAAATGCTCTTTAATGAGGGAATTATAATTGTTTTGATATTGACATCACTTTGGAGAAACATAGAACCTAAGGGTGTTCCAATGTGTTCCTGGTACGAGACTCTTCTATCATTACACATCACTTTAGAACCTCAAGCTGTGATTTACAAATATTTCATCTCCAATTGAGAAGTATATTGGAGTTCTCTTAACCCAGAGTATCCAAATTGGTTTCTGGTGTAACACCCCCATATTAGGTTCATGTGTTTCATGAGCGTAAACTACATGGCCATTGGTAAATGTTTTATGACCTTCAAATCTATCCTATAATGTCCTCAATCACAAGAACTTATATATCTAGAAAAAAATGTACAAAATTTATTATATAAAAAACCTAAATAGGAAATGATGAGAAAATTCAAGCCCCACATAACTAATCTTTTCATCCCTTGTGATTATGAAAAAACTAGGGTGTAAATAAATAAGGAATAATGATAACTGTGTCGACATTATAGTCCAAGTAAAATACAATATATGAACGTTGGACCCCCTAGTTCAAAAAAAGGTTAGAGTGATTATTTTTCACATCTCCTAACCAAGGGAATATGTTCACTATGAGGTGACATAACAATCAGGGTTATTTAACCCTTATATTATATTATGCCTTCCAAAAATAAAACCTCGGGTTTTGAGAACCTATGATCAATGTAATCCATCCATGTCACATTGAAAAGAATACTTGGCCTCAAGGGAACCTTTGTTTCACTAAACACGTATTCTTAATGATATTCTATATTTTCTTGTCATTGTAAACCAAATGTTTCACTCCACCTAAAGGGATTTATGATCCTTGTGATCCCTGATGTTTCTACATAAGAACTATGAACTTTAGTGTATTTTGAAATTCCCAGTATGATAGTTTTATATAATCTTCCTGACATGAGCACTTCATTAAAAGATTTAAAATCCACATTCTAGAATTTCCATGAGGAATCAACATCATCGATGTTAATTTAGCACACATTATACCCTTTATCAATTCATAAATTTGATTCTCCATTCCAGAACCAATGATGTCCCATGCCCCATGATTTGAAACCATTGGGAATTGGCCTAAAGCATTAAAATTAAGATATGAAATGATATATGGTTCCATAAACCTTCCTGGATAGCACTCCTCTATACCTAAACTCATAATATAGATGTTTGAGTCTCTATAAATATTTCATATCCCTTAGAATACAGTGGATATCATTTTTTCATTACCATGATATAAACAAATAAGGGCTTTGACCTACCAACTAGTGGAATCCCCTCCATGTTTGAAATGATCTCAAATGATTATGATCCTTAGAAAAATCATGAATGAACATGAAACCTCAGGGTGTAATGGGTCATCCCTGACATATCTGCCTCATTTCTTATTCAATGACTAAAATTTTAGGGTTATGACTTATATCACCCACATTCCAACTATCCTGGTGGACCTAGCATACCAAGTATTTCATCCTCAGTCAGTATTACCTAAATAAATCGTTCATAACCCATTTAAAGAAGTAGAGACACATATATTATAGAATTATACCAAAACATATTGGATTTGACCTACCACCCAATGGAATCTCTTCCTTGCGAGAAAGGATCTCTTATCCTTATGAGCCTCATCAACCCCATGAATGAACTCTACATCCTAGTGTGTTTTGAGTCATTACTAGAATGTATGAACCATATGACATGACCATAAATAATTTCCTGGAAGTAATACATAAAAATTCATGGAATTATAAGGTTTGAGCTTAAAGTTACTAAAATACATAGACAGACGGTTTGACCTAAAAGAACCAAAAACTATATTGATGGTTGGTCTGAGAAAAAATACCATAAAATACAGTGTTTGAAGGTCTAATATAAAAAAAACTAAACTAAAATTAAATAATTTATAAGATAAAAACCCCTAAAATACATTGGTAGGAGGTCTAAGATAAAATTCCCTAAACTACATTGATAAAAGATCAAATCCAAAACACCCTAATCTTTAATTATAGAATGTCTAAGATAAAACACCTTAACTACTACAATATAATCTAAAATATAAAAGACCCTAAACTATAGTGATTGAAGGACTGCACTAAAAAACTCCTACACTATAGCACAACAATAATTTAGACATCATGAAACGAAATTCTTGTATGTCCATCCATATAGCCTTTAAAAAATTAGGATACTCTCACCAAGAGAAATAAGGTCTAGAAAATGTAGGGAAATTTCCCTCTAAGACATATATTCTTCAAAATTTTCCTTCTAAGAAATAGGTAATATTGGGATAACTTGAATAGATAGATCAATAAGGACCTTCATGATTTTTGGTAACTCATTATCACTTCTTAAGAAGAATCTATTATGAAGTATATATTCTGAACTAGACATTCATGTATACATGAAATTATGAAAAGTATGGTGGTGAACAGTGACTCATATAAAATTGGATCAGTGAAGGGTCATGCAATTCATGAATGGTTGAAAACTAGACAATAATATATATAGTTCACCAGATCAAGTCATTGGTATTATACTCTAGGAGGAATCTCCTCCTATCATAGTCTCTCCCATGAATATACTATATGAGAAAGAGATCCAAAACCCTAATTCCATAAAATCATGTTCTTGGAATATTCCTATATTTATTCAATACTTTCTATTATAGAGGTAAAAAATTACCATAATTGACCAACCAATTCAGTCTCCACCTCTGCAACCAGCATTAACTCTTCCACCCAAGCAACTGCTTCATGCCTCACCTTCTCCACCATGTCATGGTGTTACTTCTATTCCAAAATTTTATTTTCTAATATATAGCGTTCATGTTTAAATAAGGATACCTTTACTTTAATATTTATATTCTCATATTGAATACAACCACTCATAGATTGGAGATAGTCAATTTCTACCATCTTGACTGTGACCATATCTCGAGGAGAATCCATCTCCACCATGTGCTGGAATGTATCATTTATGTCCTCATCTCAGATCGTCTTCAGTGAAGAGGAATCCTTATATCTAAATCTCTTATTGTAGATCCCCCATATATTCCCTCAAAAATATCACATCCTTCACCTAGGAATGAAGGGAATTATAGTCAATTCCCTCATATCCTATGGCTATAAACATTAAACAAAGGTGACACAACCAATCTTTTAGCTCTTCCAGAGGGTTATTCAAGACCATGGATTATATATTACTTCATATATAATGTCACATTTACTATTAAAATGTTGCAGACCCTTTTCCTTTATCTAATCACATATTTGGAGTATAAACATATTCTAAGATGATGTCTCCATAGACCGGAGAAGTTCTCACAGTCCTTGATGAATAAATAATGCATCTGTCCTCTAGATTGGTAGACACGATCCACATAATCCCAAATAGATTAGGTATTGGATCCTCCCTAATTTTGAGATAATACACTACATCAAATGGGTGCATGATTTTTTCCAAAAATGTAAATCATATGGTATCACCAGGTGACCGAAAGATATGACTGATGTTATAAATAATCATTTTTCAGCAGTGTTTTAGGAACAATTCTCTTCCATGACTCCATAAACTGTTTAAGAGGTGACACCCTCTAATGGTGAGTGACTTCATTTAACCTTCAGTAATTTTCATGAAGATATAATCTTTCACCACTCTAAAGGTCTGTAGAAACAAAATAAGATTTCATGTAATATGACACAAATTAAAAAAAGTATAGTTTTTTAGATGTAATCTCATTCTCCAAAACTTTCCTCAATCAAGAATTTTTAGTAAAATAATAGATACATATGTTGTTATACTTTGAAAGAGAATACACATACACTGGATCAAGTGGTTCCACCACTAGGATTTTAGACGTACGCAGTGATTATTGTTCAGTCAACACCTCCACAACCTCCACTTCTTGATGTTCCAAGATCGACAGTGATAGTTCTACTAATGAAAATGAACACTCTCTAGCATCCTCAATAGCTGATACATTCTCCTCTGATTGGTCCTGGGAAGACCCTACACATTTTAAAAATGTTTGGATATGGTACTGAAATAATCCAAAACAATAGAAGAGGTAAAATTACACACTTTCTTAGGGGGTTCTAGAGAATAGGACTCTAAAAATTTGTAGAACATAATTTTTCCATTCCCTTCTGATACATGATCTCTAGAGGGTGATGATACCGAAATCATTGTTCTTGAAAAGGAAATCTCTACCATTATCTAGGCTAGTCAACCTAGGGATCCGATGTCATCAGTCTCCTTGTCACTTCCACATTCCTCCCCCAATGGATGTACCATGGGGGGAACATATCAGTGTGGAAGGATTGTCATGTCCATTTCAATTTCCCATTTTGTTAAAAAAAAATCAAAGGATTTTTATACATTTAAAATAGAAACATGACCCTTTAAACAATGCAGTGAATTCATCCTTACCACTTCCTCGATGATGTTATACCCTCGTTCATCCAATTTAGTTTACAACATACCCAAAATAACATTTGGTGTACCAAATGTGGTATAAAATGTCTAGACCCTTATTGTATCCAAATCTATATCGAGGTGATCGATGAAGGCTCTAACCTATGTATTTGTTCTTTAATAGTAATACATATAGGGGATGTGACAGCATTGAAACTTTCCAACGGTAACTCTGATTGGCACTATATACTACAGAGCTCTCCCTCTTTGTCTTGTGTCCTCCAAGCCATCCACTATCCATATATGATAGGAAGTAATAACTCTGTGGTAGCTTCACCATCTGGTACCACACTCACTATAACCGCATTGGTTAGCACTCATACAAAAAATGGAAACTGACTTATTTCCTTCTAGGGTCCTTATAAATATGTTGGTCCTCTTGAAGCTATTTGTTTTCTAGGTCTCTGATTTTCCATAGCAACTAGTTGTAATTTGGAAGCCTCTCCAACTGGTTTAGAAAATTCCCAACTCTGATAGGAGCAGATCCAAACCAAAGTATAATAATGGGATAAACCAATTACTTCATCACGTGGTGTATGGTTTATATCATCCCGAGTATGCTCCATAGTTAAAATCATCCAAAATTGGAAATCCACAAAAGGATTCTCCTCATATCGAACATAAATTGAGGAAGTACATCTCAACTGGAAACATAGGAACTTACAACTAGACCAAAAGGGTTCAAATCACTCATAAATGAGGTTCCCATAAATATGTGTTGATTGTATTCCCTCATTAAGTGAATTTATACAAGATCATTCTTCTTTGATTTCCTCACCATCATCAACCATATGCCTCATTAGCACTGTCTCATAGGTTCTTCATGAATAAATTTCCATAAATGCTATAACAAGTCATGATTTATTTCTCTATTAGGGTAATAGGTCTTACGCCGCTGATAAACTATAGGTATTTTATAAAGAAAATGTTGTCGATTACCTGGATGTTAAAATATTCATAGCCTCCAATATGAGCCCCTATCAAACCCCATTTTATTATAAAAGGTTTTTAGATTATGTCAGTAGAATTTCCCTTGTAAACATAGTGCATAATGTGATAATGTTTGTCCAGCATTGGGACGAATAGCCCGATATTCTCCCCAATTCCATGGTGGTCACAATTATGAATGTGGAAAATCTTACTCCCCCATTTTCCTTCACCAGATGTATGTAACCACTCAGGTATAAGGTGAGAAAACCATCTTGATGGATATCCCTTTCAACAATAGGGAACAATTCTGATCCCCATTCATTAAACATCCCTTATTTGACCGTATTCAAATAAGCACCGAACACATTCTAGGATTCCTTATTAGGATAGGCCTTTGGATTATTAGATTATATCTCAGAGTGGGTATTCTTGGTGAAGTATTATTTCTATATCTTCATTGGAAGATATACATCAAGAATTCGATTTTCTAGAGTTACTTTTCTAAAAGACTGATTAGTTCTCAAGAGAGAGGAGGAGGCCTCGTTATGTAATAAAAAACAGACTATGAGGGGAAAAAGGATAGAGCCTCCTAAATTTGAAAACATCATATGAAGCACCCCATATGGTTTTCAAGGCATCAAAATCCCATGAAATCATGTCACCTTTGACAAGAAAAGGGATTCAGACAAGTCCAATCGGTCCGGCACTACCCATTCTTCTACATAATGATAACATAATAGATTTTTCATGAAATGCTCATGCATTAACATATGGGTCTTTGTTAGTCACGTGACGCATCATCCGGTGGAAAGTTATTTTCATTGACAACACTCTTGAAATCTAAAAATATCCCAATTTGTTTTCCAAATAATGGAAGGAAATAAAAGATAAAATTTTGGATACACTTGCAGTCATAAACATTATGATACATGGTTTTGCGCTCAATAGGACCATGAAAAATCCCTTCGATATGACGGGCTTACCACACAATGTCCCCATGGAGGACCTTAATTGACCCATGAAATATCCTAGAAAAGTGAACTCATGTATCTTGAAATACTTTCAGCAATAATACTCTCAGTAAATTACTTGGACATATCAGCCAAACGGTTTGAATGTCCCATGGTGGGACCACATGATTTGGAAGGACACCATTAATTTTATATAATAAAAAAATAAAGTTTTTATAGTATTTTCTCACACTAGAAAAAATCCTATAAATCCCCATAATAACCTTATACTAGATATACCAAAAATCGTGACATCAAAACCCTCCATCAGATCCATCTTTTATTTGTACACTATGAACACCTTAAAATAATGACTAATTAGGGTGGTGGGGCCAATAATTCCCCCACACTAGAAAAAACAATTTCATCTTTGGTTCCTTGAATTAGATCACTAATGCATCAATGTAGTTTTATTGGAGCATCTAATCTTATAGCCAAAAACATTAGACAATAGGTAAAATATGTGGAACAACCATAGTAATCATGCAGTATGCAAAAGAACTTCTTGTTATTACTCATAGACCACACAAAGGACTTCTGGAGGGTTAAAAAAATAACATCCAAATATGTTTTGAATCAAATTATACAAAAAATAATCTAACACTAAATTAATATAAATAATATTCAATAAATGGAAGGATCTAAGACTAAAAGGAAGGAGGCTTATGGGATGAAAATGTACATCGATACTCATGCGCTTCTTATGAACCTCTCTTGTCATGATAAAAAACTAGGAAATGTCCCCTAGATCACGTGGTTCTCCTTTTGTATAAAATTTGGATCATTCTAATTCCCCCATATATGTTAGATAAATTCACATGCTGCCCTCACGGCATGCCACCCAAGTCTACTGAAACCCTCCTGGATCACCATCTAGACCTCATGAGGTATTCTAGGCATGTCACCCATGTCACAAGGTGACATGAGTACATGTCAAATATGTCTCAAAATTTAATCAAAACATATGAAATAGATATTATGATGTTCATAAAACAAGAAAACTAGACCACACTACCACCTCCAGAAAATCCATCACAATCTTGCAACATCCTCTATATATGCCATTCATCTTCCACGATGACACCTAGACAAGTCTGCAAGGACATATATCACCCTATATACATACGACACTAACTCTCACACTATCCTTGAATCATGTCATCCAGAGTTTAGGATGATACTAGGCCATGTTTGTTGGATCATGTGACCCCCTCCATGCATGTCAGTAAAGATCATACGATGGATTCTAGTATCTAAAATCCAGGTCATTCAATTTACTATAGATCGTTCATCCTTGGCCATGTAAAGTCCATTTGACATGCCATACAGATTATGTGATGTCCTTCAGACATGTCAACATGATGATGTGATTTTATTTAGACATGTCAGGTATACATCTTCCATCATGTCAAGCAGTCAATAATTCCATGTCAATCAAACAAATAACTTATGTTGGAAAGGAAATAATTTCAGTTAAAATAGGCATCACAAGACATGATAACCTTTCCCATCCTCCATAATTGGAAGTCCTAGTGTGTAAGACCCAATTTAATTAAATTATGATGAATCTAATTACATTTATAACTAATTTACATAAGATTCCTTCTTAAGGAATGAGCACCATAATATGTTCCAAATGGAAATACCAACAAATAACTCCCACACCCACAAGTAGTGATAGTGGTCATTTTCTAACCCTTGTTTCCCAAACTGAGAATAGCTCATGTGGGATTATGAAATTTCAATTATCATATATTTTTTGAAGGGAATCCTAAGTGTGTAATACTCAACCCAATAAACTATGATGACTCTAATTTATACTATAGCCAAGATACATAGGATGACTTCTTAAGGCTAGAGGTCAAATTCCCATCTACTTAATTAAAAGACCCACTATTTCTATAAATTATTGAATATCGAAACACAATAAATATCATTGGTTAATGATCCTTTATATTCCTCCATCAAATTGTGAAATAATTGAACAATGATGAATCTGATTCACGAAATAACAAGGATATGCAGGAATCATTCTAAATCCTTGAGTCATATATTAATCATCTAATATGTTTTCCTAGAATGTAATCCTTGAATCCATATAAAATTAGTTTTTTATATGATATACCTTGTTTCACACACTGAGAATAAATCACATGGGTTTAGAGGGTCACAATGGTCACCTAATTATAATCATGAATCTCCTAAAATTAGCGCAACCTTAGTGTTTAAGACCTAATTGGTGGTATGATAAAATTACCCCACACACAAGGGTATCTACCTTGGGTTCATCCCAAAAGTAATGAATTAACTATGACAACTCTAATTACTTTTATAACTATGATACATAGGATTCCTCCCTGTGGCTTGAGATTAACCATTAATGTCAAACTGTGCACATATATATCCTTTATGTATGATATAAAGAATCTTGGGTATAATGAAATCTAGGGGTTTTCATTCCTTTTACAAAACTGGATATGTAATATGTATTATAAGGGTTCAATCCCATCGTTGAAATATTAACCATATATTTGGATAACTACAAACAACAAAGTTCTTGGTTATATGGAATCAATATATTAGTAGCTTCCCACCAAATGAAAATTGACGGAGAACCTCATATACATACATATCGATTCACAAAAAGACCCAATATCTTATTATATAAATCGACATATCCTATGGTCATTTTGTTATGGTAACCAGTCCAAAATCAGGATTAGGAAAAGATTCTAAAATGTATATTAAATCTATAATAGGTTCACGGAGTAAGCATCATTTACCCTAAAAATGGTGTGATGAGTCTTGTATCCCATCCTATAAATCAATTTGATCTCCTAGGAATTGTTAGGTCTAAAACCCAAAACAAAATCCTTCATCTAGAGAGTTGGTCCATACCCATTAATGGATGTGGGGTTGTTGGGAGTTTCTTGTATCAGATAAAAAATAGTATTATTAACTTGAATGATTGTACAAAGACATTGAGCCCCCAATATAATCAACCAATCATGTCATGCCAGCCACATATTTTGGAAGAAACAAGTATGGGGAACCAGACAACAAATCATTTAAATATGACATCTCCTTCAAAAGATAAAAAGGATAGGCTGCATAGTAGTCATCAGACCATTGATGTTCTGATCACATGAGTGGTTTTATATAAAAAAACCCACCCGCAACATATATGTATAGTGTTCATAGTAAAAAAAATTATTGATTAATTTATAGGAAATAATAAATAAATTTTTACTAAGCACATTTTTTACATTTTTTATTTTTAAATTGTGGTTAATACTTTTTTGTTGGAGAAGGTTAAACATAATTTCATTCATTGATAGCAATTTTTTTATAAAAAGGATAAAAATTTTGAAATTTTCATTTCAGAATTATCTTTGAGTATAATTTGGATATTATATGGAGCAATTAATTTTTTACTGAACTATAAAAAAATATAGATTTTATACAAAACATTCATTTATATTCATGTATTTAAAATCCACTATTGGATTAATTTAAATTTTTAATTATTTAATTATTATTTTTAATAATAAAATTAACTTCATAGTAATTTACATTTTGCATAATTTTACTATAAATTAATTATTATAATTTAAAATTCATTTTTGTATATAATAAATATTCATCATGTATTGTGGGTATTTTTTGAAATTACATTAATCCACTTATGGGAACTGAATTTGATAAAATGGATACCATATTTGTAATCATAATTTTACACTATTTTCTATGGATCCACTCTATTTTTAACATAATAAATTGTTACCTTGGAAAAAATGTTGTTACAATGTTATTTTTAAATTAGGTTGAACAAGGATAAAAAATGAATTGAGGATTTAAATGAGCCCTAAAATAATCAATATTTCATTGGATTTGGGTAATTTACCATGTCATTAATATATTCAATCATATTTAATATTTGTTCCATATGTCTTTGATAAAAACTATTATATTAATGAATATTCATAAAAATTCTAAAATGAAACTTTTTTTTCATTCAATATCTTAACAATTATTTATTAGGGATAAAAAAAATTAAAATGTATTCCAAAAAAATATTTTCATTATTAATAAAATTTATATTATGATAATTTATTTTTAATTTTTAATTATGAAATCATTACCTTAAATTTAAACGTTTTAATGACTTGGTGTTTGTGAAAATAGTAGAAAAATAAATTATATGATAATAAAAACTCTAAAATTAATTTTTTGGGTAATTTATAGTTTTATAAGAATTTTATAGATAATAACAATTTATTTGTTATTTTTTAAACTTTTATATGAAAATTACATAACTGTATTTATAGTTTTTGTCCTATATATTAATTTAATTACCTGTAAAATGATACTAATGGAATTTTATATTAAATAATACAATATTAAATGATTCAATATTAATAAAAATACTATCATTTTAAAATATAATATAATATTATCAATAATGAAAACCATTTTCTACTTTTGTATCAGTAGTTCTTTTACAGTGACATTCATGACAAAATTATTTTAAAAAAACATTGTTATCATATTAATGGTGAGATGGGTTAATAGTGGTTAAAACTAAGAGATAATAGTTAAAAAATAACAAAACCATGTTTGAATTATATTTCATCATAGTATTTCATGTATTACTAATTATATATTAGAAATATATAAATTTTCAACCAATTTTATTTGAAAATTAATTTATAATAATTTAATAATTTATGTAATTCCATATGTAATTATCCTCTTTTAAATAATTCCACCACTTATCATCTATTTATCACATATAATGAGTTAAATATCTCAACCAAACCCTACCAAAACAACATTGTAACTTCCTTATAAATGTTTATGTTTTCTAGTCTAATTTATGTGCCTTATATCAGGTCATTAAGACACATACAAAGGATTCCCTTTGAAGTGGTTGTGAATTTTTTAACTGATCCTTTTTAGTTTACTTCTTCTTCACCTTCATTAAATTCAGTCATAAGCCTTCTAATATATTAAAATAATTATATATCATCTATGTATATGTTATTATGTTGATATAATGACCTTATTCTTTCCCTTTTCAATCTAATGTGATATGAAACCATCATTTGTGTGATTATGCGAACAACTACATAGTAAACTAATTTAATTAATTTTCTAACCAACACTATTAATAGATGCTTATTATGATGGATTTAATTTATATAAATTATATTCATGATATTATTATGTTTTTTAATATATAATTTATAATCAATCTTCATACTATTTCATAAATTCAAAACTAAATCATTACATACGTGCATGTTGGGACTATTATCAATACAAATAAATGTACTTTGTATTTCAAAACATGCCTCTTATGGATTATGATGGGGTTGAATTTAATGATGATATTTGATTTTGATAACATGATATTTATTATAAAAATATTTTCTTTTTTCCCATTACTTTCCATCCAATGAAAAGTACAAACACCACTTCTATGTTTGTGAAACCTTTGACCACACTAGCTGATGTATTTTTATTATCATGAATACTTTTTATTAATGAAACTAGAATTATTTTTGATGTATAAAAATAATAATTATTTCTTTGTTTTTATTTTGGAGATATTTCAATAATAACTCCTTTTGACCGTGATCAACCAACCAATACTATTTTCCAATTATGAACCGAGTGTCCACAAAACATCTTATTTGGACATAATTGGTTAATAAATTAAAAATTACATTGAAAACAATTGGTTAATGATAAATAAATACACTAGAAATAATTATTAAAAAATTAAAAAATTTATAATTTATTTTTATTAAAGACTTAAAGGATATACTAACATTTTCTAGACTGGAGGTAAGTGGTTTTTTAAATCAATTTCCTCTCATTTGGTTATAACAATTATTTATTGGCATTTTTATGGAAAGATAATGTATTAAATTATCTCTAAATTTTTTATATTTAATTTTCAAATATTTAATGTGGATTTACCTATGTTCACCTATTAAATTCCTGGAATAATTATATCATCCATAATTACTTTCATTTTAAGGGTTCTCTTTATCTCAATCTCATTTTCATTATACATGGTCCATATTGTGCACCATGATTCGTTTTTATGATGTAATATATATCAAACTATTTAATTTTGACATATTATGTTATTTAATTCCAGGTATTTTTATATCCATATAATATTTTAACTTTCTGTGACTTTTTATTTGAATGTTACTATAGTGGTGAATGTATTATGTTAGAGTATCATTTATTTTCGAGATTATTTATATGCAAGGATCATTTTGGGAAAATTTTATGATCTTATTTTCTATGAATAATTTTTTCTCCCCATTAAATGTTTTATTTAAGATGTTACCAATACTTTATTTTAATATCATCTAGTGATTATTTATATTAATTTATACCCATGTTTTACTTTTTATAGTAAGGAATTATTTATTTCATTTTCTAAACAATGTAATTTTTAAGAAAGGCGATAATGTAATTTTTTTAAACTATACCACATAAATGATTTTTTATATTTTCATATATTTTCATTAATTTAACACATCATTTATAAGTTTCCATGGTTATCTTCAATTAAAATAATATTCATAATATTCAACAATGTTTTTATGGTCAAAATAAAATATCATTTTTTATATTTTCATTAAAAATTATAAATATTCATTAAATATTTTTTCATCATTAGAAATATCCATTATTGTTTAATATTATTAAATAGTGATTTTATCCAATGATACAATTATAATTTATTTTTTGGATTAATTATGAATTTATTAGATATATTTTCTTGGAAGCTAATTATTTTCCATGGGCCCATCAAGGAAAAAATTATTATTTTATTTATTAGTGTCAGATTAAAAATGTATATGTTCAAAATTTTATATTCAATAAATAATTCTTGAAATTACGTACTGATATTAAAAGGCTGGTATTTTTGTTAATTTTATAACATTTGGAGAAATTTGATCCAGGAATAGTTGCTTACTTTATAATCTAAGGATGGATGTGTTGGTCATATCCTTTCATTGAATTTGGTACAATGATAAAGCTAACTGATTTTATGTTACTCTTATGAGAAATTTATTTTTAAAATCATAGGTTAATCTTAAGAGTTTTGGAAATTATCTAGTGAGGATATTTCAGGAAGAATGTTTTATTTTCCAAGATACCCTCATTTTTTCATTATGCTTGAAAAAAATCATAAGGTTTATGTTGATCAAGGATTACTTTCACTTGGATAACGATTTATGACACATAAGAATAAAATAATTTTTTTGTGATTTATTCGATATAAATTTTTTAATGATCAATATATTTACTTACATGAATTCTCTTATGTAAATATCATGCAGTTTGAAAACATTATCATATAATTATTATCATAGTGAGTTAGCTACGAATATTCAATTCTTAATGCCTATATTTACCCTTAATGGGTGTCTTAGTTCACCCTTATTATGATTATTTTCCCAAAGTAATAAAAACATTTGTTAGGTAATAATGGTTAGAAGTTATTCATGTTGAAGATTTTATATTCATATTATTAAATAAGAAAATTTGTATATAGTATGAAAAATGATCTCAAGAAGTCATGGGAAATGTTATTAAATAATTTTTCCAAATTCTTTATAAATCTAAACCTAAATGTTAATTATATGTGAATGTGATAAAATATTTGTAATTTATAGTGTATGTTTTGGAAGTCTGTATTTTGGTCATCTTTTTTTGTTTTAAGGTGATAAATGTAATCATTTTGTTTTTAGAAAATTCTCTCACAGTGGATATATAATGATTAGTTTATTATAGTTAAAATTAATGTAGTGTTTAGATAACTTTTCAGATTATATTGTTTTAATTATACATTAAATTTAGAATTCGAGATACCAAAAAGGGTTTTAAGGTTTACGACTCGTCCGAAGTTCAATTGTATATGTACCAATTTTTTGAGATTTTACATAATTGGATTTTAACGTGATTAATTTAATTTCGGTAGATGTTTTGTTCAGTTGAGGTATATGTTACCCATAATATTATCATTGGATTTAATGTGAAGGATTATTTGGGAGGAATTCCATTAAATTTCTAGAGATATATTTTTAATGGAATAATGAATCATTTGATAAAAAAACCATTTATTGTGGGGGTTATGTAGGATCATTAGAATATTATATAATTTATTAATGGAATTTCCAATGTTGAAAATTTTATTTTCATGTGGATATTTTGAAGTTAATTGTATTATTTATTCATATTTATGTTTATTTAGTTTTGATTATTTTCTTACCTTATGATAATGATTTTTTATTTCGAAAATATAAGAATATTTTCTTTAATCATGTTATATATCATATAATTCATTAATAATTTATGCTTCAGGAATAATATATATTCATTAATGATACACATCTCTTTGAATATGGGTTTAGATAGAGGTTTCAACTTGTTAAAATACACAAAAAAATTATGAAATTCCATTTATGGATTTCAAGAAAATAATGTAAGTATATTTTATTGTTTTATTTAAATTAATAATAAAAGGATCCCATAACATCAAATAAATGAAATTTAAAATAAATATAAACTATGATATTAAAATCTTCTCATGTTAATTAATTGTAATTTTCAAACATCATTAGTTTATGTGTTTTTCTAAATATATATATTAGAATAATTAAAATTATTTTGATCAATGTTCTCTATCACTCCCCATAATACATTAAACATTTATTTTCACTAACATGTATATATTTTCACTTCACATAAATTTAGTACTTTTAGTAAGGCATGTTATGTGTTCTTCAAGATGACCATCACATTTCCCATTGCTTACTTTCAAATTGATTATTTGTTAACACATTTGAAGACTTGTGTTTTCAAGAAAGGTTAATCATACCATAAAATTTAAATTTTCAATAAAAAATATGAGTATGGAATTTATTTAAGAGGTATAATTTAATATCTCAATATTTCAAAACAATTCAATGTTTGATGACATACAAGACACACAAAATGTTTCTTAATCAACTGTTAAATGTTATAATTTAAATGTGATTTTTATAACCTAGATATTGAATTGGATAGTATGAATAAGAGTAAACACATTATAAAATATGTATATATAATGTCCTAATTCAGTAAAAATTTATTGATTAATTTTTTGAAAAAATAAACTCCTTTTTTAGTAATGTAATTTAATGCTTCAATAATACGTTTTCTTCAAAAATGTATTTAATCTCATTTATTCGTGAATATTGTAAATTTTTTTCACAATTTTGGAAATTTCATATGGTTAAAATAATATGGTTTTTTATTATAATATATAAAGTATCTTAGGTTGATATTTTTAGATTTTTCTGGGAAGACTAATTTTTTAGAGAATAGAGAAAATATTAATTATAAAACTATATTTTTCATTCATGTATTGAAAATTTATAATATTTAAATTGTTTTTAAATATTAATGAGAACATTTGGATAAACAATAATACAATTAATTTCATTAAAATCTATTCTATAGCTAATTCTGGTATGGAAACAATTATATACATAAAAATGAATCTTTCTGTATGTTTTATTTTGGTCAAGGTTTGATTCTTTCTTTTAAAAGTAATTTTTTCCAATTACTGGGATTAAATTTAATAATATTGATCTCATATTTTCAATAAAATTTTATTTTTTTATTACATATTTCATCATTATGTTTTTCATATAGAATTGTATCAGTGGTAAAAAATATGTCACTATGGAAAGTGTAAAATGTGTAGAAACAGATTAAAATATGGAAATAAGGTTTTAAAATCTACCATCAATATACATAAATTTATATTTATTATTTTATATCATATAAAACCTCTATATTTTCTAAAATATTTAATTATGATTCAATTTTCATTTGATAATGAAAATTATATTATTTTCACTAATGGAGAATTCAAAAATGTCTCATTCTGGAATTTAATACCAACAATATTTTTTTAATGTAATAAAAACAAGGTATGAATATTCGTAAAAGTTTATTTGGAGAAATAATAATAAATTTATAATGGAAATATATTTTAATTTTATTATTTTATGAATGAATTATCTTAAATTTATATGCAACTCTTATAGAGTGCGTGTGCAATAAGTCGAAAAATCACATAAATGATTTTAAAATCATTAAACGTTATATTTTATAGTTTAGTTAATTTGATATAAGTTTTTGTGATAAAATAAAGATATTTTTATTTTTTTTATGTTTTTTATTAGAACAAAATTTCTTCATTTATGTTTTTATAAATATAAATTACAAGAATAACCTTGAAAATAACCTTAATGATATTTTATTCTAAATAATATTTTATTAAATTATTTAAATTTTTTAAAAAATTCTTTTCATTGGAAAAGGTAATGGTATATTTCTATAATGTATCCTAATATCATATTTTAGGTCACTTGTATTATATTAATATTAATAATCTATAAAGAGTAAAAATATATTTTATCATGGTAATTTTAAAAAGGGTTAACTTGGGTTAATCATAGAGATAAGCGTTAAAACAACACCTAAAATGTGAAAATTTTATTGGATGATATTTTTCAAAGTAAAAACCATCAAATATTTTAAATATGTTTATTTTATGATACATAAAATAGAAAAAATATTTATATTAAATTTGAACTATAAGTCATTTGAATGGTGTTCCACTCCTCTCTTATATAATTACACCACTTCTCCACACACACACACACACACTTATTGATACACATAGGTCAAAAAACAATAAAACCCCTTATTACATGAGTTAGAAACATTTCAATGGTTATATATTTCTTAATGAACCATCCATGTGGTCTCTAAGTAAAGATATATTTGAGGTTAATCTAATAGGAGGAATTTTTTTAACCGTGTTATTCCACTTTACTTATTCCTCTACCTCTAGTAGTCATATCAAAACCATTACAATATAATGAAATTATTATCTCCCTTATATTGAGAAATTATTATTTCATATCCACAAAATTATTCATCTCCACATCCATAAAATGGGAAACAAAACCATTTTTGGCCCATATGTTTATACTAGTACCATGTGAACTGATGTAATACAGTTTCATATCAACATAATAAATTAATAGTAATTATGATGGATTTAATATATATATATATATATGTATATGATATACATGAAATAATTATGATTCCTTAAATACAACATATCATCAATAATAATTCCATTTCGATCAATAAAAATAGAATCATCACACATGAAAACATATAGACTATCGTCTCAACATAGTTATATACTAAGTATTCAAAGATCACCTATCATAGAAGGTCACAAATATGGATTTAATAAATTTATTATATTATTATTTCATGATAATGATTCTATAATGATAATTTTTTTAATATTTTAATTCTTGAGCAACAGAAAAGGAAACCCCTAGGTTATTTGTACTTGAGGACTACAACCGTGTTATCTGATTATTTTTTTCATGATAATTTATTATGAATAATAATGAAATTTTAACTGATGTATATGAATTATTATTAGTAAATGGTTATTATTTTGATATCATTGAAAATTTACACCATTTTTCATAGATCAACCTTCGAATGTAAATTTTTAATTATAAACCAAACATCCTGAAAGTACACGACATGGATTTAAGTTATTATGTAATTAATGATGTATTTGAAATAAATTATGTACATTGGTCAATGATAGTATAATAAACATGTAAAATAATATTAAAAATATTAATAATTAATATAATCATACATTACATGTGTAAAAGGTCATACATAGAATGTATGGACTCGAGATAAGGGGGGTTTAACCCAATATTGTTTTAATAGTTTATAAAAATTTATAATTTCCAAGCCCACCACACTCGATTATGGTATCCAGACTAGTGACATCATGGAATAATGTTCAGCCACCCATATAACAAAGTCTACCAACAAGAATTGAGGGTTTAAAAGTGGTACAATTGGGATATAGTACCATATAGAATAGTGATAGATACATAGGAAGAAATAATAAACTAACAACTATGAAGGAATAAAATATTTCATGAAAAAATTATAGATAATGGTACAGTATTTCATGACCATTATATAATATATAAAAAAATATAGCAAGTACAGATAAACCATATATATTAAAATGGGAAAATCTCAATGGTCTATCTCCCTGAGAATCCTGATCTTTGACTCATCCATAAGCTCATACTCTCTGATGTACAAACATAAAATCACATTACATGATCCTAAAACTATAACCGTGAGGTCTTCTTAGGATACAAATAACTTCCTAAACATGTTTTGGTCCATACATAGAAAGTAGGCACCAATAAAATCTAAATACATCTATTTAGTGAATATTTAATTATCAGGGTCTTTGAATATCAAAATAAAGACGTAATCAATAAATAATAACATGCCTATCCTAGGTTCCTCGAAGAATCCTCCCTAACTAATCCATAGTTGGACAAAGTTGGGATGTCTCTAGACACCAACCATCATGTATATATATGAATATGGTATATAATCATATGAAAAAATATGCTTGAACTGGCATGGAACCGTTGATTATACCCCAAGCATCCACATAAGGGGATCAAATATCTGATATGTCATCTTACGTTTGGTGTTCCGTACCCACAGTTCAAAATTTACTAGGGATATAATTCCTAGGGTGCATACCCATCGATCAAAATATAATAGGGATTCCATCCCTATGGTCTTGTACTCGTTGATCATAATATACTAGGGACACCATACTCAGGGATATATACCCATCCATTACAATATACAAGGGATGTCATGCCTATGGTGTCATACCCACCGATCACAATATACATGGGACTCCATTCCCAGGGTTCAATAATAATCAACCAAAATGTACAAGGGTTAAACAAAAGCAATTTAATTTCCGTGAAATCATCCACTGTATTCCATTTATACTTGTCAACCACAAACCCACATAGAAGGTGGTTTGGTCACTATGATAATTCACCAGGCTTAAAAGATGCTCATACAACATGTGAATAATATATGACATCCTAAAATTCATAATTTAACTAATTAATATTTAAATTTTTTCAATATAAACGATTTCGGTGATTACACATTACCATTTCTTGTTCAATTCCCACATAAATAAGGATATGTATATATAACTGACATTTTTTTGTTTAGTAAGGAAGAATTAAGAAAGGAGTTACATTAAGCATTCCATGTCACACTCATTTATTCCATTTGGTCCATTCCATTGATAGATAAAATTAAAGCCCATGGGATGTTCCATGTCTCAATCAATTCAAATATCACCATTTTATGGCCCCTTTTTAATTGAGTAATTTTTCATATTTTATAATAGGACAAGAATACACCCACAGTTTTTAGATAATTCCACTATCATTGATTAGTGATAAATTTTTCTTGAGAGAATTTCAAAAAAAGAAAATTTGGAATTAATAAATCACACCAAATGTTTGGTGTATGTAGAGTCTAAGAACCAAAAAACGAGTCAACAGTTAAAATATATGGTCATTTCCATGGTATATATAATTAATTTAAGTTGTTATACATTTTAGGAGAAATAAATAGATAATCCACCATGCAGAACTATGGAATATGTTATAAAAAATGAAACATTTGTGGAAAATAGATAGAACACCATCCCATGGTTAGGATTTCATAGTCATTCATTACCTTTCCATAATTTCAGCTAGAATGAGTGAAATCATAAGATTAGAAATATTCATAGAAAATAGAAAAATAGATATCACAAAAAATTATAATTCCATATTAAGAGGATTAAATAAATGTGAATCTTAAGGATTATTAGAATTACCTATGGGATTCCAATGTATAATAAAGTGATGAAATTATACCTTGTATAGTGGTGAAACACCATGGATGGGGATAGTGGGAGGAGGTGCATGTGAGAGAGGCTCTTGGGAGATGAGAAGGAAAAATGCAGTAAAACAAATTTATGAATGGAGGGGAAAATAGTCATCCTTCCTTGTATATAACGAACATGTTTAGGTCTCATGGTTGGGAAAACCGTGTTCCAACTGTGAATCTCTCAATTCATAAGAGCCACACCATGCACTATTTGGACACACTGTCTTGGATAACTCTATTCCAATAGTGTGTTGCTTCTGGTTTTATATAACTAAACATGTGGTCATGGTTTTTGGTTTGGAAAACTATGGATCGATCATTCAAATACCACTTAAATTTTATAAAACTATTTTATTCATGCATGTGTACTACCATACAAGGTTTTAAAACCCATCACATTCCCTTTATAGGGATTTATAGTTCCTCTTAAGGGGGCACACAATTTAAACAAATGGTGTTCCCTTACTAAATTCTCCTAGAATGTGATTTTTTTATTATGATTCTCCAAACTATCATCCAAACATATGATACAATAATATACCCTTCATGCACATCCAAAAAATGTTTTCATGTGTTCTAACTCTTCGATATATGTTCCAAGGATCAGATTAAAATACATCCCATCCACCAGTTGAAAAACTAAAATTCCCTTAATATTTCAACTGTTCTAAAAAGAAAGTACCATGAAATCTCCCACCATATAACTTCTAATACATGATATTCCTTGGGGAACAATAAAAACATCACCCAACATACTTGGTTAATAATGTCCAGTTCAATAAGTTGGGTTTCTCTACCCACCCCAAGTGAACATACATTATCTACTTTAAACATGTGGTAGATAAGCCATTAAAAATCATGCCAATTCAATTATTCAAGACTGAAACATCGAGGATCAACTTACCAAATCCCATATAATCATTGAAATTATCATGTAATTGTCTCTTTTATCAATCAGCCTATGTAGATTCCCATCATAAGTTCTCTTTTCCTATTCTCCAATTTTGAGTTTTTGTACTCCCACCTTCATAATGTTCTACCATAGTATGTTCACAGAGTCCTTGATACGCATCTAGATCATATAGTATATTTCGTAGGATGAAACTAACATTGATCCATGGTTGATATAATTGGTCAAACTCCAATTGACCAATCTCAAACTATCAGTGATGGCCTTTCTAGGAAAACAATGCCTGACCTTTAAATTGAACATGTTTCACCCATGTAGCATGTAAAACGAGGTTCCACAATAAACATATCTTCATTCTTCAAAAACAAATTTCAATTGTCCTCTAATATACAATAATAAATAAATATCCTCATTAAAACCTTATATTCTAATAAAACCAATTATAAGGTCGTATACCAATGAATGTTGAGATTGTTCCTAGAATACTCTTCATATCTTGCACTCAACATCTGGTGATGTCACCTAATCGAAAAACCACCATATTAAATCCATTGTGTTGTCACACAAAAAAACACTATTCTATTCTATCATCTATAGATCATCATAAGGTTGTCCACACTTAACCCCCTTATTTGGATTCCAGCCAAATCTAAATCAATCCCATTCCATGAAATTTTCATGGATTATTGTAGTATAATTATTACATTATCCTAATGGAATACGAGATTCAAAGTGACCATCCAAAACATGGCCTAAATATCCCATATACCTTCTCACATAAGGTTCTCCAAAATACGACTGATTTCCTACTACCCACATAAGGGGTATACCAATCATATGTATGATGAAATTGAAATTAATTATTGCAGCCCAAGCCCTATCCAGCTATGGACATAGTCAATGGAATGGATAAGATCCATATTATTCTATATCACTGACATAATCATCATCCACAACTCTTTATTCCTTCACATTAATGGTATCTATGACGTTCATTGGATGTAAAAAACATAACAAAATTCCCCAACCGTAAACACTTATTATGGAACTACACCCCATTGGAATTTGTCTTGAGGTTATCCTAGAACACAATTACCATAGTGCTCTTTCATAAACCAATAAAATCAATTTAGATAGGTATCACTATGTATATCTTACACTTTCTTAGCATACTCAAGATGATCCCAATTTGGATGGCATAACCACTTATCATTATGAATAATGTAAGGTTCTATATATAGGCGTGTTTTAATTCTCGAAAGACGCACCCATATCTGAATAGGACATAATTTTCATAATTAAATCCTTACCACATATATCATGACTTAGATGTACAGGTATAAATATGGTTCATTCATCTCATGTCAACTGGTTCATATATAAGGTTTCCCACATCACCAATCACTTAATGTTTAATTTACCCATGGATTTGTGTTACTATTCCAATTATCATTATCAATTCTTTGAAATCCATCTTCCATTTTTCCTCACACATACATTTACTAACATTGAATTCTAAACAAAAATCACCCATAAAAGGCATGAGAAAAACATGTCATACATACAAGATTTACATCACATGCCACATAGTATGATTACATGAATCATTATCCCTTGAGTTGTAAATCAATGATATTATGATAATCATGCTACATGTTCTATCAGTTTACACTATGATGAATGTTACCATAGAACACCTCTCCAAAACTGGGCATCACACCTACTCCAAAAATTATCAAATGACCTCCCCATCACAGGGTCATTCCTATGAACAGAGCATCAATCACACACCCACATTCCATCTAGACTAGAAAACTATATATTTCTACCCAACATAGCTAGTTTTAATAAACCATCACTCTTGGTGATTTTCAAAAACCAAAGGAAACACCATCCTTATTTATTAAAACATGAAAACCATATGTGCATGGTTCAAAATAAATCATAATACCTAATCACTGGCTCTAATGAAATAAATCATTCAACACCTCATAATTGGTTTACTAATTTTAATCAAACGGATCACTATCCTACTGGTGTATGAGTCTAAAGATAGGGTCCCAAGTTCTCCCCCCAGCTGTAAGGATTCTAACAATAATTTTATCCCACATAAGGTATTATAGTGCATGTAATATTAGACACACTTAACTATCTCTAAATTGGTAAAATTTGAGTAGGAAGGAGAATGGGTCATTGAACTACATGGTTCATATTGTCAAGGTTATAGGAGAATGTGTTGGAACAAAATGGGTATTTGTATAATGTATTATACCCCCCTCAAGGACCAACATACTATAAAACACCTACCTATCTAGGGTGTCATTTCATTTACTAAGAGTCCTACCCAACTCTAACGAGCATGTAGTATCACATAGCATGCCCCAAAACCCAGTTCAAAAATAAACATTTTTATCATTATAAGGGTCACCACCACAATTATAAAACCATCATTTTGGTATTAATAATGTAATCTCAGACTGAGGTAACACCTAAAAGTCATTAGACTCTATCTCTTATATATCATTCCCTAGAAAATTAGGGAAAAATAAATAAAATACCTTTAACAAATACTCTTGTTTTTATTCTAGAATCTCTCAATGTAAAACTAACCCTGACATTTGTGTTTAGACTATAACCACACCAATAAGGAATTATTTTCCAAAGAATTTAAGTGAATATTTTTCTTAAAATTTGATGTAGGTTATATTAATATAATATCACGTACTACTTTTCAAGGAAAACTGTAATAAACACATAATTTTGATGTCACAACACATCATTATTGGAAATGTTTCTTATAATTTCCCTTAAAAATTGATTAAATTTATACATTTTCAGAACATGTCTAGGTTAAAGGAAATTTAAATTTCTATGATATTGAAGAAATTTTTTTTTTTTTAATTTTAATTTTAATTAAAAAAGTTTCAAAATAATTGTTCTCAATATCAGATAATGAGACATTTATCAATTAAGTTAACTGGTCAAGTAAGAATTGATAATACCTATATATATAAATCCATATAAGTGGTTACATAGACATTAAATAACCAACCCATTAACATAACATACCCTCATGGGTTCAAGAACCAAATCATAAAAAGCTATAAGCGGCCTACGAGGGTGCTATCATGGTAAACTAGATTTAGTTAAGCGAAAACCATGACAATTATTTCATTAAAGATTTATTGCACCATTAATGGGTTTATATTAAAAGAAACATACCCCAAATAAAATACTATGGTCCAGTTGAGCAGTTATGTATTTATTCATATGGTCTATCATGCCCAAATTATATAGGTACTAGTCTTCATAAAAGAATCCACTCTCTATTTGGATAATAATTTATCATATATGTATAATCACCATGTTTTAGATAAATTTACTATCATTTCCAAATTAATAATGTATCCTCATTTATAAATTATAATTGTAATTCAGGGAAAAATAAACTAGGTTTTACCATTAGTTTTAGAATATAACCAGATCATACATGGTAGTTCAATTATATGGGCCACCATTATCCAATTTATAAATTCCCATACAATTTATAAACTGAACAATTAGATCCCATTTAATTGAAACTAGGAATGTTTCATCCCATGAAACAAATGATTGATGTATAAAATTTTCTTAATCAGTTAATTGAGGTGACAACATAAATCTATACTGCAAAACCCCATTTTGGTTGGGGTGTATACTTTAATAACCAATCATTTATCCTAATTGTCACAAATCATGATAAGTTAACACAAACAATAGTTATAATTAGGTAATTTTATATGAATGGAATACAAATATGTATTCTAGGAATTTCCACAAAAAAATAAAGGGAAACATTATAAATAACCATAGAAGAATGCTATAAAAATCAAAATGAATCGGGGATTTTACATTGAAATATTCATGAAATAGATTTTACATAGCCTATGAATTCTTATGTGACTTAAATGATGCTTGTAATGATACTTACATTCCATATCAGTGTAATGGTAAATTCTCTTAAATCTATGAAATGTTGTAAAAAATCATCCAATGAGAATTAATAATCCAATATAATATATAAAACCATGAAAAAAATCCTCATCACTATAAAGATGATCACCGCCATTCTTGGGATGGAATTTCCCAAGAATAAGAAATTTACCAACAATTGAAATATTCCTTATCTTTGATCTACCATCGAAAACTATTATGGGAAATAGTAAGAGAAATCAATGACACAACTTTGTAACATCCCATCTAGCCTCACGTGATAATAGTAACCAATCATGTTTCTATAGGACTATAGTAGGATTCCTTATATGGTACAACTTTACAAATAACAGTGAGGGTAAAAAGGTTGTATATTTTGTAGACTATACCTTGTAGCTGAATGATAGATATATTGGATGAAATAGTAAATAGATATCATTGAAAAAATAATATATTGTTTGATAGAAAATAATGGATGAATTTATAATCTTTCACGAAAAAACCAAAATATAGGGAAGAACCATAAAACTAGTATATATAATCAATATATATAGGAATGAAAAAATCCCCATGGGCCATCTCCCTGACCATAATGAGATCCAACTCATTCATGTTCTCCTACTCTCCCATGTACATGCATAATATAAAAATCAATGTTCTTAAACATACAAACATGAGGTGTTTTCGAGTAACAAATGGTTTTATGAACATGGTGTGTGATATACCCAGTAGGCCCCCACCAAAGGCTTCTAATTCTATCCATACCATGAATATAAAAAAGTAGTTTCTAGGTATTTCAAAATAGAGTAATAATTAATAAATAATATGTTGTGCATTGTTTTCTCAAAGTCACCTGGTCAAACAAACATACATCGGCCTAAGAAAGTGTGTCTCTTCATGATATACATAATTTCTACATATATTCATATGTAAGAAAAATGTATAAATATATATACATGAACCAGCTTGGACATGAGGTTTAGTATCTAGGTATCCAAATAACAGGATCACATATTAGATAAGGGTTGTCCTGAAAAGTGTTCCATACAAATAAATCACAATTTACTAGGGATTCCATGCCCATGGTTCCATACCCATCGATCACAATATACTAGGGACTCCATGTGATGGGTTCCATACCCATGATCACATTATAATAGTGATATCGTTCCCTGAAATCCAAAATTAGTGATCAAAACATACTATGGATTTCATTACATGGGTATCATACCTACCAATTATAATATACCTTGGATGGGATTCCCAATGTTCCATACAAATCGATCAAAATTTACTAGAGTTAATCTAATGAAATTAAGGTTGTTTTATTAACCATTCCAATCCATTTTTATAGTTTTATCCTAAACCCACTTATAAGGTAGTTGTTCCATTTGAGAAGTTATCATGCATAAAATGTATTCATAATCCATGTGAATTGTCAATGCTAACATAAAATTCCACATTTCATGAATTAATATCAATGTTTTTGGAAAAATAATGTGTCGGGTGATTACACACACTAATTTCTAGTTCAATTCATTCATAAACAAGGCCATTTATATAGATATTACATTTTATAGTTTAGTAATAATGTTTTATGAAGCTCATTTCCAAAATCATTCCATATCTCATTAAATTACACTATTTGAGAAATTGTTATCATATGTAACATATAAGTACATGGGATGTGACATGCCTCTATCAGTTCACATATCACCATTTGATTTACACATATTAAACAAGGAGTTTTTAGATTATTTTCATGGTCTGAAGACACACCCATTAAATATTTAAAAATTCCTTTATCAATGACCAGTCATAACATTTTATAGGGACACATAAAACAATTCACAAAATGAAATAAATGGGTCACACCCAAGGGATGGACCAAGAAGATCACAAGAATCTCCAATCATGTTAATGGGTCAAAAAATGGTC
Source organism: Viscum album (assembly GCA_963277665.1). Lineage (NCBI taxonomy): Eukaryota > Viridiplantae > Streptophyta > Magnoliopsida > Santalales > Viscaceae > Viscum > Viscum album. The sequence goes on along the minus strand of OY728122.1, from coordinate 2,086,014,552 downwards.
ATGGGCCAAGATTAAATGCTAATTGTTTTATTTAACATTAAAAGGAAAAATGGAGAATTCTGTATGTGGCACAATGGTGTATGTTATAAAACACTAACAAATTATAGTATAATACATAAACCAACTACCTCATGATTTCCACTACATACTCATTGAATATCATCCCGTAATTCAAGAGAGAAAGAGAGAAATTTTAATATTATAAAACCATCCTAAAAATTGGGAAAAAATAGTTCACAATGATTTATCATTCCATATTGTAAGAGAAAGTGAAAAAAATATGTAAGATCATCCTTATAATTTCCAATGCTTCCAAAGCATCCAATGGTGATTAAATCATTCCTATAATGGTGGAGAATCTCCATGGTGTGGAGAGGGAGAATATTCATGTGTGGGAGGAGCTATATGGGTGATGAGGAAAATAATGAAAATCCATTTATGGGTGGAGTGAAAAAACAACAATTTTTTCACATTTAAATGTGGAATACTATTTTAATGCTTTGTTTGGATTAAGGTGGGCCAACCGTAAATCTAACATTTCCTAAATTCCACACCCCGTATGGTTTATCCATGAATTCAGGGATAACTATCTTCCAACCATGTGGTGAAATTGGTTATGTGTAACTAGCCATTTTGGCTAGGCTCACAGTTTGGAAAACCATGCCCAACACATGTGCTTACCTCTGAAATTTTCTATAGATATTTTTCATGGTTGTGAACCCCACCATGCATGGTTTAGGAAAACATGTGGAATACCATAAATTGATTTATGATTTCACCTGAGGTACAACACAATATCAAAAAACTACTCAGACATATTTTTTATCCCATAATGTCAGTTTCCGAGCCCGATGCTCTAAAAAATCATCAAAATTCCGAATATCACTCTTGTTCCTTAAAACACACACATAAACAAAACATCAATTTTTTTAACTCTCAATTTTATATTTCTATGATCATATTAAAATTCATCCATTTGACCAATCAAAAAACTCAACATCCTTTTATATTTCCATGAGTCCAAAACCATAAGACACTACACACTTTAAAATGGACATTACATTCTAAGATTAATTTTTGAATAGATGTAATTTTTTTTATAATATATTTCAAATTTTTATTTATATTTCCATATTTTGATATAATAACTTCCTGTATAAATTATCACATAAGAAGATATAAACCTCACATGTGTTTTCCTTACCTTATTCTCATTTTTATGAGACATGTTTCATATTGTACACTGCAATTTCAATGTTTGGTTAACTTTATTCCCATAAATGAATTTTAAAATATTACATTATATAATTCTTGGTAGTTATAGATCCATATGATATTATATATTTTAATTAATATTAATTAATATTTTACCAAAGCTATAAGTGATTTATGATATAATTTCATTTCTTTCCAGGATTTCTTATGTTCACTATTCTGTTCGGTGAAGTTTTATAGTAAACATTTCATAAAAAATTCTTATTGTTATCAAAATTTTAATTAAGATTGTAAAAAAAATTTCCATTGATTTTACTATCTCGGCATAATAAAAATTTAAAAATATTATTTTTAAATAATGCCAGCATGGATTTCTTATTTTGTTGGGAATATTTTTCAACCAAATCCATATTTTCTCTAAAAAAATTTCAAGAAAATTTTTATTGTTTTCGAATGATTTGTTAAATAAAATGTTACCTGTGTGTTAATTTTTAATCAATTTTCTGAAATGAATATTTTTTTATGAGCCAGGTATTTTTACTTGAGGTGCTAACAAAATATTTATTTAATCATATATTGCTCGAAAATATTTTTCTATTATCATTTATATTCATTACATATATGGTTCCATCATAAGATTCAATTATATTTTTAAATTAAAATAAATTTCCAAATATTATAGAAACTTTTTTACATTCAAATGAATATGATATTTTTCTCTAATTTTAAGGAAATGTAATAATGTTTATTTTAATGGTATTTTTCTTAAATAGAAACATACATTTTTTTCCTAAAAATATATGGGGATATGTTCAAATGATACAATACTTATTAATTATCTAGTTTTATTATGTTCTGTTTTATTAAGATTTTAGTCAACCCCATTTCTTTTACAATGGTTAATGCAGTAAACAAAGAATGATGGTTATATTCAAGGGTGTTATGTTAACAAATATATGTTTATAAATGTTTTATTAATTATATATTACATAGAAATATATATATGGATGATTAATGGGTTTTACCATTATAATCATAGGACTAGTGGTATCATTATAAACCAGGGATGTATGGAAAATTAACTAAGGATTGGTGGGTTCTTTATATCCCTCTAATGTGTTGGGTAAAGTGACAGAGTGAGAGGATTATAAGTAAGACCTAATAGGTGATTAATTTTCTCTATTGAAGGTCACTCAAATCATATTTGGGAATTATACGGTTACATTATTTCCTTATAAATGTTTTCTATTCCAATTTACCTATATAATTAATTATCAATAAGTTATTTTTTCACTAATCACGGTTTATAATCGCATGGGTAATTATTTTTGAATTGTATACCTCTCTTTATTTGTTATTTATTTATTCCATGTGATAGATTTAATGACTTGGGATATTATCCAAAATGATCCGGGGAATGATTTATTTTCCTAAAACATGAACCTAAAATATTTATTAATTAAAAATTATTATACAGTTAAAACAAAAGGTGTGATGAACTTACACCGTTAAGGTATTGAAATATATTACATATACTAAACTCAAAAAAAACGCATTAAATAATAATTACAACGATGGTGAGTTTGAGAATCCCTTAGTCTTCCAATATAACAAAAAATACAATTGTTATGAATTTTAGTAGAATTTAAAAAATAGGGAGCCAGAAATATGAATTTTTTTTGGAAGAAGCATCATTTATTCAAGGTTTATCTCTATTTAAATTGGCCACACCAAACTATATTTTTGTAGAAAATCCATGGATCATACCACAAAAAATATTTCCCTTCATTCAATTTTATAAATAAGTATATGATTTTCAATCAGGATTTAACCTGAAATAATCATAGTAACTCTCTAGGTAGATTGATATCAAAACTTTATATTCAATTAATTTATTATACATTAATAATCATTCTTCCAGGATTCATTTTACCCGAATTTTTCTAATTAATGCACCTAGATACTTGACACATACATATTGAATTAGGAGAACAATGAAAGGTGTTTCATTTAAGAACATAAAATTTATCAATTTTATTCTTCTGGATGTACTATTTATCTTCATTTCCATATCCTTCTATATGTTAAATGTTTAATTTTGTGTAATTCATGTGCCTATAAAATGATGAAATATAGTGTCTATATTGGGTGGTAAAACCAATCTCAAATACCATTATTATGTGATGCATGATCTTCACTACTTGATGTTGATATTATCTAGAAGTACACAACATAAATGGATATGAACCCATAAACAAATGTGGAAAGAGATGTCCATACACTATATAATTCAAATCCATTCCATGTAACATCATCCCAAATTATAATCTATGAAAAAATATTATAAAAATACAGATTTTAATCACAACCAAATTCAACCTTATTAATCATTATCTCTCTAATTATTATATAATAATCTAAAGTTATCTATGTAGCAATATCTTCTAAAAGAACATAAATTCATATTTATCAATACAATGATATAATTCCTCCATTTATTCCTTAATAATAATATGAGTGAAATTTTTTAATATGGAGTGCATCCTCTTTATCCTAATCATATGGAGTCGAGGAAGAATCCTATTCATATGAGGATGTGGAGGAATTCTCTTTGGGTATGTATTTGATTCTACATCTCTATTTAATGTTATATGATTTGTATCTCTAAAATATTGTAACATTTATTATAATAAAACCAAAAATAAAATACATATGTTTTTATAATCAGATAAAATATTGGTGGAGTGAGTATTGTTATTGTATAAGTTTGTTCTATAACAGGGAGTAATAACATGTAATTAAGAGTCTTTGTGTACCATGATAGTATTGGGAGTGAACCTTAACAAAATAAATGATGGAATGGGGTGTGAACTAAATACCTTATGACAGCTTTGATTGTTTAGATTGACTAAGGAAATGATTTTACATTATTTTTTGAATTCCAAAAAATTATTTCTTATTCTTATGATATGGTCATGTGGATCATGATTGACTATTTATGATTCCAAACTCTTATGACATATGTCCTTTGGTATGATAAAACCTCATGCCATCATTCAATATTAATAATCATTGTATAATTAGGAATGACTTTCTTATGTTTTGATATTGTTCATTAACATTATTATTATTCTAATTTATGATCATTGATTGATGTCTTCTATGGTTATTTGTATTAATAATACAATATTACCAATAGTTAGGTTCCAATTTTCCCTTGGTTAAGAATAATGGTTTTATGTAATAAGTTTCATTGATGTGTACAATGAGATAAGAAATTTTTGGAAGATGTTGAAGATCGTTTTAATAATACGTAGCTGATGTATTTCATCATTTAAGACAATAATCCTCTATTATATTCATGAATATATTATTTTAAAATATATTTAATACTTTTCTAATATTATGAAATATTTATGTGTTTTATTCATGGGTAACCTCATTCTACAAATACATGATTTTTCTTCATTCTACTTATGACATATTTTAAATGAGAGTCATATGAAAAAATGTAATCTCATTTTGATATTATATGTATATAATTTACAAGAAACAACCAATCCAAAATGAGTATTTATATTTTATAGAGTTCATGATTAGATCTAGATATTTCTAAAATAATCTTCATCCTACTATTACATAGTGACAATGAAAATCATTATATTCAATAATCAAAGGCACCATAACTATCATAAACAAGTATTCATGATAACTGACCACATGGGTTTATATAAAAAGACCTCATGAGCACTTAAATGATCTAGTCTACATGCACTATATAATATCAATCTCATGGTGCATGCATGAATCTAATTCATGATTAATATAAACTATTGGAAATATTTTTCACCATCTTACTAAATAGACTGGCCTTTTTTGATTGCATCACATACTTCTTATATGTAGACTAACATAATTTTCTCTTAATACATGTTTAATGCCCAAAAAATTATCTTAAACTAATAGTAAGAGTGATATCTCTCTTAGCATGCCTCGTTGATCTTTAAACGAATTTATATATATTATAATAAAAATATTATTTAAATTTGATAATTATAACATAGCCATTTATTTTGATATACTGAATGTGAGTAATCATATTTGAAAATATATGTATTTTGGTCCCAAATTACCATGTTTTTATTAATAAATAAAAAATTAGAATTCTATTTTATATAATTTCATTTTATTGTTTAAAAAATTATTTTCATCAAAATATGTTTTTACTAAATTTTGTGTCTATAAATTATAACTAACATTTTACAATTATAGAAATTGGATTCAATAAATTTAAAATCATTGATGAAATTTCCATGTGAAATATATCATATGGAAACTTTTTTTTAATTTTTCAGAAAACTTCAATTTTTATGTGATGAATTCAGAGTTACAAATTTTTGAAATAATATCATTTATTTTCATTATTTTAATTATTTTGAAACTACCATTATATTTTTTATTTGGTCTAAAATTGATTTATTAACCTCTTTAAATAGAAATATTAATTTAATTCCATTCCAATAATCAATATTCTTGATTTTGATATAAGTTATTTTTTTCTTAATAACTGGTTTTTTCAAGTAAGTTCTTATTGTTTCATTTTGAGAATTTATATTAACATTGATTTCTAAAACATCTATTGATTTAATCAAACAAAATGGATACAATTTTTGAATCATTAAGATATTTTTTTTTTAAACTCCATTTTATTTTTTTCCATTATGAATAGTAATAATGATAAATATTTGACTAAACTGTTAGTCTAAAATTGGTAAAATTGGGATAAAACCATGAGATACCGTATCAATATCAAAACAAAACTTCCCTTTATTAAATTAGATATACTACATTCAAACATATTCAACCCAAATTTCAATATATGGAATTTTGGTTCAATTTCCCCATGATTAAAACATTTATATTACTTTATGTATTGAAGATTATTAAATGCCAAGATCTTGCTATTATTTTATTTTTTTCAAATATGTATAATATTATGTGAAAAATTAATATACATAATTTTTTTAGAGTTAATTAATTATTTTTATGATATTATTTTATTTTAATTTTTGAGAAATAGTTTATTTACTTTAAATTATTACACAATCCCAACACAACGGACAATAATGTAGAATAAAATTAACATAAATGATATTTAAAACATCAAATGTAATATTTTTTTGATATCTTGTGGGATAATAAAAAATTTAGGGTTAGTAAAATTATATAATTCTTATATATATTGTTTTTATTAAAATCCATTTATTATTTAGATGTATTTTATGTCAAATTTATTTAACAATGTGATTATTGAAATTAATAAAATTTTATTTAAAATAATATTTTATTTATTTATTTAAAAGTAATAAAAATATTGTTATAGGATAGGTAGGATAATTAGATCTCTAAAATTACCTACATTATAAAATTATGATTTAATTGTTACCTTATAATTCAAATTATATCCCTATAACCCCAAAAAAAAATTAGCATAGTGAATTATAAAATTGGATAAAGAAGGGGTTAAATGAAAATATATAATTTCAAATGAGTATAAAATTATAATAAATTTAATTTGATGATGAAATATCGAGAATGTAAGGTTTTTCTTAGAATTAATGTGTAATTGAAAGCCTTATTATTTTAAAGGACAACAATTATATTAAAATAATTTATGTAATTATATGTATTCCCATTCCATCACTTATAAAATGTCACCACTAATTTCTCTTCCTTAAATGAATATAATCCATCCAGATAAACGAATACCTACAAATTTCACTTATAAAATGTCATGTCCACTATTTTTTGGTGATTAACATTATAAAGTACAATTCCAATTGTCCTTTAAAAGTGATCTAAATGTGGTCTACAATGAAAAAGTGATCATCTTACCCGACCACCCAATTTACATTTTATTTCTACCTCCTGTGAATATATTTTATTCATCATAAAATAATAAATTATGTGTACTAAATATTCTAAAATGTTATTATGGTTATGGAACCACCATTTTACACCCTTTATTCCATCAAATATTATTGAAATTATCGCTCGTACGTATTTGTGGACTACCACCCCCCACATGGTGATTAAATTCATTTTATCTCACCAGAATTCATGGATCATTGTTATATTGGGATATTATTTATATATAAAAATTATGACATAATTATGGTTCTTTAAATATAATATCATAATTACCTTCTTACAGACCCATCATCTAGAAAATAATAATTTCATTTGTGCATATGTGTGGACTACCACCTCTAATGAATGATGACATTCATTTTCCAATACCACATTACATAGATTGTAACAGTGATAGATTTAAATTATACATATATATTATATTTGGGATTAACTTTTTATTTTTCGATGATAAAATAATATTTATCATTCTATATTTTTTAACATTATAAAATGAAAATATTGTTCATGTGTAGATATGGCCTACCATCTCCAGGAACTGTGTAAATAATTTTTCAATGTCTACATTTTATGAATTACTATAAATATGCATATAATTAATATATATTATATTTATATACTAATTAATATTATATAAATTATATAACTATGATAGAAGTATAGTAATTGAAAGTGCTGAACCAAAATGTTCAGGTGATACTGAATATTTAATACCTGAAAATGTTGACTTTAATAAGGAATTGTTAATAAATGGGTGTTGAAATGTTATAATTTGACAATTTAAATTTTTTTTCAATTTAAATGGTCCTATAATTAAATTATCATAAATCTAACTCTGTTTTGTAGGATGTTCGAGCATTTCTGAAGTAGGTTTGACATAAGGTAATGGTTTTTGTTCTTAATTTTTTTGGTGACATGTTTTGTATTATGAATCTATTTATGTTTGTGAAGTATATATAATTATACTATTATATTATATATAACTAATATCCTTATATTTATTATATTGAACGTTAAATTTCATGTTAATCTTTATTGGGGATTACGATTAAAAACAAACTGATATGGTAATTTGTTTATTTTTATGGAAAGTTTTAATCTGTATTTTTCAAACTAGAATTTAAATTGAAATAATTTTTATAATTATATGATAAACCCCATTAATATTTGTTATAATTTATTTATTCATGATATTTTCTGGTAATTGTATCATTTCCCCCAATTTGGTATATAAAATGGCCATTAAATAGTCTTTTTTTCATATTTGGTCCACAATCATTTTCCAATTTTCTTTTTTTCCTTCAATTTATTTCATATATGATTTTAATATTATTATATGAAATATTAAAAATTATTTTATCATGATTTATATTCTATTATTTTATTTAAATAATATTTTTTTTTTCATTTTCCTTTTGAAGTATTTTTCCATTTTACCAAAAATGAGAAAGGAATAAATATTTTAATGAATATATAATTAACATAATTTCCAAATTTCATGACAACAACATGAATAATTTGTTATGTTGATTTTTTTCATGGTTAGTTTAAACGTAATGTTTTTCCTAATACTTTGAAAATTATGGTTTTTATGTAAGTGATTTTAAAATCAATGGTAATTATTCTCATGAAGTATTATGATGATCTTTTAAATAAATTTATCACCTATGATGACATAATTTATCTATAATTAGTATTTTTTGTTGATATTGTCAATATATACTATAAAACCCCATGAATTTAGGATTTTTTTTCATTTTAGATAAATTTTGCCTCTTAACTAGCTTGCAATGCATCCAAAACTCACTTTAAACGAAATGTGAAACTCTATTAAAATATTTTTTAAACATGACGATTATAAAAAAATGTCAATATGGAAGGTATGAAATGAACTAAATAATATATTAAAATTATGATTTTTTACTTATTATAGATAAAATAAAAATCATTTGAATGTGAGATAACTATTTTCAGAAAAACTATTTATTTCAAACAAATTTTTTTCGTTGCTTCTTATGCACTTATTAAAATTTTAATTTATAATATTTTTTTAAAATTTATTTTATAAATTCTAAGAAATTTTTTGAAATAATAATATCAAAATTACCTTTGGGTTAATTTTTTCATGTTTTAAAAAAATTACATTTTTTAAATGAATAGTGAAAATATTGATTTTTATTCAAAATTGACTTATTTTAAATAATTTAAAAATATATATTATATTATCAAATGGTTATAATGTTAAATTATCTAAAATATATTATAATAAAAAAAATATTAGTTTAATCAATTTAATATTGAATTTTGATATTAAAACATTTAATAATTATGAGATTTTCTTCTTTAGAAACCCACTTTATTGTCATGTCTGCTGATATAATATTAAATTTGAATACACCAATTTTGTGAAATTCTAAGAACCCAGTTTTTCAATCAGGTATGGATCCTTTAATATTTTTTATGAATCTTTACTTTGGGCCTAATGTGGATGCCTAATGAGTTAGTAAAGGATTGAGGGTGTCTCTAGCTTTTTCAGAGCCCAAAACCAATATTTTTGGGAAAAACTAGCTTGACACATAGTTTATGGTAAACAATATAAGAATTTTTCATGGTATTCTTAAATATGTGGAGGTTGTTTTTCAGATAGAGGAATCTTGTATGGTTGGCACTTGATATATAGTAAACCATTTAGTAATTCTTCTTGGGTTTCTTAACTATGCGGATGGTGTTTTTCGGACAGATCCATCTCACCAGGATGGCACAAGGATATGCGGCCTAACCATGAAAACACCATTTTTTCAGGTACTCGTGCATGGCTTGCACATGGTTTGTTCAAACCATGTGGAAAAACCATGGATACAAACCATGCATAGGATAAATTTATGGGTAATTTTCCAGTTTATTCCTTAATGATCTATTAAGATAGCCCTTCTTCCCTAATCTAAGATCTCATAGATATTTCCTCCATTTTTACCAATTTGAAGATTTTTTAAGGCCAAATCTATGGATCAAGAGATCTCCTTCATCCAACATCCAAACGAGATTCCGGTCATCATGTTAGAAGTGCAACGATATGTACTCGAATTCTCTGTAGTCTTTCTTCATTTCTTTTTTCCTCAACCTAGATATCATCATGTGAGCATTTTTACTTTTTTTCTGAGATCTACAACCGATCTGTGGAAAATAAAGGGGTGATACCAGAGGAGGAGAGTCGTAAAACCCAATGGTGGGTGGTCTATAACTCATCCATGAAGTTTGTTGATTTTGTAATGTTCTTGTGTGGCTGACTGATTTCATCGGAAGTCATTTCTTAAATTTACATGTCATGATTATACTTGTTAGAATCATATGATTATTATCATTCCAAATATGTGATTAGTTTTTAGTAGTTACACCCACAACTCAACCCACCTCATATCAAAGGTTTCTACGTATTTGTATTTGTAGTGTTTTAGTACATTTGATCCACCATTCAGGTGTTCTCTATCTTGACCTTTATAAAGGTGGGCCTTTCTATAATAAATGAATAATTATTAATGATAACTTCTTAATGTCATGTAACATTTATTCTCACAACATTACCCTCCTATGGTAAGTAATTCAAATTGATTAAAAAATGTGAAATGTTAAAGGGAATGTATAATAAGTATAAAACTTGGCCTTATCAAATGAGTTTGAATAAAGGTTTCATGTCTGTAGCACCGCTTTCCACATTGATAAGAAGAAGCAGAGTGAACCTCTATGAATGAATATACCTTAATGGTTAATTAATACTTGATTAAATGGTTTCAATTCTACATGGCCTATCCACACTCATGAAAGAAACGACTTAGACCAATAAATAAATGGTTGCAACTCTAATTGGCCTATACACACTAATGGAAGGCAAGACTATAACCAAATTAATTACTCCATGATTACAATATCAAATAGGAATGGACTAACTTGGGATCACCTTGGATTTTGTGAGGAGAATACCCTAGATCTCAAGAACCACATTCTTATTCAAAGATGTAGTTTTATTAAGTTGATACCCAAATAGATGTTGGTTCTTTTCTATTCCTCAGATTCCTAGTATACTACCGTAGGGTCCTTTATATTATTACAAAAGACCTCAGATACACTCCTTGGATCAATCATTGATTAGTGGGTTTCATGGTGAAAGCCCAACAGGTCCTGTCTTGGCTTTACCCCATTTTACCTTGGTCGATCACCGTGGAATCAATGAGCACCTTATTGTGGAATTAATTGGATTATACTACTTGTATTACACTCTCACCACTTATCTAGAATCAGAGACTAATGAGTTAGTGTTATATTAGATTTAACTTACCTTGGTTATTACCCTGGAACTCCCTCACAAGATTTCATTATCAGGTATCCTTGTTACGTCTTGGTACCTTCATTAATTATATCATCAAGAGGTGATATCAGTGCTTGCTATGCCTTATGTGACCTATTTACATTAAATGGAAATTTTCTAATTAAATGAACTAGATACTTATTCAGACACCAATCAAGGTCAGATGCAGGTACTTGGGTATTTAGTTATATTTTACATCTTTCTTTACTAATACATGCTTGCCTACACACTTCTATATTCCACTACACAAGAAGGATGTTATATACACCCTTGGTGGTTTCCCACTTATCTTTATCACACACCCTCTCTGGGAACCTTTTGGCACCCAAAGTATATTACATGGTTGTAGGTATTGATAAAGGGAAGCATACAGCTTCCAACACTTGATTTCTTACCGTTTATGATAGATCTTGAAAATCGATGATCGTGTTAGATCTCAACATGATTAGAGTTCCCTTTGTATTCTTGTACATTTTTGAACATGTTATCTCTGCTACCTTAAATCCGTGTTATCCAGTTTTCTAGATACATGGAATTACATCATCATTGTTTCAATGGATATAGTTATTTTTATTCTCCGTCATCTATTGCATCAGTTTTCTTATACATTTTATTTATATTGCTTCTACTATTTACTATGTTTTTACAACCCTTATATTGTGATAAACTCTTGTAATTAGGTTATAGTTTCCCCATGAACATACCCTAGGCCCTCACTATATATCAGCATCCTTTGGCGTTTTGAGAGATGTGCTTAAGGCTATATGGCCCACCATGCTTGGGTCACCTGTTTAGTGGCATCCGGGTTCGGGACATCACAATGTGGTATGAGATCTAGTTTCTTTTCATGAATTACTGTTGTTCGTAAAGATATTGGTGAATAGGAATGCATGGTACTTGGTTTAAATCCTTTCTTGGGCATCGTGAACCCATGTTTCGGGTAAAATCCAATTTACCCAATATGAAATTCTTCTTCTATTATTCCAATTATTGTTTTCATTATTTCACTATTGGGTGGTTCACATGTTGTACGATGTTGCAGATTATTACTCTACTTGAGAATTTACCTCATCCTTATCTCGTAGATATTAGGGTAAGTATCATTGTTACATACATTATTATAGTCCCCAAATGTTTACATGTCATGTAGATTTCCCTTCTATAGAGTTTCATTTTTCTACTTTGTGTTACCTAATATTCCTTTGACAGTTGAGTGATATTGTAATAGTTTCTTGTATGTGTAATACTATTGGTTATGATTGAGTGATTTCTTGTCTCAATTCATGAGGTGTATGGGACCCCATGGGTTGGGATGAGTAAGGTACCCAGTCAATACATTATTCTACAAATAAATGGGTGTCACTTCTGATGATAGGTGTATGGGAATTGATTCATCCAAAATGGATATCCATTATAAAATGAATCCTGAAATCTAATATGAATTATTTTCACATCCTTATCCCACCTTTTCAGGGTTATGAAAGGTAATGAAGTGAACTAGGAAGATAACTACAAAATTACATGAAACTTATACTTGATCACACACTGATACATAGCTATCTATGAAAGTATTTTAGGTAGTATACCTTGGGTAGTGTGTTTTCATTAGATCAGTTTCTACTAGTGATTTTATCTTATGCTTGTAAGATTATTTTGAGGTGTGTTATTGGCATTTGTAGACCAATGATGCCATAATTTCCTCGCTAAATTCACCAGAAAGGTGGTGACGACCATGCTCCAGACATGGTTAGACCTAATCCATGAGTCTTACCTCTAGGAGTTCCACTTGAGGCATTTCATATTGTACGTGATCCAAGCATTGATTCTCAAGTTCATGAAAGTTCCCTACATCTGATGTAGTCATTGAATGGTGCTCCATGTGTTTCACCTATAATGGATGATCTGACCTGTGAGTTCCAGTAGTAGCATCCTCCATCATTTTCAGGGGATGTTGATTCTCAGGATGCTAAGTCTCAGCTAGTTTCAATGTTATTTATCTTTCTGTATCTAGAATCTCGTTCAGGGTGGTGAGTCAATATTTCTATATACATTATTTATAATTCTTCCATGCATTGATGTGATGTGGGTACACAGGACGGTCTTCATCAGGGCATGTTATGGGTTTATTTCCAAACTGCCTTCTATGGTCAGTTATTTCCTCAGGAACTAAGATCTGACAGAGCCAAAGAGTTCCTGCATCTCGAGCTAGTTTCTATTTCAGTTATAAAATATTTAGCATGTTTCAGTTATTTAAAATTCTTTTCAACACTTCTAGCCAGTGATGAGCTTTCGCATGATATACATTTTGAGGATGGACTCCATTATTCCATCCAAACTCAATTTAATGTATTTTTTATTCCTACCTTTTTTGAAATAGTTGATCGAGCCTTTATCATTGATCATAACATGAGGGATAGAAAATGTACCCGGTTTAGAGGATCAATTCCGTGTTATGCTAGTAGTTCTTCATGTGGTAGGAAACATTCCTTTGAGGTTTCTCATCCCGGTAGTAGAAGCCCAAGTATCCAGTTTGATAACTTTTTGGTGTGTCATCAGTGTGGAATAACTAGGCTTAAAAAGCCGAAATGTGATAGGGACCCTATAGAGTGTTATTCCTACATCTGTATGGTTCATCTTCAAAATTTTTGTACAAAATTTCCCCCAAATTCTAGTGGTAAAGTTTTATCATTTTCTCCAGCAACAAGAGCGAGTTAATTTTCACTTCATTGGGTGGGGAGTAGGACTAGCACCGACAAGTTTGGATGAGGAGGAGGTCGTGTTCATGGTAGTCTGAACCGGGATCACCACCAGCACTTGAAGAGAAGTTATGATTGTAGTAGTCTATTTGTTGCATAGGGTCGTGGATCATGTTAGTTTCATTCTTTACAGTCGATACCTAAGGATTGGGTTTCGGGACTATCTAATGTATGGGGCACTACTATAGTATCCTCTACTATTGTCTCTTCTTTGTTTGATATAGGTTCTTCAAAATATTATATTTCTGTATCTATAGGGGAATGTCTCATACTAGAGATACAATATCACTATGGTGTAATGACCCTCTAAACACCATTGGGAATACAAATGGAAGGAATACGCCAGTGTAGAGACTATCCTTTTGAGGTTGGCAGTTACCCTTTCTTTTCAAATCCCTTTTTTCTATAGATTAAGGGCTTCAATTTCATTCTTATGATGAACTTTTTAGGCCACTATCTTTCCTTTGTTGACTGATGTCACTATAGGGTTTCTTTTACATCACCAGAAGGTAGCCATAATCTTTTCAAAGGTGAGTGGGATATCCAGGTTAGGAGAGATAGACCAAAGCATCATGGTCTAGGAAAAGTGACCACCATGATTGAAAATATTTTCATGGAGGATCAGGTTTATCATGAAACTAATTTCCCTCCAGTAGTTGATCTTTTCAGTGAATTCTTTCTTAAGAACTTATCTAGATTACCTCTTAAGGGAGAGGTTGAATTTATAATTTATCTAGTTTTAGGAGAAGCTCCAGTGTCCATTCCTCCATATAGGAGGGCACCTACTGAGCTTCAGGATATCAAGTGTAATTTAGAGGACCTAGAGGCCAAATTATTTATAAGGCCTAGTAAATTCTCCTGGGGTTCACCCATGCTTTTTTCTTAAAATTCAGTTGGAACTCATTGTGTGTGTGTGGATTATTGAAGATTGAAAAAGATTATTATAAAGAATGTGTATCCACTTCTGTGAATAGAATATCTCTTTGACCAACTCTATGGATTAAAGGTGTTTTCTAAGATCTACCTGAGATCAGGTTATCATTAGGATTATGTCAGACCATCAGACATACCTCGTACAACAATGTATTGTAGGAATAGTATGTATGAGTATATTGTTATGTTGTTTGGTCATATGAACACTCATTCTATTTTCATGGCTTTGATGAATTGTATTTTCCACCCCTATTTGGACTCTTTTTTTGGTCTTTGTGGAGGACATCTTGGGGTATTATCACACTCATAATGATCATGCCAAACATCTTAATATCGTTCTAAGTACACTAAGAGAGCATCATATTTAGGCTGAGCATGCAAAGTGGGATTTTTGGACCAAAAGGTCCACTTCTCGAGTCATATAATTCCATAATTTAGTGTATATATTACCCCTAAAAAGGTTAGTGATGTAGTTTACTCATAGAATCCCAAGAATGTATCTGATATTAAGAGATTATTAGGGCTCACTGCATATTACAGATGTTTCATACAAGACTGTTCTCATCTTATTTAACCTACTATCCATCTAACAATGAATGGTGTTATGTTTACATGGTCCTAATCATGTGAGAAATATGTTCAGGTGTTAAAACAGAGGCTTGTATCGACACCTACTCTGATTCTTCTAGAACCCAGAAGATGATATATCGACTTATGCGATGCATCAGGCATTGGACTAAGATCAATGTTGATGTAGAAATAAAAATTCATTTCATATGGATCTCTTCAGTTGAGGACAATGAGATAAATTACCTGATGCACTACCTCGAGATATCAGCGGTTTTCCATTCATTATATTGCTGGAGACAATATATGTTGGGTGAGTGATTTTTGTTGTATACATATCACAAGATCCTCAAGTATATATTTTATTAGGATGAATTGAACCCCTAAAAAAGGAGATGGGTTGAATATCTAAAATCCTTTGATTTTGAGCTTTCTTATATGCCCAGAAAGGGAAATGTGGTCGCTGATTAATTGAGTTGGAAAACTCAAATGTAGCCTGTATTGGAAGCCTGCGATGAATGGAAGTTAATGGACCTCATTTCTGAACATCATATGATGTTTCATGACAGTCATGAAGAGCCTTACTTCTCAAACATAATAGTTACTTATTCCCTATTAAAGAAGGTCATGAGTATGAAATTTTTAAATATTTTACATTTGTTTCACTGTGAGATTATATTAGAAGATAACCCACCTCTGGATTGTATGTGTATAGAGATGACGTTTTACATCTATGTGGACATAGCTGGGTTCTTATAGATATGTGAGAGGAGTTGGTAAAAGAGTCCCACACTTCTTAGTGGACAATTCATTCTAGATTCTAGAATATGTATCAAGATACGTGATGCCAGTATTGGTGTCCTAGATAGAAACATCAAATTACAGGCTTCATAAATAGGTGTTCCTCCTATTAGCAGGTGAAGGTGGAGCACCAGAGACCCGCAATCTTGTTACATCCACTTCCAGTACCATAATGGAAATGGGAATTTGTTGTTATGAATTTCGTAGTTGACTTGTCTAGGTCATTGAGGGGTAGAGATGTTGTCTAGGTAGTCATTGAATGACTAATGAAATCATCCCATATCAATTCTAATCTGGCGACTTTCTCAATTGATAAACTGGGAAGACTATATGTCGGTGAGATCAAACAACTACATAGGGTTCCACATACAATTGTATCAGAACATGAATCTCATTTCAGTTGACGGTTCTTGTAGGGTTTATAGAAATCTATGGGATCTTCAGTGATTCTAAGCAAACATTTTATCCCTCAGAACGGCAGACAATTCGAATGAACAACATAAGATCTAGAGGATATACTCCAAGCATGTTTCCATGATTTCAGTGGTTCTTTGGAGAATTATATCCTTCTCATCAAGTTCTATTTTAATAACCATTTTTAGGCAACAATTCAGATGGATCCTTTTGAGGCCTTATATGGTAGGGCATGTCGTTCTCTCTTATATGGGCTAGAGATGGTGAGGCAGAACTCCTTGGTCATTGTCTTGTTCAGGAGACTTCAGAACAGTTCCAAATGATTAGGAAGTGTATGACTACTTATCATTGTAGACATAAATCTTATGTTGATCACCGTTAACAACCTCTTGAGTTCAAGGTTATGGATCGTGTTTTTCATCGAGTGTCGACCAAGATAGGACATTGATGGTTAAGGATGTATGGAAACCTGTCACATCATTACATTGTGCCATTTGAAATTAAAGAGAGTATGGGGACAATTTTCTATCGGTTGTTACTACCTTAGAGGTAATGTGCCATGCACTATGTCTTCCATTTTTCACATCTTCACCAATATCATTCCGACCCATATCATACCTTTGATCCCAAAGAAGTTGAGTTAGATGTTGATGCAACCTTTGAGGAGTATCCAGTATGCATCATTGACCAAATCATGAAGGCTCTCTGAGGAAAGATTGTCCCACTCATATTGGTGCGATGAAAGTATTACTGAGTATAGTAAAAGACTTAGGAGAGAGAATCCAATGTACATTACCAATGGAAAAGGTTTTTCTCAGATAGTTATTCTTTAACCCTGGATGGAGAACTCAGGGGGGTTCATTTAAGGGGGGAAGTCTCTAAGAAACCAGTTTTTCACTTAGGTTTGGATCTGTTATTTTTTACGTCTAAATATTTACATTTCACCTAATGTGGATGAATAATGAGTTAGTAATGTTTACGAGGGTGTCTGGGGATTACTTAGAGCCAAGAACCCATCTTTTTGGGGAAAATTAGCTTGGCACACAATTTATAATAAACCTTTTTGGAATTCAACACAGTTTTCCTAATAGCGAGGATGGTGTTATTTCGGATAGATCCATCTCTCATGGTTGGCGCACTACCGTGTGGCCTAACCATGAGAATTTACTTTTTCCTAGGTACATGTGAATGCCTTGCACCTGGTTTGATCAAACCATGTGGTCAAAACATTCAGGCATAGCCATCTCACATAGTTTATTCACGGTTTGACAAACCATGATGACAAACCATGAACATGGTGAATTTTTGGGTAAATTTCTAGTTCTTACATTAATATTATATTAAGCAAATACTTCATCCCTAATCCTATAACCGGTTTATTATTCTTCTATTTTCACCCATTTGGATATTTTTATAGGGAGTGCTAGGGATCAAGATATATCCTTCATCCAGAATCGAATCAATAATTTCTTTGTCAGCTTGGTTGCACAATGGTATGTAATCAATAACTCTTTATCCATTATTATTCTCCTTTTCTCTTTACCTAGATATATTCATGTGAGGGTTTTTTACTTTTGTCTCACATCTAATCCAAACTGAGGAAAATAAAGGACTGATACTAGATGAGGATAGTCATTCAACCCTATGGTGGGTGGTCTATAACTCATCCATAATCTTCAGTGATTTTAAAATGTTCATGTGGGACCCTTCGATTTCATCAGAAGTTGTTTCTAATATTTATATTCCTTCATTATAATTATTTAAATATTATAATTATTCACTTTCCAAATATGTTATTTGTTGTTAGTGGTTACACCGAAAATAAAATCCGCCTCATATTAATGTTTGTGTCGTATTTGTATTTTTAGTGTTTTAGAATGTTTGAGCTAATGTTTTCGTGATCATTTTCAATACCTTTTAATGGAGATCCATTCTATAATAAATGAATATTTTTAATGTGAAATAAATAATAAAATATACAATGTATTTTCACCACTTGACCCGCCTAAGGTCAGTGCTTCAAATTTATTATTAAATGTGAAATGTGAAATTGAATGTTAACTATGTATACAACGTGACCTTTTCAAATGAGTTTGAATAAAGGTTTCATGTCCTTAGAACCCCTTTATATATTTATCTAAGGTATGAATTTGAACCTCTATGAATAAATATTCCATAATGGTTAATTAAGACTTGATTAAATTGTTGCTATGATACATGGACTATCCACACTAATTGAAGACAAGCCTTAGACCAATAAATAAATGGTTGCAACTATACATGACAAATCCAAACTAATGGAAGGAAAGACTTGAACCAAATTAATTACTACATGATTACAATATTAAATAAGAATGTACTGACTCGAGATCAGCTTGTATTCTGAAGGGATAATACCTTGGGTCTTACGAACCACATTCTGATTCAAGGATATTGTTTGCTTAGGTTGATACCCACCTAGAGTCTAGTTATTTTCTATTCCTCGGATACCCGGTATAATACTATAGGGTCTTTTACATTATTACAGGATACCATAGATACACTCCTTGGATCCATCATTGATTATTAGGTGCCATGGTGAAATCCCATCAGGCCTTGTCTTTGCTTAGCCCCGTTTCACCTTGGTCGATCACCTTAGACTCGGTAGATGCCTTATTATGGAATGCATTGGATTAAACTCCTTATATTACACTCATACACATTTTCTATAATCGGATAATACTGTGATAATATTCCATGAGACTTATGTTACATTGGTTATTTCCTTGGAACTCCCTCTCTGGATATCATTGTCAGGTTGCCTTGTTACGTCTTGGGACCTGCACTACTTATATTATCAAGAGGTGATGTTACTGATGTCTATGCCTCACATAAGATATTAAAAATAAATAGTAATTCTGTAATAAAATGAACTAGTTACATTTTCAAACACCATTTGAGGGCTGAAGCATGTACTTAGGTATTTAGTTATATTGTACTACTTTATTTACTTATATATACATCATTATACAATTCTATATTCCACTAAATAGGCTGAATGTTATAGTCACCATTGGTGGTGGACCACTGATATTTATATCACACACCCTCTAGGCATCATTCGGTACACTATGTATTTTACAAGGATTCGGGTATTGACAAAGGGATTCATATAGCATCCAATACATGATTACTTACTATTTTGGATGGATCTTTATAGAAGATGGCCAAGATGGATCTCGGGAAGCTTAGAGAATACTTTTTTTTATATTTCATTGTGAAACATGTTATTCTTTCTTTCCTATATCCATTTTTTCTAGTTTTTTAGTGACATGACATTACATCATCATTGTTCCAGTTTATATGGTTATTGTTATTCACGTTTATCTATTTTATCAGTTTTCATCTATTTTATATTTCAATTGGATCTGGTGTTTACCATTCATTTATATACCGTATACTGTGCTATACTTTGATAATGAGGTAATAGTCTCCTCAACGACATGCCCTAGGCCCTTGCTGCTGGTCAGCGGCCTCTGGCATTTAGGGCAATGCGCTTGAGGCCATGTGGCCCACTGGGCTCGAGGCACCGGTTAAGTGGCATATGAGTCTGGAACACCACATAAATTAATTCATAAAAATTGATTCCATATTTTGAATTAAAAAAATATATATTATCAAAATAGTTCAAATTATTTTTTTCCATTATGAATAGTAAAAACCAGTAAAAATTACTTATCACAGGTAATGTAAAAACTCATTTACTAGGGGTTAAACTAAAACGATAGTGGTTAAAATGGCCAACCAACTTATATAAAACCCAATTTATGGACATATATATATCATATAACCTCTAATGATATATAATTACACATATTTTTAGGATTTTGGATGGATAAAAACATGGGTTTAACTGATTCTTTTCAAAACATTCATTTATGTTCTCTTACCCACAAATAAAATGCCACTCAATCTCTTCCCCTGATTACACATCCAATGCAAATTGATTCCGAAAATACAAAATCATATCACTTAGTTACTTCTGTAAAAACATCCTATATTCCATGGTTTGATCATAAAGACACCATATAAATGATTTCATTGCAATACTATCAAGCTTCAATGAATAAGTTGTAACATTCTTAAACTAGTGTTTTTATTTTATTTCTTCATCCACCACCCTCTTATATATTTTAATCAAGAAAATATATTAAAACTAGTATATAACAAAAAAATTAAATGTTATTATGTTACTGTAATATTATATATACATATCCACTTCCATCAAATGGGAAACAAAACATTCGATCATATGTATGATGGACTACCACCTCGCTAATCGAGGTAATTTGTTTTCCATCAACACCTATATGGGAAGGATATAATGATTCATTTAATATATATATAATATTTATGATGTAATTATACTTATATAATAATAATAACACATATACCTTATTTCATTCCATTATATTTAAAATATCATAATGTCTCTCATTTTTACGGCAGACTACCACCTCACAAAGCGATGTCATTCATTTTTGACTTAGAAATTTCATGGAAGGTAATAAAGATAAATTTAATGAATTTATATGATATATATATATATATAATGATATAAATTCTATGAAATTAATAAATCATAAGATTATTTACCCTATAACTCATTAAGGGAATAATGTTGTCACTTTTTCATATGTATAACCTTCCATCTCCACGGACAGATGAAATTAATTTCCCATTCCCATAATTAATTAAGTGTGGAAATAATTATAATACTAAGTAAATACTAAATTTATAACAATATTATAATTCTATTTATTATGTATTATTATGATATTTTTAATAAATAGAAATTTCAGGACAACACAAGAATGAGAAAACAAATGCAATCAATACCAGAAAGAATGAAAATAATGAAATATTATTAAAAAACTATTGGTAAAATGAAACAAGAGGATTATATATTATAATCTAAATAATAATATCTTATAATTTTAAATACATTTCATTCTTAAAATCATTAAACATGAGGTTAAAATATTTTCAACTAAAGTAAAGAATAAAGTAAGGGACTTCATCTCAATTTCCCCTCACCAAGGCATATATTATTAATATAAACCTATTTTAATTTATATAGTGAACATAGAGGACCTTTTAAATTTAATATCATGAATAATCCACAATTAATTTTATTTTTTTCCAATTTTAATTATATCATCTAAGGGGATTTGACTTTAAAATTACTAAGTGGTAAGGGATTTCATCTCAATTCCCATTTCATTAAAACATATTTTTAATATTAAACTTTTCAACTATATGTGGTGTATATACATCCCATTTTATGTTTTTAACAAATATACTTGTTTATTTATGATGACCAATTATTCTTTCATGTTTATTTTTAAAGGTTTTACAATTTAAAATTTACCGAATAGGTGAATAATTAACTATAGAATCTCACCTTCTTTTGTGATAATTTACTTTCACTTGAAAAATCAAATTTTTGTAGTTTTTCATCATTAGAAAAATATAAATATTATATATTTGTATATATATATATATATTATTTTATTATTTATATGATTATTTTCAAAATGATATACATTTTTTATATATGGTGATTAATTTGAATGTTATTTGACTAACTGGGGAGATTTTAAAATTTTGGTACTATTACTCAATATGGATATTTGTTGATAAAGCATTTGGATTCATGAATTAAATCTAGGATTCTTGGGCATGATGTTATGGGTAGGTCCTAGTTATAGATATCCCATTTATTCTTTGATAGGTCTCATGAGACAAATCTGTTGGCCAAATCATATATGCATTTAACAATATTTGTTATGTTTCTTGTGAATGTTATTGATTATAGTAGTATTATAAAACCAAATATCATAACATCAAAAAATTATTATTTTCCTTCATTTCGAATTCATTTAATATTATCCATTATATTTTAACAATGATATCTTCTATAGATGCATTTCATTCTCAATTAATTGATTAAATGGAATTTGTGTTCAATAAATTAGGTAGACATACTAATTTTTCTTTTTCTAATTATGATACTAGATTTATTGATTAAATATAATATTTTCTAAGTTTTTGAACTTCCCATAATGATTTTTCTATATAAATTCATGATATCATTGATTGTATAAAACTGTTTTTGAGAATTTGGGATCACCGTTATTTTTCTTCCATTCCCCAGGATATAATTACAAATTCATGGAATGGTTACACGGATTCCAAATATTTTCCATTACAATGAATTTTATTATATTTACCTCTATAAAATGTGCATATGGTTTGTATCTAGTTCTCAAAAACTACTAAACTGATCAATCCTACATGATTTGACCCCTTGTATCAATGTTTATTTAATAATGTACACACTAACTCTAGGTTACTGGGGTCAATGTTATTGTAGTTGGTATCAAATTAATTTTATTATAAACCATGGGAAATATAATTATTATAATATATATTAGGAAATGTAACACTATTATATATTTTAATGAAAATTATATAACACTACCGCTAATGTTTTCAAGGAATATATTATGTTTCTTTTTCTATAAATATATCCCTATATAGATACTACTAGTAGATGTGGATCTGATATAGATATCTCTAGTATTATTATGTCTATGAATGATACATTCATCTTGACCTTATTATCAACTAGTATATGAAAATAGGCTTCATTGTGCTCCTTGTTTGGAACTCTAGGGAGATATGCATAGGATAATTCATATTTTTAGCACAACCCATTATGATTTGATTTAAATTGAACCTATCCCCAATGAAACGAAGTTTACAATTATATGTTTAATAATGCATAAATTATTTTAATTATGTTTAGTGTTATAAAATATTTAGAATTCTATATTATGAATTAATATTCAAAATTTTATGACTTAATTCATTATATTCCATTATTTATAAATATTACCAAAAAGTTATAAGGGTATTAATACTTATGTCAAATGTATATTTTTTCTTAATGATAAATCCAATATAGCATGTATTGGAATTGAGTAAATCATGGCTATTTTCGGGTAGCTTATTCATGTACTGAAAAATAACCTTTATCAGATGGAACAACCTATTCCAAAATGTGATTCTCCTATATTGGATCAATTAATGTGATAGATTGCCCATTATTTTATAGTATATCTAACCAAATGGTGGCAACGTGATGGATTAGGCCTCTTAAGAAGTTTTTTATCTCCATGGGATGTAATTAAAACAATATTTTTTTCTTGTAGTGTGTAATCTCAATGATGATGTTGATCAATGATTATAATTTATATAGAATACTAGAGAGGAAGAGGAAATAGAACACATGGGATTGAATTATTTTAAAGATACATAAATTGAAAAATCATTCCATCATGAGAAATAAAATAAAATTTAGAGAATTTTCTTTAGCTTAATTAATAAGTAATAAAATTTTTTTTATGATTACATGGATACCTTTATTAGGTTATCTTAGTATTCTATAGATTAAAAATGTTAATAAGGAATGACAGATTTACCATTTCATTGAAAGGCATAATCCAGGTTTTTAAAAGGAACTAGTCACTCTAACCTTATCTAATATAACATAATAGTTTTATGATCCATCAAAATGAAGAACTCTCTAGATCATTCATGATCATGGTAAATCATGAAAATAATAGATCTAATTATCGATAATAAAAAGGTAATGTGTTGATGAGAAAGAAGAAAATGATGAGATTTATACCTTATGAGAACTATGGAATGAATCATTTTGGGAAATTCATGAAGGGGTTGAGAGTATATTATATGTGGGTATATAAGGTTTGGAAAGAAAATTAATGAAAAATGATGAATTAATATGATTTTATTTATTATTTCATATAGTATCGAAGAGGATAATGGGAGAAGGACAATATTATATGATCACTAAAATTGAGGTGTAGGTTCCCAATTATGTAACAGTAAATACTTAATCATTGATACAAATTTAGATAATTCATTATTTTATTATTGATCATCACATTCTTTTATATCTTCCAATATTGCAAATAAAATTTATTATTTCCCAAATACTTTATGAATGGAGTTGTCTGTTAAAAATCCATGTGGAAGTCTCACTTCAATAAGGATATGTCAGGATATTATCATTATGATACATAAACATGGATTATTTTTTAACCTTTTTACCATTCTAATGGTTGACATTGTTTTAATCTTTTGTGTGAACTGGATATGAATATATGATGCAAATAATTTATTTCAAGAAGGGAATTATGATTCATGATGAAGATGTAGAATTCCATGTCATTAGGGAAGATAAAACTACATTTGACATGAGTCTAGATCCACCCCCATTAGATCAACTAAATGAGAATATTGGGGAAGAATAGAATGGAATATCTTGGGATGGAGAGGGTGATATTCAAATTGAAGAAGTAGTTACCATACATGAATAAATTTATGTATTTTTTGAAGAATTACCTAGACATCCAATAGTGAAAGATGTTTAGTATTAAATTGATTTAATACCTGATTAAAGAACAATATCAAAGAATCTCTATAGAATAGGCAGTTTGGAATATGTGTAGTTGAAGAAAAAATAAGAGGATATGTGAAATAAGGGATTTATTCACCCTATAATTTCACCATGGGGAGACCCTATTCTCTTTGTTAAAAAAGAATGATGGATTAATGATGATGTGCATTTATTATTGGTAAATTATTGCTATTAAGGTAAATAAAAAAGCATACATTTCCCCACAATTACGAACTATCTGGTCAACTACATGGAGCATAATATATTTTAATGATTTTCATTCATTCTAGGTATCATCAATACATGTAACGAAAGAATATATTCTTATTGGAGGCTTCCTAATGATATATGTACATTACATGTTTATAGAAACAACATTTCGATTTCATAATAAACCCTCTATTTTTATAGACATAATTGATAGAGTATTAAATGAATATCTTCATGATTTTTGGGGGGTATTCATTGATGATATATTGGTTTATCCTAAAATACATGAGTATCATGATAATCACATAAGGATAATTGATGAGACTCTTTTGAGTAAGGAGTTATAGAGTAAATTTCTTAACTATTATTTCTTACATCAAGATGTTTATTATCATGGAAACATTGTTTATATGTACATAATATCAGGTGAACCTATAATGGAAAAGCCATTCAGAGAATGTAATACACCAATGTACATAATTGAGGTACATAAATTCAATGGTATGGTTGATCATTATCGGTGATTTATTCATACTTTTTGAAATTGGATAAAACATTAATCAAGTATAAATTTAAATGTTATATGTTAATTTGAAAAATGGAATGTGAAGAATGAAATGACGAACTGAATTGGAAATTTTTCAATTCTCCAATTTATACTCTACTATCTTGAAATGATTTTTTTCATATATATTATTTCATCTAATGAGTTAAATTGTTGTGTCTTAATGAAAAAGGATAATGATATTATATATCAATTAAGTTTATTTAATATTAATTAATAGAACTATCAAAACCATTATCTTTAGTTAGAATGTATAATATTTTCATTGATGATATAGATACATAATATCTATGGTGAAATATGTGAGATATACATAGAT
This sequence comes from Viscum album, assembly GCA_963277665.1. Classification (NCBI taxonomy): domain Eukaryota; kingdom Viridiplantae; phylum Streptophyta; class Magnoliopsida; order Santalales; family Viscaceae; genus Viscum; species Viscum album. Next base: position 2,085,987,951 of record OY728122.1, on the reverse strand, counting down.
CATAAAAACAAAAAACTTATTTTCTCAACAAAAGAGACCACTATAAGGAAACTAAAATTGGTTGAGGTAGTCAAGGATTATAATTTTTGGATACACTACCACTCATGTAACGAAAAAATTGTATCATATGCGTTGAGTAAGTAATATCACAGAGTTATGACCTGGATAAGTATTGAGAGTGGCCATATATTCATGGTTTTAATTAAGATAGATATGGAAATTAAAAATCAAGAAGATACATAAATCATTTTTCAAATTATAGAGAAACTATATTTATTAGAAAATATAATAATTTTCAATATAATAATGATAAAATTTATATTATGGATGATGTGAAATTTTCTTATTCAGTTTTTGAAGACGATGCTCTAAAATTTGGTAATTTATTATGTGTACCATGTATTCCTAAGCAAAAAAGTTAATAGTTGGATGAAAATCTTAGAAACGATTTATATTTAAAACTTATTATATTAATGATGTATAGGGATTCAAGGGATATTTTTTGGGATAACATGAAGATAAAAAATGATAAATATGTTTCCAATTGGTTGGTTTGTCCATAAGTGAAAGATGTGAAATATCATCCTAGAAGTGTCATGAAACCTATTCTTATTTTAGTGAGGAAATATGATGATATTACAACAGACATTGTCACAGGACTACTAAAGATATCGAGGATGAATGATAGAATATAGGTTATCCTTGATTTCCTTACAAAATCTACACAATTCATTGATATAATATAATATTTACTTCCTAAGAACCTTGTAAGGCTCAATATTAAAGAATTTATAAAACATAATACAACTAAAATTTTGACCATGTTTGATCATGATCCTCATTTTTCATCAAAATATTGGATTTGTTTTGATAAGTATCATGATATAGAGATTTATTTAAGAAGAACCTAACATCATAAAACTCATGAACATTCAAAAAAATCCAATTAAAAAAATAGAATACATTATGAGTTCAGGATCACATGACTTTCAAGGTATGTTGGATTAGTATTTAAATTTGATAATGTTTTCATAAAAACATTAGTTTCCAATCACATATTAAAATGGTGTTTTCTGAAGAATTATATTTATACAGATGTGATACTCAAACTCATTGGGGGTGTATTATGAGAAAAGAAACTTGAAGGAAGAAATTTTTTTGAAGAGAAAACAATAATGGTACCTGCTATTTAGGTTTACATTAAAGCAACTCAAATTAGTAAGATAAGTTACATCGATAATAAATGGAAGGATTTGTAATTAAATATTCAATATAATGTTATGTTGGGAGTATATACTTGGAAGTGTGTCATATGGTTATGTAGGTAAGGAAGAATGTGCCCCTATTTCATTTAACATTTTAAATTTTGGAAAGGATTAGAGCTGTTACTTTCCATTTAGAATTGCTTCAATGTGTCTCAAAGGTAAATTATATGTTCCATATATCATTTTTAGGAAAGTACATACCTCCCCGAATGATTATTTTAACATTTAATGAAATATAATATATTTATCAATCATACACTGATAAAATCATAGATATTCTTGGCACTAGTGATAAAGTGTTGACGAATCAGATGACTCATCTGGTAAAGGTACATTAAAGATATCACAAAATAGAGGAAGAAAGTTTGAAACTAGAGGGTTCTATGAAGAAGAACTACCATAAAATAATGTAATATCAATGAAGTATATAAGATATTATATTTTTGATGGATTAATGAACTCCCTGAGACATTACGATTTATTTCCATTAAAAAAAATTCAATATCATTAATAGATTGCAATGCATGCCACACCAAGTTTAAATAAAACATTGTACTCTATGATAATATTATTTAAACATGAGAATTATAGCCTAGCTATCAATTTTTTTGGTAGGAATAATGTTATTATTTTTTTGAAAATTATGGTTATCAATTTATTAGAAATAAAATAAGACGCTTGATGGTAAAAGAAATGTTTTTTTTGAAAAACAATATTTTTTTCAAAAGAAAACAAATTCATTAATTTCTGCGCACATAAGATGAAATTAATTTTTGAAACCTATAGAATATTTATTTTATGAAATGGAAATTTTTTTAATAATAATATCATAATTATATTCATTTTTTTTTATTAAAATTTAAATTATCGATGAATAATGAAATATACTAAAATTTATTGAAAACTACCTTTTTGTTTAAATAACTTACCGAGTTATATTATACTTTAGATTAGTTCTAATGTAAAAATATTTCAATTATATTTTAATAAATACAATATAATTAATAATAATGTATTTAATATTTAATTTTTTTAATTAAACTATTTATACTTATGGGTATTTTTCCTTTCGAAACCCACTTATTGGTCATGTTTGCAGGTATATTTTTAAAATAAATTCTTCCAATTAGGTGAAAATAATTTTTAAAAATAGAATAAATATTTGAATCTAAATTAATAATATTATCTATTATATTAAACTTAATTTTATACTACTATGAATAATAAATTAGTAACAATTATTTATGGCGATGTGGGTAAATAATGATTTATCGCGGGATAAACTAAAAAGATAAGGGTTAAAATGACATACCAACATGTAAAAAACAAATTGAAAAGTCATATTCTAAACATATGACCTCTAAGGAGAGATAATGACCCATTTTTAGGTATTTCAAATCTTAAAACATGGCTGTAATTGATTCTTTACAAAAATTCCATTAATGTCGTCTTCCCCACTTGTAAATGGACACCCCATATCCTACCATCTTCGCACTTCCAAATAAATTTGGTTTATACAATGCCAAACATAACAAATTTCTCACTCCACTCATAAAAGCCTAGATCCCTTTTTTGGTTATAAATCCATCGAATTAATGATTTGGATGAGAACCTAAGGTTGTTTCAGTAAGAAGATGAAGTGTAATTAAATGAAAATTTTCATTTGTTTCATCAAAACCACCCAAAAATATTATTTAATCATGATAATATAGAAACACTAGTATATCCCATGTTCTATGATGTTATTATTTTGCGGAATAACCTTTATCTATCTCAACTTCTATGAAATGAGAATTGAAATTGACAATCATGAGTACAGAGGACTATCACCTCGTAAACATATGTAACTAATTTTCCATATAAAAACCTCTCAAGAATTTATATAATGATGATTTTAGTTTATATATATTGTTTTTATGATATATTTATACTTATTGAATTATATCATCACTTATACCTTTATATTTTCAATTTCATATAATATATTACAATGTAACTCGCGTGAATAGCGGACCACTTGCTCGCAAAGTGATGTTATTTGTTTTTAACATATCCATTTTGTCGAAGGTATTAAGTAAATTTTTAATGAGTTTTAGTGATATATATAAAATTATATCAATTATTTAAAACTAACATGTCATAATCTTCCTTAATGTTTCACATGTTAATGGAATGAAACTGTTCCTTATTTGAACATACGACCTACTGTCTCTGTGAGGAAATATGTTTCATTTTCCATGAAAAACTTTTAAGAATTATTATAAAAATGTATTTAATAGGTATATATTATAATTATAAAATAATTTTAAATATTCATATTATTTATTCATATCAAATGTACAATAACACCACCTTTCATCAGAAAAAAATTCTTCTCAAAAAAGGCAATAGACACTTCAAATATTGAAAATAATGAAACATTATAAAAAATAGGTGGTATATCTTTATTTATTAATATAATCATATATTATATTATATATATTAGGAGTGATCTGTTCAGTGGTCACCCTCGCATCCCTAGATGGTGATGGACACAGATCTAATCCCCCCCCCCCCCTCGGCGGGTGAGGGATCTTTTCTGTCCTTCGAGGTATCCTGACTAAATCCCCACTCCCCCTTCTCTAACATATATCTCCTTCCTATATTTCTCCATATTTATCTTTTTTATAAGGTTCCCAATATTTTTTGGGTATACCTTAACATCCTCTCTCACTCTCAGAGTAAAATTAGAATTCATCTCTTATGGAGTTGATGTTGATAGCTTTGATCGTGCATCATCGTCGATTGATTTACTCAATTGAAAGGTTTATTTTCAGATCATAGGGTTTATAGTATTAATCTATTATAGGTATTACTAGAATCGAAGGAATACTAAATTTGATTTTAATAGATAATGACCTCATTCAGGCATGGTCCAATGCCAATCTCAACGTTGAAGAGTCAAAATTGTTCCTATTCTGATGGAACTACCATTTTAATATGAATCATAACTCTTCTATGACGTATATTAGGGTTATATTTTCATAAATAAATATACCTTTTAAAAATATCTAGATCATTATTATATTAGGGAGTCTCATAGGATGATTCATTTTCTCATATAGTTGAACTGAATCTAGTAATAAAACATTTTCTCCAAGAGTCTGTTTAGAAGTTGATATAATAAGGGTGCAAACTAGTTTTTGTGGATTGATGTTGAAGAAGAGTTCTGATATAGGAAACTATTTTCCATTAAATTGTGTGTGGATTTTTTTCCATCATGGAAAAAATTGGGTAATATAATGATTATGTGTAGGCATAGTGCTTTAAACAAGCTATGTGTGGAACTGGAAGGAGGGGTGTTAGCTTCTGATGAAGGATCAATAAAACTGGACTAGATTAGATAAACTTTTCAATGATGTTGGAAGGTGAGTTGTAAAATGTGTGGATTGAGTTTTGTCATCAACTAAATCACTTATGGGGTTTTTAGCTGATAAGGTTATGTTTAGTGCATTAATGGATGACATCTTTTCGAATGATGCATAGTAGTTGCCTCAGGATCTAAAGGTGGTCGAATTATTTGGATGATTGAACCTTGGATTGAGTATATTGTGTGCTACTATGCTATTTGATTCCGAAAATGAAGCTCTAAAAAACTGGCCTTAAGGATGATGTGTAAGAAAAATATTATACTCCAATAATAGTGTTGTCTCTAGAAGAAGCTAATGGAGAGGGTTTTAGTGGTTTTTCACCTAGAGGTAGTGGGTAGTGGGTGAAACATACAATAATGTTGACGTCTACAGGGATAATCCAGAAAAATAAGTTTGGTAACCAATTTTGGATCCTCATGGCCTATGGTTAAGAACATGATCAACAAGATGTGATGCAAGATAACAATCATAAAACAATGATAATGAAGATCCTCTTAGACCATCATAGCTCCATTGTCATCAAAGTATAAGATGTTCTTCATATCCAAGACTCAGCATATAGTATGGTTGAAGGGAATGGAGGAGGTCTCCATACTACTAAAAGGAAGAAATGGAAAACATTTAACAGAGGTACATGGATCTACACAATATTAAATTTAATAATTCAAAAATGTCTTAAGGACTACTTAAATTAACCACATTTTATGAAACATAGGTCTACAAATATAAATAAGGTGGTGGAAAGCGATCCCGAGGCACATATTTTGGGTGAAAAAGAGAGATAAATTTGTCAAAATAATAACAAGATGATGGATTTTGGTGATTTAAATTAATCAACATATGGGGAAAGCAGGATGAAGGATCTATCTCTAGAGTACAATAGACATAAGGGTATGATCAGAATAACCGATGAGGTGGTCTGAGAAAGAAGGGAAAGTGGGATCTCATCATCCATTCCATGATAGATTCGACTTTATGTAACCCTTACTATGAATTTGATAACAACTTTATTTTGTGTCCATTACCAAGGATACAAAAAAATTCTTTTAACGAGTTAAAGCATGTGAAAATTTTTCATAACTATACATTTCATTTTATCTTACCCAATAAAATATGTATCATGCGTGTATATACTTCTATAAAACCACTAAATTGATCGACCCATCGGGATTCGACCCTATTTATCAACGCCAATGTAAAAAATGAATATTTTGGATTTGTGATACTAGGGGTTGGGTAAATATATATATTTTCCTTATTATTTAAATTTATGGAATGTGTTTATAATAATGATACATTTAAAAACATATTTATATTACATAGTTTACTCTATAATAAAATATTTGTGAAAACAATTTTCTTCCCATGAGTTATAATATGTTGAAATGATGCATGTCTTATGAACACATGGTACACATATGAATGGATTATGATTATGTTTTGAGTGATCCAAAAATTATATCCATATCTAGTGAATTAGGAATTGCGATATTGATATCTCATGAGATGATGATGATATGTATATACATGATGGTAAATATATTTTTTCAAATTTTTTTGTGTGATAATTATTTCCCTTAATCTATACTCACAAGATTATGTATAGACATGATTTTGAATCTATTTTTTCAAATATTAATGCATAAAAATTATATATTTTTTGTATTTATCACAAGATTATGTTTGGAAAGTATTGAGAGTATATTTATTCACAAGATTATTATTTACTAGTCGTACGATTCCACATGTTGATGTTATGAGTCTTCAATGATTATTAATCATTTGGAACCATTGTTGAACATTATACCAGATATGAATTGTTTTTTAATTTTATGATTTAAAATTTTAATGGAATGATTGTTTTCAGTATTCATCAATCAATTAAATTTGTTATCAAACCCATATTATAATATTATTCTCTAATGATTGATGTCTCCCATGATTATTCATATAGGTAATATTACTGTAACACCAAAAAGTTCTGGAAATAAATATTGAGTACCTGAAATGATATGTCCCTACTAAATAATAAATTTAATAATATATCCATTAAACATAACTTTTCATCTTCTATGATTTGAATTTCGAAAAATGTTCATCTAGAGTTGTGATTAGTAAGTCTTTTGGAGTCTGATAAAACAATCATGATTTTTGGTGAATAGAAACATACCCTAATGAATATTAATATGAATATTAATATGACCCTTATTAATATTACATAATGATATTATTTTATTTTTTTTGGTAATAAGAAAATGAGATCTTATTTATTTTTCAATATGATATAAAACTATTTATATCTTAAGATTGTTATTTTTCCAATTAACTATGATTTTATTTAGAAATTAAATTAATAACGTGTAGAATATTAATTCTCAAAAAAGGAGTTCATTTTTTAATTCTAAATGATGAATAATGGTCGGGGTGAATTATTAGTAATCTTTAGAAATTCTTGAATTTTTTGATGAATAGTAAAATATGGTAAAATACCGTATATACAAATTTTCAGTTAAATACACTAATTATGAAATCATGAGTGATACAAGGAAACTTTTTTCGAACTCAAAGAACTTATTACTATTATGGGTCACATGAAATGACACTATTGGTTGTATTGGAAGGAATAATAAAATAATGAGTAAAATATTCAAAGTTCACTCCACTCCTCCACTATGAAACCACCCATCAATCCTTCTTCTATTCACTCCTCTATGCATTGATTATCCACAATGTTCATTCCAAATAACCTTCCCTAGTAACTCCCCACATCCAAGAATATATTGGGCTGGCAAAAAGGCCAAAAACCTTTCCCATAAGGAGGTTCTCAATGAGGTAATATCAAGAGGTAAATCACCCTTCTTTTTCATTTGGTTTCATTTAAATTTATCTTCTTTTGTTATAATCTCCTCATGTCCTCTTCCCAAATGACCATTGTAACACACCAAGCTTCCACAGTACATTTCCCTTTGAATAATGTAATAGTTTGCATTGTACGTAACTTCGAGATTCTAACACACCACGACCAATCAAACTAGTCGTTATGAATATTAATACCCACTTTCTGAAACTTTATAAATTTTATCTTTCAAATTGGAATTCATTTTTGGATTCGGAATATCGAAATTACCTTAGGGTGATTTTTTGGTATTTTTCTGAAAACTTTCAATTTTTGATGAATAGTGAAAAACACCGAGTTATAGTTTAAAACTGAATTTTTTTTAAATAATTATCTATTTTATTTAAATTTATTTTATGTCAAAATAGATAAATAATACCTAAATAAGTTCAATGTAATTCCTTGGAGTCAGTTTATAATAATTTTATATATATAAAAATTTTATTGAACTTCTTAACCGTCTTTTACCCACCTCTAAGGAGCATTTGTAAATTTGAATAAAACATATTTTTACCGCTTTTGTGAATTGAATTTCAAAAATCCAAGAAACACGGTTGATATTAGAACGTAAAATGTTGTTCAATAAGATAAAAATAATTTCTTTGTGAATAGTAACTTTTGACTTTTATTTACTACGGTTAAAAGTAAATAGGATAATTAAGGGTAAAAATGATATTATTATTACCCTAAAAAATGTCCTAATTCTATTGGATAATTTTAATTCGATCAAAAACTACCTTAGGAATAAAATATGTTCCTTTAGGTATACTTGGATTAGATTAAGACATTTATTATTGTTTAATTCAAAAAAGAGTTAAAAGTGTTAAATTCAAAGCTGAATAACTAAACCATTTTTAATATAGGGTTATACATAAGATAAATTATATTATAAATATTCATTAGAAAGATAAAATAATTTCATACATAATGGTACTTTATTTATATTTTTTATAAATTAAATAATTTAATTTATTTATGACACAATGATGATGCAGTAATTACCTAATTAACGAAATATTAAAATATTTGAAATTATAAATATACAAATAAATGTAATTTGAGACTTTTTATGAATTAAAATAATTTTATACGTTAATATCACATGTTATGGATTGTTAGATGATTTTTTTTCGAATTAATAATGCTATTATGAATGTAGAAAAAATAAAATACCAAATAGTATTAAAATTCACATAAAAGAGTTTTTAAAACAAATATTATATTATTAATTGATTTTCAATTCCTAAAAATATAATGTTCAGTAAAAAGACTTATATAATTATAGGTGTATCATTAATGAACCACATGTGATTCTCTTGGAATTATATAGTAATTTTATTAACCATATAATATAAAAATACAAAGAGACATGGTAAATATCAAACTATTTAACAAAGAGTTAAATATAAAATATAAGGTTAATATAATGACCTAAACCTGTCAAAAACAAATTAGTTGAGTGGTTTTAGACCCATACGCATATTAGAAATTAAATAATTCATTTTTGATCCACTATAAACCAAATATTATTTTATTATAAAGTAATATTTCTAGCTTTTCCTATGGTGCCCCTCACCCCTCTTATAAAAGGGCAGTCACCCATCTCTCTAATTCAAACCTTCAAAACCATTTGGATCAGCCAAAATATTTCCAAATACCCTCAAATGTGTCCTACCATTATCCTAGAGGCCTTTATTTAGTCAAAAATTAAACCAAAGGATCCATTTTGATCAAATCAATAGGAAGAACCAGAAAAAGAGGTAAATATTTCATCACCTCTTTTATGTTCCTTTCTTCTTCTACTTCCTCTTTAATTGTTGTTTACATTATGAAATAATAAATCCAATAACATCTATATACTGTGATGTAATTATAAATATGTTACAACAATATTCATTATTCTATCGATCCTTTGAATGAAATGTCACCATATGGGTGTAGGTACGGCTTACCGTCTCCACGTCGTGGAGTAATTGTTATTCAATACATTATTATTTGGATGGGTATAATAATGATGTGTAATTAATGTAAATAATAAATATAACATGCTAATGATTCTATATATAAGATATAACATCCGATTATATATTATTGTAATATCAAAAGAATGATATTGTCGTTCTTACGTACGTACTGATTACCGTCTCCACGAAGGCGATTATATTAATTCCCCATCGAATCCATTCCAGACTAATTTTCATTATATTATTAAAAATAATATTTAAAGACATAATATCACTTTTATTGTTAATAAGATACATCCTATCCATAAAAAATAATAGTTACCTAAAAAGAATATATAGGAAAACAAATCATTTAACACCCGAAACAACGATAATACAAAGATATTATTAACAAAGCATTGTTAAAAATCATATATGATATCATATTAATGTATTTGATTATTGTATAATTTAATAACAATTATTTCACCATTATACAGGAGGTTAACCTACCTCAGACAAAGGAAATGTACAAGGTAAGGGTTAATTTCACAATCTCTTTATTATCTAAGGTTGTTTTTACGTTAGTATCTACTGGGACCACTTTATCATCCACATCCGTGTTTTATTAAAAATATATTTCAAAAACCTTTTTACAATTTACTAGACTACGGTATAAAGCCATTTTTTACCCTTTTCTTACTTTTTATAATATTTTTTTGAAAGGAATATTTCTTCCATTTTCCAAACAAGGTACATTATAACCATTTTGACAAAACTAAGGTAAGAATGTCTTTTTTATCTTATATGGCGTGTGTGGCTATTTTCCACCATTATAACATCAGAAAAGATTTCTTTACAAGTTTATAATAATATTTCCAAAATAAAATTTTTCTTTTATAATCATATTAATTTTAAAAAAATTCAAAATAGAAAGAGATATTTCTCTAAAAAAGGTTTTGATTTCATCTATGTCAACCTCCTTTTATGAATTTTAAGCTTATTTGAAGTTGATTTATTATGATACAAAATTCCATACTATATTGATGTTTTTGTGATATGTTTGACTGTGGATGTTCTATTTTTACACCATTAATGGTTTATAGATAATGTATTGACATTTCGTATGCTAGTTTTAATACGAATGTTTGTGTTATGTTTAAACCTTTTCATATGAGGAATGCATTGGACTTAGTAACTGACGGGTGGAGCACGCACTAGCTCATCGATGCCTCGGTAGGTCTCATGAGACAAACTAGTGTCTTGAAACAAGGCCTTGAAAAAATATTATTTGTTCTTGGCACAAGGCCTTGACTATGTGGTTATGAAAGTATGGCACTATGCATTCCATCATTATGAAAGTGTCTATTGATATTGAATGTGATTATTCTACTAGTACAATATCTATGTGAGTAAGTAAATGGAATTATTTTGACTTATTTTTTTCATAATATGATGAAGTTTATGTTGAAAAGGCTTTTATTTAGTTTTATACACTGCCTTAAATGTTTATTCTTATTTATAAAAGTTTCCAAAATATTTTTATCCTTACTGAGAATCTGAGCTCACCCCTTTCTATGTTTTATTTTTCCTAGGATGCGAAGATCTATATTATCACTGACCTATAGGGATAGTCTATGGGATCTCATTGTTGTCTAAGGAAACATTGTTGTTGTAGTTTTCCATTTTACGATGTAATGTAAACCTTATGAAGGTATCTAGTACTTTCAAGGATACTAAACTAATCGGACATTTAAGAATTGATCTTTTGTTATAATGCCAATAATACGTAATAATGCAATGACTCTGGGTTTCTGGGGTCGGGGCGTTACAATTGGTATCAGATGAATTTTAGTAAAAATCAAGGAGACTAGATTTAGATAAACTCTGATTAGAGCACATAGCCGTAAAATAGACTTTGAGGATTAGTATATGATAACTTCCTAAAATTTTGGTATAATAGAGATTATGTGGGTTTTCCTAGCAATATATCCATGTCAGGATACGAGCAGGTAGAGATGGCTCTGGCACAGATGTACCTAGGGGTAAAACCCGAAAACACCGCTTTGAGCTAGACTCTAATGATAATGTAACACCCCAATCTTCCACATTACGATTCTCTTTGAATAATATAAGAGCGTGTATTGTACGCAAATTCGAGTTCTAACACACCACAACCAATCAAAATATACATTATGAATAGTAATACCCACTTTTTGAAATTTTTTAAATTTTAACTTTCAAAATGGACTTCATTTTTTTTGATTCATAATATCAAAATTATTTTTGGGTGATTTTTTGGTATTTTTCTGAAAACATTCAAATTTTCATGAATAGTGAAAAACATAGAGTTGTATTTTAAAACAAAATTTTTATTTAAATAATTATTTATTTTATTTATATTTATTTTACTCCAAAATAGAAAAAATACCTACATAAGTTCAATGTAATTCATTTGACTCAGTTTATAATATCTTTAGATATATAAAAATTTTGATGAACTTTTTACCGTCTTTTACCCACCACCTAGGAGCATTTGAAAATTTACATAAAACATAATTTTACCACTTCTGTGAGTTGAATTTAAAAAAATCCGAGAGACACAGTTGATATTAGTAAGTAAAATTTGGTTCAATAAGATGAAATATTTTTTAGGTAATATAAAGTTTTACTTTTATTTACCATGGTTAAAAGTAAATAGGGAAATTAAGGGTAAAAATGATATTCTTATTACCCTAAAACATGTCCTAATTCTATTGGATAAGTGTAATTCGACCAAAAATAACCTTAGGAATACAATATGATCCTTTAGGTCCACTTGGAATAGATTAGGACATTTATTATTATTTAATTCAAAGAAGAGTTAAATGTTAAATTCAAAGTTTAATAACTAAACCATTTTTAATATAGGGTTAAATCTAAGATAAATTCGACTATAAATATTCAATAGAAATAAAAAATATTTCCAACATAATGGAATTTTATTTATTTTTTTTATACATTAAATAATTAAATTTATTTATGACACAATGATGATGCAGTAATTAGCGTATTAATGAAAGATTAAAATAATTAATATTATAAATATCCAAATAAATGTAATTTGAGACTTTTTTTAAATTACAATACCTTTCTAGGTCAATGTTTCATATTAGGGTTGGTTATATGAATTGTTTTCTATGTAATAATGCAGTTATAAATTTAGAAAAAACAAAATACCAAATAGAGTCAAAATTGACATAAAAGAATTTTTAAAACAAATATTATGTTATTAATTGATATTTTATTCCTAAAAATATAAGGGTTGTACAAAAGACTTATGTAATGATAGGTGTATCATTAATGAACCACTTGGGGTTCTCCTGGAATTATATAGTTAGTTTATTAAACATATAATATAAAAATACAAAGTGACATGGTAAATGTCAAACTATTTAACTAAGAGTTAAATCTAAATGATAAGGTTAATATAGTAACCCAAACCTATCTAAAACCTATTGTTTGAGCGGTTTCTGAACCATCCGCACCTTATTATTTAAATAATTCATTTCGGAGACATTTTAAACTGAAAATTATTTTATTATAATATAATATCTCTATCTTTTCTGAAGGTGCCCCTCACCCCTCTTATATAAAAGGGAACTCCCCTTCCCCCAAATTCACACCTTCAAAGCCTTTTGGATCCACCAAAGTCTGAAAAAATACCTTCTAAACTGTCCTCCCTTCATCCTAGAGGCATTTATTTAGTCATAATTCCAACCAAAGGAGCCCTTTTGATCAAATCAAAAGGAAGAACCCGAAGAAGAGGTAAAATATTTCATCAGCTCTTTCAAGTTCCTTTCTTCTTCAACTTCCTCTTTATTTGTTGTTTCCATTATAAAATAACAAATCCATAATCATATATATAATGTGATGTTATTATAAATATGGTACAACAATATTCATTATTCTATCCTTCCTTTTAATGATATTTCACCATATGTGCATACGTACGACATACCGTCTCCACGATGTGGTGAAATTGTTATTCAATACATTATTATTTGGATGGGTATAATAATTATGTGTAATTGATTTAAATAATAAATATAACATGATAATTATTATGTATATATGATATACCAACCAATTATATTTTATTTTAATATCAAAAGAATGATATTGTCGCTCGTGCATATGTACGGATTAACGTCTCCAAGAACACGTTGAGATTCATTCCCCATCGTATCCATTCAAGACTAATTTTCATTATAAGATTAAAAATAATGTTTAAAGACTTAATATCATTATTAATATGAATAAGATACATCCTATTGATAATAAACATTTCTAACGTAACAATGCATATAAAGGAAAATGAATCAGTTAACACCCAAAAATACGATAATACTAAGATATTATTAACAAATCAATTTTAAATGATCATATATAATATCATTTTAATGAATATTATTATTTAATAATTTAATAACAATTATTTCACCATTATATAGGAGGTTAACCTACCCTCGACCAAATAAAAGTACAAGTTAAGGGTTAATTTCACAATCTCTTTATTATCTGATGTTGTTTTTACGTAAGTATCTACTGGGACATATTTATCATCCACATCCAAGTTTCTTAAAATTTTATTTCAAAAAATTTTTACTAATTACTAGAATATGGTTTAAATACATTTATACCCTTATTTTACTTTTTTATAAAATTGTTTGAAATGAATATTTCTGTTGTTTTCCAAACAAAGTACTTTATGACCTTTTCGACAAAATTAAGGTAATAATGTTTCTTAACTTATACGATGGGTGCAACTATTTTCTTCCATTATAAAAATGATAAATATTACCTTATAATCTTATAAGAATATTTTCCAAATAAATGTTTTCGTTTATAATTATATGACTTTTAAATGAATTCAAAATAAAAAGAGATAATTCTCTGAAAAAGGTTTTGATTTCATCTATGTCAACATCCTTTGATGGATTTTAAGATTTTTTTAAAGTCGATTTATTATGATACAAAATTTCCATATTGTATTGTACGTTTTTTGATGTGTTTTACTATGGATGTGTAATTTTTATACCATTCATGGTTTATGGATAATGTATTTTCATTTCGTACGCTAGTATTAATACGAATGTTTATGTTTTGTTTAAACCTTTTCAATTGAGGAATGCATTGGACTTAGTAAGTGACGGGTGGAGCCCGCTATAGCTCCTCGATGCATCAGTAGGTATCATGAGACAAAATAGTATCTTGGCACAAGGCCTTGAAAAAATAATTTTTGTAGTCTTGGCACAAGGCATTGACTTTTTGGTTATTAAAGTCTGGCATTATTCATTCCATCATTATGAAAGTGGCTATTGATATTGCATGTGATTATTCGACTAGTAGAATATCCATGTAAACAAGTAAATGTCATTATTTTATTTTTATCTTTGCCATATTATGCTGAATATAAAGTTTAAAAGGCTTTTTTTAGTCTTATACATTGCCTTAAATGTTTATGGTTATTTATGAAAGTCTCTGCTATATTGTTATCCTTGCTGAGCATATGAGCTTACCCCTTTCTATGTTTTATTTTTTTCCAAGATGCGAAGAAATATATTATGAGTTACCTACAAGGATAGTCTATGGGATCTCAGTGTTTTATATTGAAACAATTTTGTTGTAGTTTTCCATTTTATGATGTAATGTAAACCATATGATTGTATCTAGTACTTCCAAGGTTACTAAACTGATCGGTCTTTCGAGATTTGATCTTTTTTGATCATGCCAATGATACATAATAATGCACTGACTCTGGGTTCTAGGTTCGGGGTATTATAGAAAATACAATAATGTAGGAAATTATTTTAGCTTTCTAATGAATATTTATAATTGAATTTATCTTATTTATAACCCTATATTAAAAATGGTTTAGTTATTAAGCTTTGAATTTAACACTTTTAACTCTTCTATGAATTAAATAATAATAAATGTCCTAATCTAATACAAGTGGACCTAAAGGATAATATTTTATTCCTAAGGTTGTTTTTGGCCGATTTACATTTATCCAAAAGAATTAGGACATGTGTTAGGGTCAAAATAATATCATTTTTACCCTTAATTACCCTATTTACTTTTAACCGTGGTAAATAAAAGTCAAAAGATACTATTCAACAAAAATTATTTTTATCATATTTAATGACATTTTACCTAATGATATCAACCGTGTCCCTCGGATTTTTGAAATTCAATTCACAAAAACAGTAAAATTAAGTTTTATTCAAATTTGCAAATGCTACTAGGTGGTGGCTAAAAGAAGATTAAAAAGTTCAATAAAATTTATATATATCTAAAATTATTATAAGCTGACTCCAATTAATTACATTGAAGTTATATAGGTATTATGTATTTATTTTGACCTAAAATAAATATAAATAAAATCAATAATTATTTAAATAAAAAATCGATTTTGAAATATAACTCATTGTTTTTCACAATTCATCAAAAATTGAAAGTTTTCAAAAAAAACCAAAAAATCACCCTAATATAATTTCGATATTATGAATCAAAAAATTAAGTCCATTTTGAATGATAAAATTAAATAAATTTCAAAAAGTGGGTATTTCTATTCATAACGGCTAGTTTGATTGGTCGCGGTGTGTTAGAATCTCGAAGTTGCGTACAATGCAAGCTATTACATTATTTAAAGGGAAACGTACAGTGGATGCTTGGGGTGTTAAATTTCCCCCCTTTTGTAAATTGTGTCCTATAAATTTTTAAAATTGGTCTTGGAAACATAATTTAAAGTCCCACATCTAAAAAAGAGTCAATAAAACTATCACATTAAATGAAAGAAAGAGAAGTACAATGGTCACCAGAGATAACCCATACTAGGATTCCTTGTAAGAACACATGGATATGGAATATAAACTAAGAGTCAAGTTCTTATGAAGATAGATAGAAAACAAGATCAATAGAAATTTTACAACAAGAAAACCCCAAACTTGTGATGGGACAAATAGTCATTAGTTTCCCAGTAGGAAAAGTAAATAGACTACATTTTTTTGTTTTAAGTTACATTTCATAAATATGAGGAATTTATTTATGAGATTGACTAAGAACATAAATTGATGTACTTACTTTTTAAGTAGAATTTAATTCATTAATAAATTTCTACCACTAAATCATTTTTTTAAATGATGAGCATTCAAGATGACTTGGTCACATCAGAAGAGCTAGAATCAACTTGTAGAGAATCACACGATCCACAAAGGATAAACTATATATTTAACTTGTCTTTAGAGATTATTCAAAACCAAAACAGTTAGTATAAGATCAGATGATCCCCCAAAAGGATATTCCTTTAGAAAAAGAAACACTAATCTTAATTTCTAAAATTAAACAAACAATACCCTAATGTTAAATAAATACCATTCAATAAACAATTGTCCGTAAAGTCATTCAATATAATCAAAGCTAATATTGAAACCAAAACTTAGAATAATTTGGTTATGTAGTCTTCCACATTGAATTGTTTCTCCAAATGACATAGATTACTCTTAATTTCACATACTTTAATGTAATTACCCTAATCACATATTCTCTATTATAGATTAATCATTTCCATAAATAACCCAAATCACTATAAATCCACAATAAAGACATAGATAAAATTCCACCATTACTCCTCAAATGAAATCCCATAGTATTCTATTTTTCTTAGGTATATAGTGTTCCCAACAGAGCGAATGTCTTCCAAAATAACATTTATCACTTAATCACCAAATCATTTTCCTATACTAAGGTTATTCATTTGATAAGACATAAGATCCAAAATCAACTTATTATTGATCAATAAAAAAATTTAACTAAAAATAATTAGCCACTCTAACCAGGGACTTCATGTAGTCCAGTTGTAGGTGATAAATCTCAATCACACTCTGGTTGTGGGTTTGATTCCCACAGCTTTGTCCAATATGACAGGTTGTCCCATGATCTGCGTGTAGTCCTTTTTCAAAAACTATATTTTATTACATTACCAAAATGTGATAAATTCCTCAAAATAACCATTACATAATTTAACCACAAATGTTATCTCATACCATGAATTTTCATCCCAAAATTTAATAATTTGTAATTGCCTCAATCCCAATGATCATATAAAACCATATGGTTATTTATAACTATATCCACAAGAGAAAACATAATTCCTCCTCAAATATCATTCTCACATGACAAACTATAGGGTTAAAAATACAAGAGGAAATTATTCCAACGTAATCCCATAAACAAGGAGCACTAATACTTTTAAACATTTCTCCAACCATTTATTTCCACGTAGCTTATTATTTGACCAAGAAAATATCCTAGAGAATATGGAATTCACTCGGGTAATAGATAAGTCCCCTACATTTATGGAAAAGGACTGTTAATGGATTCTTGGGACAATTTTTATTTTCTTCCATAATACTCTTCATTTTACTCGGTAATTATTTACTTTATGTCCTTCTTTCCCACACATAAAGCATTTATTTGTTCTATTGATACACTTTCCTGGGTTTCTCCTTCCACATTTCCTGCATGATGGAAATTGAGTGTTCTTTTCTCCATGGGGTTTACTGCTGGAGCTCTTATCATTCACCACCATTATCTTTTTTTTTGAGTCCAGGAGTTGGTTAATATATATGTTGTTGATCATATTGTTGTAAAACTGATTTTTCATGAACAATATATCTGTTACGCCTATCAACATTCCATTTTGATGCTCATTTCCACCATTGTTCCCACCTTGTACATCATGCTCAAAGATACTATGAATTCCTTGTAATCCAGCCATTGACTAAAATGAGAAAAAATTGTGTGAGTAACAGTAGTCATAAAATCATTTAGAGAATATCATGACACCATATTTTTAATTTGAAACACCTTAGTATTAACAAAGGTCATTTATTCTCATCTTATATTAAAATCCTTCAAATAGTTCTGTAAAGAAAAAGTAAATTATCCAAATAATATCCTCCAGGAGTGTCTTAACCAAGAGAAAAGCAAGGCCCATTGTTGTGCACCAGTTCTAGTTCGAGTCTAGATCAAAGCAGTGTTTTCGGGTTTTACCCCTAGTTACATATGTGCCATAGCTATCTCTACCAGCTCGTATCCAGACATGGGTATATTGCTTGGAAGACACACAAAATCTCTACAATACCAAAATTTTAGGAAGTTCATATACACTAAAACTCAAATACTATATTAGGGATATATACTCTAATTAGAGTTTATCTAAATCTAGTTTCCAACTGTAACACCCTAACCCCAGAATCCCAGAGTCAGTGCATTATTACGTATCATTGGCATGATCGCAAAAGATAAAGTCTTGAAATACCAATTAGTTTTGTAGCCTTTGATGTACTAGATACATTCATAAGGTTTAAATTACATCATAAAATGGAATACTACGACAACATTTTTTCTATAGACAACACTGTGATCCCCTAGACCATCTCTGGAGGTTAGTTATAATATACTTCTTCGCATCCTGGGAAAAATAAAACATAGAAAGTTCTGAGCTCAGATGCTTAGTAAGGATAACAATATAACAAAAAATTTCATAAATAAGCATAAACATTTAAGGAAATGTATAAGACTAAAACAAAAGCCTTTTAAACTTGAACTTCAGCATAATATGGAAAAGATAAAATCAAATAATTCCATTTACTTATTCACATAGATATTTTATTAGTCGAATGATCACATACAATATCAATAGACACTTCTATAATGATGGAAGGCATAATTCCAGAAATTCATAACTACATAGTCAAGGACTTGTTCCAAGATTACAAATAAGATTTTGTCAAGGCCTTGTTCCAATAAACAAGTTTGTCTCATGAGACCTACTGATGCATCGAGGTGCTATAGCGGGATCCACCTGTCACTTACTAAGTCAAATGTATTCTTCATATGAAAAGGTTTAAACATAACATAATCATACGTATTAAAACTATCATACGAAATGTCAATAAATTATCCATAAACAATGAATTGTATAGAAATAACACATCCACAGTGAAACATATCACAAAACAATCAATACATTATGGAAGTTTTGTATCATAATAAATCAACATTAAAAAAGCTTAAAATCCATC
Organism: Viscum album; assembly: GCA_963277665.1. Lineage (NCBI taxonomy): Eukaryota > Viridiplantae > Streptophyta > Magnoliopsida > Santalales > Viscaceae > Viscum > Viscum album. The sequence continues at coordinate 2,085,968,307 of OY728122.1, read as the reverse complement.
AAAGGATGTTGACATATATGAAATCAAAACATTTTTTAGAGAAATATCTCTTTCTATATTGAAATCATTCAAGTCATATAATTATAAAAGAAAAAATTTATTTAGAAAATATTATTATAATCTTGTAAGGGACACTTCGACGTTGTTATAACGTCAGAAAATAGCCGCACCAACCTTATAAGTTAAAAAAACATTCTTACCTTAATTTTTTCAAAAAGGTAATTTATTATCCTCAAATATTAAGATACTTCAAATCATTTTGTAAGGGGAATGTAAATTATCTTAAGCATATATCCCAGAATTGTTTAACCAAGAGTGTAGCAAGGCCCATTATCATCCACCAGTTCCCATTCGAGTCTACCTTAAAGGGGTGTTTTTTGGTTTTACCCCTAGGTAAATCTGTGGAAGATCCGTCTCTACCTGATTATATCCAGATAGGGATGTATTGTTTGGAAAAATCTCAAAATCCCTACAATACCAAAATTTTAGGAAGTGATTCTATACTAATCCTCAAAGTCTATCTTAGGGCTATCTGATTAGGTTAATTACTTTTCAGTATGTGACTTTAAGAGTACTCGATGTCATTGGGGGATACAATTTAACGTTGAAGACTACATAACCTAATTATTCTAAGTTTTTGTTTAAAAATTATTTTGGAATATATTGAATGATTTTAAGGAAAATTGTTTATTGAATGGTATTTATTTAACTTTGGGGGTATTGTTGGTTTAATTTTAGAAATTAAGATTAGTGTTTCTTTCTATAAAGGAATATACTTTTGGGGGATCATCTAATCTTGTACTGACCATTTTGGTTTTGATTAATATATAAAGGAAAGGTAAATATACAGTTTATCCTTTTTGGATAATGTGATTCTCTAAAAGTTGATTCTACCTCTTCCGGTGTGACCAAGTCATCTTGAATACTCATCGTTTAAAAAAAATGAGTTAGTGGTGGAAATTTATTAAAGAATGAAACTCTACATAAAAAGTGTATCTCTTTATGTTCTTAGTCAATCTCATTAATAAATTCCTCATCTTTATGAAATTTAACAGAAAACAAAAAAATCCTTCTCCGTTTACATTTCCTACTGTGAAACTAATGACTATTTTTTCCTTCACAAGTTTGTGTTTTTCTTGTTATTAACTTTCTCCAGATCCTATTTTCTATCCCTCTCCATCAAAACTTGACACTTACTTTATCTTCCATATCCATGTTTTTCTACATTGAATCCTTTATGTGTTATCTTGGGTGACCATTGTACTTCTCTTTCTTTCTTTTAAAGTGATAGTTTTATTGACTTTTTTTCTGATGTGGGACTTTCAATTATGTTCCCAAACCAAATTTTAACAATTTAAAGGACACTAAATCCAAAAGGAGGGAATAATGTAACACCAAAAGCTTCCACTGAACGTTTCCCTTTGAATAATGTAATCGCTTGCATTGTACACAACTTCGAGATTCTAACACATTGCGACCAATCAAACAAGCCGTTTTAAATATTAATACCCACTTTTTGAAATTTGATAAATTTTATCTTTCAAAATGGAATTCATTTTTGGATTTGGAATATCAAAATTATCTTAGGGTGATTTTTTGGTATTTTTCTGAAAACCTTCAATTTTTGATTAATAGTGAAAAACACTGAGTTATTGTTTAAAACCGAATTTTTATTTAAATAATTATTTGTTTTATTTAAATTTATTATAGGTCAAAATCGATACATAATACCTAAATAAGTTCAATTTAATTTTTTGGAGTCACTTTATAATAATTTTAGATATATAAAAATTTTATTGAACTTTTTAACCGACTTTTACCCACCTTCTAGGAGCATTTGAAAATTTGAATTAAACATAATTTTACCGCGTTTGTGAATTGAATTTCAAAAATCCGAGAGTAATGGTTGATATCAATAAGAAAAATGTGGTTCAATAAGATAAAAATAATTTTTTGTGAATAATAACTTTTGACTTTTATTTACCACGTTTAAAAGTAAATAGGGCAATTAAGGGTAAAAATGATATTATTATTACCTTAAAAAATTTCATAATTCTATTGGATAATTGTAATTCGACCAAAAAAAACCTTAGGAATAAAATATAATCCTTTAGGTCCACTTGTATTAGATTAGGATATTTATTATTATTTAATTCAAAGAAGTTTCAAAAGTGTTAAATTCAAATCTTAATAACTAAACCATTTTTAATATAGGGTTATACATAAGATAAATTAAATTATAAATATTAATTATAAATCTAAAAATATTTTCTAAATAATTGTATTTTATTTATATTTTTTAGACATTAAATAATTGAATTTATTTAAGACACAATGATGATGTAGTAACTACCTAATTAATGAAATATTAAATTATTTGATATAATAAATATCCAAATAAATGTAATTTGAGACTTCTTATGAATTTCAATAATTTTATAGGTTAATATGACAGGTTAGGTTTGGTTAGATTAATTTTTTTCGACGTAATAATGCTGTTATAAATTTAGAAAAAGCAAAATTCCAAATATTGTGAAAATTGACATAAAAAAGTTTTTAAAATAAATATTATATTATTAATTGATATTATATTATTAAAAATACGAGGTTCGTCCAAAAGACATATATAATTATAGTTGTATCTTTAATGAACCACATGGGGTTATCGTGGAAGTATATAGTATGTTTATTAACCATATAATATAAAAATACGAAGAGACATGGTAAATATCAAACTATTTAACAGAGTTAAATCTAAATGAGAAGGTTAATATAGTGACCCAAACCTGTCTAAAACCTATTGGTTGAGTGTTTTTCGACCAATCCCCACCTAAGTATTTAAATAATTCATTTTGGAGCCACTAAAAAGTGAAAATTATTTTATTATAAAATAATATTTCTTGCTTTTCCTAAGGTTCCCCTCACCCCTCATATAAATGGGAACTCCCCCTTCCCTCAAATTCACAACTTCAATGCCTTTTTTATCGACCAAACTCTGCCCAAATACCCTCCCAACTATCCTCCCTTAATCTTAGAGGCCTCCTTTTAGTCATAAAGCCAACCTATGGATCCCTTTTTCATCAAACCAAAAGAAAGAACCCAAAGAAGAGGTAAATATTTCATCACCTCTTTCAAGTTCCTTTCTTCTTCCACTTCCACTTTCTTTGTTGTTTCCATTCCAAAAATAATGAATCCTGTATCTTCTATATAATATGATGTTATTATTAATATGGTACAACCATATTCATTTTTCTATCCATCCTTTGAATGACATGTAACCATACATGCATACGTACGGCTTACCGTCTCCACGTCGTGGTGTAAATGTTATTCAAAACATTATTATTTGGAAGGTTATAATAATGATGTTTAATTGATGTAAATAATAAATATAACATGATATTGATTCATTATATATGATATAACATCAAATTATATATTATTTTAATATCAAAAAATGATATTGTCGCTGGTGTGTATGTACGGATTACCGTCTCCACGAACACGATGAGATTCATTCCCCATCGTAATCCATTCAAGACTAACATTCATTAGATTATTAAAAATAATATTTACATACTTAATACCATTCTTAATATGAATAAGATACATACTATTCCTAAAAAACACTACTTACGGAAAAAAGCATATAAAGGAAAATGAATTAGTTAACACCCTAAATGATGATAATAATAAAATATTATTAAAAAAGCAATATAAAAAGATAATATATGATATCATATTAATTTATATGATTATTGTATAATTTAATAGAAATCATTTCACCATTATATAGGAGTTTAACCAACCCTCGACCAAGGAAAAGTACAATGTAAGGTGTTTCTTATATCACTTTTAATTCCATGAGATTTCCATTGTTTTCCACCTATTTATAAAATGTGGTGTATTGTTTACTGTAATTTGTTATATATATTATCATGAATTTACTTGGACATAGGTTGTTTTTACATATGTATCTTCTAGGACCTCTTTATCATCCACATCAGTGTTTTCTTAAAAATGTATTTCAAAACATTTTTACTATTTAGTCGACTATGGTATAAAGTCATTTATACCCTTGTTTGACTTCTTATAAGATGTTTTTGAATGAAATATTTCCATCGTTTTCTAAAAAAGTTACTTTACAACCTTTTTAACAAAACTAAGGTAAGAGTGTCTTTTTTAACTTATACGAAAGGTGCAGCTATTTTCCGCTGTTATAATGTCATCAAGGGTTCCTATACATGCTTATAAGAATATTTCCAAAATAAATGTTTTATTTTATAATCATATGAATTTTAAAAGATTTCAAAATAGAAAGATATGTTTCTCTAAAAAAGGTTTTGATTTCATCTATACCAAAATCCATTGATGGATTTCAAGCTTATTTGAAGTTGATTTGTTATGATACAAAACATCCATATTATATTGTAGGTTTTGTGATATGTTTAATTGTGGATGTGTTATTTTTACACCATTCGTGGTTTATGGATAATGTATTGACATTTCGTATGCTAGTTTTAATACGAATGTTTATGTTATGTTTAAACCTTTTCATATGAGGAATGCATTGGACTTAGTAACTAACGGGTGGAGCCCGCTATAGCTCTTTTATTCATCAGTAGGTCTCATGAGACAAACTAGTGTCTTTTCACAAGTCCTTGACAAAATCTTATTTGAACTCTTGGCACACGGCCTTGACTATATGGTTTTGAAATTCTGGCATTATGCATTCCATTATTATGAAAGTGGAAATTGATATTGCATGTGATTATTAGACTAGTAGAATATACATGTGAGTAAGTAAATGGAATTATTTTGTTTTATGTTTTTCATATTATGATGAATTTTATGTTTAAATGGATTTTGTTTTAGTTTTATACATTTCCTTAAATGTTTATGATTATTTATGAAAGTTTCCACTATATTTTTATTCTTACTGAGCATCTGAGATCACCCCATTTTATGTTTTATTTTTCCCAGGATGCAAAGAAGTATATTATTACTGAAATTCATGGATAGTCTATTGGATCTTAGTGTTGTCTATGGAAACAATGTTGTTGTTTTTTTCCATTTTATGACGTAATGTAAACCTTATGAATGTATCTAGTAATTCTAAGGCTACTAAACTAATCAATCTTTTGACATTTGATCTTTTATGATCATGAAAATGATACATAATAATGCACTAACTCTGGTCTTCTGGGGTCGGGGCGTTACAGTTGGTATCAGAGGAAGTTTAGTACAAACCATGGAAAATATATTAATATTAACTCTGATTAGAGCACATAGCCCTAAGACAGACTTTGAGGATTAGTATAGAAGAACCTACTAGAATTTTGGTATTATAGTGATTTTGTGAGTTTTCCAAGAAATACATCCTTGTCTGGAAATGAGAAGGTAGAGGCGGATCTGGCACAGATGTACCTAGGGGTAAAACCTGAAAACATCACTTTGAGATAGACTCAAATGGGAACTGGTTCACGACAACGGGCCTTGTTACACTCTTGGTTACTACACTCCCAGGGGATTTGATTAGGATAGTTCTCATTTTCGTTACAAATTATTATGCGGGTTTTATGTGTATATACTTCCTCATACAAAACATGTTTTAGGATTATGGATTATATCCACAAACTATTCAGTTAATGTTAGGGTTTTTACAAGTTTGGATTTATGTATTTCGATTCATAAACTAATATAGTTTATGCCATTGTTTCGAAATTCCACCTAGTGGAAGGAATGGAATATATAACAATGCACGCACTCCATGAAGGTATTTACCTCCTACTAATGAAATTATAGTGGTGCTGGTGATACAACTGGTGATGATCAGATTATCACCAAATTGGGACGTCTCACTCATGTTATGAATAATAACCTTACCCGTATGGAGCACCCAAATCCCCGGCGTGGAGGATGAATGTTATATCGCTTCATGAGGAAACAAACACCAACATTAAATGGGAGTAATAATCCTTTAGTAGCTGAGTAGTGGATAAATTCTATAGAGAAAATATTCCATGCCCTGGGGAGTAGTGAAAGGAAAATGTTTAATGGAAGTTTACCGCCTCACTGGAGATGTTGATCAATGGTGGTAATTGATTCAAAAACACAGAGGAATATTGTAAAGTATCAAATATGTAATGGAGGGAGTTTAATGATATTTTCTTAGAAAAATACATTCCTCTTGACCATCGAGCAGATATGGAAAGACAATTTTTGGGTTTGTGGCAAAAGGATGATGAGAATGTAGAAAAGTATGAGGCTTACTTTACAAGGTTAGGGAGGCATGTAGAAGATTATACACATAAACCAAGAAGTAAGATTGATCATATATTTTTTTGGGTTAGAATCATTTTTAAGTCAAGAATTAGTCTCAGAATCCTTCTCGTCGTACGAAGATATTGTATCATGTGCTATAAAGATAGAAAAAAAATTCTCTGTGTCTTACGACTTTAAAGAAAATCAAGAGAAGAAGAGATATGCTGAAAACTCTGGAAATGGAAAGAAGCGGAAGAAGGTAAAATTTTAATTTCCATCCTGTAGTAAATGTGGAAAGAAACACCCTGGTAATTGCCGGAAGGAATGGGGTTCTATTACTATAATGGTGAAAATGGCCACCAAGCTCGTGATTGCTAGGGGTTGAAAGAGGTTGCCGATGTTGAAGGCTAAAATTGTAGAGAAAGGGAGGATTATATTAATGATTTTCCTTAGAGTCAGGGAAACATACCTCAAAAAGGCCAAGGGATCAAGTCCAAGCTTTTTCTATCACTACTACTAAGGTTGAAGCTCTAAAAGATGTAGTGGATGGTAATTTAATGGATTCCTCAAGTTTAGAAAATGATTTATTTGATTCTGGATGATCACATTGTTTCATATCTTCCCAATTTGCTAAAAAATTTAGATATTTCCATTTTGATTTAACAAGGGAGTTGTCAGTCAAAAATCCTAAGGGATGTATCATTACAACAAAGTTTTGTTTATCAGTCCCCATTAGAGCACATAAATGTTCTTTATCTGCTGATCTCATCGTCATACCCATGATTTTATTTGATAAAATCCTTGGTATGGATTTGATTTTGGACCATGATGTAAAAATTTATTATAAGAAGAAAGAGGTAACCATTTGTGATAATGATGATAAAGAATACCTTTTCATTAGAGTTGAATCGTCACCACTTAACTCTTATCTAGATCCACCCCCAGTAGATCAACTATATTCAATTATTTGGGAGGAAGAGAATGAAATAACTATGGGTGAGGAATGGAATGTTCAAATAGATTATGTACCTATTGTCAAAGAAAATTTTGATGTGTTTCTAGAATATTTACATGGACATCCTCCAGAAGGAGAAATTGAGTTTTCCATTGATTTAATTCTAGGTTCAAGGCCCATTTCGAAGAACCCTTATAGAATGGACACTATGGAATTAGTGGAACTAAAGAAACCAATATAGGAATTGAATAATAAGGGATTTATTCACCCTAGTGTTTCTCCATGGGGATCACCTATCCTTTTTGTTAAGAAGAATGATGTATTTATGAGGTTGTGAATTGACTACAGGGAGATCAATGCTATAACAATAAAGAACAGTTATCCCATACCACGCATTGATGATATATTTGACCAACTTCATAGATCTAAATACTCTTTAAAGATTGACCTTCGATCTGGATATCATCAATTGTGTGTGAAGAAGGAGGAAATTTCGAAAACAACATTTCAAACCAGGTACCAGCATTACGAGTTTACAGTAATGCCTTTTGGATTGAAAAATGAACCCTCTGTTTTCATGGATCTAATGAACAGAGTTTTCATGGAATATCTTGATATCCTTATAGTGTTATTTATTAATGATATCTTGGTATACTCCAAATGCTACAAAGATCATGAAAATCACTTGCGCATTATACTGAAGACTCTTAGAAGACATTAATTATATGGAATGTTTAGAGAGTGTAAATTCTCGTGTAAAGAGATTTATTTTCTTTCCTATATCATCTCTAAGGATGGAATCTATGTTGATCCTTCAAAGACAAGAGAAATCCAAGAATGGCTAGCACCGAAAAGTATAACTGAGGTACGCAGTTTTATTGGCATAGTAGGTTATTATCGGCATTTCGTCCACAATTTTTCTTGATTGGCTAACCCATTAACCAAGCTCACGCATAAAGGGGTGAAATTTGCTTTGAAAAAATAATGTGAAGAATGTTTTGAAGAATTGAAGAGAAAATTAGTCAATGCTCCTATATTGAATCTACCATCGGTGGATGATGGGTTTTTTATCTATAGTGATGCTTCAATGAAAGGAATTGGTTATATACTTATGCATAATGATATGGTTATTTCCTATGCATCACGACAACTTAAAATTCATGAGAAAAAACTATCCTACTTAGGATATTGAGTTAGAAGCTGCAATATTTCTATTCAATATATGGGGACATTATCTCCATGGTGAAAAATGTGAGATATATACCGATCACAAGAGTTTGAAGTATATTTTCTCACAGAAAGAAATCAACATGAGGCAAAGGTGATGGCCTGAACTACTAAAGGATTATGATTGCACTATACACTACCACCCAGGGAAGGAAAATAAGGTGTAAAATTCTTTGATTAGAAAGGATCATAGATTTTTGAACAAGATGAGACTTCAAGAGTATCCTATATACATGGATATAGTAAAGATGGATATAGGAATAACCATGGAAGGTGAAACATCAATACTTTCTCAAATGGTTTCAAAACCATCTATAATATAAAGGATAAAGAGATCTCAGACCGGTGATGAAGAGTTTCAAAAGAATATTAAAGTTGTAAATGATGGGAGATTGAGTGACTTTTTGTATGAATATAGAATTTTGAAATTTGGGAAGAGACATTGTGTTCCCGATATACCTGATCTAAAAATGGAATTGTTGGATGATGCTTATTGTTCCAATTTTTCTATACACCCTGGTATCACTATGATGTATAGATATTTAAAGGAATATTTTTTGTGGGAAAACATGAAGAGGGAGATTTCTGATTATGCGTCAAGATGATTGGTTTGTCAAAAAGTAAAAGCTGGAAGGAAACATCCTAGAGGAGTCATGCAACCTCTTCCTATACCTGAGTGGAAATGAGATAATATTATGATGGACTTGGTCATAGGACTACCAAAGACTCCTAGAAATTACGATGAAATATGGGTCATTTTTTATCATCTTACCAAGTCATCAAATTTTCATGCTATAAGAGATGATTTGCCACTTGAACGATTGGAAGGACTATATATTAATGAAGTTGTATGTCTTCATGAAGTACCCCTATCGATTTTTTCTGATCATGATCCACGTTTTACATCAAGATTCTTGAAAAGTCATCAGAATTCCCTAGATACTAAACTTAATTTGTGCACTGCCTACTACACCCTAAGTGATGGACCTTCAAAATGGACTATTCAAACCTTAGAAGACATGTTGAGATCATGATCACTTGACTTTCAAGGTATATGGGATCAATATTTACCTCTGGTAGAATATTCCTATAACAATAGCTTCCATTCAAGTATTCAGATGGCACCATATGAAGAGTTATATGCAAAGAGATGTCGTACACTAACTTGTTGGGAAGTTGTTGGTGAAAGAAAACTCATAGGCCTAGAACTGGTGGAGGAAACGATGGAAAAGGTCAAGGTAATCCAAAACCACATCAAATTAGCTCAAAGTAGGCAGATGAACAATACCGATAACCAAAGGAATGATTTGGAATTTTAGGTAAGAGATCATGTTTTCTTGAAGGTATCTCCATGGAAGGGTGTTATACATTTCTTTAAGAAGGGTAAATTGATTCCTAGGTACATCAGACCTTTCAAAATTCTAGAAGAAATTTTGACTGTAGGTTAACCTACCCTCGACCAAGGAAAAGTACAAGGTGAGGGTTAATTTCACAATCACTTTATTATTTGAGGTTATTTTTATGTAAATATCTCCTGTGACCACTTTTTCATCCACATCCGTGTTTTCTTAAAAATGTATTACAAAAAAAATTACTATTTACTAGACTATGGTATAAAGTCACTTATACCCTTGTTTGACTTTTTATAAGATTTTTTTGAATGGAATATTTCTGTCATTTTCCCAACAAGGTAATTTATATCTTTTCAACAAAACTAAGGTAAGAATGTCATTTTTAACTTATATGGTTCCTGTGACTATTTTCTTCCATTATAACATGATAAAAGATTCCCTTACAAGATTATAATAATATTTCCTAAATAAATTTTTTCTTTGATAATCATATGAATTTTAAAAAAAAATCCGAAAGATACCAAAAAGTCACCCTAAGCAAATTTCGATATTCCGAATCCAAAAATGAAGTCCATTTTGACAGATAAAATTTACAAAATTTCAAATTTGTGGGTATTTATATTCATAACGGTATGTTTGATTGGTCACAGTGTGTTAGAATCTCTAAGTTTCTTAAAATGCAAGATATTACATTATTCAAATGGAAACGTACCATGGAATCTTGGGGTGTTACATTCTTCCCCCATTTTGAAAATTCCGTCCTCACAATTTTTAAAGCTAAGCTCAGGAACATAATTGAATGTCCCACATCAAAAAAAGTGTCAATAGAACTATCACTTTAAAAGAAAGAAAAATATGTAAAAAGGTCACCTGAGATAACCCATTCTAAGATTCCATGTAGGAAAACATGGATATGGAAGATAAACCAAGTGTCAAGTTCTGATTGAGAGGGATAGAAAACATGATCAGAAGAAAGTTAAAAACAAGAAAACCAAGAACATGTGATGGGACAAACAGTCATTATTTTCCTAGTAGGGAAAGTAAACACACAACATTTTTTTATTTTAGGTTACATTTCATAAATATGATGAATTTATTTATGATATTGACTAAGAACATAAATATATATACGTACTTTTTATGTAGAGTTTCATTATTTAACAAATTTCTACCATTAACTCATTTTTTTAAATGATGTGTATTCAAGATGACTTGGTCACACTGAAAGAGCTAGAATCATCTTCTAGAGAATCACATGATCCACAAAGGATAATGTATATATTAAACTTGTGTTTAAATATTAATAAAAACCAAAACGGTTAGTACAAGATTAGGTGATCCCCCAAAAGGATATTCCTTTTGAGAAAGAAACACTAATCTTAATTTTTAAAATTAATCCAACAATACCCCAAAGTTAAATAAATACCATTCAATAAAAAATTATCCTTAAAATCCTTCAATATAATCCAAACTGATGTTGAAACCCAAAGGTAGAATAATTTGGTTATGTAGTCTTCCACATTAAATTGTTTCTCCAAATGACATAGACTACTCTTAAAGTCAAATACTTAAAAGTAATTAACCTAATCACATATTCTCTATTATAGGTTAATCATTTCCATAAATAACCCAAATCACTATAAATACACAATAAAAACATAGATAAAAATCCACCATTACTCTTCAAATGAAATCCAATAGTAATCTATTTTCCTTAGGCATATAGTGTTCCCAACAGAGCGAACGTCTTCCAAAATAACATTTATCACTTAATCACCAAATCATTTTAGTATACTAAGGGTATTCATTTGATAAGACACACTACTAAAATTTTTTGTTTTTGCAGCTCCTGATGTGGGCGACCGCCATTGGTGGTCACTAAAGAGGGTTTAGTGACCGCCATAGGCGGCCGCTAATATGAATGTAAAATTCCTGTGGGAATTTTCCTGCACGCGCATCTTCTTCATCCCTCTCCCGCTTTAGCCGCTGCAAATTCAATGTTCTGTAGTTGACGTTGCACGCTTCCACACGCCACCTCTCTTCATACCATACCATTCTTTGTAACATCACACTCGTGACCGTCGTCTATGTTCCGAACAATCCCGAACCCTCGCCACGGACTTCCGGCGACCTCATCGTCATCTCCCAAACATCCCAACGTCCACCTGCCACCGTGTGTCTGCCATGGCCAGTGGGGGAATGGACTTGTATACCTTTACACACATATTCCAATACGAGTATAGCATCCCGCCTTTTTATCACATAAACATTCTTTACATTACACAAAACTGAGGATCTTTAGGGTTTAGTGTCTTGGAAACCAGGAACATAATACATGAAAACAATATAAAACATTCTTCTTAAACACTTGAAAGGATTCGACTTAAGTTCATCCTAGGTTCAATACTTCATCTCATAACCTGGGGACATACATCAAAAGAAAGGTTGAGCATAAGGCCCAGTAAGGGAAACAAGAGAAACATTTTACATGTGAACTTGAGATACTTCAATAAGTCTATGAAAAGAACTTTAAGGCATGAGAATGAAATCATGAGATATATCATAATAAAAATAACATTTTTCATAACATGAAGATATGGCTGAAACATTTAATATTGATAATCATTTCGTTTCACCAAGGTCTATCCCCAAGGTGTCATTAAAAATTACCAAGGTTATTCACCAAGGTATCAGTCTAAAAAGTCATCTCTAGAGATCAAGTCTTTACCCAATGCATTGGAGCGCGATCTGGGTGCACCCTTGACATGTCTTTATTATCATGTGATCCACATATATCATCATCAATCATTTCATAAACAACACATATAGCATAAAAGAAATGGGTTTCATTTTATAATCATAACGTTTTAAAAACTGCTTTAAAGACATGATCTTTATGTCACTTAAAACCCACAGAAAGGGAAAGCGGGTTTCATGTATGTAAATCCCATGATTTAAAATAGAAAATTTTGATATATATGTGAACACCCCTATAGAAATAAGAGCTTTGAGTATTCAATTTATAACATAAAATAATTTTGAGAAAAGAGAGAGGCATTTTGAGAAGAAAATTATGCAGCATAACGACTATGATACATGGTTTTAGAAAACATTGAAAAGAGAGGGGACATGGGTTACCCACTAAAAAATGATACATAAAATAGTAGGGGAATAGAATATAAAGTATTTAAGAACATGGTAATGAAATTTTAAGGACATACCATTTGAATTGAAAAACATGGTAGGAAGACAAAAATTATATTTCTCTTATGAAAATTCGGCAGCCTAATGGCGTCACTTAAAACTTCAACAAAAATGAATTAAAAAGATCAAATAGGGTCCCTCATAATATTAAAATAAGATTTTAGTATGATTGATATAGAGATCATACCCCAACATAATTAAAAAGGAACTTGAAAGACTTGACCTGAAAGTAGAACTTTGAAAAGAATGAGAAGGGTGAAAGAATCCCCTTAAAATTTCGGCAGCCTAACGATGCCACTTAAACAATCTAAAAACTAATTTATGAGAGAAATATGGGGTCCCTCATCATATGAACATGAAAAGGGAAGTAATAGGAATATATAAGAACATCCTCCCACATAAGAACATAGAGTATAAAAGAAATGACATAAAAGAGATTACTTGAAAAGAAGAGAGAGGTCGGATCCCTTACCTTAAACGTAACTCTTAAAACTCAAAGGTTGACCTTAAGAGGCTTGAGGGAACCTTGGGAGGACTCCTTGGGAGGAACGGAGACCGGAACTTCGTTGAGGATGGTTTTTGAGTGGAAAGGATGAGAGGAGGGCTTGGTATTTATAGGGAAAGTGAGTTCACAAGGCATTAATGGCCAAGGGACACCTCACAAGTGCTTTACTCAAAACCATGTGTCTCTCATGATATTTCCCATGAAGTTAGGCCACATGGGGCCTCCAAAACAATAATTCATCACCTCAGGTCGGCCAACCATTAAAATATCTCATGACATCACCATGACACAGCTATGATGTCATTAAGCATACCGAAACCCTAAAACTGTTTTTTTACTATTCACTGAAAATTCATCTTTCTCAGAAAAAACCAAAACATTCACCTTAATCAAATATCGACGCTATGAATAAAAATATGAACTCCATTTTATAAAAATATTTTTTCTAAATATTTTTAATTTAATTTTTAAATGAAAACAATATTCACCGAAAATTTATTTTTGTATAAAAAACCCCAAAAATTACCATAACATAATATCAGTGCTCTGAGTTCAAAAATAAAGTCCATTTTATAAAAATATTTTTCTAAATATTTTTAATTTAATTTCTAATAAAAAAACCACTATTCACCCCAAAAATACTAATACTTTGTTATTAATTTATGAAACCGTTATTTACCCATTATATTGAATCGCATTACTTAATCTAGGTGTCTAAATTATATTAAAACTTTCTTTGAGTGAAATTACTAATCCATTTGGTCACATTACTAATCCTAACAGTAAAATCACTATTCATAATTTACTATTCATCAAAAATTAATTTGATCTTATTAGACTCCAAATTCCGTACTGAACATAATTGTAGAAGACAATTTTTTGCAAATCATTACACATTTTTAATTATTTAAGGTTTACATAAACATTTTTAAAATATCCTTTTTCTAAAATTCATCAAAAAATTTATCCGGTCATTTGAAAATTCATAAATATCATCATAAGAAGAAATCCCAATTTTCATTTAAAACAAAGGATTTCACAAGGTAGTTAGAGTCTTCTTACATAGCCCCTTATCACACCAGCATAGGACCTAAGTGTAAGGTGTGCTAAGGTGATAGAATCTGAGGGAGGCTCGGCCAACATCGCACGAGTAGTAATTTCTATCAGTTTGAACTTCTCGCAAAGGAGATTCCGTTGTAGCTTCACACGATGAAGTTCGGCTTGGGTTTGGTCCAGAGTAAACCCCAATGGTGCTACCTCCTTCCCAACTTCTGTTAGATGGGCTTCGATCGGTCCAAGACTAGTAGGTGAGGCCATCGAATATTCTTTCTATAATAATTAACCAAGATTACTTATATTTAGAGACAAAAATCGAAACGTTTAGTTTACAGTGGTCATATTGACAGATGGTCATATAACAGTCAAAACCCAACGGTCTCATTTTATTTATACTCATGTTATCAAATGAAACATTTTTGTTGAGTATAAAAATAAATTTAAATAACACATAAAATTTGGAAACAAGATTTATTCAAAATTTCAGGTCATTACAATCTTCCCCCCTTAAGAAATTGCTTCCTCGCAATTTTTAAAATTGGGTTTTGAAATTTCATTACAAGTCCCACATCGGAAAAGGAGTCAATAAATCTATAACTTTAAAAGAAATAAAGGGAAGTACAAAGGTCACCCGAGTTAACCCACACTAGGATTCCATATAGGAAAACATGGACATGGAGGATAAAACAAAGGGTCATGTTCTGAGGGAGAGTGATAGAAAACATGATAAGGAGAAATTTAAGAATAAGAAAATCCCAAACTTATGATGTGTGTAAGCGGTCTTTGATTACCTAGTAGGAAACAAAAACCAACAACATTTTTGTTTTACGTTCCTTTTCATAATTTTGAGGAATTCATTTACTACATAGAACAGAAACATAAGAAAATATACATACCTTCATGTAGAGTTTCATCCTTTAATAAGTCTCTACAAAAACTAATCTTTTCTCAAAACGATGAGAATTCAAAAACAGTTCGTCTCATCAAAAGCACAAGAATCATATTCTAGAGAATCACATAATCCACAAAAGATCAACTATCTATTTCTTCTATCATTAAAAATTATCCCAAAACAGAAAGGGTAAGATAAAACTACTCTTCAAAAAAAGAAATAATCCCATAGGAATGTAAACTACTTTTAAATCTTCAAAGTTCCATAGTACTACCCAAAGTTCATCATAGAACATTCCATAAATAACCGTCCTTATGATTCCTCAAAATAAACCAAACTAAGTTTGAAACCCAAATACAAGAAGGATTTGATAACATAGCCTTCCAAAATAAACTTCATTTTTCATATCCAAACAACATCAACCACTCCTAACATCTTATAACAAAAGTAGCTAAACTAAATATATTTTACCCAAGATAGGTTAATCATTCCCATAAGTAACCTAAATTACTATAATTCCACCTTAAATTCATCGATTATGCAAAATATAAGTCAACCTTACTCCTCAAGGAAAATACCATAGTAATCTATTTACCTTGATCATATAGGGTCTCCAAAATAGTGAACGTCTTCAAAACTAATAATCATCTTTTAATCCCCTAATCATCTCTGTCATATTAATATGACAATCGTCGCATTTCCTATCACATTGGTTGTTGGGACATGTTCTTCCATTTCCCACCAATAACTAAGAAGAGAAAGTATAATTAGGGGCTTAAATACTTATCTAATAATCATGAAAAGGAACTTAAAGCATATAAGGATAAATTGTAGATGGAAAGTATACCCTAACTTGTGATCCTCTAGGTTCCCATCTAGGTTATCCATGATCATATATTCTTATGTGAATCTTTATTTTATTTTATCATTGTTCCTTTAACAATGGTTCATACTAAGCTTATGAATTTACCAGAGCATATCCCCCGAGAGTGTCGTAAACAAGATTGCAGCAAGGCCCGTTGTCGTGTACCAGTTCTCATTCGAGTCTAGATCAAAGCGGTGTTTTTGGTTTTTATCCCTATGTACATCTGTTCCAGAGCCACCTCTACCAGCTCGTATCCAGACAGGGATGTATTTTCTTGGCAACCCCTTACTCAATACTCACCAAAATACCAGGAAGATTTCCTATATTTAAACTTTTCTATAGGGTTTTGCTAGAGTTTTCATATCCTAATTTCCACAAATAACTAAACCATAATTTGATACCGAATATAGCATCCCGCCTTTTTATCACATAAAAATTCATTACATTACACAAAACTGAGGATCTTTAGGGTTTAGTGTCTTGGAAACCAGGAACATAATACATGAAAACAATATAAAAAATTCTTCTTAAACACTTGAAAGGATTCTCCTTAAGTTCATCCGAGGTTCAATACATCATCTCATAACTTGGGGATATACATTCAAAGAACGGGTGAGCAGAAGGCCCAGTAAGGGAAACAAGAGAAACATTTCACATGTGAACTTGAGATACTTCAATAAGGTCATGAAAAGAACTTTAAGGCATGAGAATGAAATCATGAGATATATCATAAATAAAATAACATTTTTCGTAACTTGAAGATGTGGCTGCAACATTTAATATTGAAAATTATTTCGTTTCACCAAGGTCCATCCCCAAGGTGTCATTAAAAATTACCATGTTTATTCACCAAGGTATCAGTCTAAAAAGTCATCTCAAGAGATTAAGTCTTTACCCAATGCATTGGAGCGCTATCTGGGCGCACCCTTGACATGTCTTTATTATCATGTGATCCACATATATCATAATCAATCATTTCATAAAAAACCCATATAGCATAAAATAAATGGGTTTCATTTCATAATCATAACGTTTTAAAAACTACTTTAAAGACATGATCTTTATGTCACTTTAAACCCACGGAAAGGGAAAGTGGGTTTCATGTATGTAAATCCCAGAATTTAAAATAGAAAATTTTGATATATATGTGAATACCCCTATAGAAATAAGAGCATTAAGTATTCACTTTATAACATAAAATAATTTTGAGAAAAGAGAGAGGCATTTTGAGACAAAAATTATGGAGCATAACACCTGTGATACATGGTTTTAGAAAACATTGAAAAGAGAGGGGACATGGGTCACCCAATCAAAAATGATATATAAAACAGTAGGGGAACAGAATATAAAGTATTTAAGGACATGGTAATGAAATTTTAAGCACATAACATTTGAATTGAAAAACATGGATGGAAGACAAAAATTAGATTTCTCTTATGAAAATTCGGAAGCCTAACGGCGTCACATAAAACTTCAACAAAAATGAATTGAAAAGATAAAATAGGGTCCCTCATAATATGAAAATAAGAGTTTAGTATGATATATATAGATATCATACCCCAAAATAATTAAAAAGGAACTTGAAAGACTTGACCTGAAAGTAGAACTTTGAAAAGAATGAGAAGGGTGAAAGAATCCCCTTAAAATTTCGGCAGCCTAACGATGCCACTTAAACATTCTTAAAACGAATTTATGAGAGAAATATGGGGTCCCTCATCATATGAACATGAAAAGGGATGTAATAGGAATATATAATAACATCCTCCCACATAATAACATAGAGTATAAAAGAAATGATATGAAAGAGATTACTTGAAAAGAAGAGAGAGGTCAGATCCCTTACCTTAAACGTAACTCTTAAAACTCAAAGGTTGACCTTAAGAGGCTTGAGGGAACCTTGGGAGGACTCCTTGGGAGGTAAGGAGACCGGAACTTCATTGAGGATGGTTTTTGAGTAGAAATGATGAGAGGAGGGCTTGGTATTTATAGGGAAAGTGAGGGGACAAGGCATTAATGGCCAAGGGACACCTCACAAGTGCTTTACACAAAACCATGTGCTCTCTCATGATATTTCTCATGATGTTAGGCTACATGGGGCCCCCAAAACAATAATTCATCACCTTAGGTCGGACAACCATTAAAATATCTCATGACATAACCATGACATAGCTATGATGTCATTAAGCATACCGAAACCCTAAAACTGCTTTTTTTTACTATTCACTGAAAATTCATCTTTCTTAGAAAAAACCAAAACTTTCTCCTTAATCAAATATCGATGCTCTGATTAAAAATATGAACTCCATTTTATAAAAATATTTTTCTAAATATTTTAATTTTAATTTTTAAATAAAAACACTATTCACTGAAAATTCATTTTTTAGAAAAAACCCCATAAATTACCATAACATAATATATGTGCTCTGAGTTCAAAAATAAAGTCCATTTTATAAATTTTTTTTCTAAATATTTTTAATTAAATTTTTAATTAATAAACACTATTCACCCCAAAAAACCTAATACTTGATTAATAATTTATGAAGCTGTTATTT
Source organism: Viscum album (assembly GCA_963277665.1). Taxonomy (NCBI): domain Eukaryota; kingdom Viridiplantae; phylum Streptophyta; class Magnoliopsida; order Santalales; family Viscaceae; genus Viscum; species Viscum album. The sequence goes on along the minus strand of OY728122.1, from coordinate 2,085,949,435 downwards.
ACCCATTTCATTGAATCACATTACTTAATCTGGGTGTCTAAATTATATTAAAACTTTCTTTGAGTGAAATTACTAATCCATTTGGTCACATTACTAATCCTAAGCGTAAAATCACTATTAATAATTTACTATTCATAAAAAATTATGTTGATCTTATTAGACTCAAATTCCGTACTGAACATAATTGTAGAAGACCATTTTTTGAAAATCATTACACATTTTTAATTATTTAAGGTTTACATAAACTTTTTTAAAATATCCTTTTTCTAAAATTCATCAAAAAATTTATCCGATCATTTGAAAATTCATAAACATCATCATAAGAAGAAATCCCAATTTTCATTTAAAATAAAGGATTACACAGGCCAGTTACAGTCTCCTTACATAGTCCCTTATCACACCAACAAAGGACCTAAGTGTAAGGTGTTCTAAGGTGAGAGAATCTGAGGGAGGCTCGGCCAACATCGCACGAGTAGTAATTTCTATCAGTTTGAACTTCTCGCAAAGACAATTCCGTTCTAGCTTCACACGATGAAGTTCAGCTTGGGTTTGGTCCAAAGCAAAGCCCAATGGTGCTACCTCCTTCCCATGTTCTGTTAGATGGGCTTCGATCAGTCCAAGACTACTAGGTGAGGCCATCGAATCTTCTTTCTATAATAATTAACCAAGATTACTTATATTTAGAGACCAAAATCGAAACATTTAGTTTACAGTGGTCATATTGACCAATGGTCATATAACAGTCAAAACCCAACGGTCTCATTTTATTTATACTCATGTTATGAAATGAAACATTTTTTGTTGAGTATAAAAATAAAATTAAATAACACATAAAATTTGGAAACAATATTTATTCAATATTTTGGGTCGTTACAACGAGGACACTCATGAGGACCATCAGAATGCTATATTGATGTGAATTATTAGCGACCGCCAATGGCGGTCGCTAATGGGTTTTACCGATGAAACTAATGGGACTGCCAAAAGTTGTATCTGGGCGGTCGCTAAAATCTCTAATTATAGTAGTGACATAAGATCCCAAATGATTTATGTGTGGAAAAAAGAACATAAAATAAAGAAGTGCCGGAGGAAAAATGAAGAGTACTATGGAAGAAAATAAAAATGGTCCCAAGAATCCATTTACAGTCATTTTCCGTAAATATAGGGGACCTGGCCATTACCCAAGTGAATGACCTATTCTATATGATATTTTCATGGTCAATGAATAATCTATGTGGAAATAAATGGTTGGAAAAATGTTTAAAAGTATTAGTTCTCCTTGTTGATGGGATTACTTTGGAATAATTTCCTCTTGTATTTGTAACCCTACAGTTTTTCATGTGAAAATGATATTTGAGTAATAATTTTCTTTTCTCTTTTGGATATAGTTATGATTATCCATTTGGTTTTATATTATCATTGGGTTTGAGTAAATTACAAGTTATTATATTTTGGGATGAAAATACAAGGTATGAGATAACATTTGTGGTTAAATTATGTTACGGTTATTTTGAAGAATTTATCTCATTTTGGTAATGATAAAAAATATATTTTTTTCAAAAAAAACAACACGCAGATCGTGTGACAACCCATCACGTTGGACATTGTTGTGGGAATCAAACCCACAACTAGAGTGCGACTGTGATTTATCGCCTACCACTGGAATACGTGAAGTCCCTGGTTAGTGTGACTAATTATTTTTAGTTAAATGATTATATTGATCAATAATAAGTTGATTTGGGATCTTATGTCTTATCAAATGAATACCATTAGTATAGGAAAATGATTTAGTGATTAAGTGATAAATGTTATTTTGGAATACGTTCACTCTGTTGGAAACACTATATGCCTAAGGAAAATAGAATACTATGGGATTTTAATTGACGAGTATTGGTGTATTTTTATGTATGTTTTTATTGTGGATTTATAGTTATTTGGTTTATTTATGGAAATGATTAACCTTTAATAGAGAATACGTGATTAGGTTAATTATTTATAAGTATGTGACTTTAAGAGTTGTCGATGTCATTTGGAGATAAAATTTAATGTGGAAGACTACATTACCAAATTTTTCTATGTTTGGGTTTCTATATTAGTTTGGATTATATTGAAGGATTTTAAAGACAATTCTTTATAGAATGGTATTTATTTAACTTTGGGATATTGTTGGTTTAATTTTAGAAATTAAGTTTAGTGTTTCTTCCTCTAATGGAATATCCTTTTGGGGGATCATATGATCTTGTACTAACCATTTTGTTTTTGATTAATCATTAATGAAAAGCTAAATATATAGTTTATCCTTTTGGGATCATGTGATTCTCTATAAGTTGATTCTATCTCTTCTGGTGTGACCATTTCATATTGAAAACTCATCATTTAAAAAAATGGGTTAGTGGTAGAAATTAATTAAAGAATGAAACTCTACCTAAAAATTAAGTATATATCTTTATTTTCTTAGTCAATCCCATAAATAAGATCCTTATATTTATGAAATTTAACTTAAAACAAAAAAAATGTTGTCCATTTACTCTTTTTACTGGGAAACTAATGACCGTTTTTTCCATTACAAGTTTGTGGTTTTCTTGTTGTTAACTTTCTCCTAATCATGGTTTCTATCCCTATCCATTAGAACATGACACATATTTTATCTTCCATATCCATGTTTTCCTACAAGGAATCCTAGTATGGGTTATCCTGGGTGACCTTTGTAATTCTCTTTTATTCTTTTAAAGTGATAGTTTTATTGACTCTTTTTCCATTGTGGGACATTCAATTATGTTCCCAAGCCCAATTTTAAAAATTACGAGTATGAAATTTCCAAAATGGGGAAAGAACGTAACACCACAAGCTTCCACGTTATGTTTCCCTTTGAATAATGTAATAGTCTGCATTGTACCCAACATCCAGATTCTAACACACTGCGACCAATCATACTAGCTGTTATGAATAGTAATATCCACTTTTTGAAATTTTATAAATTTTATCTTTCAAAATGGACTTCATTTTTGGATTCAGAATATCGAAATTAACTTAGGGTGAATTTTTGGTATTTTTCTGAAAACATTCAATTTTTGATGAATAGTGAAAACCGTAGAGTTATAGTTTAAAACCAAATTTCTATGTAAATAATTATTTATTTTATTTAAATTTATTTTAAGTCAAAATAAATAAATAATACCTATATAAGCTCAATTTAATTCATTGGAGTCAGTTTATAATAATTTTAGATATATAAAAATTTTATTGAAGTTTTTAACCGTCTTTTACCCACCTCCTATGAGCATTTACAAATTTGAATAAAACATAATTTTACCATTATTATGAATTGAATTTAAAAAATATCAGAGAAACGGTTGATATCAGTAAGTAAACTATGGTTAAATAAGAAAAAAATAATTTTTCGGTGAATAGTAACTTTTGACATTTATTTACCATGATTTAAAGTAAATATGTAAATTAAGGGTAAAAATGATATTATTATTACCCTAACACATGTCCTAATTATATTGGATAAGTGTAATTCGACCAAAAACAACCTTAGGAATAAAATATGATCCTTTAGGTCCACTTGGATTAGATTAGGACATTTATTCGCCCTAGTTTTTCTCCATGGGGTGCCCCTGTCCTTTTTGTTAAGAAGAAAGATGGATCTATGAGGTTGTGCATTGACTACATGGAGATCAATGCTATAACAATATAGAATAAATATATCGTACATCGCATTGATGATTTATTCAACCAACTTCATGGAGGTCAATAGTTTTCAATGATTGACCTTCGATCTGGAAATCATCAGTTATGTGTGAAGATGGAAGACATTCCGAAAATAGCATTTTGAACCAGGTATGGGCATTAAGAGTTTACAGTAATGCCTTCTGGATTGACTAATTCACCCTCTATATTCATGGATCTAATGAACAAAGTTTTTAATTAATATCTTGATGACTTTGTAGTGGTATTTATTGATGATATCTTGGTATACTCAAAAATCTAAGAAGATCATGAATGTCACTTGCGCATTATCCTGAAGACTCATTAAAGACATGAATTGTATGGGAAGTTCAGCAAGTGATAATTATGGCTACATGAGGTCTCTTTTCTTGTCTATATCATCTCTACGGATGAAATCTCTGTTGATCCTTCTAAGACAAGAGCAATCCACGAATGGCCAGCACCGACAAGTATTACTGAGGAACACAGTTTTATTGGTTTAGCAGGTTACTATCGGTGTTTCTTCTAGAATTTTTCCCAATTGGCTAACCCATTAACCGAGATCACATGTAAAGGGTTGAAATTTTTTGGACAAAATAATGTGGAGAATGTTTTAAAGAATTGAAGAGAATATTAGTAAATGCTCCTATATTGACTCAACCATCGGGGAATGATGGGTTTTTTATTTATAGTGTTGCTTCAAAGAAAGGATTTGGTTGTGTCCTTATGCAGAATGATAGGGTTATTGCCTATGCATCCCGACAACTAAAAATTCATGAGCAAAACTATCCTACTCATGATTTTGAGTTAGAAATTGTAATATTTTCTTTGAAGATATGGAGACATTATCTCTATGGTGAAAAATGTGAGATATATTCCGATCACAATAGTTTGAAGTACATTTTCTCACCGAAAGAACTCAACATGAGGCAAATACGGTGGCTTCAACTACTCAGGTATTATGATTGCATTATACACTACCACCCATACTAGGATTCCATGTAGGAAAGCATGGATATGGAAGATAAACTAAGTGTTATGTTCTGATGGAGAGGGATATAAAACATGATCAGGAGAAATTTAACAACAAGAAAACCACTAAATTTTTATGGGACAAACAAAAATTAGTTTCCATGTAGGAAAAGTAAATAGACAACGTTTTTTGTTTGTTTTAAGTTACATTTCATAAAGATGAGGAATTTATTTATCAGATTGAATAAGAACATAAATAGACATGATAAATGTAAAAATATTTTACTAATACTTATATAATGATAGGTGGATCATTAATGTACCACATTGGGTCACTTGGAAGTATATAGTATGTTTATTAACAATATAATATAAAAATACAAAGAGACATGGTAAATGCCAAACTATTTAACTAAGAGTTAAATCTAAAATATAAGGTTAATATAGTGACCCAAACCTCTCTAAAACCTATTGGTTGAGTTTTTTTGGACCCTTCCCCACCTTAGACGTTAAATAATTCATTTTGGAGCCACTATAAACTAAAAATTATTTTATTATAAAATAAAATATCTATCTTTTCTTAAGCTGCCCCTCACCACTCTTATAAAAGGTCACTCCCCCTTCCCTCAAATTCACACCTTCAAAGCCTTTTTATTGTCCAAAATCTACCCAAATAAACTCCCAACTATCCTACCATAATTCTAGAGGCATTCTTTTAGTCATAATTCCACCCTATGGATACCTTTTGATCAAATCAATAGGATGAACCCGAATAAGAGGTAAACATTTCATCACCTCTTTCAAGTTCCTTTATTCTTACACTTATTCTTTTTTGTTGTTTCCATCATAAAATAATAACTCATGTATCTTCTATATAGTATGATGTTATTATAAATATGGTACAACCATATTCATTATTCTATCCATCCTTTGAATGACATGTCACCATATGTGCGTACGTACGGATTACCATCTCCACATGGTGGTGTAATTGTTATTCAATACATTATTATTTATATGTGTATAATAATGATGTGTAATTGATGTAAATAATAAATATAACTTGATAATTATTCTTTATATATGATGTACCATCCAATTATATATTATTTTAATATAAAAGAATTATATTGTTTCTCGTGCGTACGTAAGGATTACCATCTCCACAAACGCGATGAGATTCATTCCCCATCATAATCTATTCAAGAATAATTTTCATTAGATGATTAAAAATAATGTTTAAATACTTAATAATATTCTTAATATGAATAAGATACATCCTATTCATAACAAACACTACTTACGAAACCATGCATATAAAGGAAAATGAATTAGTTAACACCTGAAACGACGATAATACTAAAATTTTATTAACAATTTAATATTAAAAGATAATATATGATATCATATTAATTTATATGATTATTTTATAATTTATTAAAAATTATTTCACCATTATACATGAGGTTAAACTACCATCGAACAAGGAAAATTACAAAGTAAGGGGTTTCTTATCTCACTTTTAATTCCGTGAGATTTCCATTGTTCGCAACTTATTTATTAAATGTGGTGTATTGTGTACTATCATTTGACATACATATTATCATTATTCTCTTTATATTCATGGTATTATGTGATTAATTTGGTTTTTAATAACTTTTTTTCAATACTACACGATTGTTTACAACGAAGTAAGGGTTTTCATCTCATTTCCTATTTCTGTGAGATTCATGCCATACTGCCACTATTTCCTTTTGTGTGGTGTATATACTACCCAATGATTGTATTCTTTGAGTAATATAATTTAATTTTTTAGTAATTAAATATTCATTTTATGATCCATCTATCATGGGATGTATGTTTCTTAACTTACCAAATTGGTAAGGTAATTTAAATTTTCAATTTCCACTCATTCAGCTTTACGCATACTTCATTGATTATTTTACTCCATGATTATGTGTGGAATAACTATTTACTATTTTTGTAGTAATTTACACTCCCCTTTTTATGGATATACTTTTTATACACATAATCACTCCATTTATAAATTCTCAAGTCATCGAAATAAACTTGGTAAGAGTAATTTTAACTCAATCTCTATTTATTGAGTTAAACATCCAATTCATTGGTGTTGTTTTTACAAAAATATGTGTGAATGTCCTCTGATTGATTTACACTAAATATACAATAATATTGTGTGTATTTATATTTGACACAAATAATTATTTTGTTGATTTATCCTTAACCTAAGGATATGGTCTTTATAAGAGATTTCATCTCAATTTACATTCCATTGAGACTTCTTTGTTGTTATATTCCAATTCACTTTTATATGGTGTATATAATGTACTTTGACATAGTATATCATGAATTAAATTATTCCCATGATATTATAACGTTTTTCTTATCTCAATTATTTGTATTCAAATGTCTCTATTTTGGTTAGGAACTCTAACTAAAATATTATTTTAAAATGTTATAATGATTTATTATTCTAAATCTTTCCCATTAATGTCCATGTTTTAAAAATGGTTTTACAGATTTATTAATATGGACATTAAAATTTTAAAATTAAAATTCCTTTTAAAATTTTCAAATTGGTACGGGACACTTTGATTGAAAAATCTATTTAAAACGACTTCTTGATAAATAGTGAGACTTTTAAATGTTTTCAAGAAAAAGGGGGATATTTCTCTCATATAGTTCTAATGATTATTTTAATCTATGTTAATATCATTCATTATTCTCTATTGAGGTTGATATATTATAATATAATATTAAATATTGTATTTAATGAGTTATGTTTGACTGTTGATGTTCTATTAATATACCATTCATGGTTTGTGGTTAAAATATTGATATTTCATAAGCTAGTTTTAATACGAATGATCAGATTCTGTTTCAACCTTTTCATAAGAGGAATGCATTGGACTTAGTATGTGATGGGTGGAGCCCGATATATCTCCTCGATGCATCAGTAGGGCTCATGAGACAAACTAGTTTATTGGAACAAGGCTTTGAAAAAATCTTATTTGTATTCTTGGCACAAGGCCTTGACTATGTGGTTATGAAAGTCTGAAATTATCCATTCCATAATTATGAAAGTGGTTGTTGATATTTAATGGGATTATTCATCTAGTAAAATATCAATGTGCATAAGTCAATGGAATTATTTGATTTTATCTTTTCCATATTATTCTGAAGTTCACGTTTAAAAGGATTTTGTTTTAGTCATATACATTGCCTTAAATGTTTATGATTATTTATAAATGTTTCCGCTATATTGTTATCCTAACTGATCTTATGAGCTCACCCCTTTCTATGTTCTATTATTCCCAGGATGCAAAGAAGTAATTATGACTGACCTGTATGGATAGTCTATGGGATCTTAGTGTTGTATATGGAAACAATGTTGTTGTAGTTTTCCATTTTATATTGTAATGTAAACCTTATGAATGTTTCTAGTACTTCTAAGGCTACTAAACTAATCGGTATTTCGATACATGATCTTTTATGATCATACCAATGATATGTAATTATTCACCAACTCTGGTGCCAGGAAATTTAATGGTTTCCTCAAGTTTATCAAATGCTTTATTTGATTCTGGATCATTAAATTGTTTCATATCTTCCTAGTTTCCTAAGAAAATTAGGTATTTCTAATTTGATTTAACAAGGGAGTTGTCAGTCAAAACTTATAAGGGAAGTATCATTGCAATAAAGTTTTGTGAATCAGTCCCCAGTAGAGCAAATAAATGTTATTTATCTGCTGATCTCATCATCATACCCATAATTGAATTTGATATAATCCTTGGTATTGATTGGCTTTTAGACCATGATGCGAAAATTTATTGTAAGAAGAAGGAGGTTGTTATTTTTGATGAAGAAGGTAAAGAACACATTATCTTTAAAGAATAATTTCCACCACCAAACTCTTTTCTAGATCCACCCCCAGTTGTTCAACTAAATTCAATTATTTGGGAATAATATAATGAAATAACTGTAGGTACGGAAAATAATGTTCAAATAGAGGATGAACCTATTGTGGAAGAATATGTTGATGTGTTTCCAGAAGATGTACCTGGACATCCTCCAGAATGAGAAATTGGGTTTTCCAATGATTTAATTCCTATTTCAAGGCCCATATCGATGACCCCTTATAGAAAGGCCTCTGTGGAATTAGTGGAACTAATGAAACAACTAGAGTAATTGAGTAATAAAGGATTTATTCTCCCTAGTGTTTCTCCAAGGGGAGACCATATACTATTTGTTAATAAGAAAGATGGATCTATGAGTTTGTTCATTGACTATAGGGAGATCAATGCTATAACAATAAAGAAAAAGTATCCCATACATCGCATTGATGATTTATTGGACCAACTACATGGATCTCCATACATTTCAAAGATTGAACTTCGATCTGTATATCATCGGTTTTGTGTGAATAAGGAAGACATTCTGAAAACATAATTTCGAACAAGGTACTGGCATTACGAGTTCACAGTAATACATTTTGGATTGACTAATGCACCCACTGTTTTCATGGATCTAATGAACAGATTTTTCAAGAAATATCTGGATGACATTTTAGTGGTATTTATTAACGATGTCTTGGTATACTCCAAAAGCTATGAAGATCATGAAAATCACTTGGAAGATTATCTTGATGACTCATAGAAGAGATGAATTATATGGTATGTTTATAAAGTTTGAATTATAGCTTCAAGAGGTTTATTTTCATGGATATATCATCTTTAAGGATGTAATAACTTTTTATCCTTCTAAGACAAGAGCAATCCATTAATGGCCAACACCGATAAGTATAACTGAGGTACGCAATTTTATTGGTTTTGAAAATTATTATCTGCATTTTGTTCATAATTTTGGACGATTGGCTAACCCATTAACCATGGTCACACGTAAAGGGGTGAATTGTTTTTGTATAAAAGAATGTGAATAAATTTTTTAGGAATTGTGGATAAGATTAGTCAATTATATTATATTGACTCTACCATCGTGGAATGGCGGCTTTGTTATTTATAGTGATGCTTCAAAGAAAGGACTTGGTTGTGTCTTTATGCAGAATGACAGGGTTATATTCTATGAATCATGTCAACAAAAAATTCATGGGAAAAAATATTCTACTCATGATATTGACTTAGAAGCTGTAATATTTTCTTTGAAGATTTGGAGACATTATCTCTATGGTGAAAAAATTTGAGATATATACCGATCAAAAGAGTATGAAGTATATTTTCTTACAGAAATAACTCAACATGAGGCAAAAGAAATGTCTTTAACTACTCAAGGATTATGATTTCACTATACACTACCACCCAAGGAAGGAAAATAAGGTGGAAAATTCTTTGAATAGAAAAGATCATTGAGTTTTGAAAAAGATGATAGTTGAAATGGATCCTATATTAATGGAACTTGTAAATATGGATATTGGAATAACCATGGAAGGTGAAACATCAATAATTTTTCAACTGGTTTCCAAACCATATATACTTGAAAGGATAAAGAGTTCTCAGACCGGTGATGACAAGTTTCAAAAGAAGATTAAAGCTGTGAATAACGGGATATTGAGTGACTTCATATATGAAGATGGAATTTTGAAATTTGGGTAGAGACTTTGTGTTCCCGATATACCTGATCTAAAAAAAGAATTTTTAGATGATTCTCATAGCTCCAATTTCTCTATACACCCTGGGAGCATCAAAATGTATAGAGATTTGAATGAACATTTTTGGTGGGACAACATTAAGTGGGAGATTGCTGATTTTGTGTCAAGATATATAGTTTTTCATCAAGTGAAAGATGGAAGGAAACATCCTAGAAGAGTCATGAAACCTCTTCCCATACCTGAGTGTCAATGGGATAATATTATGATGCACTTTGCCAAGGGACTACTAAAGAATCCTAGAAATAATTATGCAATATGGGTCATTGTTGATCTTCTTACCCAGTCAGCACATTTTCCAGAAATAAGAGAAGATTTAACACTTGAAAAATTGGAAAAACTATATTTTAATGATGTTGTAAGACTTCATGGAGTACCCCTATCGATTTTTTCTGATCATGATCCACGTTTTACATCATGATTCTGGAAAATTATTCAAAAATCCCTGGATACTGAACTTCGTTTGAGCACTTCCTAACACCCCCAAACTGATAGACAATTTGAATAGACTATTCAAACCTTATATGACATGTTGAGATCATACTCACTTGACATTCATGGTATATGGGATCAATATTTACCGCTGGTAGAATTTTCCTATAAAAATATCTTCCATTCAAGTATTCATATTGAAACATATGAAGCGTTATATAGAAAGAGATGTTTCACACCAACCTGTTTGGATGATTTGGGTGAAAGAAAACTCGTAGGCCCAGAACTGGTGGGGGAAACTATGGAAAATGTGAAGGTAATCCAAACCCACATCAAAGTAGCTCAAATTAGGAAGAAGTGCTATACTGATAACAGAAAGAAGGATTTGGAATTTCAGGTAGGAGATCATTTTTTCTTGAAGGTATCTCTATGTTAGGGTGTTATACATTTCAGTAAGAAGGGTAAATTAAGTCCCAGGTACATCGGACCTTTCGAAATTCTGGAATGAATTAGGGTTGTAGCTTACCGTTTGGAAATGACGCCAAGTCTCTCCAAAGATCACGATTTGTTCCATGTATCACTATTGAGAAAATACATCCCTGACCTAACCCATGTACTCACCTATGAGGAATTATAACTGGAACCTAATTTGTCTTATTGCGAAGAGCTTTTCAAAGTTCTTGATACAAGAAAAAAATGCTAAGAAATAGGACAACCCGTCTGGTAAAAGTTCTATGGAGAAACCATAAGATAGAAGAGTTAACATGGGAAACTAAGGAACTAATGATGAAGAACCAGCCATGACTTTTTATGCTGTAATATTATATAAATTTTGAAGAATAAATTATTGGAAGCAGGGGAGAATGTAACACCCTAAACTTCCACGATACACTTCTCTTTGAATAACACTATAGTGTGTGTTGTACACAACATCGAGTTCTAACACACCACAACAAAACTATCCGTTATGAATAGTAGTAACTACTTTTTGAAATTTTATAAATTTTATCTTTCAAAATGGACTTCATTTTGGGATTTGGAGTATCGAAATTTGCTTAGGGTGAATTTTTCTTATTTTTATGAAAACATTCAATTTTTGATAAATACTGAAAAACATTGAGTTATAGTTTAAAACAGAATTTTTATTTTAATAATTATTTATTTTATTTAAATACTTTTAGGTCAAAAAATATACTTAATATATATATAAGTTCAATATAATTCATTAGATTATGTTTATAATAATTTTAGATATATAAAAAGTTTATTGAACTTTTTACTGTCTTTTACCCACCTCCTAGGAGAATTTGAAAATTTACATAAAACTCAATTTTATGGCTTTTGTGAGTTGAATTTAAAAAATCTGAGAGACATGGATGATATTGTTAAGTAAAATGTAGTCCGATAAGATGAAAATAATTTTTGGGGAATAAAAACTTTTTACTTTTATTTACCACGGTTAAAGGTAAATAGGGTAATTAAGGATACAAATGATATTATTGATAGCCTAAAACATGTACTAATTCTATTGGATAAGTTTAATTTGACCAAAAACAACCTTAGGAATAAAATATGCTCCTTTATGTCCACTTGGATTAGATTACGACAATTATTATTATTTAATTCAAAGAAGAGTTAAAAGTGTTAAATTCAATGTTTAATAACTAAACCATTTTTAATATAGGGTTAAACATAAGATAAATTCGACTGTAAATATTTATCATAAAGCTAAAAATATATCCTACATAAATTTATTTTATTTATATTTTTTAGACATTAAATAACTAAATTTATTTATGATAGAAAGACGATGTTGTAATTACTGTATTAATGAAAGATTAAAATAATTGATATAATAAATATCCAAATAAAAGTAATTTGAGACTTTTTATGCATTCCACTAATTTTATAGGTTAATATGACATATTATGGTCAGTTAGATGAATTTTATTCGAAGTAATAATGTGGTTGTTAATTTAGAAAAAACAAAATCCAAATAGTGTCAAAATTGACATAAAGGAGTTTTTCAAACAAATATTATATTATTAATTCGTATTCTATTCCTTAAAATTTAAGGTTCATCCAAAAGACTTATATAATTATTGGCATATCATTAATGAACCACTTGGGGTTCTATAGGAAGTATATAGTACGTTTATTAACCATATAATAAAAAAATACAAAGAGACATGGTAAATGTCAAACTATTTAACTAATAGTTAAATCTAAAGGATGAGGTTAATATAATGGTTCAAACCAGTCTAAAACCTATTGGTTGAGCGGTTTTATACCCATCCACAACTTAAACATTAAATAATTCATTTTGGGGCCTTTAGAAACCGAATATGATTTTATTATAAAATAGTATTTCTAGCTTTCCTAAGGTTCCCCTCACCCCTCTTATAAAAGGGAATTCCCCCTTCCCACAAATTCACACCTTCAAAGCTGTTTGGCTCAGTCAAAATCTTCCCAAATACCCTTTCAAATTTCCTTCCTTCATCCAAGAGGCCTTAATTTATCCATAAAGGCAACCTATGGAGCCCTTTTGATGAAATCAAAATGAAGAACACGAAGAAGAGGTAAATATTTCACCACCTCAATGAAGTTCCTTTCTACTTCCACATCCTATTTCTTTGTTGTTTCCACTCTAAAATAATATCTCAAGTGTATTATATATTCTGTGTTGTTATTATAAATATGTTATAACCATATTAATTATTTTATCAATCCTTTTAATGACATGTCCCCATACGTGCGTGCGTACAGATAATCATCTCCACGTCATGGTGTAATTGTTATTCAATACATTGTTATTTGGCTAGGTATAATAATGATGTGTAATTGATGTAAATAATAAATATAAAATTATAATGATTTTGTATATATGATATACCATCCAATTTTATATTACTTTAATATCAAAATAATGATATTGTCGCATGTGCGTACATACAGATTACCGTCTCCATGAAAACGATGAGATTCATTCCCCAATGTAATCCATTCAAGACTAATTTTCATTAGATGATTAAAAATAATTTTTAAAGACATAATATCATTATGAATATGAATAAGATAAAACCTATACATAACAAACATTACCTACATAACAATTCATATAAAGGAAACGAATTAGTTAACACCTGAAATGATGATAATACTAAGATATTATTAAAAAAGCAATGTTAAACGATCATATATGATATCATATTAATGTATATGATTATTTTATAATTTAATAACAATTATTTTACCATTATACAGGAGGATAACATGCCATCTACCAACTAAAGGTACAAGGTAAGGGTTAATTTCACAATCTATTTATTTTCCGAGTTTTCTTTTACGTAAGTATCTATTGGTATATATTTATCATCCACATGAATGTTTATTAAAAATGTATTTAAAAAACGTTTTTACTATTTACTAGACTAAGGGTTAAATTCATTTATACCCTTATTTTACTTTTTTATAAAATGTTTTGAAAGGAATATTTTTGTCATTTTCCAAACAAGGTACTTTATGACCTTTTAGACATAATTAAGGTAAGAATGTTTTTTTAACTAATAAGGTGGGTGTTGATATTTTCTGCCATTATAACAATGTTGAAGCTTACCTTACAAGATTATAAGAATATTTAAAAAAAATATTTTATAATTATATTAATTTTAAATGATTTCAAAATAGAAAGAGATATTTCTCTAAAAAAGGTTTTTATTTCATCTATGTCAACATCCTTTGATGAATTTTAAGCTTATTTAAAATTGATTTATTATGAAAAAAAACATCCATATTGTATTGAAGTTTTTCTGATATGTTTGATTGTGGATATGTTATTTTAATACCATTCATGGTTTATGGATAAAGTATTGACATTTTGTATGAAGGTTTTAATACGAATGTTTATGTTATGTTTAAAAATTTTCATATGAGGAATGCATTGGACTTAGTAAGTGAGGGGTGAGACCGCTATAGCTCCTCGATGCATCGGTAGGTCTCATGAGACAAACTAGTGTCTTGGAAAAAGGCCTTGAAAAAATCTTGTTTGTATTCTTGGAACAAGGCCTTTACTATGTGGTTATGAAAGTTAACCATTATGCATTCCAACATTATGAATGTGGCTATTGATATTGCAAGTGATTATTCAACTAGTATGATATCCATGTGAATAAGTAAATGGAATTATTTTATTTTTTTTCTTTTCTATATTATGACAAAGTTCATGTTTAAAAGGCTTTTGTTTTAGTCTTATACATTGTCTTAAATGTTTATACTTATTTATGAATGTTTCTAATATATTATTACCCTTACTGAGGATCTAAGCTCACCCCTTTCTATGTTTTATTATTCCCAATAGCTCAACTAAATTCAAATATTGGGGAGGAATAGAATGAAATAACTGAGGTTGAGGAAAGGAATTTTCAAATAGAGGATGTACCTACTGTGAAAGAATATGTTGATGTGTTTCCAGAAAATTTACCTAAACATCCTCCAGAATGAGAAATTGAGTTTTCCATTGATTTATTTCTTAGTTCAAGGCATATATCTAAGACCCCTCATAGAATGGCCACTATGGAATTAGTGTAAATAATGAAACAACTAGAGTAATTGAGTAATAATATATTTATCCTCCCTAGTGTTTCTCTATGGGGAGCCCCTATCCTTTTTGTTAAGAAGAAAGATGGATCTATGAGGTTGTGCATTGACTAATGGGAGATCAATGTTATAACAACAATGACCAAGTATCCCCTACCTATCATTGATGATTTATTCATCCAACTTCATTGATCTCAATACATTTCAAGGATTGAACTTCGATCTGTATATCATCAGTTATGTTTGAAGAAGGAATACATTCCTAAAACAGCATTTCGAACTAGGTATGGGCATTATAAGTTTACAGTAATGCCTTTTGGATTGACTAATGCACCTATGTTTTCATGGATCTAATGAACAGAGTTTTCATGGAATATATTGATAAATTTGTAGTGGTATTTATTGATGATATCTTGGTATACTCCAAAAGAAAAAAAGATCATGAAAATCACTTGAGAATTATCCTAAAGACTCTTAGAATACTTGAATTATATAGGAAGTTTAGCAAGTGTGAATTCTGGCTTCAAGAGATTTCTTTTCCTGTCCATATCGTCTCTAGGGATGGAATCTTAGTTGATCCTTCTAAGACAAGAGCAATCCAAGAATGGACAGCAATGACAAGTATAACTAAGGTACACAGTTTTATTGGTTTAGCAGGTTATTATTGGCATTTCGTCCATAATTTTTCCCGATTGGCTAACCCATTAACCAAGCTCACACCTGAAGGGGTGAAATTTGTTTGGGAAAAATAATGTGAATAATGTCTTGCATAATTTAAGTGAATATTAGTCAATTCTACTATATTGAATATACCATTGGGGAATGATGGGATTGTTATTTATAGTGATGCTTCAAAGAAAGAATTTGGTTGTGTATTTATACAGAATGAAAGGGTTATTGCCTATGAATCCCAACAGCTAAAAATTCATGAGAAAAATTATACAACTCATGATCTTGAGTTAGCAGCTGTAATCATTACTTTAAAGATATGGAGACTTTATCTCTATGGTAAAATCTGTGAGATATATACTAATCACAAGATATTGAAGAATTTTTTTTCTCACATAAAAACCCAACATGAGGCAAAGGTGATGGCTTGAACTACTCAAGGATTATGATTTCATTATACACTACTACCCGGGGAAGGTAAATTAGGTGGAAGATGCTTTGATTAGAAAGGATCATGGAGTTTTGATCAAGATGTGAGTTGAAAATGATCCTATATACATGGATCTAGTAAAGATGGATATGGGAATAAACTTGGAAGGTGAAACATCAATACTTTTTCAAATGGTTTCCAAACCATCATGACAATAAATTATAAAGAATTCTCAAATTGGTAATGAAGAGTTTAAAAAGATGATTAAATCTGTGAATGATGGGAGATTGAGTGACTTTGTGTATGAATATGGAATTTTGAAATTTGGGAAGAGACTTTGTTTTCCTGATATACCTGATATAAAAATGGAGTTTTTGGATGATGCTCATAGTTCCAATTTCTCTATACACCTTGGCAGCACTAAGATGTATAGGGATTTGAAGGAACATTTTTGGTGGGACAACATGAAGTGGGAGATTATTGATTTTGTGTCAAGATGAATGGCTTGTAAACAAGTGAATGCTGGATGGAAATAGCCTGGAGGAGTCATGAAACCTCTTCCCATACCTGAGTGGAAATGGGATATTATTATGATGGACTTTGTCATTGGAAAATCAAAGACTCATAAAAATAACGATGCAATATGGGTCATTGTTGATCGTCTTACCAAGTAAGCACATTTTCTTGCTATAAGAGAAGATTTACCACTAGAAAAATGTGAAAGACTATATATTAATGAAGTTTTAAGACTTCATGGAGTACCCATATCGATTGTTTCTGATCGTGATCCATGTTTTACATCATGATTCTGGAAAAGTCTTCAAAAATCCCTGGATACAGAACTTCGTTTGAGCACTGCCTACCACCCCAAACTGATGGACAATCAGAACGGACTATTAAAACATTAGAAGGAATGTTGAGATCATGATCACTTGACTTTCGAGGTAAATGGGATCAATATTTTCCTCTGGTAGAATTTTACTATAACAATATCTTCCAATCAAGTATTCAGATTGCCCCATATGAACCGTTATACAGAAAGAGATGTCCCACAACAACCTGTTGGGATGATGTTGGTGAAAGGAAACTCGTAGTCCTAGAACTGGTGGAGTAAATGATGGAAAAGGTGAAGGTAATCCAAACCCACATCAAATTTTCTCAAAGTAGGTGGAAGAACTATGCCGATAATCGAAGGAAGTATTTGGAATTTCAGGTAGGAGATCATGTTTTCTTGAAGGTATCTCCATGGAAGGGTGTTATACATTTTGGTAAGAATAGTAAATTGATTCTCAGATTCATCGGACCTTTCAAAATTCTAGAACTAATTGGGGTTGTATCTTAGCATTTGGCAGTGTTGCGAAGTCTCTCCAAAGTCCATGATGTGTCCCACGTATCACTATTGAGAAAATAAATGCCTCAATCAACACATGTACTCACCTATGAGGAATTAGAACTGGAACATGATCTATCTTATTGTGAAGATCCTATCAAAGTTGTCGATACAAGAGAACAAGCGCTGTGAAACCAAATGAATCGTCTGGTAAAAGTTCTATGGAGAAACCATAATATGGAAGAGGCAATGTGGGAACCCGATAAACATATGATGAAGAACCACCCAAGTATTTTTATGCATTAATATTCTATAAATTTTTTGGATGAAATTATTTTAAGGATAGGATAATGTAACACACCATGCTTCCAAGGTACTCCTCTCTTTGAATAATACAATAGTTTGTGTTGTACGCAACTTCGAGTTCTAACACACAACAACCATTCAAAATATCTATTATGAATAGTAATACCCATTTTTTGAAATTTTATAAATTTTTTCTTTCAAAATGGACTTCTTTTTTGGATTTGGAACATCAAAATTAGGCTAGGGTGAATTATTGGTATTTTTCTGAAAACTTTTAATTTATTGATGAATAGTGATAAAAACATAGTTATAGTTTAAAATATAATTTTTATTCAAATAATTATTTATTTTATTTAAATTTATTTTAGGTCAAAATAGATACATAATACCTATATAAGTTCAATGTAATTCATTGGAGTCAGTTTATAATAATTTTAGATATACAATAATTTTATTGAACGTTTTAACGTCTTTTACCCAACTCCTAGGAGCATTTGCAAATTTACATAAAACATAATTTTACCACTTCTGTGAGTTGAATTTCAAAAATCCGAGAGACACGGTTGATGTCAGTAAGTAAAATATGGTTCAATAAGATGAAAATAAATTTTGGTGAATAGTAATTTTTTACTTATATTTACCACGGTTAAAAGTAAATAGGGTAATTAGGTATAAAATGGTATTATTATTACCCTAACACATGTCAAAATTCTATTGGATAAGTGTAATTCGAACAAAAAACCTTAGGAATAAAATATTATCGTTTAGGTCCACGTGGATTATATTAAGAAATTTATTATTATTTAATTCAATGAAGAGTTAAAAGTGTTAAATTCAATGTTTAATAACTAAACAATTTTTAATATAAAGTTCCACCTAAGATAAATTCAAATATAAATATTCATTATAAATCTAAATATATTTCCTACATAATGGTATTTTATTTATATTTTTTAGACATTATATAATGAAATTTACTTATGACACAATGAAGATGCAGTAATTACAGTATTAATAAAATATTAAAATAATTGATATATAGTAAATATAAAAATAAATGTTATTTGAGACTTTTTATGCATTAAAATAATTTTATAGGATAATATGACATTTTAGCATAGGTTAGATTAATTGTATTCGAATTAGTAATGATTTTATGAATTTAGAAAAAACAAAATACCAAATAGTGTCAAAATTGACATAAAAGAGTATTATAAACAAATATTATATTATTAATTGATATTATATTCCAAAAAATATAAGGGTTGGCCAAAAGACTTATGTAATTATAGGTGTATTATTAATTTTCACTTGGGGATCACTTGTAAGTATATAGTATGTTTATTAACCAAATAATATAAAAATACAAAGAGAAATGGTAAATGCCAAACTATTTAACTAAGAGTTAAATCTAAAAGATACGGTTAATATAGTAACCCAAACCAGTCTAAATCCTATTGGTTGAGTGGTTTTCGACCCATCCCCACCTTAGATTTTATGTAATTCATTTTGGCGCCATTAGAAACCGAAAATGATGTTATTATAAAATAATATTTCTAGCTTTTCCTAAGGTGCCTGTCACCCCTATTATAAAAGGGCACTAACCATTATATCTAATTCACACCTTCAAATCCATTTGGATCTTCCAACATCTACCCAAATACCATCTCAACTATCCTACCTTATTCCTAGAGGACTTCCTTTAGTCATAAAGCCAACCTAATGATCCCTTTTAATCAAATCAAAAGGAAGAACCCAAAGAAGAGGTAAAATATTTCATCACCTCTTTCAACTTCCTTTATTCTTCCACTTCTTATTTTTTGTTGTTTCCATTATCAAATAATAAATCCAGAATATTCTATTTACATTGATGTTATTATAAATATTTTACAACCATATTCATTATTCTATCCATCTTTTGAATGAAATGTCACCATACGTGTGTACGTATGTCTTACCATGTCCACGTCGTGGTGTAATTGTTATTCAAAAAATTATTATTGGAAAGGGTATAATAATGATGTGTAATTGATGTAAAGAATAAATATAACATGATAATGAATCTGTATATATGATATACCATCCAATTGTATATTATTTTAATATTTAAATAATGATATTGTCGCACGTGCGTACGTAGGTATTACTGTCTCCACAAACATGATGATATTCATTCTCCATCATAATCCATTCAAGACTAATTTTAATTAGATGATTAAAAATAACATTTAATGAATTAATATCATTTTGAATATTAATAAGATAGATACTATCCATAAAAAACATTACATACGTAACAAATCATATAACGGAAAACAAATCAGTTGACACCTGAAACGACGATAATACTAAGATATTATTAACAAAGAAATGTTAAAAGATCATATATGATATCATATTAATGTATATGATTCTTGTATAATTTAATAACAATTATTTCACCATTATAAAGGATTTTAACCTACCCTAAAACAAGGATAATTTCAAGGTAAGGGTTAATTTCACAATCTCTTTATTATCTGCGGTTGTTTTTACGGAAGTATCTACGGGGACATTTTTATCATCCACATCCATGTTTCTTAAAAGTGTATTTCAAAAAAAATTTACAATTTACTGGACCAAGGTTTAAAGTCATTTATACCCCTATTTTACATTTTTATAAAATGGTTTGAAACAAATCTTTCGATCATTTTTCAAAAAAGGTACTTCGTGACCTTTTCAACAAAATTAAGGTAAGAATGTTTTTTTTAACTTATAAGGCGGGTGTGGCTATATTCTGCCATTATAACAATGTCAAATATTCCCTTATAAGATTTTACGAATATTTTCAAAATAAATGTTTTCCTTTATAATTATATTACTTTTAAATGATTCCAAAATAGAAATATATATTTCCCTAATAAAGGTTTTGATTTCATCTATGTCAACATCCTTTGATGGATTTTAAGCTTATTTAAATTTTATTTATTATGATACAAAACTTTAATATTTTATTGAAGGTTTTGTGATTTTTTTGACTGTAGATGTGTTATTTTTATCCCATTCATGGTTTATGTATAAATTATTGACATTTCGTATGCAAGTTTTAATACGAATGTTTATGATATGTTTAAACCTTTTCATATGAGGAATGAATTGGACTTAGTAAGTGATGGGTGGAGCCCTCTAGAGCTACTCGATTAATCGATAGGTCTCATGAGACAAACTATTGTCTGGGCACAAGGTTGTGACAAAATCTTATTAGTATTCCTGGCACAAGTCCTTGACTATATGGTTATGAAAGTCTCTTATTATGCATTCCATCATTATAAAAGAGGCTATTGATATTTCATTTGATTATTCGACTAGTAGAATATAAGTAAATGGAATTATTTGATTTTTATCCTTTCTATATTATGCTGATGTTCATGTTTAAAAGTCTTTTTTAGTCTTATACATTGCCTTAAATGTTTATGCTTATTTATGAAAGTTTCCAAAATAATGTTATCCTTACTTAGCATCCGAGCTCACCCCTTTTTATGTTTAATTTTTTCTAGGATGTGAATAAGTATATTACGACTGACCTGCAGGGATAGTCTACGAGATCTCAGTGTTGTCTATGGAAACAATTTTTTGTAGTTTTCCATTTTATGATGAAATCTAAACCCTATGAATGTATCTAGTACTTCCAAGGCTACTAAACTAATCGGTCTATCAAGATTTTATCTTTTCTGATAATGCCGATGATACATAATAATGCACTGACTCTGGGCTTCTAGGGTTAGGGCGTTACAATACACAATACACCACATTTAATAAATAATTGGCGAATAATGGAAATGTCACGGAATAAAAAGTGATATAAGAAACCCCTTACTTTGTACATTTCCATGGTCTATGGTAAGTTAACCTGCTATGTAATGGTGAAATAATTGTTATTAAATTATACAATAATCATAAACATTAATATTATATCATATATGATCTTTAAATATTGCATTATTTATAATGTTTTAGTATTATCGTCGTTTTGGGTGTTAACTGATTCGGTTTACATTATATTATTTGTTTTTAAAGTAGTGTTTGTTATAAATATTATGTAGATTATTCATATTAATAAGGTTATTAAGTCTTTAAAAATTATTTTTAATCATCTAATAAAAATTAGTCTGGAATGGATTACGATGGAGAATGAATCTCATCGTGTTCGTGGAGTCGGTAATCTGTACGTACGCACAATCGACAATATCATTTTTTGATATTAAAATAATACATAATTGGATTATATATCTTATATACAGAATCATTATCTTGTTATATTTATTATTTACATCAATTACACATCATTATTATACTCATCCAAATAATAATGTATTCAGTAACAATTACACCACAACGTGGAGAGGGTAAGCCATACATACAAATGTATGGTGACATGTCATTCAAAGGATGGATAGAATAATGAATATGGTTGTACCATATTTATAATAACGTCATTGTATATAGAAGATACTGCATTTGTTATTTTAGAATGGAAACAACAAAGAAATAGGATGAGGAAGAAGAGAGGAACTTAAAAGTGATGATGAAATATTTACCTCTTCTTCGGGTTCTTCTTATCGATTTGATCAAAAGGGATCCCTAGGTTGGTTTCATGACTAAAGTAAGGCCTCTAGGATTAAGGGAGGATAGTGGAGTGGGTATTTTGGTAGATTTTGGCCCAGAAAAAAGGCTTTGATGTTGTGAATTTGAGGGAAAGGTGAGTTCCTTTTTATAAGAGGGGTGAGGGCATGTTAGGAAAAGCTAGAAATATTATTTTATAATAAAATAATTTTTGATTTATAGTGGATAAAAAATTAATTATTTAAATTATAAGGTGGGCATGGGTAAAAAAACTCAATAAATAGTTTTTTACTTGTTTGTGTCACTGTATTAACCATATATTTTAGATTTAACTCTTAGTTAAATAGTTTGACATTTACCATATCTCTTTTTATTTTTATATTATATAGTTAATAAACATACTATATTATTACTAGAGAACCTCAAGTGGTTAATTAATGATTAAAAAGTAATTATATACATCTTTTGGATGAACATTATTTTTTTATAAATATAATATCAATTAATAATATAATATTTGTTTTAAAATCTCTTTTATGTCAATTTCGAACCTATTTGGTATTTTGTTGATTGATAAATTCATAACAACATTATTATTTCGAAAAAATTCATCTATCCAACCCTAACATTTCATATTAACCTATAAAATTAGTGTAATTCATAAAAATTCTCAAATTACATTTATTTGGATATTTATAATATATAATATTTTAATATTTCATAAATTAGGAAATTACTGCATCGTCATTGTGTCATAAATAAATTACATTATTTAATGTCTAAAAAATATATCTAAAATACCATTATTTAGGAAATATTTTTATATTTTAATTAATATTTATAATATAATTTATCTTATGCATAACCCCATATTAAAAATGGTTTAGTTATTATGCTTTGAATTTAGTACTTTTAACTCTTCTTTGAATTAAATAATAATAAGTGTCCTAATCAAATACAAGTGGACCAAAAGGATCATATTTATTCCTACGTTGTTTTAGGTCAATTTACACTTATCCAATATAATTAGGACATTTTTTAGGGTACTAATAATACCATTTTACCATAATTACCCTATTTATTTAACAATGGTAAATAAAAGTCAGAAGTTACTATTCGTCAAAAAATATTTTTATCATATTGAACCAAATTTTACATACTGATATCAACTGTTTCTCTCTGATTTTGAAATTCAATTCATAGAAGCTATAAAATTAAGTTTTATTCAAAATTTAAAATACTCCTAGGAGGTGGGTAAAAACGGTTAAAAAGTTCAATAAAATTATTATATATCTAAAATTATTATAAATTGACTCCAATGAATTACATTTAAATTATATAGGTATTATGTATCTATTTTGACCTAAAATAAATTTTAAAAAAAATAAATAATTACTTAAATAAAAATTCAGGTTTAAACTGTAACTCAGTGTTTTTCACTATTCATCAAAAATTAAATGTTTTCAAAAAAATACCAAAAATTCACCCTATGCTAATTTCAATATATTGAATCCAAAAATGAAGTCTATTTTGAATGATAAAATTTATAAAATTGAAAAAGTGGGTATTACTATTCATAACGGCTAGTTTGATTGGTCACGGTGTGTTAGAATCTCAATGTTGCGTACAATCCAAGCTATTACATTATTCAAAGGGAAATATACTGTGGAAGCTTGGGGTGTTATAATGCCCCGACCCCAGAAGCCTAGATTCTGTGCATTATTACGTATCATTGGCATGATCTCAAAAGATCAATTCTCAAAAGACCAATTAGTTTAGTAGCCTTAGAAGTACTAGATACATTCATAAGGTTTACATTACATAATAAAATAGAAAACTATAACAACATTGTTTCCATAGAAAACACTAAGATCCCATAGACTATCCTTGTTGGTCAGTCATAATATACTTCTTTGCAACCTAGAAAAAATAAAACATAGAAACGGGTGAGCTTAGATGCTCAATAAAGATAACAATATAGTATAAACAATCATAAATAAGAATAATCATTTAAGGCAGTGTATAAGACTAAAACAAAAGCCTTTCAAACTTTCACTTCAGCATAATATGGAGAAGATAAAATCAAATAATTCCATTTACTTAATCAAATAGAAATTCTATTAGTCTAATAATCCCATGAAATATCAATAGCCACTTTCATAATGATGGAATGCATAATGTCAGACTATCATAACCACATAGTCAAGGCCTGCTGCTAGGACTACAAATAAGATATTTTCAAAGCCTTATGCCAAGACACTAGTTTGTCTCATGAAACCTACTGGTGCATCGAGGAGCTATAGAGGGCTCCACCTATCACTTACTATGTCTAATGAATTCCTCATATGAAAAGTTTGAAACATAATCTGAACATTCGTATTAAAACTAGCATATGAAATGTCAATATTTTAACCACAAACCATGAATGGTATAAAAATAGCACATCCACAGTCAAACATAACTCATTCAAAAAAATATAGAATATTTTATTATAATAGATCACCCTCAATAGATAATAATGAATGATATTGACATAGATTCAAATAATCATAAAAACTATTTGAGAGAAATATCCCCCTTTTTCTTGAAAACATTTATAAGTCTCACTATTTTTCAAGAAGCCGTTTTAAATAGATTTTTGAATCAAAGTATCCTATACCACATTGAAAATTTTAAAAATAACTTTAATTTTAAAACATAAATGTTTATATAAATAAATCCTTAAAACCATTTTTAATACATGGACATTAATGAGAAATATTTAGAATAATAATTCTTTAAAACATTTTAAAATGAATTGGACGTTTAACTCAATAAATGGAGATTAAGTTAAAATTACTCTTATCAAGTTCATATCGATGAATTGAGAATTTATCAATGGATTGATTATGTGTATAAACATTATATCCACAGAAAGGGGAGTGTAAATTACCACAAAAATAATAAATAGTGATTCCACACATAATCATGGAGTAAAATAATCAATGTAGTATGCGTAAAGCCGAATGAGTGGAAATTGAAATTTAAAATTCCCTTACAGATTTGGTATATTTCAAAACATACATCCCTTGAAAGATGGATCATAAAATGAAGATGTAATTACTCAAAAATTAAAGTATATTACCCAAATAATATAATCATTGGGCAGTACATACACCACACAAAAGGAAATAGTGGCATTATGGCATGAATCTCAAAGAAATAGGAAGTGAGATGAAAACCCATAATTCATTGTTATCAATCGAGTCGTATGTCCAAAAGTTAATAAAAACCAAATATATCATAGAATACCATGAATATAATTATAATCAGGATAATATATATATCAAATGATAGTACACAGTACACCGCATTTAATAAATAAGTGGCAAACAATAAAAATCTCATGGAATGAAAAGTGACATTAGAAACCCCTTAAATTGAACATTTCCATGGTCGAGGGTAGGTTAACCTCTGGAATAATGGTGAAATAATTTTTATTAAATTATAAAATAATCATATGCATTAATATGATCTCATATATGATCTTTTAATATTTCTTTGTTAATAATATTTTAGTATTATTATCTTTTCGGGTGTTAACTGATTCGTTTTCCTTTATATTATTTGTTTCCTAAGTAGTGTTTGTTATGAAAAGGATATTTATTATTTATATTAAGAATGGTATTATGTGTTTAAACATTATTTTTAATAATCTAATGAAAATTAGTCTTGAATGGATTATGATGGGGAATGAATCTCATCGTGTTCGTGGAGACAGTAATCTGTAAGTACATATGAGTGACAATATCATTATTTTGGTATTAAAATAATATATAATTGGATGTTATATCATATATAAAGAATCATTATCATGTTATATTCATTATTTAAATCAATTACACATTATTATTATACCCATACAAATAATAATGTATTGAATAACAACTACACCACAACAAGGAGACGGTAAGCCATATGTACACATGTATGGTGAAATGTCCTTCAAAAGATGGATAGAATAATGAATTTGGTTATACCATATTTATAATAAAATCACAATATATAGAATATACTTGAGTAATTATTATAGAATGGAATCAACCAAGAAATAGGAAGTGGAAGAAGAAAGGAACTTGAAAGAGGTGAGGAAATATTTACCTCTTCTTCAGGTACTTCCTTTTGATTTGATCAAAAGGTATCCTTAGGATGCATTTCTGACTAGAGGAAGGACTTTAGGTTTAAGGGATGAAAATTTAGAGCATATTTGGGTAGTTTTTTTCCGTGAAAAAAGGCTTTTATGGTGTGAATTTGAGGGAAGGGGGAGTGCCCTTTTATAAAAGGGGTGAGGGGCACCTTAGGAAAAGCTAGAAATATTATTGTATAATAAAATAATTTTCGTTTTCTATTGGCTTAAAAATGAATTATTTAAAGGCTAAGGTTTGGATGGGTCTACAATCACACAACTAATAGGTTTTATAAAGGTTTGGGTAACTATATTTACCTTATATTTTAGATTTAACTCTTAGTTAAATAGTTTGACATTTACCATGTCTCTTTGTATTTTTATATTATAAGGTTAATAAACTTACTATACACATCCAATCAAACCCTAGGTGGTTTATTAATGATAAAAATATAATTTTATAAGTATTTTAGTTGAACCATATATTTTTAGGAATATAATATCAATTAATAATAAAATATTTGTTTTAAAAACTCTTTTATGACAATTTTGACAGTATCTGGAATTTTCTTTTTTCGAAATTAATAACAGAATTATTACTTCGAAAAAAATTTATCTAACCAACCATAACATGTAATATTAACCTATTAAATTTGTGGAATTCCTAAAAAGTCTCAAATTACACTTATTTGGATATTTATAATATCAAATATTTTAATATTTCATTAATTAGGTAATTACTGCATCATCATTGTGTCAGAAATAAATGAAATTATTTAATGTCTAAAAATATAAATAATGTACCATTATGTAGGAAATATTATTATATTTCTAATTAATATTTATAATCGAATTTATCTTATGTATAACCCTATTTTAAAAATTGTTTAGTCATTAAGCTTTGAATTTAACACATTTAACTCTTCTTTGAATTAAATAATAATAAATGTCCCAATCTAATCCATGTGGACCTAAATGATCACATTTTATTACTATCGTTATTTTTGGTTGAATTACAATAATCCAATATTTTTAGGACATGTGTTAGGGTAATATTAAAATCATTTTTACCCTTAATTTCGCTATTAACTTTTAACCGTGGTAAATAAAAGTCAAAAGTTACTATTCACCAAAAATTATTTTAATCTTATTGAACAAAATTTTACTAAAGGATATGAAACCTGTCTCTTGGATTTTTGAAATTAAATTCAAATAAGTGGTAAAAATTAGTTTAATTCAAATTTGCAAATGCTCCTATGAGGTGGGTAAAAGAAAGTTAAAAAAGTTCAATAAAATATTTATATATAAAAAATTATAATAAATTGTCTCCAATGAATTACATCTAACTTATATAGGTATTATGTGTCTATTTTGACCTAAAATAAATTTAAATAAAATAAATATTTATTTAAATAACAATTCAGTAATTAACTATAACTTAGTGTTTTTCACTATTCATCAAAAATTGAATGTTTTTAGAAAAATACCAAAAATTCACCCTAAGATAATTTGGATAGTTTGATTCAAAAAATGAAGTCCATTTTGAATGATAAAATTTATAAAATTTAAAAAAGTGGGTATTAATATTCAAAACGGCATGTTTGATTTGTCGCGGTGTGTTAGAATCTCAAAGTTGTGTACAATGCAAGCTATTACATTATTCAAAGGGAAACATACTTTGGAAACTTGGAGTGTTACATTACTCCCCCCATTTGGAAATTGGGTCCTTGCAATTTTTAAAATTGGGATTGGGAATATAATTTAAAGTCCCACATTGGAAAAAGATTCAATAAAACTATCACTTTAAAAGAAAGAAAGAGAAGTACAAAGGTCATCCGAGAAAACCCATAATGGGACTCCATGTAGGACAAAATGGACATGGAAGATAAACTAAGAGTCATGTTTTGATATAGAGGGATAGAAAAAATGACCAGGATAAAGTAAACAACAAGAAAACCAAAAACTTGTGATGGGACAAATGGTCATTAGTTTCCCAGTAGGAAAAGTAAACAGACAACATTTTTTTTGTTTTAAGTTAAATTTCATAAAGATGAGGAATTTATTTATGATACTGAATAAGAACATATATAGATGTACTTAATTTTTAAGTAGTGTTTCATTATTTAATAAATTTTTACCATAAACTAATTTTTTTAAATGATGAGTATTCAAGATGACTTTGTCACACCGAAAGAGCTAGAATCAACTTCTAGGGAATCACATGATCCATAAAAGATAAACTATATATTTACCTGGTCTTTAGAGATTAATCAAAACCAAAATGGTTAGTACAAGATCAGAGGATCCCCCAAATGGATATTCCTTTAGAGAAAGAAACACTAATATTAGATTCTAAAATTAAACCAACAATACCCCAATGTTAAATAAATACATTTCAATAAACAGTTTCCCTTAAAATCCTTCAATATAATCCAAACTAATATTGAAACCCAAACATAGAAGAATTTGGTTATGTAGTCTTCTACATTAAATTGTACCTCCAAATAAAATCTACTACTCTTAAAGTCACATATGTAAAATTAATTTACCTAATCACATATTATCTATTATTGGTTAGTCATTTACATAAATAACTAAAATCACTATAAATCCACAATAAAAACATAGATAAAAATCTACCATTTCTCCTCATATGAAATCCCATAGTATTCTATTTTCCTTCAGCATATACTGTTCCCAATAGAGTGAACGTCTTCTAAAATAACATTTATCACTTAATCACCAAATCATTTTCCTTTACTAAGGATATTAATTTGATAATACATAATATTCCAAATCCACTAATTATTGATCAATAAAATCCTTTAACTAAAAATAATTAGTCACACTAACCAGGGACTTCACGTAGCCCAGTGGTAGGCAATAAATCCCAATCATACTCTGGTTGTGGGTTCAATTCCCACTTTTTTGTTTGATGAAATGTGTTTTCACACTATCTATGCGTTGTCCTTTTTCAAAAACTATATTTTATAACATTACCAAAATGAGATAAATTCCTCAAAATAACTATGACATTATTTAACCACAAATGTTATCTCATACCTTTCATTTTCATCCAAAATAATAATAAATTAAAATTTCGTCAAACCAATTGATCATATAAAACAAAATGGTTATTTCTAATTATATCACAAGATAAAAGATAATTTTTTATCAAACATCATTATTATACCCATACAAATAATAATGTACTGAATAATAATTACACTACGACAAGGAGATAGTAAGCCGTATGACCGCACGTATGGTGACATGTCATTAAAAGGATAGATAGAATAATTAATATGGTTATACCATATTTATAATAACATAACAGTATATAGGAGATACTGGAGTTATTATTTTAGAATGGAAACCACAAAGAAAGAGGAAGTGGAAGAAGAAAGGAACTTGAAAGAGGTGATGAAATATTTTACATCTTCATCGGGTTCATCCTTTTGATTTGATCAAAAGGGCTTCATATGTAAGCTTTATGACTAATGGAAGGACTCTAGGATGAAGGGAGGAAAGTTGATAGGGAATTTGGGTAGAGGTTGGTTAAGCCAAATGGCTTTGAAGGTGTGAATCAGATAGAAGGGGGACTGCCCTTTTATAAGAGGGGAAAGGGGCACCTTAGGAAAAGCTAGAAATATTATTTTATAATAAAATAATTTTCGGTTTATAATGGCTCCAAATTGAATTATTTAAAGTATTAGTTGGGGATGTGTTTAAAACCACTCAACCAATCTGTTTTAGACAGGTTTCGGTCACTATATTAACATTATCTTTTAAATCAAACTCTTAGTTAAATAGTTTGACATTTACCATGTCACACTGTATTTTTATATTATA
Organism: Viscum album; assembly: GCA_963277665.1. NCBI lineage: Eukaryota > Viridiplantae > Streptophyta > Magnoliopsida > Santalales > Viscaceae > Viscum > Viscum album. Next base: position 2,085,918,687 of record OY728122.1, on the reverse strand, counting down.
TAGTTAATAAACATACTATATACTTCCAAGCCAACCTAAAGTGGTTCATTAATGATATAATTATCATTAAATAAGTCTTTTGGCCGAACAATAGATTTTTAGGAATAGAAAATCAATTAATAATATAATATTTGTTTTAAAAACTCTTCTATGTCAATTTTGACACTATTAGGTATTTTGTTTTTTCTAAATGCATAACAACATTATTTATTCAAAAATAAAATTCATCTAGCCAACCCTAATATGTCATATTAACCTACAAAATTAGTGGAATTCATAAAGAGTCTCAAATTACATTTATTTTGAAATTAATAATATCAATTTTTTTAATCTTTAATTAATATGATAATTACTGCATCATCATTGTGTCATAAATAAATTAAATTATTTAATTTCTAAATAATATAAATAAAATACCATTATATAGGAAATCACTTTATATTCCTAATCAATATTTATAGTTGAATTTATTTTATGTGTAACCCTATATTAAAAATATTTTAGTTATTAAACTTTGAATTTAACACTTTAAACTCTTCTTTGAATTAAATAATAATAAATGTCCTAATCTAATCCAAGTGGACCTAAAGGATCATATTTTATTCCTAAGGATTTTTTGTCTAATTACACTTATCCAATATAATTAAGACACATGTTAGGGTAATATTAATATCATTTTTACCCTTAATTATCGTATTTACTTTTAACTCTAGTAAATAAAAGTAAAAAGTTACTATTCACCAAAAATTATTTTCATCTTATTGAACCACATTTTACTTACTAATATAAACCGTGTTTCTCATATTTTTTAATGTAAAACAATAGAAGTGGTAAAATTAAGTTTTATGTAAATTTAAAAATGCTCCTAGGAGGTGGGTAAAACATGGTAAAAAGTTCAATTAAATATTTATATATCTAAAATTATTATAAACCGAATCCAATGAATCACATTAAACATATACTGGTATTATATATCTATTTTGACCAAAAATAAATTTAAATAAAATAATTAATTATTTAAAAAAAAATTTTGTTTTAAACTATGACTTAGTGTTTTTCAGTATTCATCAAAAATTGAATGTTTTCGGAAAAATACAAAAAATTCACCCTAATCTAATTTCATAATTCCGAATCCAATAATGAAGTCAATTTTGAAAGTTAAAATTTTTAAATTTTTAAAAAGTGGGTATTACTATTCATAACAGATAGTTTGATTGGTTGTGGTGTGTTAGAACTCGAAGTTTCATACAACACACACTATTGTATTATTCAAAGAGAAGCATACCATGGAAGCTTAGGGTGTTACATACTCCCCTCATTAAAATAATTTTGTTCTCAAAATTTCTAGAATATTACTGCATAAAAAGACGAGGGTGGTTCTTCATCATAAGTTCTTAGGGCTCCAACGTTGCCTCTTCCATCTTATCGTTACTCCATACAAATTTTACCAGACGAGTCGTCTGGTTTCTCAACACATTATCTCTTGTATCAAGAACCTTGACATGATCTTGAAAATAAGACAGATTGGGTTCCAGTTCTAATTCCTCATAGGTAAGTACATGCATTGGGTCCGGCATGTATTTTCTCGACAATGATACGTGGAACACATCAAGAACATTGGAGAGACATAGCGACATTGCCAAAAGGTAAGCTAAAACCCCAATTCATTTTATAATTTAGAAAGGTCAAATTTACCTCGGACTCAATTTACCCTTCTTACTAAAACGTATAACACCCTTCTATAGAGATAAATTCACGAAAACATGATCTCCTACCTGAAATTCCAAATCCATCATTTGGTTATCATCATAGCTCTTATGCTTACTTTGAGCTGCTTTGATGTGGTTTTGGATTACCTTCACCTTTTCCATTATTTCATCCACTAGTTCTGGGCCTACGATTTTTCGTTCTCCAACATCATCCCAATAGGTTGGTGTGTGAAATCTCTTTCCATATAACGCTTCATATGGTTCCATCTAAATACTTGAATGGAATCTATTGTTATAGTAAAACTATACAGAGGTAAATATTGATCCCATATACATTGAAAGTCATGTGAGCATGATCTCAACATGTCTTCTATGATTTGAATAGTCCATTCTGATTATCCATCAGTTTGGGGGTGGTAGGTAGCACTCAAATGATGTTCAGTATCTAGGGATTTCTAAATACTTCTCCATAATCTTGATGTAAAACGTGGATCACGATAAGAAATAATCGAAAGGGGTACTCCATGAAGTCTTAAAAATTCATTAACATATACTCTTTCCAATCGTTCAAGTGGTAAATCTTCTCTTAGAGCAAGAAAATGTTCTGAATTAGTAATACAATCATTAAGGACCCATATTACATCGTTCTTTCTAGAAGTTTTTGGTAGTCCCATGATAAAATCCATCATAATAATATCCCATTTCTATTAAGGTATGTGAAGATGTTTCATGACTTCTACAGGCTATTGCCTTCCAGCATTCATGTGTTGACAAACTATACATCTTGACAAAAAATCAGAAATATCTCTCTTCATGTTGTCCCCCCAAAAATGTTCCTTCAAATATCAATACATCTTAGTGCTACTAGAGTATATAGAAAAATTGGAATTATGAGCATCATCAAACAATTAACATTTTATATCGGGTATATTGAGAATAAAAATTCTCTTCCCAAATTTCAAAATTCCATCTTCATACACATAGTCACTCAATCTCTCATCATTCACAACATTAATCTTCTTTTGAAACTCTTCATCATCGTTCTGAGAACTCTTTATCATTTATTGTAAAGATTATTTGGCATTCATTTGAAAAAGAATTGATTTTCACCTTCCAGGGTGATTCCCATATCTATCTTTACTAGATCCATGTATATAAAATCATTTTCAACTATCATCTTGTTCAAAACTCCATTATCCTTTCTACTCAAAGCATCTACCACCTTATTTGCCTTCCCCGAGTGGTAGTGTATAGTGAAATCATAATCCCTGAGTAGTTCAAGCCATCACCTTTGCGTCATGTTGATTTCTTTCGGTGAAAAAATATACTTCAAGCTCTTGTGATTGGTATATATTGCACATTTTTTCACCATAGAGATAATGTATCCATATCTTCAAAGCAAAGATTACAGCTGCTAACTCAAGATCTTGAGTTGGATTGTTTTCTTCGTGAATTTTTAGCTGTCATGATCATAGGAAAAAACCCTATCATTCTGCATAAGGACACAACCAAGTCCCTTCTATGAATCATCCCTATAAATAAAAAAACCCATTATTCCCTGATGGTAGAGTCAAGATAGGAGCATTGACTAATATTTTCTTCATTTCTTCAAAAACATTCTACACACTCTTTTGTCCAATCAAATTTAACCAGTTTACGTGTGAGATTGGTTAATGGGTTATCCAATCGGGAAAAATTCTAGATGAAACACCGATAATAAACTACTAAACCAATAAAACTGCGTACCTCAGTTATAATTATCGGTGTTGGCCATTCTTTTATTGCCTTGGTCTTTTAAGAACCAATAGATATTCCATCCATAGAGACAATATAGCCATGAAAGGAAATCTCTTGAAGCCAAAATTCACACTTGCTAAAATTCCAATATAATTCATTTCTTATAGGAGTCTTTAGGATAATGCGCAAGTGATTTTCATGATCTTCAAAGATTTTGGAGTATACCAAGATATCATCAACAAATACCACTACAAAGTCATCATGATATTCCTTGGAAACCCTATTCATTGGATCCATGAAGACAGAGGGTGCATTAGTCAATCCAAAAGGCATTACTGTAAACTCGTAATGACCATACATAGTTCGAAATGCTGTCTTCATAATTTCTTCCTTCTTCATGAACAACTGATGATATCCAGATCAAAGGTCAATCTTTGAAATGTATTGATATCCATGAAACTGGTCGAATAAATCATCAATGCGAGGTAGGGGATACTTGTTCTTTGTTGTTATGGAATAAATATCACTATAGTCAATGCACAACCTCATAGATCCATATTTCTTCTTAACAAAAAGAACAGAGGCCCTCCACAGAGAAACACTAGGGAGAATAAATCCCTTATTACCCAATTCCTCGAGTTGTTTCTTTAGTTACACTAATTCCGCAGTGTCCATTTTATAATGGGACTTCGATATGGTCTTTGATCCATGAATTAAATAAATGGAAAACTCAATTTCTCATTCTGGAGGATGTCCAGGTAAACATTCTAGAAACACATCAACATATTCTTTAACAGTAGGTACATCCTCTATTTGAACATTCCTTTCCTTACCCACGATTTTTTCATTCTCCCCCCCCCCAATAATTGAATTTAGTTGAGCTATTGGGGGTGGATCTAGATAAGAGTTAGGTTGTGACGATTCTGATCTAAAGATAAGATGTTATTTATCATCATCAGCAAAAATAGTAACCTCGTTCTTCTTACAATAAATTTTCACATCATGGTATGAAAGCAAATCCATAACAAGAATTATATCAAATTAAATCATGGTTATGATGATGGGATCACCAGATAACGAACATTTATGTGCTCTAATGTGGAAAAATTCACAAAATATTGTTGCAATGATACTTCAATTAGGAGTTTTTACTGACAACTCCCATGTTAAATCAAATTGGAAGTATCTAATTTTCATAGAAAACTGGGAAGATATGAAACAATGTGAAAATCCATAATCAAATAAAGCATTTGCTAAACTTGAGGAAACCGTTAAATTACATGCCACCATGTCTTTTGGTGCTTCAACCTTAGTAGTACTTATAACATAAGCTTGGCCTTGATCCCTTGGCTATTTCTGAGATATGTTCCTCTGACGCTTAGGAAATTCATTCATATAATGCCCCCTTTCTCTAAAATTGCAGCATTCAACATCAACAGCCTCTTTCGTCCCCTTTTAATCATGAGCTTGGTGGCCTTTTTCACCATACTTGTAACAGACTCCCATTCCCTTCAGGAAAGTACCAGGTTGTTTCTTCCCACATTTACTACAGGATGGATTTTCAAATTTTCTCTTATTCCCCTTATTTTCATTTTCAGAGTGTTCAATAGATCTCTTCTTCTCTTGCTTTGCGTTAAAGTCGTAAGACATAGAGAATTCTTTTTCTGTCTTGATAGCACATGAGACAATATATTCATACGAAGAGAAGGATTGTGAGACTAATGCTCGATGGAGAAATAGATTTAACCCATCAAATAAATGACCAATCTTACTTCTTGGGTTACATATATAATCTACTTCATGCCTCGCTAACCTTGTAATGTTATCCTCATAGAAACATTATCATCCTCTTTTTACCTCAGACTCAGAAATTTTCTTTCCATATCTGCTCGACTGTCAGGAGGAAAGTATTTTTCTCTGAAAAAATCTTTAAAATCCCTCCATTGCATATTTGATACTTCATCATCTTCCTTTGTGTTTTGAATCAATGACCACCGTTGATCAGCATCTCTAGTGAGGCGGTAAACTTCCATGACATCTTTTTCCCTTTCACTACACCCCATGGAATGGAATATTTTCTCTAAGGAATTTATCCATTGCTCAGCTACAAATGGATTTGTAATCCAATTGAATGTTGGTGGTTGTTTCCTCATGAAGCGATCTAACATTGATACTCTAGGCTGTGGAACAGTGTGCTCTATATGGGTAAGGTTATTATTTAAAACCAGTTTGAGTTGTCCCAGTACGGTGATAAGCTGATCAGCAACAGTTGAATCACCAGCTCCACTATAATTATCAAGATATTATTTTTTATCAAGACCCTTGACAGACTCTTCGTAATAATACAGATCGGGTTCGAGTTGTAATTTCTCATAGGTAAGTACATATGTTGGGTCAATCATGTATTTTCTAAATAGTGATACATGGAACACATCATGGACTTTGGTGAGAATTAGCTTCATTTCCAAATGGTAAGCTACAACCCCAATTCGTTCTAGAATGTCAAAAGGTCCGATGTAGTTGGGACACAATTTACCCTTCTTACTGAAACATATAACACCCTTCCACAGAGATACCTTTAAGAAAAAATGATCTTCTACCTGAAATTACTAATCCTTCCTTCATTTATCGGCATAGCTCTTTTTCCTACATTAATCTTCTTTGATGTGGATTGGATTACCTTCACCTTTCCATCATTTCCTCCACCAGTTTTGGGCCTATGAGTTTTCATTCACCAACATCATCCCAACAGGTTGGTGTGCGATATTTATTTCCGAATAATGCTTCATATGGTGCCATCTGAATAAATGAATGGAATCTATTGTTAAAGGAAAATTCTACCAGAGGTAAATATTGATCCCATATACATTGAAAGCCAGGTGAGCATGATGTCAACATGTATTCTAAGGTTTGAATAGTCCATTCTGATTATCCATCAGTTTAGGGGTGGTAGGTAGTGCTCAAACGAAGTTCAATGTCTAGGGATTTCTGAAGACTTTTCCAGAATCTACTTGTAAAATGTGGATCAAGATAAGAAATAATCGATAGGGGTACTCCATGAATTCTTAAAAATTCATTAATATATAGTCTTTCTAGTCGTGCAAGTGGTAAATATTTTATTATAGCACAAAAATGTGCTTACTTGGTAAGACAATCAACAATGACCCATATTGCATCGTTCTTTTTAGGAGTCTTTGGTAGTCCCGTGAAAAAGTCCATCATAATATTTTTACATTTCCACTCAGGTATGCGAAGAGGTTTCATGACTCCTCCAGGATGTTTCCTTCTAACATTTACTTGTTTACAAACCATACATCTTGACAAAAAATCATCAATCTCCCTCTTGATTTTGTCCCACTAAAAATGTTCCTTCAAATCTCTATACATCATAGTGCTACCAGTGTGTATAGAGAAATTGTACTATGAGCATCATCCAACAATTCCCTTTTTAGATCTGGTATATCAAGAACACAAATTCTTTACCCAAATTTGAAAATTCCATCTTCATACACAAATTCACTCAATCTCCCATCATTCTCAGCTTTAATCTTCTTTTGAAACTCTTCAACACTGGTTTTAGAACTCTTTATCCTTTCTAGTAAAGATGGTTTGGAAACCATTTGAAAAAAGTATTGATGTTTCACCTTCTATGGTTATTCCCATATCATTCTTTATGAGATCCATGTATATAGGATCATTTTCAACTCTCATCTTCTTAAAAACACCATGGTCCTTTCTACTCAAAGCATATGCCACCATATTTTCCTTCCTCATGTGGAAGTGTATAGTGCAATCATAATCCTTGAGTAGTTAAAGACATCAAATTTTCCTCAGGTTGAGTTCTTTCTATGATAAAATATACTTCAAACTCTTGTGATCAGTATATATCTCACATTTTCACCATATAGATAATGTCTCTGTATCTTCAAAGAAGTGATTACAGCTTCTAACTCAATATCATGAGTAGGATAGTTTTCCTCATGAATTTTTAGTTGTCTTCATGCATAATCAATAACCCTATCATTCTGTATAAGGATATAGCCAAGTCCATTTTTTGGAGAAACACTATAAATAACAAACCCATCATTCCCTGATGGTAGAGTCAATATAGGAGAATTGACTAATATTCTCTTCAATTATTCAAAACATTCTTATCATTATTTTGTCCAAACAAATTTCACCCCTTTATGCATGAGCTTGGTTAATGGGTTAGCCAATCGGGCAATATTCATGGACGAATCGCTGATAATAACATGCTAAACCAATAAAAATGCATACCTCTGTTATTCTTGTCGATGCTGTACATTATTGGATTGGTCTTGTCTAAGAAGGATAAATGGATATTTTATCCTTATAAATGATATGACCAAGAAAAGAAACTCCTTGACCCCAGAAGACCAAAGTCGGTGCATTATTACGTATAATTGGCATGATCACAAAAGATCAAATCTCGAATGACCGATGAGTTTAGTAGATTTGGAAGTACTAGATACATTCATAAGGTTTAAATTAAATCATAAAATAGAAAACTATAACCACAATGTTTCCATATACAACACTGATATCCCATAGACAATCCCTATAGGTCAGTCATAATATACTTGTTTTCATCCTGGGAAAAATAAAACATATAAATGGGTGCGATCAGATGCTCAGTAAGGATAAAAATAGAGTAGAAACATTCATAAATAAGAATAAACACTTATGGAAATGTATAATAATAAAACAAAATCCTTTTAAATGTGAACTTATGCATAATATGGAAAAGATAAAAATCAAATAATTCCATTTACTTATTCACATGTATATTCTACTAGTCGATTAATCACATGAAATATCAATAACCACTTTCATAATGATAGAATGCATAATGCCATAATTTCATAACCACATAGTCAAGGCCTTGTGCCAATACTAAAAAAATATTTTATCAAGTCCTTGTTCCAAGACACTAGTTTTTCTCATGAGACCTACCGATGCATCGAGAAGCTGTATCGGGCTCCACCCGTCACTTACTAAGTCCAATGCATTCCTCATATGAAAATGTTTAAACATAAAAAAAACATTCGTATTAGAACTAGCATAACAAATGTCAATACTTAATCCATAACCCATTAATGGTATAAAAATAACACATCCACAGTCAAACATATCACAAATCCTTCAATACTATATGGAAGTTTTGTATAATAATAAATCAACTATGAATAATCTACAAATCAATCAAAGGATGTTGATATAGATGTAATAAAAACCTTTTTTAATGAAATATCTCATTCCATTTTGAAATAATTTAAAAGTAATATAATTATAAATGAAAACATTTATTTTGAAAATATTATTATAATATTGTAAGGGAAGCTTCGGAGTTGTTATAATGGTGAAAAATATCTGCACCCATTGTATAAGTTAAAAAACATTCTTACCTTAATTTTGTCAAAAAGGTCATAAAGTACCTTGTTTGGAAAATGACGGAATGATTACTTTGAAACCATTTTATAAAAAAGTCAAATAAGGGTATAAATGATTTTAACCCATAGTCTAGTAAATATTAAAAATGTTTTGAAATACATTTTTAATAAACATGAATGTGGATGATAAAGATGTCCTAGTATATAATGATGTATAAACAACCTCGGAAAATGAAGAGATTGTGAAATTAACCCTTACCTTGTACATTTCCTTGGTCGAGGGTAGGTTAACCTCTTGTATAATGGGGAAATAATTGTTATTAATTTATAAAAGAAACATTTACATTAATATGATATCATATATGATCTTTTAATATAGCTTTGTTCATAATATCTTAGTATTATCGTCGTTTCAGTTGTTAACTGATTCATTTTCTGTTATATTAATTTTTATGTAAGTAAAGTTTTTTATGGATATGATGTATATTATTCATATTCAGAATTACATTATGTTTTTAAACATAATTTTTAATCATCAAATGAAAATTATTCTTGAATGGATTTTGATGGGAAATGAATCTCATCGTGTTCGTGGAGACGGTAATCCGTACGTATGCACGAGCGACAATATCATTCTTTTGTTGTAAAAATAATACAAAATTGGACGTTATATCATATATAAAGAATAATTATCATGTTATATTTATTATTTACATCAATTACACATCATTATTATACCCATCCAAATAATAATGTATTGAATAACAATTACACCACGACGTGGAGATGGTAAGCCGTCCGTACTCGCATATAGTGAAATGTCATTCTAAAAATGGTTAGAATAATGAATATGGTTGTACCATCTATATAATAACATAACATTATATAGAAGATACTAGAGTTATTATTTTATAATGGATACAACAAATAATGAGGAAGTGGAAAAAGAAAAGAACTTGAATGAGGTGATGAAATATTTTACCTCTTCTTTGGGTTTTTCCTTTTGATTCGATCAAAAGGGCTCCATAGGTTTGATTTATGATTAAAGGAAGGACTCTAAGATGAATTTAGTACAGTTTATAGGGAATTTGGGTAGAGTTTGTCCAATCAAAATGGCTTTGAAGATGTGAATTAGAGAGAATGGGGAGTGAACTTTTATAATAGTGGTGAGGGGAACCTTAGGAAAAGCTAGAAATATTGTATTATAATAAATTCATATTCAGTTTCTAATTTCTCCAAAAAAATTATTTAAAGGATAAGGTGGGGATGGGTCTAAAACCACTGAACCAATAGGTTTTAGACAAGTTTGGGTCACTATATTAAACTTATCTTTTCGATTTAACTCGTACTTAAATAGTTTGACATTTTCCATGTCTCTTTTTATTTTTATATTACATGGTTTATAAACATACTATATACTTCAAAGAGAACCCCAATTGGTTCATTAATGATACACCTATCATTATATAAGTCTTTTTTCTGAACCTTAGATTTTTAGGAATAGAATATCAATGAATAATATAATATTTTTTAAAAAAACTATTTTATGTCAATTTTGACACTATTTGGTTTTTTTTCTAAATTCATAACAACATTATTACTTCAAAAAAATACATCTATCCATCTCTAATATGTCATATTAACCTATAAAATTAGTTTAATTCATAAAATGTCTCAAATTACATTTATATGTATATTTAAAATATCACTTATTTTAATCATTCGATAATACGGAAATTGTTGCATCATCATTGTTTCATAAATAACATTAATTATTTAATGTCTAAAAAATATAAATAAAATACCATTATGTACGAAATCTTTTTATATTTCTATGGAATTTTATTATTCGAATTTATGTTATGTAGAACCCTATATTAAAAATGGATTAGTTATTAAACTTTTAATTTAACACTATTAACTCTTCTTTGAATTAAATATTAATAAATGTCCTAATATATTTCAAGTGGAACTAATGGATCATATTTTATTCCTAAGGTTTTTTTGGTCGAATTACACTTATCAAATAGAATTAGTATATGTGTTAGAGTAATAATAATGTCATTTTTACCCTTAATTACCCTATTTACTTTTAACCGTGGAAAATAAATTAAAAGGTTATTATTCACCAAAAATTATTTTCATCTTATTGAACCACATTTTACTTACTAATATCAACAATGTATCTTGGATTCTGGAAATTCAACTCATAGAAGCAGTAAAATTTAGTTTTATGTAAATTTGCAAATGCTCCTAAGAGGTGGGTAAAAGACAATAAAAGGTTCAATAAACATTTTATATATCTAAAATTATTATAAACTCACTCCAATTAATTACATTGAACTTATATAGGTATTATGTATCTATTTTGACCTAAAATAAATAATTATTTAAACAAAAATTCTATTTTAAACTATAACTCAGTGTTTTTCACTCTTCATCAAAAATTGAAATTTTCAGAAAAATACCAAAAATTCACCCTGAGCTAATTTCGATATTCTGAATCCAAAAAATGAAGTCCATTTTTAATTATAAAATTTATAAAAACTCAAAATGTGGGTATTACTATTCATAATGGATAGTTTGATTGGTTGTGGTGTGTTAGAACATGATGTTGCATACAACACAAATTATTTTATTATTAAAAGAGAATCCTACCGTGGAGGCTTGGGGTGTTACATTCTCCCCTCCATCAAATAATTTCATCCTTGAAATTTCTAGAATAATAATTCATAAAAATATGCGGATGGTTCTTCATCATAAGTTCCTCGGGTTCCTACGTTTCCTCTTCCATCCTATGGTTTTTGTAACACCCCGAGATATTATGAAAAGTATTCTTTTAATTTCATTAATTCCTTTTATTTCACAACACACAAAGATTATCTTGTACTATACGCAACACCGTATTAGCTAGAAGTATACGCAACACTATTCTTGGACCGTGTTACACACAATTTCATGTTCGTTTTATAATAGTCATTCTACGCAACATTGAGAGTGTTTATATATATATATATATTCAATGTATAAATGAAATATGGCTGGATTATGTTATACAAAACAACGAAGGATTCTTGCAAAACACGCAACCCTGACTTGGCATGCATTACACGCAATCGCGACCTTCCTCGACAGCGTGTGTTGTACGCAATACTGGGTTTTACTAAACAACGATATATTATTATAATATTATTATCAACTAGACGTTATGAATAGTATTAAGTAAATTTCTAATTTTATAACATTATTATTCATCTTACACATTTTCTAGAACATGGTATGAGAACAAAATGAATTTTTCGGGTAAAGTAAGTATTTTTAAAAAAATCCAATTTTGCCGCCTTTTAATGGCGCACACACATTAAATCTAGTTTTTGACATGTTTATAAGTTCAATTTGACAAAATAGAATTCTTTTTTGGAATCAAGATATAAATATTACTTTTGATAAAATTTTCATATTATTCTGATAACATTAATTTTTAATGAATAGTAAAAACACGCTATATTTTAATTAAAACCCACTTTTTTCATCATAATAATTTATATGGTTTAATTATAATATAGAATGGTTTTAAAGTATAAATATAATATATTTTTACCATTTAATATAATTTATGTCATTATCATTGATTTTACATTGAATTCATAGGTTAAATCAATTCAATCTTTGGCAATGTTTTAACTTTTAAAACCTATTCGCTTAACAGCGGGATTAATTTTAAATTAATTACTGCAACTTCAATGTTTTGAATTTTTAAAAATGAATTCCAAATTTGGAATCAGTGGGTCCAAATTATGTTAATAGTTTAATTTTATTTTTTTATATTATGAATAGTAACTACGGTAATTTTTATTTACTGCGGTTAAAGGTAAATATGGTAATTCAGGGTTAAAAGAATATTATAATAATTCAAAATTACCTTGACACTGGTCCTAACCTTATTGGATGAGTATTGGACTACCATGGGGATCCTGGGGCCGATTTTGGGACCCCAATGTGCCACTTCGTAGTGAAAATGACAATTTGGATTAATTAATTTAATGTAAAGACAAAATTGACTTTAACAATAAATCTTTTTGTAATTAATTTTTATAAGGGGTTATATAAGTTATATTTTCAACTATAAATATTATTTGGAAATATAAAAATATTCCCTACATCATGGTATTTTTTCATTAATTTATAGACATCAAATGAATTAAATTATTTATGACACAATAATGATGTAGTGTTTACCTCATTAATAAATGATTTAAATAAATAAGATTATAATGATTAAAATATCATCCAAACCCTATCCAATTATAATTGGATGATTTTATTTATAATATGAGTTATCTTATCTTTGACATTAATGTGTTTTGAACCTCTTGAAACTGAAGATAATTTTATAATAAAATAATGTTTTCACACTTTCTTAAAGACCCCTCCTATCCCTTATAAAAGGAGACCACTTCTATGAAATTCTTCACACCCCTCAAGCCTTTTGGCTCGTCCAAAACCTGCCCAACTAAGCTACCTACATCCCTCTACTCCCCATTGAAGCCTTACATTAGCCCTAAGACTCTCCCATAAGTCCTTTTGGTTCAAACCAAAGGAAGTTACCAAAATTAAAGGTAACAGTTTCTCTTAAGTTGTTTTCTTTTATTCTACTTCTCCAACCCCTAAAGTCTCTTTAATCCTTTATTTTGTAACAACACCAATATCCTAAATATACTAGTATGTTGTTATTAGAAGTATTTGAACTACACTTACACACACCTCCATCTAATGGATGAAGAACATAATGTTTCTGTGATGGAAAACTAACGCCTCAAGAAACGATGATTGTTCGATTTTCTTCTACTGCCTCTCATGGTGGCCATTTTGATGGAACTGTATTTATATATAATATATATAATGTTTATTAATTCCTTATTCTTCTTTACTTCCCAATTATATCAAGCCTTTACATTTTCCATATTCGGTAAATACGATAATTTCATTTAAGGAACTGCGGACTACCACCCCCTCAAAGTGATGTGATTCGTTAATACCTTATATGGGAAGTATAAAGGAAGTGTTTAATGATATTATATATGATATTATACTGGAATTATAATATACCTATGTATGATTATGTTTTAATTCCATTAAAATAATAAATAGAAATGAAAGTAGCGTTCATGCGTACGTATGGCTTACCATCTCCATGAACAGTGCGTTTCATTTCTAACCTCCATATGTTATGTACTATTATAAATGATTGTATATTCTGGATATATAATGAATGTATATGATATATAAATCATTATTTACATTTTGGAAGTAAGTAAATCATGATATAAGTAATAATAACATCAAGAACAACAAGTCCAAACACGTACGATAAATAAGATGATTTTACCCAAAACGCTACTTTAACATTAATTTACAAAAGAATGGGTAATATAAATTCATACCTAAACCATATATGATATCATAACAATGAATATTATTCTATAATAAGTCAATGACATTATTTAAATCATTATACTGGAGGTTCGGATACATATGAAGCATATCGGACGTACGGTAAGGGATAACTTTTCCAATCTCGTTCTTATCCGAGATTGTTTATTCGTAAGTAATTACTGGGGTTATTTTTATCATCCAAGTCCTTGATTTCAAAAAGTGTTTTTATGTATGTTTAATTTTCTTTTTACCCATTTTGTATTTTACTACATGATATGTACGGAATCTTTCTTTTTTTACATTACAAGGTACTTTTTGACTTTTCCGACAAAAGTACGAGGAGAATGTTTTTTTAACTTATACGGCTGAAAGGATTTTTTACGATTTTATAAAGACTTATTTTCAAGAAGCATCCTCCAAAATATTTCATGAATATTTTCAAAAGAATATCTTTCTTTTAAAATTGGATGACGTTTTGTGAAAAGAAATTGATTTTGAAGAAGAAAGGATATTTTCTTCAAGAATTCATTTCAAGTGTTTTATCAAAACCATTTTTCCATCTAAGATGACATTATTTTATATGTGTATGTTTCAAGTATAATGTCAATATGATTTACATGGTTTCACTTTTCTTATGTTGATATATCCATTTTTTTATATGGATTATGTGATGATGGGATGATGTTTATGAAACCCATTTTATTCTTTGGGTTATGATGAATGTTTCAAGTTTATTTTGTGGCACAAGTAAGAATGATTGCATTATGAGATGGGTGGAACCTATATCTCCCTCCAATGGATTGGGTAAAGATTTATATCTCACGAGATAGACATGGCTGGAACGGTAAGTTAATCCGGTTCAGTGTTACAGAACTGAAACGAGGAGTGAACTCGATTCAGAAAGGGACTTTGTCCACTAAGATGGTCCTGGCAGTAATGACTTGGATACTATGGAAATCATAATGTTTTTCCATAATTACAAGTTTTATTCCCATGCTATTTTATCAGGATTAATGTTTCTTTATGTTCTATGCCTTACGTATTGCCATTTTTTATTTGATTTCTCATGATATTGATGTTTAATCATTGTGTTCATGGTTTTAAGTTCAAATGTATATGGTTTGTTTTATTTTATCCATGCTGACCCTTACTAAGCAATTGAGCTCACCCATTATATGTTTTCTTTTCCCCAGGATATAAAGATGGGTTTTAGGTAATAAAACATAAGGGGAAGATCTTTATGGGAGATGTTGAAGATCTATCACCGCGATTAGAATATTACGTTCCGAGTTTCCAAAGAAACTAAACTATTACGGTCCGTGAGTTTTGATTTTTGTTACATATTAAGTATTCTACAAAAGTAATGTGTTTTCCATGTACATCAAGATTCGGACCTCTACAGTTGGTATCAGAGGAAAGGTTTAGTCGACCTTTGGAAACTAGGATGCTATAACATTAGTGAGATCCCTAGAGATATTTTTAAGGTATGTCTAGGGATGTCCCTAAGGTTAAGTATAAGTATAGGTTATAGTACTAGAATAATGGTAATGATATTATATTAAACCTAATATGATATATATTGAAGTTACTTCCCCTTTATTATGATTTTTTCCTCTCACACTATTCTTTTTGGGTTTTAGAAAATGGCTGGAAACAAGATGATTCACGATAATGGAGGATATGATGGACAATGGAATTATATTATTCATGAGAAACAAAATAAAATGGTATTTGGAAGTCTAAACATCATTATTATTCCAAATCATAAATCTCATAATATGATCAATAAACTCAAATTTGGTAAGTTTCCTAACTCGGCTAATAAGAGAAAGACGAAGTTTCATGATGATCATAGAGGAAAGAAAGTTAAATTTCCCCTATGTAAATCATGTGGGAAGAGGCATCAAGGAGAATGTTTCAAAGGAACTAGAAGATGCTTTGGGTGTGGAAAAGAAGGACATAAAGCCATTAAGTAAAAAGGAAAAGGTTCAGTTGACACCATGGATGAGGATAATGGTATTGCTACGACATCAAAAATGGTTAAATGTTTTAAATGTGGAATGTACGGGCATTATGCAAACCAATTCCCTAAGGGAAAGTATCATGAAGAGAATCAGTATGGTCGTATAGGTAATATTTATGTTTATTATGATGAAGAGACTAAAAATGATATGTGAGATGAAAGAATTGTTGAAGCTCAGTCAATGGTTTAAGAAGGTAGTGGAATGATTACAGGTTTATCATGTGTAATGTTGTATAAGTAATCTCATGGTACTATGGAATAAAGAGACATCTAAGGATTTTTACACTATTGTCTTTACTTAAGTTTTGAAAGTGTGTGATGAATGGTACCAGTATTTTTGGAAAGTAGATGATATGCGCATAATGAAGGGATAAGAAGAAAATTAAATGTTTGATAGTATTCATGAGCTCAATACTGATATAAGGATAATGTTATATCATGGTTTGAGTATATAGAATTTTTTAATTTTGGTATGTGGAAAGAGTTAAATTTTGACAGTATTCATGTTTTCACTAAGGTTTAATGGGTATTCATTTTTCAAGAGAATACATGATTAAGGTATTCACATGATTGGAATGTAACCAACAAGATAATGGGGGATAAATGATGGTTGGTTGATGACATTTCAAGTAATCATTTTCTTTATACTATGAGCTTGGACCGATGTATTTTAGATAAGCCTAAAGATTGGAATGGATTATGTTGGACATAAGTTAGTATTGTTTAAGGATAGAATTTTTTTTGATATTATTGATGGGATGTTATAGTATTGTAGTTTTAGAAAAAGGACAACCTACAGGACGGGCGACAACCCATCGCGTCGGATAAGGATCTGGGAATCAAACCAACAAATGAAGTGCGACTAGACTTTATCGCATACCAATGGCCTACAGGAAGACCCTAGTTAGTGGAAAGTAGTTTTATTTTATTAAGCGCTATGATAAATAAAGTATAAGTCCATTTTTGGAACCATATATGATTAATCTCACCATAAGATGGAATTATAAATTTTTCTAAACTTTTGTTTGAAATAGATGGGATGACCCAGCATTCTATCACATGATCTGCTAACGCTTCACAAATAACAAACTCAACTTCATTTCTTTAAGAGATGAAGGGGAAATTTTTCAATTCACAAACAATAGTGAGATTGTACGAAAATCATGCAAGTATTTCTTTTAATTCATCAACTTTAGGGAAATGATATTGAAAACCAAAAATTTTTCCTAGTGATCTTATATCCGATGAATCAGATGGTACCTTAGATCATCACAAATTTATGTCTTTGTGATTGTTGGCTTTTTTATAGCCATGTTCTCTATCACTCTTCATCAGAACTTGATGGTTAGATTTTTCTTCCATATCCATATTTTAACCTATGTTCTCCTATATGGAAACCCAGTGATGATTTACTTTGGGTAAACGTTACATTTCATACTTTAGTTTTTAAAATTAAGTTTTAGTATTCCTTTTTACGATGTGGGTTTCTATGAATAGTAAACGATTTATAACCCCGACGAATTTCGAGGGAGAAATTCATTTTAAGGGTGGTAGAATGTAACACCCCGAGATTTTATGAAAAATATTCTTTTAATTTCATTTATGCCTTCTATTATATAGCGCACCAAGTTTATCTTGTTCTATACGCAACACCGTATTAGCTTGTAGTATACGCAACACTATTCTTGGATCATGTTACACACAATTTCATGTTCGTTTTATAATAGTCATTCTAGGCAACATTGAGTGTGTTTATATATATATATATATATATATATATATATTAAATGTATAAATGAAATATGGTTGGATTCTGTTATACGAAACAATGAAGGATTCTTGCATAACACACAACCCTGACTTGGCTTGCATTACACACAATCGCGACCTTCCTCGATAGCGTCTGTTGTGCGCAATACCGGGTTTTACTAAACAAATATATATTATTATAATATTATTATGAACTAGCTGTTATGAATATTATTAACTAAATTTTGAATTTTATAACATTATTATTCATCTTACACTTTTTCTAGAACATGGTATGAGAAAAAAATAAATGTTTCGGGTAAAATATTTATTTTTAAAAAAATGCAATTTTGCCGCCTTTTGATGGTGCACCCACATTAAATCTAGTTTTGACATGTTTATAAGTAAAATTTGAGAAAATAAAATTCTTCTTTGGAATAAGGATATAAAAATTTACATTTGATAAAATTTTCATATTATTCTGATAACTCTCATATTTTAATGAATAGTAAAAACACGCTATATTTTAATTAAAAACAACTTTTTCCATCGTAATAATTTATATGGTTAAATTATAATATTGAATTGTTTTAATGTATAAATAGAATATATTTTTACCATTTAATATAATGTATATCATTATCATTTATTTTACATTGAATTCATAGGTTAAACCAATTCAATCATTGGCAATGTTTTAACTTTTAAAACCTATTCGCTTAACAATGGGATTAATTTTAAATTAATTACTGCAACTTCGGTGTTTTGAATTTTGAAAAATTGATTCCAAATTTGGAATCATTGGGACCAAATTATGTTAATAGGTTACTTTTATTTTTTATATTATGAATAGTAACTACGGTAATTTTTTTTACTGCGGTTAAAGGTAAATAGGGTAATTCAATGTTAAAAGAATATTATAATAATAATTCCAAATTACCTTTAATATTCTTCTAACCCTATTTTATGAGTAGTGGCAGACCATGGGAATCGTGGGGCCGATTTTGGGACCCCCAATGAGCCACTTGGAAGTGCAAATGACAATTTGGAATAATTAATTTAATGTAAAGACAAAATTGACTTTAACAAAAATCTTTTAGTAATTAATTTTTATAAGGGGTTATATAAGTTATATTTTAGACTATAAATATTATTTGGAATTCTAAAAAGATTCCCTACATCATGTTATTTTTTCATAGTTTTTAGACATCTTATGAATTAAATTATTTATGACACAATACGGATGTAGTGTTTACCTCATTAATAAATGATTTAAATAAATAAGATTATAATGATTAAAATATCATCTAAAACCTGTCCAATTTAAATTGGATGATTTTATTTAGAATATTATTCATCTTATATTCGACATTAATGTGTTTTGGACCTCATGAAACAGAAGAGAAGTTTATAATAAAATAAGGTTTTCACACCTTCTTAAAGAGCCCCTCCTCTCCCTTATAAAAGGAGACAACTTCTATGAAATACCTCACACATATAAAGACTTTTGGATCATCCAAACTCTGCACAAATAAGATCCCTATATACCTCTCCTCCCCCTTGAATCCTTACATTAGGTAGAAGACTCTATAAGAAGTCCTTTTGGTTCAAACCAAAGGAAGTTACCAAAATTAAAGGTAATAGTTTCTCTTAAGTTGTTTTCTTTTATTCTACTTATCCAACCCCTAAACTCTTTTTAATCCTTTATTTTGTAACAAAACCAATATCCAAAATATACTAGGATGTTTTTATGAGAATAATTCGAACTAAAATTACACACACCTCCATCTAATGGATGAAAAACATAATGTTTCTGTGATGGAAAACTAACTCCTCATGAAACGATGATTGTTCGATTTTCTCCTACCGCCTCTCATGGTGGCCATTATGATGGAACTGTATTTATATATAATATATATTATGTTTATGATTTACTTATTCTTCTTTACTTCCCAATTATATCATGCCTTTACTGTTTCCATAGTCGGTAAATACGATAATCTCATTTGAGGAAGTGCAGACTACCTCCCCCTCAAAGTGATGTGATTTGTTAATACCTTATGTGGGATGTATAAAGGATGTGGTTAATGATATTATATATGATATTATACTTTAATTATAATATAACTATTTATCATTATGTTTTAATTCCATTAAAATAAGAAATAGAAATGAAAGTAGTGTTCATGTGTACGTACGACTTACCGTCTCCATGAATGGTGCGTTTGATTTCTTACCTCCATATGTTATGTACTATTATAAATGATTGTATATGCTGGATATATAATGAATTTATATGATATATAAATCATGATTTACATTTTTCAAGTAAGTAAATCATGATATAAGTAATAATAACATCAATAACAATAAGTCCAAACACGTACGATAAATAAGACGATTTTACCCAAAACGCTACTTTAACATTAATTTACAAAAGAATGGGTAATATAAAGTCATAAGTGAACCATATATGATATCATAACAATGAATATGATTATTTGATAATTAAATTACATTATTTATATCATTATACAGGAGGTTCGGATACATACAAAGCATATCGGACGTACGGTAAGGGATAACTTTTCCAATCTCGTTCTTATCTGAGATTCTTTATTCGTAAGTAATTACTGGGGTTATTGTTATCATCACAGTCCATTATTTATAAAAGTGTTTTTATGTATTTTTAATGTCCTTTTTACCCATTTTTTATTTTACTACATGATATGTAAGGAATAATTTTTTTACGTTACAAGGTACTTTTTGACTTTTCCGATAAAAGGACGAGGAGAATGTTTTTTTAACTTATACGGCATGAAAGGATTTTTTACGGTTTTATAAAGCCTTATTTTCATGAAGATTCCTCCAAATGATTTCAGGACTATTTTCAAAAAAAACTCTTTCTTTTAAAAATTCATGTCTTTTTGTGAAAAGAAATTCATTTTGAAGAAGAAATGATATTTTCCTCAAGAATTCATTTCAAGTGGTTTATCAAAACCATTTTTTCATCTAAGATGAAATTATATTATATGTGTATGTTTCAAGTATAATGTCCCTGTGATTTACATGGTTTCACTTTTCTTATGTTGATATATCGATTTGTTTTATATGGATTATGTGATGATGGGATGATGTTTATGAAACCCAATTTATTCTTTGGATTATGATGAATGTTTCAAGTTTATTTTGTGGAACAAGTAAGAATGATTTAATTATGAGATGGGTGGGACCTATATCTCCCTCCAATGCATTGGGTGAATATTTATATCTCATGAGATAGACATGGGTGGAATGGTAAGTTAGTATGGTTCAGTGTTACAGGACTGAAACGAGGAGTGAACTCGATTCAGAAAGGGACTTTGTCCACTAAGATGGTCCTGGAAGCAATGACATGGCTACTATGGAAATCATAATTTTTTTCCATAATTACAAGTTCTATTCCTATGCTATTTTACCAGGATTAATGTTTCTTTATGATCTATGCCTTACGTATTGCCATGTTTTATTTCATTTCTCAAGATCTTGATGTTTAAAAATTTTGTTCATGTTTTTAGGTTCAAATGTATATGGTTTGTTTTATTTTATCCATTCTTACCCTTACTAAGCATTTGAGCTCACCCATTATATGTTTTCTTTTTCCCCAGGATATAAAGAAAGGTTTTAGGTAAGAAAACATAATGGGAAGATCTTTATGGGATATGTTGAAGATCTTTCAACACGATTAGAATATTACGTTCCGAGTTTCCCAAGACACTAAACTATTACGGTCCTTGAGTTTTGAATTTTGTTATGTATTAAGTATTCCGAAGAAGTAATGTGTTGTCAATGTACGTCAAGCTTCGGGCCTCTACAGTATCTCCATTGAACTTTTTCCAGACGAGTTGTCTGGTTTCTCAGCACTTCGTCTCATGTATCAAGAACCTTAAAAGGATCTTCGCAATAAGACATATTAGGTTACTATTATAATTCCTCATAGATATGTACATGAGTTGGTTCAAACATGTATTTTCTCAAAAGTGATACATAGAACACATCATGAACTTTGGAGAGACTTGGCGGAATTTCCAAATGGTAAGATACAGTCCCAATTCGTTCTAGAATTTCGAAAGGTCCAATGTTCCTGGGGCTCAATTTACCCATCTTACCAAAACATAAAACACTCTTCCATGGAGATAACTTCAATAAAACATGATCTCCTACCTGAAATTATAAATTCTTCCTTCGGTTATCGGCATAGATCTTCTGTCTACTTTGAGCTGCTTTGTTGTGGTTTTGGATTACCATTACCTTTTCCATCATCTCCTCATCCAGTTTGAGGCCTATGATTTTTCTTTCACCAAAATCATCCCAAATGGTTGGTGTGAAACATCTCTTTTCATATAATGCTTCATATGGTGGAAACTGAATACTTGAATGGAAGCTATTGTTATAGGAAAATTTTATCAAAGGTAAATATTGATCCCACATACATTGAAAGTCAAGTGAGCATGATCTCAACATGTCTTCTAAGGGTTGAATAGTCCATTCTAATTGTCCATCAGTTTGGGGGCGGTAGGCAGTGCTCAAATGAAGTTCAGTATCTAGGGATTTCTGAATACTTTTCTTGAATATTCATGTAAAACATGGATCACGATCAGAAAAAATCTATAGGTGTACACTAAGAAGTCTTACAACTTCATTAATATATAGTCCTTCCAATATTTAAAGTGGTAAATCTTCTCTTATTGCATTAAAATGTAATGACATGGTAAGACAATCAAAAATGCCCTATATTGCATCATTCTTTCGAGGAGTCTTTGGTAGTCGCATGAAAAAGCCCATCATAAAATTATCCCATTTCCACTAAGGTATGGGAAGAGGTTCCATGACTCCTCCAGGCTGTTGCCTTCCAGCTTTCACTTATTGAAAAATCATACATCTTGACACAAAATCAGTAATCTCCCTCTTCATGTTGTCCCACCAAAAATGTTCCTTCAAATCTTTATACATCTTACTGCTACCAGGGTGTATAGAGAAATTAGAAATATGAGAATCGTCCAACAATTCCATTTTTAGATCAGGTATATCGGGAACAAAAAGTCTCTTCCCAAATTTCAAAATTCCATCTTCAAACAAAAAATCATGCAATCTCCCATCATTCACAGCTTTAATCTTCTTTTGAAACTCTTAATCAATGGTCTGAGAACTCTTTATCCATTATAGTAAAGATGGTTTGGAAACAATTTGAAAAATTATTGATGTTTCACCTTCCATGGTGACTCCCATATCCATCTTTACTAGATCCATGTAAAAAAGAATATTTTTAAACTCTCATCTTGTTCAAAACTCCATGATCCTTTCTACTGAAAGCATCTGCCACCTTATTTTCCTTCCCCGGGTCTTAGTGTATAGTACAATCATAATCCTTGAGTAGTTCATGCCATCACCTTTTCCTCATGTTCAGTTCTTTCTGTGAGAAAATATACTTCAAACTCTTGTGATTAGTATATATCTCACATTTTTCACCATAGAAATAATGCGTCCATATCATCAAAGTAAAGATTACAGCTTCTAACTCAAGGTCATTAGTAGGATAGTTTTCCTAATGAATTTTTAGTTGACCTAATGCATAGGCAATAACCCTATCTTTCTCGATAAAGGCACAACCAAGTCCTTTCTTTTTAGCATCACTATAAATTACAAACCCATCATTCATCGATGGTAGAGTCAATATAGGATCAATGAAAAATATTCTCTTCAATTCTTCAAAACATTCTTCACATTATTTTTTCAAAACAAATTTCACCCTTTTACGTGTGATCTTGGTTAATGGGTTAGCCAATCGGGAAAAATTATGGGCGAAACGCTGATAATAACCTGCTAAACCAATAAAACTACATGCCTCAGTTATACTTGTCATTGTTGTCCATTCTTGGATTGCTCTTGTCTTATAATGATAAATGGAGATTCCATCCTTATAGATGATATGTCCAAGAAAAGAAATATCCTCAAGCCAGAATTCACACTTGCTAAACTTCCCATATAATTCATGTCTTCTAAGAGTCTTCAAGATAATGCGCAAGTGATTTTTAGGATCTTCATATATTTTGGAGTATACTAAGATATCACCAATAAATACCACTACAAATTCATCAATATATTAATCGAAAACACTGTTCATTAGATCCATGAATACCGAGGGTGCATTAGTGAATCCAAAAGGCATTATTGTACACTTGTAATGCCCGTACCTGGTTCGAAATGCTGTTTTCGAAATGTCTTCCTTCTTCACACACAACTGATGATATCCAGATCGAAGTTAAATATTTGAAAATTATTGAGCTCCATGATGTTGGTCGAATAAATCATCAATGCGATGTAGGGGATACATGTTCATTATTTTTATAGCATTGATCTTCTTTTAGTCAGTTCACAACCTCATATATCCATCTTTCTTCTTAAGAAAAAGGGCAGGGGCTCCCTAGGGTGAACACTAGGGTGAATAAATCCAATATTACTCAATTCCTCTAGTTGTTTCTTTAGTTAAACTAATTCCACCATTGCCATTCTATTAGGGGTCTTCGATATGGTCCTTGAACCAAGAATTAAATCAATGGAAAACTCAATTTCTCGTTCTGGAGAATGTCCATGTAAATATTCTAGACACACATCAACATATTATTTTACTACAGGTACATACTCTATTTGAACATTCCTTTCCTCACCCACAGTTATTTCATTCTCTTCCTCCCCAGTAATTGAATTTAGTTGAGCTACTAGGGGTGGATAAAGATAAGATTTAGGTGGTGATGATTCTGCTCAAATGATAATGTGTTCTTTATCATCATCATCAAATAATGTAACCTCCTTCTTCTTACGATAAATATTCACATCATGGTCTGAAATCCAATCCTTGCCAAGGATTATATCAAATTCAATCATGGGTATGATGATGAGATCAGCAGATAAAGAACATTTGTATGCTCTAATGGGTATTGATTCACAAAACTTTGTTGTGATGATACTTCACTTAGAAGTTTTGACTGACAACATTGTTGTTAAATCAAATTAGAAAAATCTAATGTTTGTAGCAAACAAAGAAGATATGAAACAATGTGATGATCTAAAATAAAATAAAGCATTTTCTAAACATTAGGAAACCTTTAAATTACCTACCACTACGTCTTTCAGAGCTTCAACCTCAGCAGTAGTGATAACATATTCTTGGCTTTGATCCCTTGGAATTTTCTGAGGTATGTTCCCCTGAGACTTAGGAAATTCATTCACAGAATGACCCCTTTCTCTACTTTTTTTATCATTCAACATCGACAACCTCTTTCTTCACCTTGCAATCATGAGCTTGGTGGCCTTTTCACCAGACTTGTAACAGACTCTCATCACCATCAGGCAAGTACTGAGGTGTTTCTTCCCACATTTATTGTAGGATGAATATTCAACTTTTCCCTTCTTCCCCTTATTTCAATTTCTAGTTTGTTTGGAAGATATCTTCTTCTCTTGCATTTCTTTATGGTCATAAGATGTAGATAATTCTTTTTTTGTCTTGATTGCATTTGATACAATATCTTCTTACGATGAGAAGGATTGTGAGACTAATGCTCGATGGAGAAATGGTTTTAACCCATCAAAGAAACGATCAATCTTACTTCATGGGTTATGTATATAATCTATAGAGTGCCTCTCTATCCTTGTAATGTTAGCCTCATACATTGCGACATTCTCATCCTTCTTTTTCCTTAGACTCAGAAATTGCCGTTCCATATATGCTCGATGGTCATGAGAAAGTATTTTTATAAGAAAAGTTCTTCAAACTCCTTCCATTACATATTTGATACTTCATCATATTCCTTTGTGTTTTGAATCAATGACCACCATTGATCAGCATCTCCAGTGAGGCAGTAAACTGCCATGACAACTTTTTCTTTTTTACTACTCCCCAAGGCATGGAATATTTTAAATAAGGAATTTTTCCATTGCTCAGCCACTAATGGATTTGTACTCCCATTGAATTTTTGTGGTTGTTTACTCATGAAGCAATATAACATTGAACCTCCACATTGTGGATCTGGGTGCTCCATACAGGTAAGGTTATTATTCATAAATAGAGTGAGTTTTCCCAGTATGGTGATAATCTAATCAGCACCAGTTGTATCTATATCTCCACTATCATTATCTTGTGCAGGAGGTAAATCCCAACATGGAGAGAGTGCATTGATAAGGTTTCCAGTCCTTCCACTAGGCGCCATTTCTAAACAATGACATAAACTAGATTATTTTATGAATTAAAATACATAATTCCAAACTTGTAAAACACTTATCATAAATTGAACACTTTATGCATATAATCCATAATCATAAAAAATGTTTTCTTTGAGGAATTATATACTCATAAACCCATCATAATTCTTTGTAAAGAAAATGAGAATTATCCAAAGCATATACCCCAGGTGTGTCGTAACCAAGAGTGCATCTACACCAATTGTCGTGCACCAGTTCCCGTTCGATTCTAGCTCAAAGTGATGTTTTTGGGTTTTACCCCTATGTACAACTATGATAGAGCTGCCTAAACCTACTCATATCCAGACAGGGTTGTATTTCACGGAAAAATCACAAAATAACTATAATACCAAAATTCTAGGAAGTTCTTCTACACTAATCATCAAAGTCCATCTTAGGGCAATGTACTCTAATCAGAGTTAATCTTAATCTAATTTCCAAGGTTTCTACAAAACTCCCTCTAATACCAACTATAACGCCCCAAACCCAGAATCCCAGAGTCAGTGCATTATTATATATCATTGGCATGATCACAAAAGATGAAATCTCAAAATACCGATTAGTTTAGTCTCCTTGAAGTACTTGATGCATTCATAAGGTTTACATTAAATCATAAACTGGAAAAATACAACAACATTGTTTCCATAGACAACACTGAGATCAAATATATGATCCCTGTAGGTTATTCATAATATACTTCTTTGTATCTTGGGAAAAATAAAACATAGAAAGGGGTGAGCTCAGATGCTCAATAAGGATAACAATATAGAAGAAACTTTCATAAATAAACATAAACATTTAAGGAAATGTATAAGACTAAAAAAATCCTTTTAAACATGAACTTTAGCATAATATGGAAAAGTTAAAAATCAAATAATTACATTTACTTATTCACATTGGTATTCTACTAGTAAAATAATCAAATGAAATATCAATAGCCACTTTCATAATGATGGAATGCATAATGGAAGACTTTCACAACCACATAGTCAAGGCCTTGTTCCAAGACTACAAATAATATTTTGTCAATGCCTTGTGCAAAGAAACCAGATTTAAAATAGAATTTTTATTTAAATAATTATTTATTTTAATTAAATTTATTTTAGGATAAAACAGATACATAATACCTATATAAGTTCAATGTAATTCATTGGAGTCATTTTTTAATAATTTTAGATATATAAAATTAAGTTTGATGGAACTATTTACCGTCTTTACCCACCTCCTAGGACCATTTTCAAATTTACATAAAATATAATTTTAACTCCTCTGTGAGTTGAATTTAAAAAATCTGAGAGACACGGTTGATATCAGTATGTAAAATGTCGTACAATAAGATGAAAATAATTTTTGGTGAATAGTAGCCTTTTACTTTTATTTACCATGGTTAAAAGTAAATAGGGTAATTAAGGGTAAAAATGATATTATTATTACCCTAACACATGTCCTAATTCTATTGGAAAAGTTTAATTTGACCAAAAAAAACCCTAGGAAGAAAATATGACCCTTTAGGTCCACATGGATTAGATTAGGACATTTATTATTATTTAATTCAAATAAGTGTTAAATGTGATAAATCTGATGTTTAATAACTAAACCATTTTTAATATCAGGTTACACCTAAGATAAATTCAACTAAAAATATCAATTAGAAATATAAAAAGATTTACTATATATTGGGATTTTATTTATATTTTTTAGAAAATAATTAATTAAATTTATTTATGACACAATGATGATGCAGTAATTATCGTATTAATGAAAGATTAAAATAATTGATATTATGAATATACAAATAAATGCAATTTGAGACTTTTTATGAATTCTAATAATTTCATAGGTTAATATGACATATTAGGGATGGTTAGATGAATTTTTTCTAAAGTAATAATACTATAATGAATTCATAAAAAACAAAATAACAAATAGTGTCAAAATTGACATCGAAGAGTTTTTAAAACAAATATTATATAATTATTTGATATTCTTTTCCTAAAAATATAATGTTCGGTAAAAAGACTTATATAATTATAGATGTGTCATTAATGAACCTCTTGGGGTTCTCTGGGAATTATATATTATGTTTATTAACCATATATTATAGAAATACAAAGAGACATGGTAAATGTCAAACTATTTAACAAAGAGTTAAATCTAAAAGATAAGGTTAATATAGTGACCCAAACCTATATAAAACCTATTTGTTGATTTGTTTTCAACCCATCCCCACCTTATCCTATAAATAATTCATTTTGGATCCATTAGAAACCGAAAATGAATTTATTCTAAAATAATATTTCTAGCTTTTCCTAAGGTGCCCCACACCCCTCTTATAAAGGGGCACTTCCCCTTCTCTCTGATTCACACCTTCAAATCCATTTGGCTCAGATAGCCTCCACCCAACTTCCCTCTCAAAATTCTTCCCTTTATCTTAGAGGACTATTTTTAGTCACAAATCCAACCTATGGAGCCCATTTGATCAAATCAAAAGGAAAAACCTGAAAAAGAGGTAAAATATATCATCACTTATTTCAAGTTCCTTTCTTCTTCGACATCTTCTTTCTTTGTTGTTTCCATTCTAAAATAATAACTCCAGTATCTTCTATATACTATGATGTTATTATAAATATGGTACAACCATATTCATTATTCTATCCATCCTTTGAATGACATGTCAACATACGTGTGTACATAGGACTTACCCTCTCCACGTCGTGGTGTAATTGTTATTCAATAAATTATTATTTGTATGGGTATAATAATGATGTGTAATTTATGTAAATAATAAATATAACATGATAATGAATCTGTATATATGATATAAAATCAAATTTTATATTATTTTAATATCAAAAGATTCATATTGTCTCTCTTACGTACGCATGGATTACCGTCTCCACGAACACGATGAGATTCATTCCCCATCGTAATCCATTCAAGGATAATTTTCACTAGATAATTAAAAATAATGTTTAAAGACATAATATCATTTTTAATTTGAATAATATACAACCTATCCATAACAAACATTACTTACATAAAAAATCATATAAATGAAAATGAATCAGTTAACACCCGAAACAATGAAAATACTAAGATATTATTAATAACAAAATGTTAAAAGATCATATATGATATCATATTAATGTATATTCTTCTTGTATAATATAATAACAATTATTTAACAGTTATATAGGATGTTAAACTATCCTTGACCAAGGAAATGTACAAGTTAAGGGTTAATTTGACAATCTCTTTATTATCTGAGGTTGTTTTTACGTAAGTATCTACTGGGACATCTTTATCATCCACATCAATGTTTCTTAAAAAATTATTTCAAAATACTTTTACTATTTAATAGAATATGGGTTAAATTAATTTATACCCTTATTTTAATTTTTTATAAAATGGTTTGAATGTTATATTTCCATCTTTTTCCAAATAAGGTACTTTATGACCTTTCCAACAAAATTAAGGTAAGAATGTTTTTTTACTTTTACGGCAGGTGAAACTATTTTCTGCCGTTATAAAAACATTTAATTTTCCCATAAAAGCTTATAAGAATATTTTCAAAATAATTCTTTTCTTTTATAAT
The DNA here is from genome assembly GCA_963277665.1 of Viscum album. Taxonomy (NCBI): domain Eukaryota; kingdom Viridiplantae; phylum Streptophyta; class Magnoliopsida; order Santalales; family Viscaceae; genus Viscum; species Viscum album. The sequence goes on along the minus strand of OY728122.1, from coordinate 2,085,888,750 downwards.
TATATGACTTTTAAATGATATCAAAATAGAAAGATATATTTCACTAAAAAAGGTTTTTATTTTATCTATGTCAACATGCTTGGATGGATTTTAAGCTTATTTAAAGTTGATTTATTATGATACAAAACTTTCATATTGCATTGAAGGTTTTGTGATATGTTTTACTATAGATGTGTTATTTTTATACCATTTATGGTTTATGGATAAAGTATTGACATTTCATATGCTAGTTTTAATACAAATGTTTGTATTATGTTTAAACCTTTTCATATGAGGAATTCATTGGACATAGTAAGTGACGGGTAGAGCCCACTTTAGCTCCTCGAGGCATCAGTAGATCTCATGAGACAAACTAGTGTCTTGACACAAGGCCTTGGAAAAATTTTATTTGTAGTCTTGGCACAAGGCCTTGACTATGTGGTTATGAATGTCTTGTATTATGCATTCCATCATTATGAAAGTGGCTATTGATATGGCATGTGATTATTCGACTAGTAGAATGTCCATGTGAATAATTAATTTGAATTATTTGATTCTTATATTTGCCATATTATTCTAATGTTCATGTTTAAAAGGCTTTTTTTTATACATCACCTTAAATTTTTATGCTTATTATAAAATTTTCTTCTATATTGTTATCCTTACTGAGCATCTGAGCTCATCCCTTTCTATGTTTTATTTTTTCCAAGATGCGATGAAGTATAATATGACTGGCCAATAGGGATAGACTATGGGATATCAGTGTTGTCTATGGAAATAATGTTGTTCCAATTTTCCATTTTATAATGTGATGTAAACCTTTTGAATGTATCCAGTACTTCCAAAGTTACAAAATTAATCGGTCTTTAGATATTTGATCTTTTGTGATCAAGCTAATGATACATAATAATGCATCAACTATGGGATTCTAGGGTCAGGGATTTATAGTTGGTATTAGAGGGACAATGTAACACGACAAGCTTCCATGGTATGCTTCTCTTTTAATAATACAATAGCGTGTGTTGTATGCAACTTCGAGTTCTAACACACCACAACCAATCAAACTATCCGTTATGAATAGTAATACCCAATTTTTTGAAATTTTATAAATTTTATCTTTCAAAATGGACATCATTTTTGGATTCAGAATATCGAAATTAGCTTAGGTTGAATTTTTGGTATTTTTCTGAAAACATTCAATTTTTTATGAATAGTGAATAACGCTGAGTTGTAGTTTAAAATATAATTTTTTTTAAATAATAATTTATTTTATTTAAAATTATTTTAGTTCATAATATATACATAATACCTATATAATTTCAATGTAATTCATTGGAGCCAATTTATAATAATTTTAGATTTATAAAAAGATTATTGATCTTTTTTCGTCTTTTACCCACCTCCTTGGAGCATTTTCAAATTTACAAAAAAATTAATTTAACCGCTTCTATGAGTTTAATTTCAAAAATCCGAGAGACAAAGTTGATATCATAATGTAAAATTTTATTCAATAAGATGAAAATAATTTTTGGTGAATAGTAACTTTTTACTTTTATTTACCATGGTTAAATGTAAATAGGGTAATTAAGGGTAAATATGATATTATTACTATCCTAACACATGTCCTAATTCTATTGGATAAGTTTAATTCGACCAAAAGAAACCTTAGGAATAAAATATGATCCTTTAGGTTCAATTGGATTACATTTGGACATTTATTATTATTTAATTCAAAGAAGAGTTAAAAGTGTTAAATTCAAAGTTTAATAACTAAAACATTTTTAATATAAGGTTACACATAAGATAAATTTGACTATAAATATTCATTAAAAATATAAATATATTTCATACATAATGGTATTTTATTTATATTTTTTAGACATTAAATAATTAAAATTATTTTTGACACACTCATGATGTAGTAATTACCGTATTAATGAATGATTAAAATAATTTATATTATAAATATCCAAATAATATATAATTTGAGACTTTTTATGAATTAAACTAATTTTATAGGTTAATAGGACATATTAGGGTTGTTTAGATTAATTTTATTCGAAGTAATAATTATGGTATGAATTTAAAAAAATACCAAATAGTGTCAAAATTGACATAAAAGTGTTTTTAAAACAAATATTATATTATTAATTGATATTCTATTCCTAAAAATCAAAGGCTCAGCCAAAATACTTATATAATGATAGGTGTGTCATTAATTAACCACTTTGGGTATTCTTGTAAGTATATTGTATGTTTATTAACTATATAATATATAAATCCAAAGAGACATGGTAAATGTCAAACTATTTAACTAAGAGTTAAATCTAAAAGACAAGGTTAATATAGTGACCCAAACCTACATAAAGCCTATAGGTTGAGTGGTATTAGGCCTATCCCAACCATATAATTTAAATAATTCATTTTGTATCCATTAGAAACCAAAAATTATGTTATCATAAAATAATATTTCCATCTTTTCCTAAGGTGCCCCTCACCTCTCTCATAAAAGGGAAATCACCCTTCTCTATAATTCACATCATTAAATCCATTTGGATCAGCCAAAATATAACCAAATACCCTCTCAACTATATTACCTTAATCCTATAGGTCTTCCTTTATTCATAAATACAACTTATGGATCCCTTTTCATTAAGTCAACAGGAAGATCCCAAAAAAGAGGTAAAATATTTCATCACCTCATTCAAGTTATTTTCTTCTTCCACTTCCTCGGTCTTTGTTATTTCCATTCTAAAATAATAACTCCAGTATATTATATATACTATGATTTTAATATAGATTTGGTACAACCATATTCATTATTCTATCCATCATTTGAATGACATGTAACCATATGTGCGTACGTACGACTTTCTGTCTGCACGTCTTGGAATAATTGTTATTTAATTCATTATTATTTGGATGGGTATAATAATGACATTTAGTTGATTTAAATAATAAATATAACATGATAATTATTCTTTATATATGATATAACATCCAATTTTATATTATTTTAATATCAAAATAATGATATTGTCACTCGTGCGTACGTACAGATTACCGTCTCCACGAACATGATGAGATTCATTCCCCATCGTAATCCATTCAAGACTAATTTTAATTAGATGATTAAAAATAATTTTTAAAGACTTAATATCATAAAGAATATGAATAAGATACATATTATACATAAAAAATATTACTTACACAATAAATAATAAAAAGGAAAACGAATCAGTTAACACCTGAAACGTGGATAATACTAAGATACTATTAACAAAGCAATGTTAAAAGAACATATATGATATCATATTAAAGTATATGATTCAGGTATAATTTAATAAAAATTATTTATACATTATATAGGAGGTTAACATAACCTCTAAAAAGGCAAAGTACTAGGTAAGAGTTAATTTCACAATCTCTTTATTATCCGAGGTGGTTTTTATGTAAGTATCTACTAGGACATATTTATCATCCATATCCATGTTTCTTAAAAATGTATTTCAAAAAAGTTTTAATATTTACTAGAATATGTGTTAAATTCATTTATACCCTCATTTTACTTTTCTATAAAATGGTTTGAATGGAATCTTTCCGTCATTTTCCAAACAAGGTACTTTATGACCATTTTTACAAAATTAAGGTAAGAATGTTTTTTAACTTATACGTAAGGTGTGGCTATTTTCCGATGTTATAACAATGACCAAGATTCCCTTACAATCTTATAAGAATATTTTCAAAATAAATGTTTTATTTTATAATTCTATGACTTTTAATTGAATTCAAAATAGAAAGAGATATTTCCCTCAAAAAGTTTTTGATTTCATCTATGTCAACATCCATTGATGGATTTTAAGCTTATTTAAAGTTGATATATTATGATAAAAACATTCCATAGTGTATTGATGGTTTTGTGATATGTTTGACTGTGGATGTGTTATTTTTATAAAATTCATGGTTTATGGATAAAGTATTGACATTTCTTATTCTAGTTTTAATACAAATGTTTCATTTATGTTTAAACATTTTCATATGAGGAATGCATTGGACTTAGTAAGTGACGAGTGGAGCCCGCTATAGCTTCTCGATGCATCAGTAGGTCCAATGAGACATATTAGTGTCTTAGCACAAGGCCTTGACAAAATCTTATTTGTAGTCTTGTCACTAGGCCTTGACTATGTGGTTATGAATGTCTGGGATTATGCATTCCATCATTATGAAAGTGGATATTGATATTTCATGTCATTATCCGACTAGTAGAATATCCATGAGAATAAGTAAATGGAATTATTTGATTTTTATCATGCCATATTATATTGATGTTAAAGTTTAAAAGTATTGTGTTTTAGTATTATACATTTCCTTAAATGTTTATGCTTATTTATGAAAGTTTCCACTATATTTTTATCCTTACTGAGCATCGGAGCTCACCCCTTTCAATGTTTTATATTTCCTAGGATGGAAAGAAGTATATTATGACTAACCTACAGGGATAGTCAATGGGATCTCAGTGATGTCTATGGAAACAATTTTGTTTTACTATTCCATTTTATGATGTAATGTAAACCTTGTGAATGTATCTATTACTTCAAGGGATACTAAACTAATCGGCCTTTCCAGATTTGATATTTTTTGATCATGCCAATGATACGTAATAATGCACTGACTCTGGGCTTCTAGGGTCCGACCGTTACAATTGGTATCAGAGAGAGATATAGCAGGTTCCACCTGTGTCTTTTTATGTAGTAATATTATAGAAATTTCGAGAATGAAATTATTTGAAGTAGGGGAGAATGTAACACCATAAGCTTCCACAGTACGCTTCTTTTGAATAATATAATATCGTGTGTTGTACACAACATCGATTTCTAACACACTGCAACCTATCAAACTATCCTTTATGAATAGTAATACCCACATTTTATAATTTTAGGAATTTTATCTTTCAAAATAGACTTCATTTTTTTATTTTTAATATCAAAATTATATTAGGGTGAATTTTTGGTATTTTTCTGAAAACAAACAATTTTTGATGAATTGTGAAAAATAGTAAGTTATAGTTTAAAACATAATTTTTATTTAAATAATTATTTATTTTAATTAAATTTATATTAAGTAAAAAATAGATATAAAATAACTATATATGTTCAATGTAATTAATCATAGTCAGTTTATAATAATTTTAGATATATAAAAATATTATTGAACTTTTTACCGTCTTTTACCCACCACCTCGGAGCATTTGCAAATTTAAATAAAACTTAATTTTACCACTTCTGTGAGTTGAATTTCAAAAATCCGAGAGACACGGTTAATATCAGTAAGTAAATTTTGGTTCAATAAGATGAAAATAATTTTTGATGAATGGTAACGTTTTTACTTTTATTTACCATGACTAAAAGTAAATAAGGTAATTAAGGGTAAAAATGATATTATTATTACCCTAACACATGTCCTAATTCTATTAGATAAGTGTAATTCGATCAAAAACAACATTAGGAATAAAATAGGACCCTTTATGTCCACTATGATTAGATTAAGACATTTGTTATTATTATTTAATTCATAGAATAGTTAAAAGTGTTAAATTCAAAGATTAATAACTAAACCAGCTTTAATATAGGGTTTCACATAAGATAAATTCGACTATAAATATTACTTAGAAAGATAAAGAGATTTACTACATAATGGTAATTTATTTATAGTTTTTAGACATTAAATAATTAAATTTATTTATGACACAATGATGATGCAGTAATTACCATATTAATGAATGATTAAAATAATTGATTTTATAAATATGCCAATAAAAGTAATTTTAGCCTTTTTCTGAATTAAAATAAATTTATAAGCTAATATGACATATTAGGGTTGGTTAGATAAATGTTTTTCGAAGTAATAATGCTGTTATGAATTTAGAAAAAACAAAATACCAAATAGTGTCAAAATTGATATACAAGAGTTTTTAAAACAAATATTATATTAATAATTGATATTCTATTCCTAAATATCTAATGTTCAGAAAAAATACTTATATAATTATCGGTTTATCATTAATGAACCATTTGGGGTTCTCTTGGAAGTATATTGTTTTTTATTAACCATATAATATAAAATTACAAGGAGACATGTTAAATGTCAAACTATTTAACTAAGATTTAAATCTAAAAGATAAGGTTAATATATTGACACAAACCTATCTAAAACCTATTGGTATAAGGTTTTTTGACCCATACTTACATTATCCTTTAAATAAAAAATTTTGGAGCCATTATGAATTGATCATTATTTTATTATAAAAAAATATTTCTAGATTTTCCTAAGGTGCCTCTCACCCCTCTTATAAAAGGGAACTCCCCCTTATCTCTAATTAACACCATCAAAGCCATTTGGCTTGGCCCACCACTACCAAAATAGTTTCTCAACTATCCTCTAATCATCCTAGAGGCCTTAATTTAGTCATAAAGTTATCCTAGGAGCCCTTTAGATCAAATTAAAAGAAAGAACCCGAGGAAGAGGTAAAATATTCCATCACCTCTTTCAAGTTCCTTTCTTATTCCACTTACTCTATTTTTTGTTTCCATTATAAAATAATAACTCCAGTATCTTATATATACTGTGATGTTATTATAAATAAGGTAAAACCATATTCATTATTCAATCCAACCTTTGAATGACATTTCACCATACGTGCATACGTACGGCTTACCCTCTTCACATCGTGGAGTAATTGTTATTCAGTATATTATTATTTGGATGGGTATAATAATGATTTTTAATTGATGTAAATAATAAATATAACATTATAATTATTCTGTATATATGATATACCATCCAATGTTTTGTTATTTTAATATAAAAATAATGACATTGTCGCTCGTGCGTATGTACAGATTACCGTCTCCACAAACACGATGAGATTGATTCCCCATAATAATTCATTCAAGAATAATTTTCATTAGATGATTAAAAATATGTTTTAAATAGTTAATATAATTAATAATATAAATAAGATACATCCTATCGATAACAAAAATTACTTACGTAACAAATAATATAATGGAAAATGAATCAGTTAACACCTGAAACGACGATAATACTAAGATATTATTAACAAAGCAATGTTAAAAGATCATATATGATATCATATTATTTTATATTATTCTTGTATAATTTAAAAACAATTATTTCACCATTATATAAGAAATTAACCTACCCTCGACCAAAGGAAAAGTACAAGTAAAGGTTTAATTTCACAATCTCTTTATTATCTGAGGTTGTTTTTACATAAGTATCTACTGGGACATCTTTATCATCCACATCCATGTTTCTTAAAATTGTATTTTAAATTTTATTACTATTTACTATAATATGGGTTAAATTCATTTATAACCTTATTTTACTTTTTTATAAAATGTTTTGAAAATAATCTTTCCATTGTTTTCCAAACAAGGTACTTTATGACCTTTTCGACAAAATTAAGGTAAGAATGTTTTTTTAACTTATATGGCAGGTGTGACTATTTTATGTTGTTATAAAAACATAGAAGCTTCCCTTACAAGATTATAAGAATATTTACAAAATAAATTTTTTCTTTTATAAATATATGTATTTTAATTGATTTCAAAATAGAAAGAGATAATTCTATAAAAAATGTTCTGATTTCATCTATGTCAACATTCTTTGATGGATTTTAAGCTTTTTAAAAGTTGAATTATCATGATACAAAACATCCATATTATATAGAAGGTTTTGTGATATGTTTGACTGTGGAAGTATTATTTTTATACCATTAATGGTTTATGGATAAAGAATTTACATTTATTATTCTAGTTTTAATGTGAATGTTTATGTTATATATAAACCTTTTCATATGAGTAATGTATTGGACTTAGTAAGTGACGGGTGGAGCCTGCTATAGATCCTTGATGCATTAGTAGGTCTCGTGAGACAAACTAGTGTCTTGGAACAAGGCCTTGAGAACATATTATTTGTATTATTGGTACAAGGCCTTGACTATGTGGTTATGAATGTCTGACATTATGTATTCCATCATTATGAAACTGGATATTGATATTGCATTTGATTATTCGACTAGTTGAATATCCATGTGAATAATAAAATGGAATTATTAGATTTTTATCTTTTCCATTTTATTCTGAAGTTCAAGTTTAGAAGGATTTTGTTTTAGTCTTATACATTCTCTTAAATGTTTATACTTATTTATGAAAGTTTCAACTATATTGTTATCCATACTGAATATCTGATCTCACCCATTTCTATGTTTTAATTTTCCCAAGATGTGTAGAAGTATAATATGAATAACCTGTAGGGATAGTATTTGGGATCTCAGTGTTTTCTATGAAAACAATGTTGTTGTAGTTTTCCGTTTTATGATGTAATGTAAACCTTATGAATGTATCTAGTACCTCTAAGGCTACTAAACTAATCGGTCTTTCGAGATTTGAACTTTTGTGATCATGCCAATGATACATAATAGTGCTCCAAATCTGGGCTTACGGTGTCGGGGGGTTACAATTGGTATCATAGGGATAATTTAACACCCCAAGATTCCATAGTACACTTCAATTTGAATAAAAAAATAGCATGTGTTGTGTGTAACTTTGAGTTCTAACACACCACAACCAATCAAACTATCTGTTATGAATAGTAATACCCAATTTTATAAATTTTATAAATTTTATCTTTCAAAATGGACTTCATTCTTGGAATCTTAATATCAAAATTATCTTAGGGTGAATTATTGGTATTTTTCTGAAAACATTCAATTTTTTGATGAATAGTTAAAAACACTGAGTTATATTTTAAAAAATTATTTTTATTTAAATAATTATAATATTTATTTAAATTTATTTTTGGTTAAAATATATATATAATACCTATATAAGGTCAATTTAATTATTTTTAGTCAGTTTATAATAATATTAGATATATAAAAATTTTATTGAACTTTTTACCATCTTTTACCAGTCTTCTAGGAGAATTTGAAAATTTACATAAAACAAAATTTTACTACGTCTATGAGTTGAATTTCAAAAATCCGAGAGACATGGTTGATATCAGTAATGAATATTTGGTTCAATAAGATGAAAATAATTTTTGGTTAATAGTAACTTTTTACTTTTATTTACCACGGTTAAAAGTAAATAGGGTAATTAAGGGTAAAAATTATATTATTATATCCATAAAACATGTCCTAATTCTATTGGATAAGTGTAATTCGACCAAAAACAACCTTAGGAATAAAAAATGATCCTTTAGGTCCACTTGTATTAGACTACGACATTTACTATTTTTTAACTCACAGAAGAGTTAAAAGTGTTAAATTTAAAGTTTAATAACTAAACCATTTTTAATATAGGGTTAAGCATAAGATACATTCGACTACAAATATCCATTAAAAAGCAAAAAATATTTCCTACATAATGGTATTTTAGTTATATTTTTTATACAATAAATAATAAAATTTATTTATGACACAATGATGATGTTGTAATTATCGTATTAATGAACGATTTATATAATTTATATTATAAATATTCAAATAAATGTAATTTGAGGATTTATATGGGTTACACTATTTTTATAGGTTAATATGACATATTAGGGTTAGATAGATGAATTTTTTTGAGATGTAATAATGCCGTTATAAATTTAGAAAAAACAAAATACTAAATAGTGTCAAAATTGACATAAAAGAGGTTTTAAAACAGATATTATATTATTAATTGATATTCTATTCCTAAAAATATATGTTTCGGCCAAAGACTTATGTAATTATATTTGTATAATTAATTAACCACTTGGGGTTTTATTGGAGTAATAAAGTAATTTTATTAACCATATATTATAAAAATACAAAGAGACATGGTAAATGTCAAACTATTTAACTAAGGGTTAAATCTAAATGATTAGGATAATATAGTGAACCAAACCTATCTAAAACCAATTTATTGAGTGGTTTTGAACCCATCCCCACATTATAAACTAAATAATTCACTTTGGAGCCATTATAAACCTATAATGATGTTATTATAAAATAATATTTCTAACTTTTCCTAAGGGGCCCCTCAGCCCTCTTATAAAAGGGAACTCTCCCTTCTCTCTAATTCACATCTTCAAAGAAATTTGTCTCAGCTAAACTCCACCCAAATACCCTCTGAACTGTACTAACTTCATCATAGAGGAATTCCTTTCATATGAAATGCAACCTAAGCAGTATTTTTTATCAAATCAAAAGAAAGAACCTGAAGAACAGGTAAAATATTTCATCACCTCTTTCAAGTTCCTTTCTTCTTCCACTTCCTCATTATTTTTTGTATACATTCTAAAATAATAACTCCAGTATCTTATATATACTAGGATTTTATTATAAATATGGTACAACAATATTCATTATTCTATCCATCCTTTTAATGACATTTCACCATACGTGTGTACATACGGCTTACCGTCTCCACGTTGTGGTTTAATTGTTATTCAATACATTATTACATGGATGGGTATAATAATGATATGTAATTGATGTAAATAATAAATTTAAAATGATAATGATTCTGTATGTATGATATACCATCCAATTTTATATTATTTTAATATCAAAATAATGACATTGTCGCTTGTGCATACGTACGTATTACCGTCTCCACGAACAAGATGAGATTTTTTCCCCATCGTAATCCATTCAATACTAATTTTAATTAGATGATTAAAAATTATGTTTAATGACTTAATATCATTTTGAATATGAATAAGATACATCCTATCCATAAAAAATATAACTTATATTACAAATAATATAAAGGAAAACGAATCAGTTAACACCTAAAATGACGATAACACTAAGATATTATTAACAAAGCAATGTTAAAAGATCATATAAGATATCATATTAATGTATATGATTCAGGTATAACTTAATAATTTTTTTTTTACCATTATACAAATGTTTTACCAACCCTCTTCCGTGGAAAAGGGCGAGGTAAGGGTTAATTTCAAAATCTCTTTATTATCCGAGGTTGTTTTTACATAAGTATCTACTAGGACATATTTATCATCCACATCCATGTCGCTTAAAAATGAATTTCAAAACATTTTTAAAATTTACTAGACTATGTGCTAAACTCATTTATACCCTTGTTTTACTTTTTTATAATTTTTTTTGAAAGGAATATTTTTTTCATATTCCAAACAAGGTACATTATGACCATTTCAACAAAATTAAGGTATTAATGTTTTTTTAACTTATACGGTGGGTGCAGATATTTTTTTCCATTATAACAACATCGAAGCTTCCCTTACAAGATTATAAGAATATTTTCAAAATAAATGTTTTCTTTTAGAATCATATGACTTTTAAATGAGTTCAATACATAAAGAGATATTTCTCTATTTTTTTTTGATTTCATCTATCTCAACATCCTTTGATGGATTTTAATCTTTTTTAAAGTTGATTTATTATGATACAAAAATTCCATATTGTATTAAATTTTTTATGATATGTGTTGACTATGGATGTGTTATTTTTATACAATTCATGGTTTATAGATAAATTACTGACATTTAGTATGCTAGTTTTAACAAGAATGTTTATGTTATGTTTAAACCTTTTCTTATGAGGAATGCATTGGACTTAGTAAGTGATGGGTGTTTCCCGCTATATCTCCTCAATGAATCGGTAGGTCTCAGGAGAAAAACTAGTGTCTTGGCACAAGGCCTTGAAAAAATATTTTTTGTATTCTTGGCACAAGGCCTTGACTATGTGGTTATGAATGTATGGCATTATATATTCCGTCATTATGAAAGTGGATATAGATATTGCATCTGATTATTATTCTAGTAGAATATCTATGTGAATAAGTTAATGAAATTATTTGATTTTTATCTTTCCTTATTATGCTGCAGTTCCAGTTTAAAAGGCTTTTGTTTTAGTCTTATACATTTCCTTTAATGTTTATGCTTATTTATGAGAGATTCCGCTATATTTTTATCCTTACTGACCATTTGAGCTCACCCCTTTCTTTGTTTTATTTTTCCTAGGATGCGAAAAGTATATTATGACTGACCTGCAGGGACAATCTTTGAGATATCAATGTTGTTTGTTGGAACAATGTTGTTTTAGTTTTTCATTTTATGATGTATGTAAACCTTGTAAATGAATCTAGAACTCCCAAGGATACTAAACTAATCGGTCTTTCCAGATTTGATCTTTTTTGATCATTCCAATGATACGTAGTAATGCACCGACTCTGGGTTTATAGGGTTGGGGCGTTACAGTTGGTATCCGAGGAAGCTATAGCAGGATGCACCCACAAAGTTTTATGCCGTATTTTTCTAGAAATTTAGAGGATGAAATTATTTGTAGGGGATATTGTAACTCCCCAATCTTTCACGATAGACTTCTCTTTGAATAATACAATAACATGTGTTGTATGGAACATCAAGTTCTAACACACCACAACCAATAAAACTATACATTAAGAATAGTAATACCCACTTTTTGAAATTTTATAAATTTTATCATTCATAATGGACTTCATTTTATGATTCGGAGTATCAAAATTATCTTAGGGTGAATTGTTTGAATTTTTCTGAAAACAGCCAATTTTTGATGAATAGTGAAAAACATTGAGTTATAGTTTAAAAGGGAATTTTTATTTAAATAATTATTTATTTAATTTAAATTTATTTTAGGTCAAAATAGACACATAATACCTATATAAGTTCAATGTAATTTATTGGAGTCAGTTTATATTAATTTTAGATATATAAAAATTTTATTTAACTTTTTACCGTATTTTACCCATCTCTAAGGAGCATTTGAAAATTTACATAAAACATAATTTTACCACTTCTGTGAGTTGAAATTAAAAAAATCCAAGAGACACAGTTTATATCAGTAAGTAAAATTTTATTCAATAAGATGAATATAATTTTTAGTTAATAGCAACTTTTTATGTTTATTTACAACGGTTAAAAGTAAATAGGGTAATTAATGGTAAAAATGATATTATTATTACACTAATGCATGTTCTAATTATATTTCATAAGTGTAATTCGACCAAAAACAACCTTTGGAATAAAATATGATCCTTTAGGTCCACTTGTATTATATTAAGACATTTATTATTATTTAATTTCAAGAGGAGTTAAAAGTGTTAAATTCAATGTTTAATAACTAAACCAGTTTTAATATAGGGTTACAAATAAGATAAATTTGACTATAAATATTCATTAAAAATATAAAATTATTTATTACATAATGGTATTTTATTTATATTTTTTATAAATTAAATAATTATATTTATTTATGACACAATGATGATGCAGTAATTACCGTATCTATGAAAGATTAAAATAATTGATATTATAAATATCTAAATAAATGTAATTTGAGGATTTTTATGAATTACACTAATTTTATTGGTTAATATGACATATTATGGTTGGTTAGATGAATTTTTTATAAGTAATAATGCTTTTATGAATTAAGAAAAAAATACCAAATACTGTCAAAATTGACATAAAAGAGTTTATAAAAATTATCTTTTATTAATAATTGATATTCTATTCCTAAATATCTAAGGATCAGAAAAAAGACTTATGTAATGATAGTTTTATCATTAATGAACCACTTGGGGTTCAGATGGATTTATATAGTATGTTTATTAACCATATAATATAAAAATACAAAGAGACATGGTAAATGTCAAACTATTTAACAAAGAGTTAAATCTAAATGATAAGGTTAATATAGAGACCCAAACCTGTCTAAAACATATTGATTGAGGGTTTTTTGACCCATCCCCACCTTATCATTTAAATAATTCATTTTTTATCCATTAAAAAACCAAAATGATTTTATTATAAAATAATATTTCTAGCTTTTCCTTAGGTGCCCCTCACCCCTCTTATAAAAGGGCACCCCCCTTGTCTCTAATTCAAACATTCAAAGCCATTTTTCTAGTCCAAACTCTACCCAAATACCATATCAACTGTCCTCCATTCATCCTAGAGGCCTAATTTTAGACATAAATCCATCATATGAATCCCTTTTGATCAAATCAAAAGGAAGAACCCGAAGAAGAGGTAAACTATTTCATCACCCCTTTCAAGTTCCTTTCTTCTTCCACTTCCCCTTTCTTTGTTGTTTCCATTCAAAAAAATAACTCCAGTATATTATATATACTATTATGTTATTATATATATGTTACAACCATATTTATTATTCTATCCATCCTTTTAATGACAAGTCACCATACGTGCGTACGTACGGTTTACCATCTCCCTGTCGTGGTGTAATTGTTATTCAATACATTATTATTTGGATGGGAATAATAATGACGTTTAATTGAGGTAAATAAAAAATATAACATGATAATTATTCTATATATATTATATAACATCCAATTGTATGTTATTTTAATATCAAAATAATGATATTGGCGCTCGTGCGTACGTACGGATTACCGTTTCCACGAACACAACGAGATTCATTCCCCATCGTAATCCATTCAAGAATAATTTTCAATATATTATTAAAAATAATGTTTAAAGACGTAATATAATTCTGAATATTATGAAGATACATCCTATCCATAAAAAAATTTCTTTTGTAGGAAATCATATAAAGGAAAATGAATCAGTTAACACCCGAAATGACAATAATACTAAGATATTATTAACAATGCAATGTTAAAAGATCATATATGATATCATATTAATGTATATGATTATTTTATAATTTAAGAACAATTATTTCACTATTATACAGGAGGTGAACCTACCCTCGACCAATGAAATGTGCAGGTAAGGGTTAATTTCACAATCTATTTATTATCTGAGGTGGTTTTTACGTAAGTATCTTCTAGGGCATCTTTTTCATTCACATCCACATTTCTTAAAAATTTATTTCAAATTTTTTTTACTATTTATTAGATTATGGTTTAAATTCATTTATACCCTTATTTTACTTTTTTATAAAATGGTTTGAAATGAATATTTCCGTCATTTTCTAAACAAGGTACATTATGACCTTTTCGACAAAATTAAGGTTAGATTTTTTTTAACTTATATGACAGGTGTGGCTATTTTCCACTGTTATAACAATATAGAAGCTTCACATACAAGCTTATAAGAATATTTTCAAAATAAATATTTTCTTTTATAATTATATGACATTTAAAAGATTTCAAGATTGAAAGATATATTTCTCTAAAAAAGGTTTTGATTTCATATATGTCAACATCCTTTAATGGATTTAATGCTTATTTAATGTTGATTTATTATGATACAAAACTTCCATATTATATTTATGGTTTTGTGATATTTTTTTACTATGGATTCGTTATTTTTAAACCATTCATGGTTTATGGATAAATTATTGACATTTTTTATGCTAGTTTTAATACGAATGTTTATGTTTTATTTAAATCTTTTCATATGAGGAATGCATTGGACATAGTAGGTGATGGGTGGTGCCCACTATAGCTCGTCGATGGATCGATAGGTCTCATGAGACAAAATAGAGTTTTGGAAAAATGATTTGATAAAATTCTTATTTTTCATCTTGGCACAAGGCCATGACTCTGTGGTTAGAATTTCTGGAATTATATATTGCATCATTATGAAAGTGTCTATTTTTATTTCATATGATTACTCGACTAGTAGAATATACATGTGAATAAGTAAATGAAATTATTTTATTTTTATCTTTTCTATATTATGATAAAGTTCATGTTTAAAAGTATTTTGTTTTAGTCTTATACATTGCTTTAAATGTTTATGTTTATTTAAGAAAGTTTCCTCTATATTGTTATCCTTAATGAGCATTTGAGCTCACCCCTTTCTATGTTTTATTTTTCCAAGTATGTGAAGAATTATATTATGACTGACCTACATGGATAGTCAATGAGATCTTAGTGTTGTCTATGGAAACAATGATTTTGTAGTTTTCCATTTTATGATGTAATTTAAACCTTGTGTATGTATCTAGTACTTCTAAGGCTTCTAAACTAATTGTTCTTTTGAGATTTGATCTTTCGTGATCATTCCAATGATATGTCATGCATCGACTCTGGGCTTCTGGGGTCTGGGCATTACAATTGGTATTAGAGGGAGCTATAGGGGGCTCCACATGTGTCTTTTTATGTAGTAACATTCTAGAAATTTTTAGGATGAAATTATTTGAAGGAGTGGATAATGTAACACCCCATGCTTCCATGGCATGCTTCTCTTTGAATAATATAATAGCGTGTGTCATATGCAACATCGAGTTCCAACACACCAAAACCAATCAAAAAATCTGTTATGATTAGTAATACCCACTTTTTTAAATTATATAAATTTTATATTTCAAAATTGACTTCATTTTTGGATTCAGAATATCGAATTTATCTTAGGGTGAATTTTCGTTATTTTTTTGAAAACATTCAATTTCTAATGAATAGTGAAAAACACTGAGTTATAGTTTAAAATTGAATTTTTATTTAAATAATTATTTATTTTATTTAAATTTATTTTAGATTAAAATAGATAAATAATACCTGTGTAAGTTAAATGTAATTCATTGGATTCAGTTTATAATAATTTTAGATATATAAAAAGTTTATTGAACTTTTTAACTATCTTTTACCCACCTCCTAAAAGCATCTAAAAATTTGAATAAAACATTATTTTACCACTTCTATGACTTGAATTTCAAAAATCCAAGAAACACAGATGATGTTTGTAAGTAAGATGTGGTTCAATAAGAAAAAATAATTTTTGGTGAATAGTTACTTTTGACTTTTATTTATAATAGTTTAAAGTAAATAGGATTATTAAGGGTAAAAATGATATTATTATTACCATAAAACATGTAATAAGTCTATTTGATAAGTTTAATTTGACCCATGAAACCTTGTTAATAAAATATGATCCTTTAGGTCCACCAGGACTAGATTATGACAATTATTATTTTTCAATTCAAAGAAGAGTTAAAAGTGTTAAATTCAAAGCTTAATAACTAAAACATTTTTAATGAAGGGTTATACATAAGATAAATTCAATTATAAATATTAATTAAAAGATAAAAATATTTCACACATAATCGTATTTTATTTATATTTTTTAGACATTAAACCATTAAAATTTATTTATGACACAATGATGATGTAGTAATTACCATATTAATGAAAGATTAAAATAATTGATATTGTAAATATCCAAATAAATGTAATTTGAGACTTTTTATGTATTAAACTTATTTTCTATGTTAATATGATATATTAGGGTTGGTTAGATGAATGTTTTCTGAAGTAATAATGTTTTTATGAATTTAGAAAAAACAAAATACAAAATAGTATCAAAATTGACATAAAAGAGTTTTTAAAAAATATATTATATTATTAATTGATATTATATTCATAAAAATATAAGGTTATTCAAAAGGACTTATGTAATTATAGGTGTATCATTAATGAACCACTTGGGGTTTTATTAGAAGTATATAGTTTGTTTATTAACCATATAATATAAAAATACAAAGAGACATGGTAAATGTCAAACTATTTAACTAAGATCTAAATCTAAACGATAAGGTTAATATAGTGACCCAAACCTATCTAAAACATATTGGTTGAGTGGTTTTTGACCCATATCCACCTTATCCTTTAAATAATTCATTTTGGAGGTATTAGAAACCGAAAGTGATTTTATTATAATAAAATATTTCTAGCTTTTCCAAAGGTGCCCCTCACGCCTCTTATAAAAGGGAACTCTCCATTCTCTCTAATTCACACCATCAAAGCCATTTGGCTCGGCCAAACTCTTCCCAAATACCCTTTCAACTGTCATTAATTTATCCTAGAAGCCTTCCATTAGTTATAAATACATCTTTAGGATCCCTTTTGATCAAATCAAAAGGACAACCCTGTAAAAGAGGTAAAATATTTAATAACCTCTTTCAAGGTCATTTCTTCTTCCACTTCCTTATTCGTTGTTCTTCCTTTCTAAAATAATAACTACAGTATATTATAAATACTATGATGTTATTACATATATGGTACAACCATATTCATTATTCTATTCATCCATTGAATGACATGTCACCATACGTGCGTACGTATGTCTTACTGCCTCCACCTCATGGGGTAATTGTTATTAAATACATTATTATTTGGATGGGTATAATAATGATGTTTAATTGATGTAAATAGTAAATATAACATGATAATTATTCGTTATATATGATATAACATCCAATTATATATTATTTTAATATCAAAAGCTTGATATTGTCGCTCGTGCGTACGTACAGATTACCGTCTCCATGAACACGATGAGATTCATTCCCCATCATAATCCATTCAAGACTAATTTTCATTAGATGATTAAAAATAATGTCTAAATACTTAATAAAATTCATAATATGAATTAGATAATTCCTATTAATAACAAACACTACTTAAAAAATGAGCATATAATGTAAAATGGATCAATTAACACCCGAAACGACAATAATACTAAAATATTATTAACAAAGCAATATTTAAGGATCATATATGATATCATATTAATGTATATGATTATTTTATAATTTAATAAGAAATATTTAACAACAATTATTTCACCATTATACAGGAGGTTAATCTACCCTCGACCAAGGAAAAGTACAAAGTAAGGGGTTTCTTATCTCACTTTAAATTCTATGAGATTTTCATTGTTCGCCACTTATTTATTAAATGTGGTGTATTGTGTATTCTCATTTGATATATATACATATATATATATATTATCATGATTCTCTTTATATTCATGGTATTCTATCAGTAATTTGGTTGTTATTAAATTTTTTCTATACGACTTGATTGATTACATCGAAGTAAATATTTTCATCTCACTTCCTATTTTCATGAGATTCATGTCATACTGCCACTATTTACTTTTGTGTGGTGTATGTGATGCTCAAGTATTTTATTCTTTGTGTAATATACTATAATTTTTGAGTAATTACATCTTCATTTTATGATCCATATTTCCTGGGATTTATGTTTCCTAAGTTACCAAATTGGTAAGCGAATTTCAAATTTCAATTTCCACTCATTCGGCTTTATGCAAACTTCATTGATTATTTTACTCCATGATTATGTGTTGAATTACTAGTCATTATTTGTGTAGTAATTTACACTCCCCTTTATTTGGATATACTTTTGATACACATAATCACTCCATTGATAAATTCTCAATTCATCGATATGTATTTGATAAGAGTAATTTTAACTCAATTGTCATTTATTGAGACAAGCATCCAATTCATTGGTGCTGTTTTTACAAGAATATGGGTGAATGACCTCTAATTGATTTACCCTAAATATCCAATAATATTTAGTGTATTTATATTTTTCACACATAATTATGTTGTTGATTTATACTTAACCTAAGGATACGGTCTTTATAAGATATTTCATCTCAATTTACATTCTATTGAGACTTGTTTTCTGTTATACGCCAATTAACTTTTATATGGTGTATATAATGTACTTTAACATTGTATATCAGGAATACTATAATTCCCATGCTATTATAATGTTTTTATTACCTCAGTTATTCATATTCAAGTGTCTCTCTTTTGGTTAGGAACTCTAACTAAAATATCATTTTTAAATGTTTTAATGATTTATTATTCTAAATATTTCTCATTAATGTCCATGTTTTAAAAATGATTTTATGGATTTATTTATATGGACATCAAAGTTTTAAAAATAAAATTTCCATTAAAAGTATCAAAGTGGTATGGGACACTTTGATTCAATAATCTATTTTAAACAGCTTATTGATAAATAGTGAGACATTTAAATGTCTTCAAGAAAAAGGGGTATATTTCTCTCAAATAGTTTTGATGATTATTTTAATCTATGTCAATATCATTCATTATTCACTATTCAGGTTTATCTATTATAATAATATCTTCCATAATGTATTGAATTAGTTATGTTTGATTGTGGATGTGGTATTTTTTTACCAATCATGGTTTGTGGTTAAAAATTGACATTTTGTATGCATGTTTTAATTTGAATATTCAGTTTATGATTCAACCTTTTCATATGAGGAATGCATTGGACATAGTAAGTAATGGGTGGAGCCCGCTATATCGCTTCGATGCATTGATGGGCCTTAGGAGACAAACTAGTGTCTTCTCATAGGGCCTTGACAAAATATAATTTGTAGACTTGGCACAAGGCCTTGACGTTGTGGTTATTAATGTCTGGAATAATGCATTCAATCATTATGAATGTGGCTATTGATATTGCATGTGATTATTCGACTAGTAGAATATCCATTTGAACATGTAAATGTCATTATTTTATTTTTATCTTTTCTATATTATGCTGAAGTTGAAGTTTAAAAGGCTTTTGTTTTAGTCTTATACATTTCCATAAATGTTTATGCTTATTTATGAAATTTTCTTCTATATTGTTATCCTTACTGAGCATCTGAGCTCACCCCTTTCTATGTTTTATTTTTCCCAGGATGCGAAGGGGTATATTATGATTGAGCTGCCGAGATAGTCTAAGGGATCTTAGTGTTTTCTATGGAAACAATTTTGTTTTAGTTTTCCATTTTACGATGTAATGTAAACCTTATGAATGTATCTAATACTTACAAGGCAACTAAACTAATCATTTTTTTTTTTGAGATTTTATCTTTTGTGATCATGCCAATGATACGTAATAATGCACTGACTCTGGGCTTCTGGGGTTAGGGAATTACAGTACCGCATAAATCATTCAATAAAATATGGAAGATTTTATTATTATATATCAAACTAAATAGAGAATAATGAATTTTATTGACATAGATGAAAATAATCATCATAACTATTTGAGATAAATATTTGCCTTTTTCTTGAAAACATTTAAAAGTCTAACTATTTATCAAGAGGCCGTTTAAAATAGATTTTTGAATCCAATATTCCCATACCAATTTGAAACATTTAAAAGGAATTTTAATTTATAAACTTTAATGTCCATATAAATAAATCCTTAAAACTATTTTTAAAACATGGACATTAATGAAAAATATTTAAAATAATAAATCATTAAAACATGTTAAAATGATATTTTAGTTAGAGTTCTTAACCAAAAGAGAGACACTTGAATATAAATAATTGAGTTAATAAAAACTTTATAATATCATGGGAATAAAGGGATTCATGATATACTATGTCAAAGTACATTATATAAAACTTTTAAAAGTGAATTGATGTATTACAACAAAGAAGTCTCAATTGAACATAAATTGAGATGAAATATGTTATAAAGACCATATCCTTAAGTTAAGGATAAATTAACGACATAATTATGTTTGAAAAATATAAATACACTCAATATTATTGGATATTAATTTTAAATCCATTATAGTAAATTCACACATATTCTTCTAAAAACAACACCAATTAATTGGATGTTTAACTCAATAAATGGAGATTGAGTTAAAATTACTCTTATCAAGTTCATATCGATGACTTGAGAATTTATCAATTGAGTGATTGTGTTTATCAAAAGTATATTCACAGAAAGGGGAGTGGAAATTACTATAAAAATAATAAATAGTGATTCCACACATAATCATGGAGTAAAATAATAAATAAAGTATGCATAAAGACGAATGAGTGGAAATTGAAATTTGAAATTCCCTTACCAATTTGGTAACTAACGAAACATGCATCCCATGAAATATGGATAATAAAATTAATATGTAATTACTCAAAAACTAAATTATATTAAATAAAGAATACAATCATTGGGTAGTACATACACCACACAAAAGGAAATTTTGGCAGTATGGCATGAATCACATGAAAATAGGAAGTGAGATGAAAACCCTTACTTTATTGTAATCAATCGAGTCATATGTCCAAAAGTTAATAACAACCAAATGAATAAACTAATACCATTAATATAAATAGAATAATGATAATATATCTATATCAAATGACGGAGCACAATACACCACATTTAATAAATAAATGGCGAATAATGGAAATCTCACGGAATTAAAAGTGAGATAAGAAACCCATTACATTGTACTTTTCCTTTGTCGAGGGTAGGTTAACCACATGTATAATGGTGAAATAATTGTTATTTAATTATAAAATATTCTTATACATTAATATGATATCATATATGATCTTTTAAAATTGTTTTGTTCATAATATTTTAGTATTATCGTCATTTTGGGTGTTAACTAATTCGTTTTACTTTATATGCTTCTTTCGTAAGTAGTGCTTGTTATGAATAGGATGTATCTTAATAATATTCAAAATGGAATTAAGTATTTAAATATTATTTTTAATCCTCTAATGAAAATTAGTCTTGATTGGATTATGATGGGTAATAAATCTCATCATGTTCGTGGAGATAGTAATCCGTACGTACGCGCGAGCGACAATATCATTCATTTGATATTTAAATAATATATAATTGGATGGTATATCATATATACAGAATTATTATCATGTTATATTTATTATTTACTCAATTACACATCATTATTATACCCATCCAAATAATAATTTATTGAATAACAATTACACCACGGCGTGGAGACGGTAAGTCGTACGTACGCACATATGGTGACATGTCATTAAAAGGATGTATAGAATAATGAATATGGTTGTACCATATTTATAATAACATCAAAGTATATAGAAGATACTAGAGTTATTCTTTTAGAATGTAAACAACAAAGAAAGAGGAAGTAGAAGAAGAACAGAACTTGAAAGAGGTGATGAAATATTTAACTCTTCTTCGGGTTCTTCCTTTTGATTTGATCAAAAGGGATCCTTAGGTTGGATTTATTACTAAAGGAAGGACTCTAGGATTAATTGAGGAAATTTGAGAGGGTATTTAAGTAGAGTTTGGCCCAGAAAAAAGGCTTTGAAGGTGTGAATTTGAGGGAAGGGTGAGTTCCCTTTTATAAGAGGGGTGAGGTGAACATTAGGAAAAGCTAGAAATATTATTTTTTAAAAAATAATTTTCGGTATATAGTTTCTCAAAAATGAATTATTTAAAGGATAAGGTGGGGGTGGGTCTAAAACCACTCAACCAATAGATGGATATTGAGTTAAATTTACTCTTTCAATTTTCATATCGATGACTTGAGAATTTATCAGTGGAGTGATTATGTGTATCAAAAGTATATCCACGGAAAGGGGAGTGTAAATTACTACACAAATAATAAATAGTGATTCTACATATAATCATGGAGTAATATAATCCATGAAGTATGCGTAAAGGTAAAGGAGTGGAAATTGAAATTTGAAATTCGCTTACCAATTTCGTAACTTACGAAATGTACATCTCATAAAATATGGATCATAAAATGAAGATAAAATTACTCAAAAGTTAATTTATATTACACAAATAATACAATAATTGGGGAGTACATACACCATACAAAAGGAAATAGTGGCAGTATGGCATGAATCTCACAAAAATAGGAAGTGAGATGAAAACCCTTACTTCGTTGTAATCAATCGAGTCATATGGCCAAAAGTTAATAACAACCAAATGAATAATATAATACCATTAATATAAAGATTATCATGATAATATATATATCACATGATAGTACAAAATACACCACATTTAATAAATAAGTGGAGAACAATGGAAATCTCACGAAATTAAAAGTGAGATAAGAAACCCCTTACTTTTTATTTTCCTTGGTCGAGCGTAGGTTAAAAACCTCTATATTGGGGAAGTAATTGTTATTAAATTATAAAAAAATCATTTACATCAATATCATATCATATATGATCTTTTAATATTTCGTTGTTAAAAATATTATAGTATTATTGTCATTTCGGGTGTTAAATGATTCATTTTCCTTTATATGATTTGTTTCGTAAGTAGTGTTTGTTATGAATAGGATGTATCTTACTCATATTCCGAATGGAATTAAGTCCTAAAAAATTATTTTTAATCATATAATGAAAATTATTCTTGAATGGATTATGATAGGGAATTAATCTCATCGCATTCGTGGAGATGGTAATCCGTACGTACGCACGAGCGATAATATCATTCTTTTGATATTAAAATAATATATAATTGGATGGTATATCATATATAAAAAATCATTATAATGGTATATTTTTTATTTAAATCAATATAACATACTTATTATACCCATCCAAATAATAATGTATTGAATAACAACTACACCACGACATAGAGATAGTAAGCCGTACGTACACACGTATGGTGACATGTCATTCAAAAAATTGATTGAAAAATGAATATGGTTGTACCATATTTATGAGAACATAATATTATATTGAAGATACTAGAGTATTTATTTTAGAATGGAAACAAAAAATAAAGAGGAAGTGGAAGAAGAAAGAAACTTGAAAGAGGTGATAAAATATTTACATCCTTTTCGGGTTCTTCCATTTCATTTGATCAAAAGGGATCCTTAGGCTGGCTTTCTGACTAAAGTAAGGCCTCTAGGATTAAAGGAGGATAGTTGATAGGTTATTTGGGTAGATTTTGGCTGAGAAAAAAGGCTTTTAAGGTGTGAATTTGATGGAATGGGGATTTCCCTTTTTTAAGAGGGGTGAGGGGCACCTAAGGAAAAGCTAGAAAAATTATTTTAAAATAAAATCATTTTCAGTTTCTAGTGGCCCCAAAATTAATTATTTAAAGAATAAGGTGGGGATGGGTCCGAAACCTCTCAATAAATTGGTTTTAGATAGGTTTGGGTCACTATATCAACCTTATCTTTTAGATTTAACTCTTAGTTAAATAGTTTGACATTTACCATGTCTCTTTGTATTTTTGTATTATATGGTTAATAAAATTACTATATACTTCCAAGAGAACCACAAGTGGTTAAATAATGATACAAATATCATTATATATGTTTTTTGGCTTAACCTTATATTTTTAGGATTATAATATCATTAATAATATTTTATTTTATTTAAGAACATTTTTATGTCAATTTTGACATTATTTGGTATTTTATTTTTTATAAATTCATAACAGCATTATTAATTTGAAAAAAAAATCATCTAACCAACCCTAACATGTCATAATAACTTATAAAATTAGTGTAATTTATTAAAAAAAGTCTCGAATTACATTTATTTTGATATTTATAAAATCAAATATTTTAATATTTCATTAATTAGGTAATTACTGCATCATCATTGTGTCAATTAAATTATTTAAGGTCTAAAAAATATAGAGAAAATACCATTATGTAAGAAATGTTTTTATATTTCTAATGAATATTTATAATTGAATTTATCTTATGTATAACCCTATATTAAAATGGTTTATTTATTAAGCTTGGAATTTAACACTTTGAACTCTTCTTTGAATTAAATAATAATAAATGACCTAATCTAATCCAATTGGATCTAAAGGATCATATTTTATTCATAATTTTGTTTTTGGTCAAATTAATCTTATCCAATATAAATAGGACATGTGTTAAGGTAAAATTAATATTATTTTTACCCATAATTACCCTATTTACTTTTAACTGTGGTAAATAAAAGTCAAAAGTTACTATTCACCAAAAATTATTTTTATCTTTTTAAACCACATTTTACTTACCGATATCAACTTTTTCTCTCAGATTTTTGAAATTCAATTCATATAAGAGGTAAAATTATACTTTATTCAAATTTTCAAATTCTCCTAGGAGTTGGTTAAAAGACTGTTAAAAAGTTCAATAAAATTTTATATATCTAAAATTATTATAAACAGACTCCATTGAATTACGTTGAACATATATAGGTATTATGTATATATTTTGACCTAAAATAAATTTAAATAAAATAAATAATTATTTAAATAAAATTTTTGTTTTAAACTATAACTTAGTGTTTTTCAGTATTCATCAAAAATTGAATGTTTTCATAAAAATACCAAAAATTCACCCTAAGCTAATTTCGATATTCTGAATCCAAAAATGAAGTCTGTTTTGAGCTAATTTCGATACTACGAATCCAAAAATGAAGTCCATTTTTAAAGATAAAATTTATAAAATTTCAGAAAGTGGGTATTACTATTCATAACGGCTAGTTTGATTGGTGGTGGTGTGTTGGAACTCAAAATTGCATACAACCCATGCTATTTTATTATTCAAAGAGAAGCGTACCGCGGAATTTTGGGGAGTTACATTCTCCCCTCCTTCAAATAATTTATTCCTTGAAATTTCTATAATATTACTACATAAAAATACGTGGGTGGTTCTTCATCATAAGTTCCTAGGTTTCCCACATTGCGTATTCCATCTTATGGTTTCTCCATAGAACTTTTACCAGACGAGTTGTCCAGTTTCTCAGCACTTGTTATCTTGTATCAAAAACTGTGACAGGCTCTTCGCAATAAGATAGATTGGGTTCCAGTTCTAATTCCTCTTAGGTAAGTACATGCGTTGGGTCAGGCATGTATTTTCTCAACAGTGATACATGGAACACATCGTGAACTTTGGAGAGACTTGGAGGCATTTCCAAACGGTATGATACAACCCCAGTTTATTCTAGAATTTCAAAAGGTCTGATCTACCATGGACTCAATTTACCCTTCTTACTAAAATGTATAACACCCTTCCATAGAGATACCTTCAAGAAAACATGATCTCCTACCTAAAATTACAAATCCTTCATTCAGTTATCAGCATAGCTCTTCTGTCTACTTTGAGCTACTTTGATGTGGTTTTGGATTACCTTCACCTTTTCCATTGTTTCCTCCACCAGTTCTTGGCCTACGAGTTTTATTTCACCAACATCATCCCAACAGGTTGGTGTGCGCCATATCTTTCCAAATAACTCATTATATAGTTCCATCTAAATACTTGAATGGAAGCTATTTTTATAGGAAAATTATACCAGAGGTAAATATTGATCCCATATACCTTTAATGTCTAATGATCATGATCTCAACATTTCTTCTATGTTTTGAATAGTTAATTCTGATTCTCCATCAGTTTGGGGGTGGTAGGCAGTGCTCAAACGATGTTTATTATCCAAGGCTTTCTGAAGAATTTTCCAGAATCTTCATGTAAAGCATGGATCACGATCAAAAACAATCAATAGGGGTAATCCATGAAGTCTTAGAACTTCATTAATATATATTCTTGCCAATCGTTCAAGTGGTAAATCTTCTCTTATAGAAAGAAAATGTGGTGACTTGGTAAGATGGTTAATAGTGACCCATATTTCATCGTTATTTCTTGGAGTCTATGGTATTACCATGAAAAATTCCATTTTAATATTATCCCATTTAAACTCAGGGATGGGAAGAGGTTTCATGACACCTCAAGGCGGTTTCCTTCCAGCTTTCACTTGTTGACAAAACAGTCATCTTGAAACAAAATCAGAAATATCCTTCTTCATGTGGTCCCACCAAAAATGTTCTTCAAAATCTCTATAAATCTTAGTGCTTCCAGGGTGTATAGAGAAATTGGAACGATAAGCATCATCTAATAATTCACTTTTTGGATCAGGTATATCGGGAACACAAAGTTTCTTTCGAAATTTCAAAATTCCTTCTTCATACACAAAGTCACTCAATCACCCATCATTCACATATTTATTCTTCTTTTGAAACTCTTCATCACCAGTCTGAGAACACTTTATCCATTCTATTAAAGATGGTTTGGAAACCATTTGAAAAATTATTGATGTTTCAACTTCCATTGTTATTCCCTTATCCATCTTTACTAGATCCATGTATATAGGATTTTTTCAACTCTCATATTATTCAAAACTGCATAATCCTTTCTACTCAATGAATATGCCACCTTATTTACCTTCCCCGGGTGGTAGTGCATAGTGCAATCGTAATCCATTAGTAGTTCAATCCATTGTATTTGCCTCATGTTGAGTTCATTCTATGAGAAAATATACTTCAAACTATTTTAATTAGTATATATCTCACTTTTCTAACTATAGAGATAATTTATCCATATCTTAAAAGAAAATATTACATCTACTAACTCAGGATCATGAGTAAGATAGTTTAGCTCATGAATTTTTAGCTGTTGTGATGCATAGGAAATAACCCTATCATTTTTCTTAACAACACAACCAAGTCCTTCCTTTGAAGGATCAATATAAATAACAAACCCATCATTCCCCGATGATAGATTAAATATAGGAACATTGGATAATATTCTCTTCAATTATTAAAAACAATTTTCACATTCCATTGTCTAAACAAATTTCACCCCTTTACATGTGAGCTTGTTTAATGGGTTATCCAATCATGAAAAATTCTGGACGAAATGCCGATAATAACCAGATAAACCAATAAAAGTGCATACCTCAGTTATACATGTCGGTTCTAGACATTCTTGGATTGCTCTTTTCTTAGAAGGGTCAACGGAGATTCCATCCTTAGAGACTATATGGCCAAGAAAATAAATCTCCTGATGGAAAAATTCACACTTGATAAACATCCAATATAATTCATGTCTTCTAGGAGTTTTCAGGATAATGTACAAGTGATTTACATGATCTTCATATCCTTTGGAGTATACCAGGATTTCATCAAAAAATACCACTAAGATTTCATCATGGTATTCATTGAAAACTATACTCATTAGATCCATGAAAACAGAGGGTGCATTAGTCATTCCAAAAGGCATTACTGTAAACTCATAATGCTCGTACCTGGTTCGAAATGTTGTTTTTAGAATTTATTCCTTCTTCACACACAACTTATGATATCCAGATCGAAGATCAATCTTTTAAAAGTATTGAGATCCATGATGTTGGAAAAATAAATCAACAATTAGAGGTAGGGGATACTTTTTTTATTGTTATAGCATTGATCTACCTATAGTCAATGCACAGCCTCACAGATCCATCTTTTTTCTTAACAAAAAGGACATGGGCTCCCCATGAAGAAACACAAGGGAGAATAAATCCCTTATTACTCAATTCCTCTATTTGTTTCTTTAGTTCCAATAATTTCACAGTGGCCATTCTATAAGGGCTCTTCGATATGGGCCTTGAACAAGAAATTAAATCAATCTAAAACTCAATTTCTCCTTCTAGAGGATTTCCAGGTAAATCTTATGGAAACACATCAACATATTCTTTCACAATAAGAACTTCCTAAATTTGAACATTCATTTCCTCACCCATAGATATTTTATTATCTTTATCCCCAATAATTGAATTTAGTTGGGCTACTGGGGGTGGATCTAGATAAGTGTTTAGGGGTGAGGGTTCTACTCTAAAGATAAGGTGTTCATTAACATTTTCATCAAAAATAGTAACATCCTTCTGCTTACAATAAATTTTAGCATCATGGTCTAAAATCTATTCAATACGAAGGATTATATCAAATTCAATCATGTGTATGACAATGATATCAGCAGATAATGAATATTTATGTGCACTAATGGGGACTGATTCACAAAACATTATTGCAATGATACTTCCCTTAGGAGTTTTTCCTGACAACACCCTTATTAAATCAAATTGGAAATATCTAATTTTCTTTGCAAGCTGGGAAGAAATGAAACAATGAAATGATCCAGAATCAAATAAAGCATTTTCTAAACATAAGGAAACCATTAAATTACCTTCCACCATGTCTCTCAGAACTTCAACCTAAGCAGTAGTGATAACATAAGCTTAGCCTTGATCCCTTGGCCTTTTTTGATGTAAGTTGCCTTGAATATTAGGACATTCATTTGCATAATTCCCCCTTTCTCTACAATTGTTGCATTCAACATCGACAGCCTATTTCTTTCCCTTGAAATCACGAGCTTGGTGGCATTTTTCACCGCACTTGTAATAGACTCCCATTCCATTCAGGCAAGTTCTAGGGTGTTTCTTCCCACAATTACTGTATGATGGATACTATACTTTTTCCTTATTCCCACTATTTCCATTTCCAGAGTGTTCAGCAGATCTCTTATTCTTTACATTTCTTTAAAAAAGGAAACCACATAGACCATGTTACAACCCGTCGCGTTGGAGAAAGCTGTGGGATTGAACCCACAACCAGAGTTCGATTGGGATTTATCTCCTACCACTGGACTATGTGATGTCCCTAGATATTGTGACTAATTATTTTTAGTTAAATTATTTTATTGATCAATAATATGTTTATTTTGGATATTATGTCTTATCAAATGATTACCCTTAGTATAGGAAAATGATTTGGTGATTAAGTGATAAATGTTATTTTGGAAGATGTTCGTTCTCTTGGGAACAATAAATGACTAAGGAAAATAGAATACTATGGGATTTCAGTTGAGGGGTAATGGTGGATTTTTACATATGTTTTTATTTTGTATCTATAGTGATTTGGGTTATTTATGTAAATGATTAACCTATAATAGAGAATATTTGTTTAGGTTACCATCTTTTAAGTATATGACTTTAAGAGTAGTTGATGTCATTTGGAGATACAAGTAATCAGGGAAAACTACATAACCAAATTCTTCTAAGTTTGGGTTTCAATATTAGTTTGGATTATATTGAACGATTTTAAGGAAAATTGTTTATTGAATGGTATTTATTTAACTTTGGGGTATTGTTGGTTTAATTTTAGAAATTAAGATTAGTGTTTCTTTCTCTAAAAGAATATCCTTTTAGGGGATCATCTGATCTTTTACTAACCTTTTCGGTTTTGATTAATCTCTAAAGACAAGGTAAATATATATTTTATCCTTTTTGGATCATGTGATTCTCTAGAATTTGATTCTAGCTCTTCTGGTGTAACCAAGCCATCTTGAATACTCATTGTTTAAATAAATGAATTAGTGGTAGAAAATTATTAAATAATGATAATCTACTTAAAAAGTAAGTATATCTCCTTATGTTCTTAGTCAATATCATTAATAAATTCTACATCTTTATGAAATTCCACTTCAAACAAAAAAACATTGTTTGTTTACTTTTCCTACTAAGAAACTAATGACGATTTGTCCCCTCACAAGTTTGTCGTTTCCTTGTTGTTAAATTTCTCCTGATCATGTTTTATATCCCTCTCCATCAGAACATGACACTTAGTTTATCTTCCATATCCATGTTTTCCAACATGGAATCCGAGTATGGGTTATCTCAGGTGACCATTGTACTTCTCTTTCTTTATTTTAAAGTGATTGTTTTATTGACTCTTTTTTCGATGTGAGACTTTCAATTATGTACCCAAGCCCAATTTTAAAAAATGCAAGGATGAAATTTCCAAAAGGGGGGAAGAATGTAACACTACAAGCTTCCACGGTACGTTCCCTTTGAATAATTTAATAGCTTGCATTGTACGCAACTTTGAGATTATAACACACCGAGACCAATCAAACTAGCTGTTATGAATAGTAATACCCACTTTTTGAAATTTTATAAATTTTATCGTTCAAAATGGACTTCATTTTTGGATTCAGAATATCAAAATTAGCTTAGGGTGAATTTTTGGTATTTTTCTGAAAACATTCATTTTTTGATGAATAGTGAAAAACACTGAGTTATAATTTAAAACTGAATTTTAATTTAGATAATTATTTATTTTATTTAAATTTATTTTAGGTAAAAATATATGCATAATACCTATATAATTTCAATTTAATTCATTGGAGTAAGTTTATAAAATTTTTAGATATATAAAACTTTTATTGAACTTTTTAACTACCTTTTACCCACCTCCTAAGAGCATTTATATATTTAAATAAAACATAATTTTACCTCCTATATGAATTGAATTTCAAAACTACTAGAGACATGGTTGATATCAGTAGGTAAAATTTTGATAAATAAGATAAAAATATTTTTTGGTGAATTGTAACGTTTGACTATTATTTACCATGGTTAAATGTAAATAGGGTAATTAAGGGTAAAAATGATATTATTATTACCCTAAAACATTTCTTAATTCTATTTGATAAGTTTAATTCGACCAAAACAAACCTTAGGAATAAAATATAATCCTTTAGGTCCACTAAGAATAAATTATGACATTTACTATTATTTAATTCAAAGAAGAGTTAAAAGTGTTAAATTCAAAGCATAATAAATAAACCTTTTTTAATATAGGTTTAGACATAAGAAAAATTAAATTATAAATATTCATTAGAAAGATAAAAATTTTCCTAAATAATGGTATTTTATTTATATTTTTAGACATTAAATAATTTATCTTATTAATGACACAATTATGATGTAGTAATTACCTAATTAATGAAATATTTAAATATTTGATATTATAAATATCCAAATTGATGTAATTTGAGACTTTTTATTCATTCCACTAATTTTCTCGGTTACTATGACTTGTTAGGGATTGTTAGATGAAATTTTGTCGATGTAATAATGCATTTATTAATTTAACAAAAACAAAATACCAAATGGTGTCAAAATTGACATAAAAGAGTTTTTAAAACAAATATTATATTATTAATTGATATTATTTTCCTAAAAATCATTGGTTCATACAAAGGACTTGTATAATTATTGGTGTATCATTAATGAACCACTTGAGGTTCTATTGGAATTATATAGTAAGTTTATTAACAATATAATATAAAAATAAAAAGAGACATGGTAAATGTCAAACTATTTAACTAAGAGTAAAATCTAAAAGATAAGGTTAATATAGTGACCCAAACCTATATAAAACATATTGGTTGAGTGGTTTTAGACCCATCCCCACCTTATCTTTTAAATAATTCTTTTTGGAGGCACTATTAACTGAAAATTAATTTATTATAAAATAACATTTCTAGCTTTCCCTAAGGTGCCCATCACCCCTCTTATAAAAGGGCACCCCCTTCCCCAAAATTCTCTCCTTCAAAGCCTTTGTTCACATCAAAACTCTTCCCAAATACCCTCTCAACTATTCTATCATAATCCTATAGGCCTCCTTTAGTCATAAAGCCAACTTAAGTAGCATTTTTGATCAAACCAAAAGGAAGAACCTGAAGAAGAGGTAAATATTTCATCACTTCTTCAAGTTCCTTTCTTCTTCCCTTTACACTTTATTTATTGTTTCCATTATAAAATAAAAAATCTAGTATCTTCAATATGATATGATGTTATTATAAATATGGTACAACCATATTCATTATTCTATCTATCCTTTGAATGACATGTCACCATGTGTGAATACGTATGGCTTACCAGCTCCACGTCGTGGTGTAATTGTTATTCAATACATTATTATTTGGATGAGTATAATAATGAGGTATAATTGATGTAAATAATAAATATAACCTGAAAATTATTCTATATATATGATATACCATCCAATTATATATTATTTTAATGTTTAAAGAATGATATTGTTGCTCATGCGTACATACAGATTATCGTCTCCACGAACGTGATGGGATTCATTCCGCATTGTAATCCATTCAAGACTAATTTTCAATATATGATTAAAAATAATTTTTAATGACATAATAAAATTATGAATATAGATAAGATAAATTCTATTCAATACAAACACTACTTATGAAACAAATCATATTAAGGAAAACAAATCAGTTAACACCCTAAATGACGATAATACTAAAATATTATTAACAAAGAAATATTAAAAGATCATATATGATATCATATTAATGTATATGATTCTTGTATAATTTAATAAAAATTAATTTACCATTATAAAGGAGTAAAACCTACCCTTGACCATGGAAAAGAATAGAGTAAGGGATTTCTTATCTCACTCTCAATTCCGTGAAATTTCCATTGTTCGCCACTTATTTATTAAATGTGGTGTATTGTGTACTGTCATTTGATATATATATATATATTATAATTATTCTCTTTATATTCATGGTATTATGTGTTTCATTTTGTTTTTATTAAATTTTTTCCATATGACTTGATTGATTACAGCGAAGTAAGGGTTTTCATCTCACTTCCTATTTCTGTGAGATTCATGCCATACTACCACTATTTCCTTTTGTGTGGTGTATCTACTGCCTAATGATTGTATTATTTGTGTAATATACTTTTATTTTTGAGTAATTACATGTTCAGTTTATGATCCATCTTTCATGGGATGTATGTTTTGTAAGATACCAAATTGGTAAGGGAATTTCAAATTCCAATTACCACTCATTCATCATTACACATAATTCATTGATTATTTTACTCCATGATTATGTATGGAATCAATATTTATTATTTGTTTAGTAATTTACACTCCCCATTCTGTGGATATTATTTTGATACACATAATATATCCTTTGATGAATTCTAAATTCATAAATATGAATTGGGTAAGAGTAACTTCAACTCAATCTCCATTTATTGAGTTAAACATCCAATTCATTGGTGTTGTTTTTACAAGAATATATGTGAATGTCCTATGATTTATTTACAATTAATATCCAATAATATTGAGTGTATTTATATTTTTCACACATAAATATGTCTTTGATTTATCCTTAACCTAAGGATATGGTCTTTATATGAGATTTCATCTCTATTTATATTCTATTGAGACTTCTTTATTGTTATACGCCAATTCGCTTTTATATGGTGTATATAATGTACTTTTACATAGTATATCATGAATCCATTTATTCCAATGATATTATAATTTTTTATTACATCAATAATTTGTATTCAAGTGTCTCTCTTTTCGTTAGGAACTCTAACTAAAATATCATTTTAAAATCTTTTTAAGATTTATTATTCTAAATCTTTCTCATTAATGTCAATGTTTTAGAAATTGTTTTAAGGATTTATATATATGGATATTATAGTTTTAAAATTAAAAATACTTTTAAATTTTTCAAAGTGGTATGGGACACTTTGATTTAAAAATCTTTCTTAAACGACTTATTGATAAATAGTGAGACTTTTAAATGTTTTCAAGAAAAAGGGGGACATTTCTCTCAAATCGTTTTGATGATTATTTTAATCTCTGTCAATAACATTCATTATTATCTATTGAGGTTGATCTATTATAATAAAATCATCCATATTGTATAGAATGAGTTATGATTGACTGTGGATGTGCTATTTTTATACCATTCATGGTTTGTGGTTAAAATATAGACATTTCGTATGCTAGTTTTTATACGAATATTCATATTATGTTTCATCCTTTTCATATGTGGAATGCATTGGAATTAGTAAGTGACAGGTGGATTCCTCTATAGCTCCTCGATGCATCGGTAGGTCTCATGAGACAAACTAGTGTCTTGGCACAAGGCCTTGACAAAATCTTATTTTTAGACTTGGCATAAGGCATGACTATGTGGTTATGAAAGTCTGGTATTATGCATTTAATTATTATGAAAGTGGCTATTGATATTTCCAGTGATTAATCGACTAGTATAATATCCATGTGAATATGTAAATGGCATTATTTAATTTTATCTTTACCATATTATGCTGATGTTCAAGTTTAAAGGCTATAGTTTTAGTCTTATACATCACCATAAATGTTTATGCTTATTTATGAAAGAATATATTGATGTTTTTCTAGAAGGTTTACCTGGACATCCTCTAGAATGAGAAATTGAGTTTTCCATTAATTTAATTCCTCGTTTAATGCGCATATAGAAGACCCCTTATAGAATGGACACTGTGGAATTAGTGGATCTAAAGAAACAACTAGAGTAATTGAGTAATAAGGGATTTATTCACTGTAGTGTTTCTCCATGGGGAGCCCCGGTACTTTTTGTTAATAAGAAAGATGGATCTATGAGGTTGTGCATTGACTACAGGGAGATCAATGCTATAAAAATAAAGAACAAATATCCCCTACCTATCATTGATGATTTATTCAACTAACTTCATGGAGCTCAATACTTCTCTATGATTTACCTTCGATCTGGATATCATCAGTTCTATGTGAATAAGGAAGACATTCCGAAAATAGCATTTCGAACTACGTGCCAGATTTACGAGTTTAATGTAATGCCTTTTGGATTGACTAATGCACCCTCTATTTTCATGGATCTAATTAACAGAGTTTTTAAGGAATATCTTGATGAATTTTTAGTGGTATTTATTGATCATATCATGGTATAATCCAAAATCTTCTAAGATCATGAAAATCACTGGTGAATTATCCTGAATACTCATAGAAGACATGAATTATATGGGTAGTTTAGCAAGTGTGAATTCTGGCTTCAAGATATTTCTTTTCATGGCCATATCATCTCTAAGGATATAATCTCCATTTATCCTTCTAAGACAAGAGCAATCCTAGAATGGACAGCAACAGAATGTTTAACTGAGGTACACGGTTTTATTAGTTTAGCAGGTCATTATCGGCATTTCGACCAGAATTTTTCCCGATTGGATAACCCATTAACCCATCTCACACGTAAAGGGGTGAAATTTGTTTGAAAAAAGAATGTGAAGAATGTTTTGAAGAATTGAAGAGAATATTAGCCAATGATCCTATATTTACTCTACCATCGGGGAATGATTGTTTTGTTAGTTATAGTGATGCTTCAAAGAAAGTATATAGTTGTGTCCTTATGAAGAATGATATAGTTATTGCCTATGTATCATGACAGCTAAAAATTCATTAAAAAAACAATCCTACTAATGATCTTGAGTTATCAGCTGTAATCTTTGCTTTTATGATATAGAGGAATTATCATTATGGTAAAAAATGTGAGATATATAACCATAAAAAGAGTTTGAATTATATTTTTTCACAGAAAGAACTAAACATGATGCAAAGGCAATGGCTTGAACTACTCAAGGATTATGATTCCAATATACACTACCACCCGGGGATGGAAAATAAGGTGGAAGATGCTTTGAGTAGAATGGATCATGGAGTTTAGAACAAGATAAGAGTTGAAAAGGATCCTATATACATGGATCTTGTTAAGATTTATATGGGAATAACCATGGAAATTGAAACATCAATACTTTTTTCAAATGGTTTCCAAACCATCTTTACATGAAAGGATAAAGAGTTCTTTGACCGATGATGATGATTTTCAAAAGAAGATTAAAGTTGTGAATGATGGTAGGTTGAGTGACTTTGTTTATGTAGATGGAATTTTGAAATTTGGGAAGAGACTATGTGTTCCCAATATTCTATATCTAAAAAGGTAATTTTTGTATGATGCTCATCATTCCAATTTCTCTATACATTCTTGTAGCATGAAGATGTATAGAGATTTGACGGAACATTTTTGGTGGGACAACATGAAGAGGGAGATTGCATATTTTTTGTCAAGATATATGGTTTGTCAACAAGTGAAATCTTGAAGGAAACAACCTGGAGGAGTCATGCAACCTATTCCCACACCTGAGTGGAAATGGGATAATATTACTATGGTCTTTATCATGGGACTACCAAAGTCTCCGATAATGAACAATGCAATCTGGGTCATTATTGATAGTCTTACCAAGTCATCACATTTTCTTGCTATAAGAGAAGATATAGCACTTGAATGATTGGAAAGAATATATATTAATGATGTTGTAAGACTTCATGGAGTACCCCTATCGATTGCTTCTAATCATGATCCACATTTTACATCAAGATTCTGGGAAAGTCTTTAGAAATCTTGGGATAATGAAATTTGTTTGAGTGTTGCATACCACCCCCAAACTAATGGAAAATCAAAACGAACTATTAAAACCTTAGAAGACATGTTGATATCATGCTCACATGACTTTCAAGGTATGTGTGATCAATATTTATCTTTGGTGGAGTTTTCCTATAATAATTGCTTCCATTCATGTATTCAGATGGCACCATATGAAGCATTATATGGAAAGAGATGTCACACACCAACCTGTTGGGATGATGTTGGTGAATAAAAACTCATAGGCCCAGAACTAGTGGAGGAAACGATGGAAAAGGTGATTGTAATCAAAAACCACATCAAAGAAGATCAAAGTAAGCGGAAGATCTATGCTGATAACTGAAGGAAGTATTTGGAATTTCATGTGGGAGATCATTTTTTCTTGAAGGTATCTCCATGGAAGGGTGTTATAAATTTCGGTAAGAAAGTTAAATTGAGTCCCATGTACATCGGACCTTTAGAAATTCTATAACGAATTGGGGTTGTAGATTACCATTTGGAAATTCCACTAAATCTCTCCAAAGTTCATGATGTGTTGCACGTATCATTGTTGAGAAAATACACGCCTGATCTAACACATGTACTTACCTATGAGGAATTAGAACTAGAACCTGATCTGTCTTATTGCGAAGATCCTGCCAAGGTTCTTGATACAAGAGAACAAGTGTTGAGAAACCAAATGCCACATTTGGTAATGTTCTATGGAGAAACCATAATATGGAAGAGGCAAAGTGGGAACCTGAGGAACTTATGATGAAGAACCACCCACGTCTTTTCACGCAGTAATATTTTAGAAATTTTGAGGATGAAATTATTTTAAGGAGGGGATAATGTAACACCCCATGCTTTCATGGTATGCTTATCTTTGAATAATACAATACCATGTGTTGTACATAACATCGAGTTCTAACACACCACAACCAATCAAACTATCTGTTATGAATAGTAATACCCACTTTTTGAAATATTATAAATTTTAACATTCAAAATGGACTTCATTTTTGGATTCGGAATATTGAAATTATCTTAGGGTGAATTTTTGGTATTTTTCTAAAACTTTCAATTTTTTATGATTATTGAAAAACCCCGTGATATAGTTTAAAATAGTAGTTTTTTTAAATAATTATTTATTTTATTTAAATTTATTTTAGGTCAAAATAGATACATAAAACATATATAAGTTAAATGTAATTCATTGGAGTCAGTTTATAATAATTTTAGATATATAAAAATTTTATTGAACATGTTACCGTCGTTTACCCACATCCTAGGAGCATTTGAAAATTTACATAAAACATAATTTTACAGCTTTTGTGAGTTGAATTTCAAAAATCCGATAGACACGGTTGATATCAATAAGTAAAATGTGGTTCAATAAGATGAAAATAATTTTTGGTGAAGAGTAACTTTTTTACTTTTATTTATCACAATTAAAATAAATTAGGTAATGAAGGGTAAAAATGATATTATTATTACCCCAACACAGGTCCTAATTCTTTTGGATATGTGTGATTCGATCAAAAACAACCTTAGAAATAAAATAATTGATATTATAAATATCCTATTATATTTAATTTGAGACTTTTTATGAAATATACTAATTTTCTAGGTTAATATGACATATTAGGGTAGGTTATTTGAATTTTGGTCGAAGTAATAA
The DNA here is from genome assembly GCA_963277665.1 of Viscum album. Lineage (NCBI taxonomy): Eukaryota > Viridiplantae > Streptophyta > Magnoliopsida > Santalales > Viscaceae > Viscum > Viscum album. The sequence goes on along the minus strand of OY728122.1, from coordinate 2,085,849,554 downwards.
TTCTTTTATGAATTTATAAAAAACAAAATACAAAATAGTTTCAAATTTGACGTAAAAGTCTTTTTAAAACAAATATTTTATAATTACTTGATTTTATATTCATAAAAATCTATGTTCTAACCAGAAGACTTATGTAATGAAAGGTGTATCATTAATTAACCACTTGTGGTTTTCTTGGAAGTATATAGTCAGTTTATTAAACATTTAATATAAAAATAAAAGAGACTTGGTAAATGTCAAACTATTTAACTAAGAGTTAAATACAAAAGATAAGTTTAATATAGTGACGCAAACCTGTCTAAAACCTTTTTTGGAGTGGTTTTTGACCCATACCCATCCTAGACTTTCAATAATTCATTCTGGAGCAATTAGAAACTCAAAATTATTTTATTATAAAATAATATTTCTAGCTTTTCCTAAGGTGCCTCTCACCCCACTTATAAAAGGGCACACCCCCTTTTATTTAATTCTCACCTTCAAAGCCATTTGGCTTGGACAAACTCTTCCCAAATACCCTCTAAATTGTTCTCCCTTTCATCCTAGAGGCCTTCCTTTAGATAGAATGCCAACCTAAGGAGCCCTTTTGATCAAATCAAAAGGAAGAACCAGAAGAAGAGGTAAAATATGTCATCACCTCTTTCAAGTTCCTTTCTTCTTCCACATTCTCTTTATTTGTTGTTTCCATTATAAAATAATAACTCCAGTATATTATATATACTATGATGTTATTATATATACGGTACAACCTTATTCATTATTCTATCCATCCTTTGAATGACATGTCACCATACGTGCATACGTACGACTTACCGTCTCCACGTCGTGGTGTAATTGTTATTCAATACATTATTATTTGGATGAATATAATAATGATTCATAATTGATGTAAATAATAAATATAACATGATAGTGATTTTGTATATTTGATATACCATCCAATTGTATATTATTTTAATACTAGAAGAATGATATTATCACTCGTGAGTACGTACGGATTACCGTCTCCATGAACACGATGAGATTCATTCCCAATCGTAATCCATTAAAGACTAATTTTAATTAGATAATTAAAAATAATTTTTAAATACTTAATATCATTCTGAATATGAATAATATACATCCTATCAATAACCAACATTACTTACATAACAATGCATATAAAGGAAAACGAATCAGTTAACACCCGAAACGGTGATAATACTAAGATATTACTAACAATGCAATGTTAAAAGACCATATTAGATATCATATTAATGTATATTATTATTTAATAATTTAATAAACAAAATTCAGCATTATACATGAGGTTAACCTACCCTCGACCATGGATTAGTACAAGGTATGGGTTAATTTCACAATCTCTTTATAATCAGAGGTTGTTATTACGTAAGTATCTACTGGGACATTTTTATCATCCACATCCATGTTTCTTAAAAACATATTTCAAAACATTTTTACTATTTACTAGACTATTTGTTAAATTCATATATAGTCTTATTTTACTTTTTTATAAAATGGTTTGAAAGGATTCTTTCCATCATTTTCCAAAGTGGGTACTTTATGACCTTTTCGACAATATTAAGGTAAGAATGTTTTTTTAACATATACGGTGGGTGTGATCGTACCACGATTCACTATGTCATTTTCACCCTTACACCATTGTATTGAAATGAATTTGAATTCTAAATTCAAAATATAATAACACAATTCACATCATGTTTTATTCAATTATTTTTTGTTAAAAAGGGAAATGTTACTTATTTTGATAATTTTATTGAAGGTAAATGTGATTTGGAGGCCGAGAGATTATCCAGAAGAAAAAATGGTCCAAACTGCATGGCATCCCATGGACATCTGTCCACTTTTTTAAATACTGCGTGAAATCTGTGCATCCAAATGGGCTGTTATTTTGTGGGCCAATGCAAAATATAATATTCTACATTTCATATCAAGGAACCCAATACTGATTAGGATTCTATGAGTTCCATCCAAACTAATATTTCCAAGCCACCGAATATGAAAAAAGTCAAAAGTGGCGTTCTGTATTTTATCAATATCTCGAGCTGTTTTTTTCCAAATGGTGACAAAAACTAGGTGGTGATAGATAAGATGTTGTTCTACAACTTTCCAGTTTTCTAGAAAGAGATATTTTACTGTATATAACCAAAGACCTTTCTCCATGTGGTTTATCAAAGTCTGGGTGCCCAAAACCACTTCTCATTTTCGCTATAAAAAGACACCTTGGGAACCCCATTTGCATATTCGGCCAGGATGAAAGGTGCTGCCATTTTGGAGTCTCCAAGGAGTCTTATGAATATCCCTAGCAGTTATGGAGGCCATGGGAAGTTCTACCCCAACATTTTTCTCTTCCTCCTCTCCCATGGGTTTATATAACCCTTGTGATCACCCAGGAAGGAACGTGATGTAAATCCCAAGCTTCATGTTTGTAATATTTGAATGATACTTTGAATTACTTGTTATTGTGTTGTTTCTAATTATCCTCTATTCTTATTTTATTGAGTTATGTACTGTTATGAAATGATCAACTCATATGATCATGTTTGGGGGTACCCATTCATGTGATGTTTCACACACCGTTCACCACTTTCTTTTCTCCCTTTCAATTGCGATGTTTTTGTGGTTCATATTGGTCAATTGAACTCACATAAACACGGTCAAGGAAATGTAAATTTATGTCATGGTATCAGAAATAAATAACATACCAACCTAGAAAGCACATCGAGTTCTTCATGCGTAGCCTTTGTGAGTTTCGGTTATGAAGTCAAACACAATTCACCCAATCATCGGCGGTGTCCGGTGAATCATTGTGTGTTTTCAAATGAACCCTTTCAGTTTTCATAGTATAAACTCAGAAACATTCTGGTTCTTGGTGTTACAAACTAGGTATTAAAATATCATAACCCTATATCATGAAGCGATGAAGGATAAACATCATGAGAGTACCCCGGGTTGATCACGCTTAATTAATTATGTTAATCTCTACATTGTTTCATCGCTTTCATTTTCTGTTTTCATCTTTAATCATTAAACCCCCAAGTTTTAAAAAACCTCATTCACCTTTTACAATCATAATCAAAACCCTATTTTTAAATTAAATATCTATGGCTCCGTCGAGAGAAGACCTAGGGTTGGTGCTATACTGCAGAAATTCTAGTCAAAATTAAACAACTAATTTGACGCGTTCGACAACACGATCAAATTTGGTCGCCGTGGCCGGGGATCCAAGATCATTTTTTTCTTTATTTAATTTTATTTATTTAATTTACTTCTTAATTAGTACTCCTTTAAATACCCCACCCATATTTAATTGTTTTTGTTTTGGGTTTTGACTTTATTTTTTGTTGTTTTTGGTGTGTTCCTTCTCTCTCTCTCTCTCTTATTTTCGATATCCCTCTCTATATTTATGTTTTATAACATTATATTCTATTTTCACCCTTATTATGTGATTTTATCCATATTCAAAAAAAATTCACAAATTATTTTCATGACCTGATCTAGTAAAGAAACACTACTTAAATTTGACCCTGAAATTGAAAAGTCACTTCACACACAAATCAACGCATCTAGATAAGGTAAATCATGTAACATTGAGGAACCCATTTTGGAACTTCAAGTGGTTCTAAACCAATACAAAATTTAAACCAATCAAACCCAATAAAACATGGCTTCAAATAATCGAACTTTAAAAGAACTGACCACCCCTGATGTGGAGCACCAACCTGCGTACATCCAATATCCCGAAGAAGCAGCCAACATTGAGCTGAGATCTGGTCTCATCCACCTTCTTCCTAAATTCCATGGTCTTTCCAATGATGACCCTCACAAACATCTTAAAGAGTTTCATATAGTCTTCTCAACCATGATACCCCAAAATGTGTCTGAGGACCTAATTACGTTTAGGACCTTCCCTTTCTCCCTTGATGGTGTATCCAAAGATTGGCGATACTATTTCCCTACCACAATTGGGGGCTGGAATGACCTAAAAAGACTTTTTTCGAGAGATGTTCTTCCCTGCCTCCCAAACTGTATCAATTAGGAAAGAAATATGTGGAATTCGGAAATCACAAGGAGATACCCTTCATGAATATTGGGAGAGATTCAAAAGGCTTTGATCAAGTTTCCCACACCACCATATTAGTGAAAAACTATTTATCCAATACTTCTATAAGGGAATTATTCCCATGGATTGTGGAATGATTGATGCTATAGCTGGTGGTTCCCTAGATGATAAAAATCCATTCTCCACTCGTGACTTAATAGGAAACATGGCTCAAAATGCACAATAATTTCGTACACGAGTAATTACAGCAACTTGAGGAGTTCATGAGGAAAATCATTCAGCCCTAGAACAAAAGGTAGATTTTAAACATGATGAGATGCATACCCTTCTAAGGAAATTAGCTCATGCACAATGTCACTCACACTCTACTTATATTCCATTACATTGTGGTATTTGTTCTGATAACACTCATTTGTCTGACCAGTTCCCACAACTTCAAGATTCATCCGAGTCTTGTGTAGCTATGTTCCTAGGGAATCCATTCCATCAAGAACCTCCCTTCAAGAAAGAACAATTCATGCCAAATCCAAACCCTGGGTGGCATGCACAACCCTAGTACCGACAAGGAGGAAACTCAAGCTACCCCAAGAAGAATTGGTATCAACAAGGCCAAGGTATGCAACCTTATTATCCATAAACATCTCAAAACAATCCTCCTACTCCCAAATATGAACCAAGCCTTGAGGATATGGTTAAACAAATGGCATCCCAGAACCTTCAGTTCCAACAGACCACACAATCGGAAATTCAAGACCTAAAAACTCAAGTGGGACAATTGGAAAACACCATCGGTGAGATTAAGATGAATGTGTCCAGACAACTACCATCCCAACCCATTGCCAATCCAAATGAAAGAGGTAATGTATGTGCAATTACACTTCGTAGTGGTAAAGAAGCTTCTCCTTCTACTGATTCTACGAAACAGGTATGTCCCCCTCTTGAAAACACTCCTTCCCAACCCTCAAAAATATCATGTAATGAAAAACAAAATAAAAAGGGCAATCAAATTATCGTTGATGATTCAAATGAACAATCCATTCCTCTTCCATTCCCACAAAGACTCTCTAAATATAAGAAAAATTATGATAATGATATTGATAATGAGATAATGGATACATTTAAAAATGTTCAACATAATATTCCTTTATTGGAGGTAGTCAAGAAAATTCCCCATTATGAAAAATTTCATAATGAACTTTGTAACCATAAAAGAAGGCTGAAGGGGAATGATAGAGTCAACATGGGTAGGAATGTCTAGGCCTTGATTCAACCAGCAATGACAATCAAATGCAAGGATCCGAGTACATTCATGATACCGTGTACCATAGGGGAGACCTTATTTTCTAAAGTTATGCTAGATTTAGGTTCTTCCATTAATGTAGTGCCTCACTCAGTGTATACTTCTCTACAGGTTGGAGAGATTCAACAAACAGGCATTGTCATGCAACTTTCCAACCGGATTACAAAGCATCCAAAAGGAGTGATTGGGAATTTCCATGTGAGAGTGAATAATCTTATCTTCCCCGCTGATATTTACATTATTGAGATGGAAGATACCCGAACCCAAGGATACTCTCCTCTCATATTTGGGAGGCCATTCCTCAAAAGTGCAAAGAGGATCATCAACGTTCACAATGGTATGTTGTCCATGGAATTCAGAGGAGAAAAGGTAAATTTTAACATCCTCGAGGCTATGAAACACCCCATTGAAGAGCACTCGACACTTCCTATCTATTCGATGGGAGTTCTCTCAAACAATGCACACACACACAATTCTCTCCTCAACCCAAACTATGATTCATTTTTGTTTTCTTCACCCTTGGATGACTTCAGTATTTATTCATGTTTTGAGAGTTGTGTGGTTTCTAAAAAGTGTAAATTTTGTGCTATAATTGATGAGTGTGTTCATTCTGAGGTACCCATGACCGTCGATGATTATGCAAATCTAATTTCTATAGAATTACTATTTTTATAGAATAAACATGAGCATATAGACAATTTAATGGTCCTAACTCCCCCTAAATCCCCTCCCTCAATACAGAAACCACTGGTGTTGGAACATAAACAACTTACTTCTAATTTAAAATATTCATATCTTGATGGTATTGACCAATTGACCGTCATTATTGCCAATAACCTCTCTCCACAACAGGAATCTAAATTGATCAAACATTTGAGAGTGTGTAAAAAGGAAATAGGATGGACATTGGCTGATAATCCTGGGATTATCCCATCTATTTGTATGCACCATATAATTTTTTATGATGATGCTAAACCCGTAAGACAATCTCAACATCAGTTGAATCCCACTCTCCATGAAGTGGTAAAATTGGAAGTCATTAAATTAGTTGTTTAGGGGATCATTTATCCTATATCTAATAGTAAATGGGTTAGCCCAGTTCCAATTTTGTATAAAAAAACAGGAATAACAGTTTTGTCAAATGAAAGGAATGAATTGGTTCCAACACGTGTACAAAATAGTTGGAGAGTCTGTAATGACTACCATCGACTGAATCAATCCACACGGAAGGACCACTTTCCATTACATTTCATGGAAAAAATGATAGAACGATTGGCTGGTAAGTCCCATTATTGTTTCCTTGATGGATATGCGGGTTATTTCAGAATCCATATAGCCCCTGAGGACCAAGAAAATAAAACATTTACCTGTCCATTTGGCACATTTTCACATTGAAGGATGTAATTCGGTCAATGTAATTCTCCTAGTACTTTTCAACGATGAATGTTGAGTATTTTTTCTGAGTACCTTGATAGTTGTATGGAAGTTTTTATGGAAGATTTCACGGTATATGGATCTTCTTCTGATGATTGTTTAAAACACCTAGATTTTTTCCTCTACCGCTTCATTGAAAAAGATCTTGTTTTAAATTATGTGAAATGTCATTTTATGGTTGAGCGGGGGATAGTTCATTGGAATTTCATTTAAAATAAGGTAATTCAAGTTGATAAATATAAAATTGAATTAATTTAAACCGTTTGATATCCAAAATTTGTTCACGAGGTGTGATCATTCTTGGGCCATGCTGGTTTTTACCACCGATTCATTAAAGACTTTAGTAAGATTTCACTTCCATTGTCACGGTTATTGCAAAAAGATACTGAGTTTTTGTTTGATAAAAATTGTGAGGATTCATTCAATTCACTAAAAGATAGTCTCACAATTTCTCCCAACATCCAACCACCAAGGTGGGATCTCCCCTTCGAGCTTATGTGTGATGCCTCTAACTTTGCAGTTGGGGAAGTTTTATCACAAAGGGTTGAGAAGGATCATCATGTCATTGTGTATGCCTCGCATACCCTTGACCCTTCCCAAGTAAACTACAAAACCACTAAAAATGAAATTTTTTCTATTGTGTTTTCCTTGGAAAAATTCCATTAATATCTTCTTGGGGAAAAAATCATCGTCTTCTCTGAACATGCTGCCCTTTGTTTCCTCCTAAAGAAACCCGAAGCCAATCCCCGCCTCATTCGGCGGATGCTCCTCCTCCAAGAGTTTGACCTTGAGATTAGAGATAAGAGAGGAGTGGATAATGTGGTAGCTGACCACATTAGTAGGATTTCCCCACCATTGGACCATCATGTTGACTCACCCCTACCCATTGGATAATTCTTCCCTCATGAGAACAATTGTGATGTTGTGGACCTTACCCCCTGGTATGCGGACATTGTGAATTTTCTAGCAACATCTAGGGTCCCCACTGATTTTATAATTGCACAATCCCAAAGACATAAGCATGAGTATTGTTGGTACATTTGGGACGTCCCATACATGTGAAGAGTTTTTAGAGTCCAAGTAGTTTTTCGGTGTGTCCCTAACCATGAGTTCACATCTGTTTTGACCTTCTGCCACACTTTGGCCTATGGGGGCCACATTAGCTCTCAACGTACAGCTAAAGAGTTCCGTGAATCAAGAAATTAATGGCCAACTTTATATAGGTATTCCCATAGATGTTTCAATTCATATAGTCATTGTCAATTCTCAGGTAATATCTCCAAGAGGAATGAAATTCCCCAATAGACCATGTTATTTTGTGAGATCTTCGATGCATGGGGCATTGAATTCATGGGGCCTTTTCCAAATTCAATTGGATTTGTGTACATCTTATTGGATTTTGACTATGTATCTAAATGGGTGGATTCAAATGACACCATGACCAATGACCCTAGAGTGGTAGTTGATTTTGTGAGGTCCCAAATTTTCAGTAGGTTTGGTTTACCAAGATTCGTCATTAGTGATTAGGGTTCACATTTTTGCAATCGCAACCTGAAAATTTGGCTTGATAAGTATGTGTCTGATCATAAAGAATCCATTGCATGTCACCCCCAAACTAATAGACAAGAAGAAATATAAAACCAGGAAGTTAAACAAATCTTTGAAAAAATGGTATAACCCAATATAAAAGATTGGAGTTTGCACTTGGATGATGCACTTTGGGTGTACCGTACAACTTTTAAAACCCAAATCAGAATGTCACCATACAGAATTGTGTATGGAAAGGCTTGTAACCTCCCAGTGGAGGTTGAACACTGTGCATATTGGGCTGTGAAACAGTGTAATGTGAACCTTTCAAATGGAGGTGAGTAAAGAAAATTGTAGATTCAAGAGTTGGAAGAAATTCGTAGTGATGCATAAGAGAACTATTGGATCTATAAAGAGAAGAAAAAGGCTATTCATGATATCATGATTCACCAGAGGATGTTCTATATTGGTGAGAAGTTCCTCGTGTACAATAACAGGCATAAGCTCTACACAGGAAAGCTTCGTTCCTGAGGGCTCAATCCTTATACTGTTACTAATGTTTACCCTTTTGGTGCAATACAGATTTTGTATGAGCCACGTGGACGAAGTATTAACGTCAATGGGAAGATACTTAAACACTTCTATGAGGATTTTTCAAAGAATCTGGTAGAGCAAATCCAACTTCTCGACACATCATACCAATAAAACTCACCATGTTTTATCCTTCCTTATCACATTCTCAATTATTTCAGTGAGTAAACCACACATTCTAGGTGGGGGGGGGGGGGGGTGGATACATTCCTAGGTTAGTTATGAATTTTCATCGTTTTCTACTTTCATCTCTTTTTAGCCTTCTTTATGGTATTTTAATTTTTCCCCGTCAGCAATTTCGAAGTTCGATGATTTGGTGAACATAAAGGGGGGAAGAAAAAATACCATAATGAAGGATTAAAAGAATATTTTTATGAATTTAACATCAGGGAGTGATTTTCTTTTTTTAGTGAATTGGACTTCTTTCAATGATATAAATGGTCATATCTGTGTGAAACCTTTGAGATGATTGATTCCCCTTGTGTGAGTAGTTTTTGGGAAAACTGTTTCACTAATATCTCAACAAATTTTTTCACCAAACCTCAAAGTGTGAATATTTATTACATAATATAAGGTAAATATATGTTAGGTTAATATTTTTCATCTTTAAATGATATTTCCTTCAATTCGTTCCTTATTTGATCTGTTTCATTACTGGAATAGATTGACATATGCGTGTGTACCTATTTTCTGACTACTGTACGCCCTAAAAAAATGGTTGTGTCTTGGGCAGGTCAAAAAACACTCCTCCTTAACCTTTGATCTTGTTATAACTATTGCAATTAGGGTCATCAGGAGATCAAACAAGGGTAGAGAGATGAGTGTGAGGTTTTTTCCAAATGCAACTTCAAAAAAATATAATAAATGAGGGGAGTGATTAAATGTGAAACATATGGGGATATCTAGGTCGGGAGATTATGGTTTGACTTCCGGGAAGGCTTAAGTGAGCGGGTCATGAAATATGATTATAAATGATGTAGGACAGGTTCAATGAAAAATAATTTAACGCATAATAATGTTAAAATAACCTATATTTATTTGATAGAAAGTGGAAAGAATACCATGGAATGGTTTTCACACACACACATGGAGAGTTAGTGGAATGGTTTACTTTTGAATTCCTTGCTCATGTTTTTTTCATGAATCTCTTTGAATTTTGTTATGATATGCTTTATGAGACTTCTTTTTCCATTCTCACTATGAAGAACTCCTTGGTTCGGTTCGTGCATTGATCACATTACATTGTTGAATTAAAATTTTCTCAAATGATAAATCTTCATGAAGTTGGAAATATAGATATATGCATCATTTGATTTGGATATGTGACATTTCCCAAGAGAGAAAATGTTTAGTTGTGGCAGTGTGATCGTACCACGATTCACTGTGTCATTTTCAACCTTACACCATTGTATTAAATTGAATTTGTATTCTAAATTCCAAATATAATAACACAATTAACATCAGGTATTATTAAATTATTTTGTGTTAAAAATGGAAATGTTAATTGTTTTGATAATTTTATTGAATGTATAGATGATTTGGAGGCCCGAAGATTATCCAAAAGAAAAATGGGCCAAACTGCATGGCATCCCATGGACACTTGTCCACTGTTTTGAATAGTACGTGAAATACTTGATCCAAATGGGACGATATTTTGGGGTCTGATCCCAAATTTAATAGGATACATTTCATATCATGGAACCCAATCTTGATTCAGCTTCTATGGGTAACATCCGAACTGATCTATCCAAGCCACCAAATATGAAAAAAATTCAAAAGTGGTGTTCTGTATTTTATCTATATCTCGAGCTGTTTTTGTCCAAATGGTGATAAAAATTAGGTGGGGATAGATAAGACATGGTTCTACAACTTTCCAGTTTTTTATAAAGGGAGATTCATCTGTATAATAGCCAAAAACCTTTCTCCAAGTGGTTTATCAAAATCTTGGTGCCCAAAACCACGTCTCATTTTGGCTATAAAAAGACACCTTGGGCACGCCATTTTCAAGTTCATCCAAGAGGCAAGGTGGTGCTATTTTGGAGTCCCCAAGGAGTCTCATCAACATCCCTAGTAGTTCTGGAGGCTATGGGACGTTCTACCCCAACATATTTCTCTTCCTCCTCTCCCATGGGTTTCTAAACCCCTAGTGATCACCCAAGGAGGAACGTGATGTAAATCCCAAGCTTCATGTTTGTAATATTTGAATGATCTTTTGAATTCTAGGTTGTTGTGTTGTTTTTAATAATCCTATATATTTATTTTATTTTTTTATGTACTGGTATGTCATGATCAACTCATATGATCATGTTTTTGGGTACCCATTCATGTGATGTTTCACACACCGTTCACCACTTTCTTTTCTCCCTTTCAATTGCAATGTTTGTGTGGTTCATATTGGTCAATTTAACTCAAATAATAACTATCAATGACATTTAAGTTTAAGTCATGGTATCAAAAATAAATAACATACAACCCTGGATAGCGCATCGAGTTCTTCGTGTGTTGCCTTGGTGAGTTTCAGTTATGAAGTCAAACACAATTCACCAAATCATCGGCGGTGTCCGGTGAATCATTGTGTGTTTCCGACTAAACCCTAGGAGATATCCTTTTATAAAACCAGTAAAATTATTTTTATAGTTGTTACAAATTTTTTATTAAAATATCATAACCATATATCATGAAGTGATGAAGGATAAACATCATGAGAGTACCCCGGGTTGATCACGCTTAATTAATTCTGTTAATATCTACATTGTTTTATCGCCTTCATTTTCTATTTTAATATTTAATCATCAAACCCCCAAGTTTTAAAAAACCTCATTCTACTTCTACTTTCATAATAAAAATCCTATTTTTCAATTAATGATCTAAGGCTTTATCGAGGGACGACATAGGGTTGCTGCTATATTGCAGAAATTCTAGTCAAAATTAAACAACTAATTTGACGTGTTTGAGAACATGATCAAATTTTGGCATCGTTTCCAAGGAGCCAAGTTCATTTTTTAATTATTTAATTTTATTTATTTATTTTACTTCTTAATTAGTACTCTTTTAAATACCCCACTCCCATTTTATTGTTTTTGTTTTGAGGTTTGTCTTTATTTTGGGTTATTTTGTGTGTGTTATGTCTCTCTCTCTCTCTCTATTATTCTCCATCTCTATCTCTATAATTCAGTATTATATAATTATATTAACATTTCAACCTCATTAAGTGATTTTATCCATATTCAAAAAAAACTTCACAAATTATTTGCATGACCCGATCTGGTAAAGAAACACAACTTGAATTTGACCTTGAAATTGAAAAGTCACTTCACACACAAATCAAGGCATATATAGAAGGTAAATCAAGTAACATTGAGGAATCCATTTTAGAAACTCATGTGATTCTAAAAAAACCAAAATTGAACCCAATCAAACCCAATAAAACATGGCTGCAAATAATTGAACTTTAAAAGAACTGACCACCCCTGATGTTGAGTACCAACCTGTGTATATCCAATATCCTGAGGAAGCAGCCAACATTGAGCTGAGATAAGGTTTCATCCACCTTATTCCTAAATTTCATGGTCTTCCCAGTGCGGACCCCCACAAACATCTTATTTAGTTTCATATAGTCTGCTCAACCATGAAACCCCAAAATGTGTCTGGGGACCTAATTAAGTTTAGGGCCTTCCCTTTATCCGTTTATGGTGTAGAAAAAGATTGGATATACTATTTTCCTACCCAAATTGTGGGATGGAATGACCTAAATAGGGTTTTTCAAGAGAATTTCTTCCTTTCCTTTCAAACTGATTTAATTAGGAAAGAAATATGTGGAATTTGGAAATCACATGGAGAGACCCTTAGTGAATATTGGGAGAGATTCAATAGAATTTTCTCAAGCTTCCCCCACCACCAGATTAGAGAATAACTACTAATCCAATACTTCTATGAGGGACTTATTCCCATGGATTATAGAGTGATTGATTCTATTGTTGGTGGTGACCTAGGTGATGAAAATCCTTTCTACGCTCGTGACTTAATAGCCAACATGGATCAAAATGCACAACAATTTGGTACACGAGTATTCAACTAACTCGAGGAGTTCATGAGGTAAGTCATTCAGCCCTAGAACAAAAGTTAGATACTAAACTTGATGAGATGCATGACCTTCTAAGGAAATTAGCTCAAGAACAAGGTGACTCACAATCTATATATATTCCATTACATTGTGGTATTTGTCCTGATAAAACACATTTTTATAACTAGTGCCCACAACTTTGAGATTCATCCAAGTCTTGTGAAGCTCTGTTCCTAGGGCGTCCATTCCAACAAGCACCTCCCTTAAAGCAAGAACAATTCAATCCAAATTCAAACCCGGGGTGGCAACTACAAACCTAGTACTGACAAGGAGGAAACTCAAGCTACCCTAATCAGAATTGGTATCAACAAGGCCATGGTATGAAACCTTCTTATCCATCAACATCTCAAAAAAATCCTCCTCCTCCCAAATTTGAACCGAGCCTTGATGATATGGTGAAGCAAATGGAATCTCATAACCTTCAGTTACAACAAACCACATAATCGGCAATTCAAGACCTACGAACTCATGTGGGATAATTGGCGAACACCATCAGTTAACTTAAGATGCAAGGGTCCGGACAACTACCATCAAAACCAATTTCCAATCCGTGGATAGAGGTCATGTATGTGCAATTGCACTTCGTAGTGGTAAATAAGTTTCTCCTTCTACTAATTCTATTAAACAAGTATGTCCCCCTCGTGAAAACACTCATTCCCAACCCTCAAAAAAATCATGTAATGAAAAACAAAATAAAAGGCCATTCAAATTATCGTTGATGATTCAAATTAACAATCCATTCCACTTCTATTCCCACAAATACTCTCTAAATAAATGAAAAATTATTATAATGATATTGATAATTAGATAATGGATGCATTTAAAAAAGTTCACGTTAATATTCCTTTATTGGATGTAGTCAAGAAAATTCCCCGTTATGCAAAATTTCATAAAGAACTTTGTACCCATAGACGAAGTCTGAAGGGGAATGAGAGAGTGAACTTGGGTAGGAATGTATCAACCTTGACTCAACCAGCAATGCCAATAAAATGCAAGGATCTAGGCATATTCACGATACCGTGTACCATAGCGGAGGCCTTCTTTTCTGATGCTATGCAAGATTTAGGTGCTTTCATTAATGTAATTCCTCACTCCTTGTATACTTCTCTACAGGTTGGAGAGCTTCAACCAACAGGAATTGTCGTGCAACATGCCAACCGAAGTACAATGCATCCAATAGGAGTGATTGAGGATTTCCTTGTCAGAGTGAAGAACCTCATCTTCCCCACTGATTTTTACATTCTTGAGATGGAAGATACCCGAACCCATGGACACACTCCTCTCATACTTGGGAGGCCATTCCTCAAAACAATGAAGCCAATCATCAATGTTCCCAATGGTACACTGTCCAAGGAATTCGGAGGAGAAAGGGTAAGTTTTAACATCCTTGAGGCGATGAAACACCCCATTGATGAGCAATCCACTCTTCCTATCTATTCGATGGAAGTGCTCTCAAACAATGCACACACACACACACACACACAATTCTCTCCTAATCCAAAACTCTGATTCATTTTTTTCCTTCACCTTTGGATGATTTGAGATGTTATTCACGTTTTGAGTGTTTTTTGGGTTCTGAAAAGTGAAATTTTTTTTCTTTAATTGATGATTGTGTTCATTCTGAGGTACCCATGACTACCGATGATTCTGTAAATCTGATTTCTATAAATTCTATATTTTTAGAGAATAAACATGAGCAGATAGATAGTTTCTTGGACCTCACTCCCCTAAATCCCATCCCTCAATCCAGAAACCACTGGTTTTGGAACTTAAATAATTTCATTATAATTTATAATATGCATATCTTGAGGGTTTTTACTAATGGACCGTCATTATTTCCATTAACCTCTCTCCACAATAGGAATCAAAATTGCTCAAACTTTTGGGAGAGTGTAAAAAGGAAATAGGATGGACATTTGCTAATATTACTAGGATTATCCCATCTATTTGTATGCACCATATACTTTTGGATTATTACGCTAAACCCATAAGACAATCTCAACGCCGGTTGAATCCCACTCTCTTTGAAGTGCTAAAATTGGAAGTTAGTAAATTACTGGTTGCGGGGATCATTTATCATATATCTGATAGTAAATGGGTTAGCCTATTTAAAATTGTGCCTAAAAAACATGAATAACAGTTGTGTCAAATGAAAATAATTAATTGGTTCCAACACATGTACAAAATAGTTAGCGAGTCAGTATTTAATACCATCGACTGAATCAAGCCACGCGGAAGGACCACTTTCCATTACATTTCATTGACCAAATGTTAGAAATATTGGTTGGTAAGTCCCATTATTGTTTCCATGATGGATATTTGGGTTATTTCCAAATCCATATATCCCCTGAGGACAAAGAAAGGAAAACATTTACCTGTCCATTTGGCACATTTTCATATAGAAGGATGTCATTCGGTCTATGTAATACTCCTGGTACTTTTCAGTGATGTATGTTGAGTATTTTATTGAGTACCTTAAGAGTTGTATGGATGTTTTTATGGATGATTTCATGGTATATGGATCTTCTTTTGATTATTTTTTGGAACACCTAGTCTCTTTCCTCCGCCGATGCATTGAAAAAGATCATGTTTTAAATTATGAGAAATGCCATTTTATGGTTGAGTGGGGGATAGTTATTTAGAATGTCATTTTAAATAAGAGAATTCATGTTGATAGATATAAAATTTAATTAATTTCAACCCTTCCATATCCAAAATGTGTTCCTGAGGTGCGATCTTTCTTGGGCCATGTTGGTTTTTACCGCTGATTCATTAAAGACTTTAGTAAGATTTCACATCCATTATCCCGGTTATTGAAAAAGGATTCAGAGTTTGTGTTTGTGTTTGATAAAAATTGTGAGAATGCATTAAATTCAATAAAAAAGAGTCTAACATCACCTCCCATCATCCAACAACCAAGGTGGGATCTCCCCTTCGACCTTATGTGTGATGGCTCTAACTTTGAAGTTGGGGAAGTTTTATCACAAATGGTTGAGAAGGCTCATCATGTCATTGTGTATGCCTCGCGTACCCTTGAACCTACCAAGGTATAATACACAACAACTGAAAAATTACTTCTTTATTTTGTGTTTTCCTTGGAAAAATTCCATTCATATCTTCTCAGGTCAAAAATCAACGTCTTCTCTAATCATGTTTCCCTTCGTTTCCTCTTAAATAAACCAGAAGCCAATCCCCGCCTCATTCAGTGGACGCTCCTCCTCCAAGAGTTTGAACATGAGATTAGAGATAAGAGAGGAGTGGATAATGTGGTAGCTGACCACATTAGTAGGATTTCCCCACCATTGGACCATCATTTTTACTCACCCCTACACATTGGATAATTCTTCCCTCATGAGAACCTTTGTGATGTTGTAGACCTTACCCCCTAGTATGCAGACATTGAGAATTTTCTAGCAACACCTAGGGTCCCCACTAATTTGAGCATTAAAAAATCCCAGAGACTTAAGCACGATTCTCATTGATACATTTGGGATGAACCATACTTGTGGAGAATTTTTAGTGACCAAGTAGTTCGTCGGTGTGTCCCTAACCATGAGTTCACCTCTGTTTTGACCTTCTGCCACAGTTTGGCCTGTGGGTCCCACTTTGTCTCTCAACGTACAGCTCGAAAGGTCCATGACTCATTACTTTATTGGCCAACCTTATATAGGGATGCCCAGATATTTTTCATGTCATGTAGTCTTTGTCAATTCACATGGAATATCTCCAAGAGGAATGAAATTACCCAATAGCCCATGTTATTTTTTGAGATCTTAGATGCATGGGGCATTGACTTCATGGGGCCTTTTCCAAATTCATTGGGATTTGTGTACATATTATTTGTTGTTGACTATATATCTAAATGGGTGGAAGCAAAGGCCACCAGGACTGATGACTCTAGAGTGGTTGTAGATTTTGTGATGTCCCAAATTTTTAGTAGGTTTTGTTTACCAAGATTCATCATTAGTTATCAGGGTTCACATTTTTGCAATCGCAACATGAAAAATTTGCTTCACAAGTATCTGGTTGATCATAAATTCTCCACTACATATCACCTCCAAACTAATGGACAAGAATAAATATCAAATCATGATGTTAAACAAATCTTGGAAAAAATGGTACAACCCAATACGAAAGATTGATGTTTTTACTTGGATGATGCACTTTGGGCGTACCATAAAGCTTTTAAGACCCCAATCGGAATGTCACCATACAAAATTGTGTTTGGAGTGGCTTGCCACCACCTAGTGGAGGTAGAACACCATGCATATTGTGATGTTAAACAATGTAATATGAAGCTTTCAGATGGAGGTGAGAAAAGAAAGTTGCAGATTCAAGAGTTGGAAGAAATTCGATGTGATACATATGAGAACTCCTAGATCTATAAAGAGAAGACAAAGGCTATTCATGATAGCATGATTCACCAGTGGATGTTCCATATTGGTGAGAAGGTCCTCATGTCAAATTCCAGGATTAAGCTCCACCTAGGTATGCTTCATTCCCAATGGATCGATCATTGTACTGTTAATATTGTTTACCCTTTTCGTGAAATATGGATTTTACATGAGTATAGTGGAATAATTATTACCGTAAATGGGAAGAGAATTAAATACTTCTATGAGGATTTTCTGAAGAATCAGGTGTAGAAAATACACCTTCTCGATGCATCATACCAATAAAACAAACTAGGTTTTACCCTTCTCACATTATAAATTATTTCAGTGAGGACACTACACATTCTAGGCGTGGGGGTGGGGTGGATACATTCCTGGGATAGTTCGGAATTTTCATCATTTTCTCCTTTCTTCTCTTTTTAGCCTTCTTTATTATATTTTCATTTTTACCCATCATCAATTTTGAAGTTCGATGATTTGGTGACCATAAAGGGGGGGAAATTAAAAATACCATAATGAAGGATAAAAAGAATATTTGTATGCATCTAACATCAGGGAGTGATTTTCTTTTCTTTTTTTTATTGAATTGGTTTTCTGTAAATGATATAAATGGTCGTATATATGTGAAACTTTTGAGATGATTGATGCCCCGTGTGTGAATAGTTTTTGGGAAAACTGTCTCACTAATATCTACACAACATTTTTCACCAAACCAAAAAGTGTGAATATTTCTTACATTATATAAGGTAAATATATGTTAGGTTAATATTTTTCATCTTTAAATGATATTTCCTTCCATTCGTTCCTTATCCTATCTATTTCATTACTATAATAGATTGACCTATGTGTGTACCGAATGTATGACTGTTGTACACCCTAAAAAAAATTGGTTGTGTCATGGGCAGATCAAAAACCACTCCTACTCAACCTTTTATCTTATTATATCTATTTCAATTAGGTTCGTGAGGAGATCAAACAAGGGCTGAGAGATGAGTGTGAGATTTGTTCAAAATGAAACTTCAAAAAAATATAATAAATGAGAGGAGTGACAAAATGTGCAACATATGGGGATATCTAGGTCGGGAGCTTATGGTTTGACTTCTGGGAATGCTTAAATGAGTGGGTATCAAAGTATAATTGCAAAGGATGTAGGACAGGTTCAATGAGAAATCATTTAAAGCAGAATAATTTTAAAATAACCTATATTTATTTGATAGAAAGTGGAAAGAATAACATGGAATGGTTTTCACACACACACATGGAGAGTTAGTGGTATGGTTGACATTTGAATTCCTTGCTCTTGTTGGTGTTATGAATCTCTTTGAATTATATTGTGATATGATTTATGAGACTTCTTTTTCCATTTTCACTGGGAAGAACTCCTTGGAGCGGTTCATGCATTGATCACATTACTTTGGTGAATTAAAATTTCCTCAAATGCTAAATCTTCATGATGTTGGATATATATATGCATCATTTTATTTGGATATGTTACTTTTTCCAAGAGTGAAAATGTTTAGGTGTGGGGGTGTGATCGTACCACGATTCACTGTGTCATTTTCACCCTTACACCATTGTATTAAACTAGATTTTTATACTAAATTCCAAATATAATAACACAATTAACTTCATTTTTTATTCAATTATTTTGTGTTAAAAAGGGAAATGTTACTTTTTTTGATAATTTTATTGAAGGTAAAGATGATTTGGAGGCCCGAATAATATCCAAAAGAAAAATGGGCCAAACTGCATGGCATCCCATGGACATCTGTCCACCGTTATGAATAGTACATGCAATCTGTGCATCCAAATTGGCTGATATTTTGTGGGCCGATCCAAAATTTAATAGGCTACATTTCATATCAAGGAACATAATCCAGATTAGGCTTCAATAGAGCCCATATTAACTGATCTGTCCAAGCCTCCGAATATGAACAAAGTCAAAAGTGGAGTTCTGGATTTTATCAATATATCGAGATTTTTTTGTTCAAATGGTTCCAAAAAAATTTTGGTGATAGATAATACATGGTTCTAAAACATTCCAGTTTTGTTGAAAGGGACATTCTATTGTATAATAGACAAAACCTTTCTCCAAGTGGTTTATCAAAATCTGGGTGCCCAAAACCACTTCTGATTTTGGCTTTAAAGGACACCTTGGGCACCCCATTTGCATGTTCGGTCAGGACGTAAGGTGCTACCCATGTGGAGTACGCAAGGAGTATTCTCAACATCAATAGCAGTTCTATAGGCTATGGGAAGTTCTATCCCAACATCTTTCTTTTCCTCCTCTCCCATGGGTTTCTAAACCCCTTGTGATCACCCGGGGAGGAACCTGATGTAATTCCCAACCATCATGTTTGTAATATTTGAATGATATTTTGAATTACAGGTTGTTGTGTTTTTTTTTCATCATCCTCTATTATTATTTTATTGTGTTATGTACTGGTATGTCATGCTCAACTCATATAATCATGTTTGTGGGTACCCATTCATGTTATGTTTCACACACCATTCACCACTTTCTTTTCCCTCTTTCAATTGCGGTGTTTGTGTGGTTCATATTGGTCAATTCAACTCACATAACCACTGTCAAGGCCATGTAAATTTATGTCATGGTATCTAAAAGAAATAACATTCAAACCTGGACAATGCATAGGGTTCTTCATGTATTACCTTGGTGAGTTTCGGTTATGAAGTCAAACACAATTCACCCAATCATCAGCGGTGTTTGGTGAATCATTGTGTGTTTTTGACTGAACACTAGGAGGTATCCTAGTATAAAATCAGTAAAATTATGGTTCTAGGTTATAAAAATATGATATTAAAATATCATAACCCTATATCATGAGGCGATTTGGGATAAACATCATGAGAGTACCCCGGGTTGATCACGCTTAATTAATTCTGTTAATCTCTACATTGTTTTCTTGCTTTCATTTTCTACTTTTATCTTTAATCATCAAACCCCCAAGTTTTAAAAAAACCTCATTCACCTTGTACATTCATAATAAAAAACCATTTTTATATTAATGATCTAAGGCTCCATCGAGAGATGACCTAGGGTTGCTGCTATACTACAGAAAATCTAGTCAAAATTAAACAGCTAATTTGACACGCTTGACAACACGATCAGGGTGTAGCTATTTTCATCCGTTATAACGACTTCAAATATTCCCATACGAGATTATAATAATATTTTCAAAATAAATGTTTTCTTTTATAATTATATGACTTTTTAATGATTTCTAAATAAAAAGATATATTTCTCTAAAAAAGGTTTTGATTTAATCTTTGTCAACATCTTTTGATGGATTTTAATCTTATTTGATGTAGATTTATTATGATAAAAAACTTCAATATTTTATTGATGGTTATGTGATATGTTTAAATGTAGATTTTTTATTTTTATACCATTCATGATTTATGGATAAAGTATTGACATTTTATATTCTAGTTTTAATACGAATGTTTATGTTATATTTAAACCTTTTCATATGAGGAATGCATTGGACTTAATAAGTGACGGGTGGAGCTCGCTATAACTCCTCGATGCATCGGTAGGTCTAATGAGA